>JAUDYJ010000004.1:12931808-13531808 GCA_030761175.1 Masticophis lateralis
GCCTCACATGGCTCAGAGTTTGAGTGTCTTAGAGATAAACCTTTCCTCAACAGTTTTTACCTGTTGAAATGAAAGAGCACCAGCTGAATGTTCCCAGATACCTATCCATGCCTTGTTTTTGGCCTCCATGGCCTCCTGCAGCACTCTGCCAGCTGAAAACGGACCACCCGGGGCTCCTGCATGGCCCGTATTGGCCGACAAGGTGCTGCAGGAGATGTCCGTCACGTCTCCCGCACAGCCCGTGGAGGAGAACAATGTTGATCCGGCTCTCAAAGAAATCCAGTTTGACATCCTGAGTTTGAGGGACTCACCTTTTCTGAGTGCTTGAACTGGCGCCAGTAGCTGTCGTACATGCGTTTGGTAGTTCTCTCTGGGTAGCAGGTCACGGTTTTAATGTAAATCTTCAGATTCCGTTCAAGTAGTTGATTAACTTCGCCATAATCATAGTCATCGTATCTAAATGAGATTTAAGATTTTCTGAGCATGTGGTATTTTTAAAAAGCAATTATTTTCCTTTTTTTTTTTTTTTTTTTTTTTTTTTGGAGATGGAGGGTTTGGAAAATCCCTTCAAACTGTGCATCAGGATAAAAATGCCTGATTGTGAATCTTACCGTTCCAGTATCATGTAAGTTGAATTAGCTTTGTCAAACTTTTAACCTGAAATGCCTTTGAAAAGAGCCAATTTTCATAAAAAAAATCTTAGGACCAAATTCACCCAGCATATTTTGATAGAAGGGAGAGAACATCATTAGGAATTGAATTCACAACTTCAGCTGGCTCATATTTACAATGGTTACAGTGTCCCGGGGTCCTGTGATCACCATGTACAACCCTCCGACAAGCAAAGTTGATGGGGAAGCCTGATTCACTTAACAACCGTTACTTATTTAACAAATGCAAGTGATTCACTTAACAATTGTAGCAGGAAAGGATGTAAAATGGGGGCAAAACTCATTTAACAACTGCCTTAGAGCAATTAGCAACAGAAATTTGGGGACTCAATTGTGGTCATAAGTCGGGGACTACCAGTATTAAATAACAAGGCACAGTTAACGTCATATTTACTCTGCCCCTAAATGGAAAAAGAAAGCTTCCTTATCCTACAGCATTTCTTCAGTTCTTGGGAAAACAAACAAATGAATAGTGGCTGGATATCACTATACCTAGAGCGAATGCCATCATATTACTTTTGACTGTGTTTATGTGTGTTCTTTCATTATAAATGCATAGTCATTTATGCCTTTCTATCTCGTATTCAGGAGAATGCAAGTTAACATATACTGGGATTCTCTCACTCAGAGGGTAATATTTATGATTATGGTTATAATTGCCTCTATTGCATCATATTTAATTTTTCAAACATAAAGTACTGTTTAACTACAATACATAACATCTGCTGATTGTAGAGTGTAACTATTACAAGTCCAGAAACTATGGAATGCATCCATTATCCCATCCAGGCGTATAACTTACCTGATTCCAAACATACAGTGAACGTAATTAAATAAAGCTCTTCTTAACATAGTGGTGTCAACATCTTCATGGCTGGCCATGGTATTGTAGGTGAGGTTGTAGACCATCCGAAATTTCTCGTCCAGGAGATGGCCAATATCAGAATACAGTCTGTTCACAAGGGAGAATCCATGATTTTCCCAAGTGTAGTCCTATAAAAGAAATTAATCCCACCAATTTGTTTACGGTTCAGCAGTTCTTTTCTACGCCTAAACCAGGGGTCTGCAACCTTAAACACTCAAACAGCCATTTGGACCCTTTTCCCACAGAAAAGAAAACACTGGGAGCCACAAAACCTGGGTGGGCCTGGCCAACTCAACATCACTCACCCAGTTACCGTGTTTCCCCGAAAATAAGATCCTGTCTTATATTTTTTTGAACCCTGAAATAAGAGTTTGGCCTTATTGGGCTTATTATCAGCGTCCGGCCGGTTGGGCTTATTATCAGAGGATGTCTTATTTTGGGGGAAACATGGTACCATGCCTACCCAGGTTTTGTGGCTCTCTCTCTCTCTCCCCCTCCATCTCCTCCCTCCCTCTCTCTCTCTCACTTTTCTCCCCTCTCTCCATCTCCTTCTCCCTCTCTCTCTCACTTGGGTGTGGGGGAAGGAACCACTGAACTGATGCTGGGTGGTGGGAATTTGATGTCCGGAGGCCGACGAGCCCAGGAGCAGCACACCGAAGACCAGCTGGGTGGCAGGGAGGCGGGGCATCAAAACACTGGCAGCTCTGGAGGAAAAGCAACTGACATCTGGGAGGCGGGAGCGAGCCCTCGATGATGCTGCTCTTGCCAGGGGCGAATGGAGCAAGTGTCATCATGGGCTCCAGGAGGAGGGGACCCCGTCTCCATTGTGAACTGTGCTAAATTTTACTGTGCCGCGAGAGCGGCAACAGCAAATGCACCGCGAAGAAGGCGGAATGCTGCTTTGCGCAAAGGCAAGTGCAGGGGCGCTTTGCTCCTGAATTAAGGCTCCAACCATCACCACTGCTGTGACAGGGCGACAGCTCTTTTATCCCTCTGCCACGACAGAGAGCCACAGCAGAAGGATGAAAGAGCCGCATGCGGCTCTGTTGACCTAAACAGTTCTGGTACAGGTAGTCCTTTAGTGACTGTTTAAAGTTACAACTGCACTGAAAATACATGGTCATGATTTATGACCATGTTTTACATTTATGACCTTTGTAGCAGCCCCATGATCACATGATCAAAATTCAGATGCTTGGCAACTGGTTCATACTTATGACCATTGCTATGGCCCAAGGTCATGTGATCCACTTGGCCTAACCACTCTCCGTTTTTAGTGTTAAATTTTAATCTGTTTTAAATTATTTGGGGTGTTTTAATTCTGTCTGGGCCAAATTTATTTAATCTGTTTTTAGTTGGTTTTAAATTTTGTATTTATGTATTTTTTTATTGTTGGCTGTACACCGCCCTGAGTCCTTCGGGAGTAGGGGGCTATATAAATCCAATAAAATCTAAATCTAAATCTAAATCACCTTTTGACAAGCAAAATCAATGGGGTAGCCAGATTCTCTTAACAACCATGGAACTAACTTATCAATTGCGGTGATTCACTTAGCAACTGTGGCCAGAAAGGTTGTAAAATGGGGCAAAACTCACTTAACAAATGTCTCACTCAGCAACAGAAATGTTGGGCTCAATTGTGGTCGTAAGTCAAGGACTACCTGTCTATGTTGGTTGCTTCCTGAAAGTTGTTCTAATTTGTTTGGAGAAAGAGCTTAAGTGTCATCAGTAAATGAATGAATTCATTGTTGGGGGAAAAAAAGGGAACTTGGTTTCCTTACATGAATTTATTTTAGAATCTTTTGAGATATTTTTGCTCCAACAATAATGCCTCTTTAAGAATCTATTAATCACAGACAGAGAACACAGTGCATGCCAAAAAATCACAAGGACCACCCCAGGCATCTCTAGGTAAGGCTGGGAGGATTCCTAATGTTAAGTTTCAGAAAGGAGCTTTCAATTCTGGCCTGGATAGAACAGCTTTCCTGTGTTCGGAGTCATTTTGAACAAAAGCCCAAGGATGCTCACTCCCAAAAACTTAGGGATGACAAGAGGCTGCCATCTTTACTTCTTATTTTGGTTCTCCATCCGTAAGTTACACATGTCACGTAAGAGTTACCTGGGCTCGAAATGTTGGAAGATGATCTTCTCCCCGTCTTGCAAAATCTTTGTAACCAAACCCGGGGTCTTCAACATAGCAGGAAACATCACCCACGGAAATTAATTCGTCATCGAACGCTATTAAAGAAAAGAAAAGCAGATAGTAAAATATACCTTTTCTTCCCCTTATTGGATTCGTCTCAAAACAATTGTATGTTTACAAATGGGGCATAAGCCTGAGGTTGGTTCCTCTTTGGCTTCCCCCAACCTAATCTAACTTCCTATTTTAGAAAGGGAACTATTACTGTCTGAGCTACATCTAACGCTATGAAGCAAAAACATAGTTGGTCACATCTTAGTTAGAGATGTTGTTTTCACACGGCTGCAAAGTAGGACCATTTTAAAAGAGACCTCAATAAATTAAAGAAAGGGTGGAAGATCACAAATAGTGATCACATGACCCCTGGGTATTGCAACTACTATAAATACATGCCAATTGCCAAGCACCCTTATTTTGATCACGTGATTACAAGGATCTTGCGATGGTCTTAAAGGCAAGGATGGGTCATAAATCACTTTTTCAATGCTGTTGTTAACTTCAAACAGTCATTAAACAAAGGGTTGTAAGTGGAGGATTACCAGTACCAACAATTAAAGGCAGGGCATCTTTCTTACCAAGAAACCCTCCATCATTTTCTCCTCTCTGCCAACAAAATGTTCAAAGGATTTAAATTTGCTAAATACCCTTTTTGGAAGGTTGACTGCTGCAAAGGTGATTACAAATTATCTTGATTCCCCATCTGGGCTGATTCCCAGGCATCCTAATGAAATTGGGTGGGGAACCTGCTCTGGGTCTCTTAGTAGCCCCATTAAAAAGAAACCCTTCAGTTCGCCTAGCTATTTACAAGGCCACCTTTATTTTTTTATTCTGGCTCATTAGCCAATTAAAACATAAGTATGTGGGAAGAAACCTCATTGGCAAGCATCCAAATAGTTTCTTAATGCAGTTTAAGAAATCAGAAGTCGTCAAGCCTTGAATTACTTTTTGTTTTGTGACTGATTCCTGCCATCTCTTTTGAAACAGGCTTTCTGGAAGTCTGTGACAGCATTTAAAAAAGGCAACAACAACCCAAACTTGTTATTAAAAGCAGAAAGTAAGCAGTAAAAAGAGTCACTATCGCCTTGTTTTTTGCAACCTATATCCTTTTCTTCCTTTTCCATTCTGAGTGGTATAAAAAATGTTTACTGTGTGAGGTAATTTGCTTCAAAAACATTATTTTTAAAAGAATATACACAGTGCAGGGGTACAAAATGCAGGATCCCCTTTTCCAGCTGCTTGACTGGATTTTTCTATTGTGTTAGCCACTGCACAGGTAGTCCTCGACTTATAATCACATTTGAGAGACCAACATTTCTGTTGCTAAATGAGACATTTGTTAAGTAAGATTTGCCCGACTTAATAACCTTTCTTGACACAGTTGTTAAGCGAATGACTGCAGTTAGTAACACGGTTGTTAAGTGAATCTGGCTTCTCCCCATTGGTTTTGCTTGTCAGAAGGTCGCAAAAGGGATCACATGACCCTGGGACACTGCAACCATCATAAATATGAACCAGATACTAAGCTTTTGAATTTGTGAAAAATGGTCGTAAGTCACTTTTTTCAGTGCCATTATAATTTCAAACAGTCACTAAATGAATTCTTGTAAGTCAAGGACTAACTGTAATAATTTGTGCATCACAAAGATATCAGCATAGGTAGCTCCCTCATAAGAGCTTCTGCGATCCTAGGAAGAATGTGGGAATATTTTATTCTATAATAATTGAAAGCCTAGATTTTTCTCCTTCGTCCCACCAGCTCAGCTTTCTCCATCTGACGTGTCTTCTACATATGTAGATTTTATTTCTCAGAATTCTCAACAATGAACGTGCTAGCTAAGAGATTGAGGGAGTTGATGTTTAAACATTGGGTGGATGTCCAGGTTTAAGAACTGGCACAGAACTCTGTTGGAGGAAGTTAAGTGACTTCACATTCAAATAAAATGCCAGGCCAAACTCCCCATTCAGCAAATGCCTGGGGGCTGTGAGCATAATTTGTCTAACCTAACCCGAATTAAAATGCTAAATCATCTTTCTGCCTTCTCACCCATTTGCTCAGCTTTGGCAAGTCCTTTATTTTTAAGCCTGTATAACATGAATTTAACCACAAGAAGCATTTCCAAGGTGGCCATGGCCTAGGAAGTTAAACTTCAAGCACCCAGTCTTAAATTCAAAAGATCCTTACAAGTTAGCTAGCTAGCTATTTATTTATTTGTTTTTTTGTTCAATTTATATGCCGCCCTTTCTCCGGAGACTCAGGGCGGCTTACAATGCATTAAGCAATAGCCTTCATACTTTTGTATATACCTGCTTAGTAGGGCTTTTGCCCCCACCAAGGGTGTTTTGTTTTATACAAAGTCAGCTTATTGCCCCCACAATCCGGGTCCTCATTTTACCTACCTCGGAAGGATGGAAGGCTGAGTCAACCTTGAGCCTGGTGAGATTTGAACTTGCAGTAATTGCAGGCAGCTGGTGCTATTTAACAGCACTCTAGTCTGCTGCGCCACCAAGGCTCTCAATTCGGATCCTTTGCAATGGAAACAGAGAGAACCCAACCTAGAACTAAGGAGAAATTTCCTGAGAGTGAGAACAATTAATCAGTGGAAAGGCTTTGCCTTCAGAAATTGTGAGTGCTCCATCAGTGGAGGTTTTTAAGAAGAGACTGGACCAACCATTTGTCTGAAATGGTATAGGGTTTCCTGCCTGAGCAGGAGGTTGGACCAGAAGACCTCCAAGCCCCTTCCAACTCTGTTATTCTATTAAGGGCTGAAAATTTAGTTGAAAGACTTGTGCCGCTTCACTGAGGGGAAAAATTTCCTATCTTTGCTGTAAATTTATTCATTTACCACATTTTGAAAGCACTCCATCTCCCTCGCAGAATATTAAAAAATAAAGAAGTATATAAAAGTTAGATTTTTTAAAAAAAGAAGTCAAGGTTGATTAAAGCACTTAAAAATGCATTTAAAGGCGAAGGAAGTGCTTTCCGGCTGCTAACCAGCCCCATGGCTGCATGTTCCTCTGCACTCCTCAGCCAATTAGCAGAGGTGGGCTGCTGGGGTATCGCAGGGGTTCGGGAGAACCTCTAAGATTCTGTGCAGTTTGGAGAACCTCCAAATCCCACACCTGGCTGGCCCGGCCCATCTCTCCCCTCCCCAGAGTCCCCACGTAGCCTGTTTTGGATGCAGGTAAGTGCAGGGCACGTGCGGAGGCTCGGGGAGGGTGAAAAACGGGCCTACCAGAAGTTCAGGTAGCCTCTGGAGCATGGGGAGGCCATTTTCACCCTCCTGGAGGCTCAAGCAAAGCCTCCGGAGCCCAGGGAGAGCAAAACAGCCCCCCCGGCGTGGTGCAGGAGGCTAACTAGGCCATGCCCACGGTGGCCACATCCCTCCAGCAACCAGACAGAGAACGCCTGGCTAAAATTTATCTTCTTTAACTTTATCTTTATTTGATTTGTATACCGCCTTACTCCCGAAGGACTCAGGGCGGTGAACAGCCAAACAATAAAAATACACAAATACAAAATTTAAGAGACAGAATAAAATTGAATTAAATAATTTGGCCCAGACAGATTAAAACACCCCAATCATTTAAAAAACCGATTAAAATTTGCATATTAAAGGAAGAAAGAGAGGGAAAAGATTAGGCCAGGCCTGCCTGATGAAATAAAAAGGTCTTGAGAGCGCGGCGGAAGGTGCGCAGATCCGGGATCCTCCGTATCTCCGGGGGGAGCTCATTCAGGATAGTAGGTGCCCCCACAGAGAAAGCTCTCCCCCTGGGGGCCGCCAGTCAACATTGTTTGGCCGACAGCACCCGGAGGAGCCCCCCTCTGTGAGAGCGTACTGGCTGGTGGGAGATATTGGTGGTAGTAGGTGGTCTCATAGATAGCCAGGCCCTAAGCCATGAAGCGCTCTAAAGGTGGTCACCAAAACCTTGAAACGCACCCGGAAGTCCACCAGGAGCCAGTGCAGCTCGCGCAGGAGAAGTGTTACATGGGAACGCCATGTCGCTCCCATCACCACCCGCGTGGCTGCACTCTGCGCAAGTTGGAGCCTCCGGGTGCTCCTCAAGGGGAGCCCCATGTAGAGAGCATTACAATAGTCCAGGCGTGAAGTGATGAGGGCATGAGTGACTGTGCGTAAGGAGTCCCGATGAAGCCCATCCCTGCCTTAGAGCCATGTTTCACTCTTTTTTGAAAGTCCAGGACAGTAGGGGCCTCCCTCACCTCCAGGGGAATAATAATTCACAGGTCAGAGGTGATGGCAAAGGAGGCCTTTTTCTTGGACCCCACCAGTTGGAATGCTTAAGCTCAGCAACATACCTTCCCTGCCTGACTGGGTGGGACAGGCTGATGCAACGGGGTGAAGATGGTTCCCTAGGTAGCCTGGGCCCCATAACATGTAGGGCTTTAAAGGTCATAAGCAACACCTCGAATTGGACCTGGAAGCAAACTGGCACCCAATGCAGTTCGCAGAGCAAAGAGGTTACATGACTGCCTGGGGAATTCCAGGAGCTGAAATTCACACATCTCGAAGTTGCTGAGGCTGGGAAATACTGCACTAAAGTCTCCAAGATTTCACTGAGTTACCTGGGGCAAAGCTTTTATTTTATTTTATTTTTTGAATATGTCATTTCACATTCCCAGTGATGAAGAAGCTATTTGAACATTCCAAGACTCTTTATACACCTTTTAATTTTGTTTTCATTTTCTTTTTGCAAAGTTAGCATGTCAGAGAGACAAGATGAGCTAAAGCCTTCCAGACTTTTTTTTTTATGATTAAAGATTTATTGCTGGTGTAAGGGGAACATGTCACACTTAGAAATACCTCGAGTCTGAAGAAAGCAGATTTCCCTGCATATCAGAACAACCGCCAGCAAGTGAGAAACGCATCTGTAGTTTAGCTGGATTTTATTTAATTCAGGGGACTGGTCTGAATTATGAAAGGAGCGCACTTCACTGGAGTACACAGAGGGCAATACCTTCAGTAACAACTAGTAGGCTCTCTGATTTTTCTTTCTCAAAGCGTGTATCCATTTCTTCTGGGGAAGCCTCGTCCTCCTCTTGCAGCCTCTTCATTCTGTCCATCAAGGCCTCCAGCTCACTTAATGAATCGGAGAGCTAAAACAGACCACAAGGTGGAAGAGTGTTACCAGTGATTGATTCTTTTTTGAGATGAAACTACCGTATTTTTTGGAGTATAAGACACAGTCCCCGCCCCCAAAAGGGTGAAAATTTCAGTGCGTCTTATATACCAAATGTAGCCCTGCCCAACCGCTGGCCCCCACCCATCCTCTCAAATGGAGAGCCTCTCAAACAGCTTCCAAAAGCTCCATTTGAGAGGTTGCCTTTGCAGCCTCCAAAAGGTCCGTTTGCAAAGGAGCTTCTCTTTGCAAAGGCAGCCTCTCAAACGGAGCTTTTGGAGGGTGAAAAAGCAAAAACAAGGAGGCCAACATGGCAACCTGGAAGAGCTGCTGCCTTGTCACGCTGGTTCCATGCTTCCCCCGCTGTACTCACTGGAGCATCCTGCGACAATCAGCTGAATTTTTGAAACGGCGTATCTGCCCCAACGAGGCACGCGCGAATGTAGTGAGCCTCACAACCAGCGAACCTGTTGCTAAAGTTCACCTCTGGGAACAGCTGATTGGGGGTATTCTGGGAGGCCGATCCACCTGTCAATCAACTGCTTGTGCTGAATCAGTCTAATGTGCTGAAGCTGACCAGGCTGTTTGCTAAGGACACTAGCCAGATGAATACCGATGGATGCTGGTAGGCAGAGGCAGAATTTTTGTTTTCTTATTTTCCTCTCCCAAAACTAAAGTACATCTTATACTCCAGAATGTCTTATACTCTGAAAAATATGGTGATCTTTGCTTACTATTCTACTACCCTGTTTCCCCTAAAATAAGACCCAACTGGAAGATAAGTCCTAGCATGATTTTTCAGGATGCTCCTAATATAATTGTCAGTCAGATGGGTGCATTTAGTACCGCAAAAATAAGACCTAACCAGAAAATAAGCCCTAATGCATCTTTTGGAGCAAAAATTAATATAACACCCGATCTTCTTTTTGGGGAAACACAGTACTACTACTACATTCGTGTCGGGAGCAGCGAAGCGCTTCCAAGTTGAAAGGTTTGAACAGTGACACCACTCTTGCCCGGGGAACACTCAGTTTGTGGGGGAAGGGTTCTTTCATGTACTCATTAACTTGCCCACTGAAGTGGTGGCCATCTACCTACTCATGGTTGCCCTCTTTCAAACTGCTGGGTCAGAAGCTGGAGAGTGTGATGGCAGCTCATCCCTATTCTATATTCTATTCTATATGGCTATTCTACTTTTTATACTTTATACTCACCGAAGTTTTTTGGGGGACAGAGGGATACTTATGTTCTATTCCTGGCTAAATTAATTGCAGGGGCAATTGTATTCTTTGGAGATTTGGAGGGGCAATTGTATTCTTTGGAGATTCCTAGCTAAATTAATTGGAGGGGCAACTGCATTCTTTCCTACCCATAGTAGACAAGTTATTAAGAAAAGAGTTAAAATACACCATAGAGCTGAAAATACAATTTGCTATTTGCTATTGGATTCAAATTTCTGCTTCGTGCAAAAATCCAAATTAAAACATCTAGAACAGATTGGGGATCAGATGGGGGTTTCTGGCTAATGAAGCTTCTGATAAAGGAGAGATTATGGGATCACCCATTTGCACTCCAGACAGCAGCTCCTCATAAGTGGACTGCTCATGATTAGAATGTCTGGGAGTCAAGAGATTTCTGCCAAGTTCACAGCCATAATATAGCCTTATGGACACAAAGTTTTGTGGAAACATATTTTTAATCACTTTTTGAAATGGTTCCTTAGCTATAATTCAACTATTAAAAGCCTTCTGAATCACAAATTTGATGTCATGCACAAGGTAAATCTATTTTAATCCATCTTGAAAGAAGTTTCATAGACAAATTTAAGGGTGATTAGAATATTGATGTCAGAAATTTGTAATAAATGGATGAAGGGTCCAGGTGGATTTGAAATAATTTTTTCAAATTATTGTTATAATCCTTCTCATTAGAGAAAGCTGTCTTAAAAGAAATGATAGGATGGCAAATTGAATCTTGGAAATTAGAAGGAATCAGAAGAAACTAAAGATTACAATTATAAGGGAAGAACACTTAAATTTCACTTGTTATCACAGAATGGGACAGAATATTTGAACACTGGATATTTTGAAGGATATTTTTGAACAATGGACCCAGAAGCCAATTTTAAGAGTGTCTGCTTTAAGAGTGTAGATAGACAGTGTTTAAAAGATGTTATAGAAGAAGAGCAAGTTTTACTGGATAAGACTGACACCAAACTGAAAGTGGATTTAAAAATGATAAGCTACAAGAATGATACGGAAAAAGATGCTAAACTGGATTTACAAATGAAACCAGCTAATGTCTTAATAATTACAGGGGATGCATAAATGGTAAACCAAAAGAGCCACTTGGATGACTCTCTTATATTGGATTTACAAAAAATACTTTTTAAAGTTCTGAAGGATTTTGTGAGAAGGGCCAAAGAAAAAAATGAAAAGAAAACAAGTTCTAAATTAGAGTTTGAAAGAACTAAAGATCAAGATTGTTACAACTAAAAGGAATGAATTTAAAATGTTTGTTTTTAAAATCAAGCTTAAAATAGGTATGTTGATATTTCTGGTAACCTGTTAATAGACTTTTGCTGATGAGGACTGAGTGAGGAGTTTAAGAATTGTTTAATAGATAAGAGATGAGCTACAAGAAAAAGAGATTATTATATTTTAAGAGATGGTGATGTTACTAAAATTGTTTATACTTCTTGTGAAAGGGAATTCATTTCTTTATATATTTGGTTTTTTCTTTACGATGTTCTAATTCCCCCCCTCCCTATTTTTCTTCTTTTCCTTTCTACACTATTTATTTTGTAGTTTATTTATGTAATCTGTATTAATAACATTTTTTAAAAAGTTTATGACAACTTTTATTTTTCTTCCCAGTTTGGGATCGAATGATATTTTCTGCCTAAGAAGAAAATCACTATTGCCAAGAAATTTAAAAGGGAAATTGTTGGGAAATGTTGTCCTCTCCCTTCCTATGGGTCACTTCTTCAAAATCTTTACCAACTGCCTGCATCTGAATCCCAGCAATATAATAACAGTAGCAGAGTTGGAAGGGACCTTGGAGGTCATTTAGTCCAACCCCCTGCTCAAACAGGAGATCTATACTAGGGATTCAAACCGCCGAACTGCTGACCTTTCTGATCGACAAGCTCGGTGTCTTAGCCACAGAGACAGGCTATTTTCTCCTCCCAGAACTGACACTGCCCTACGACTAACACTTCTGTTGATTTTTCAGCCCCTGCTCTCCAGCCAACACTTGGATCTTAGTTCTGCTGGGATTTGCATTTTGCTTCCCACATTCCGAGCATTGATAGACTCCAGAGGAAACCGCAAGCTGAAATGATCTCCCCTTCCAAGCCAGCTTTTATAACATCAACAAAAAGTCAGGGAAGAGACAAGAAAAGAACACCCTTCAAACAACTAACCCCAAAGCTGTTACTTTTGAGGGCTGCGTTTTCAATGTTGTTGTCATTGGCGAGATCACAGACACAGAAGTGGTTAACTGATATGAGGCGATAGCCGTTGGAGGTCCCAAAATCTCTCTCGGGATTGATGCCACTGCCAAAAACAAAACTTGCCAGGGAGTGATAATGTGCCAAAAGGACCACAGCATGCACCAGTTCAGGAAGAGACCAATTATTTTCTCCTGTCTTCACAAGTTTCTGAAACAAAAGAAGAGGGGGGAAAAAAAACACTACGTATGTGAATTTATGTTTTTTTATATATAGGCACAAGAAACAGGCAGGATGTGTTTTCCTCAGCTGAGTTTTTAATTTCTGAGTTGGAAGCAGCAAAACCAGAGTATGCCAGAAAGCCTTCTAGTCTAATCTCCTTGAATCATTGCAGCACAATTTAGAGATACTGCGTGTTTCCCACCCTTTCCTCTGCAAAATATAAATCAAAATGGAAAAACAAGACTCTTTAGTGCTTAACCAGGATTGTAATTAAATGGTTTGATAAGTCAGACAGATTCATTTTTTAAATGGAAAAGCTCAAGGGCTCTTAGCTCCCAAATTTTGAACAAAAATGATGGTTACAAATCTCAAACAGTGCACGTTGGCTATGTCTCCTATGGAATATTTATAGATGAGGGTTCCTCAGCTACATTTCATCCACAAAGCCACAGTCCTTCCAAAGATGGTAGGGTTTTGGTTTTTTTTTTATATTAAAGGGAAGCATTGTGAATAAAAAGCTTAAAAATCATATTAATGTAACTTGTTTAGAGAGATTGCTTTTAAAAGTAAATTAATTTACTTTTACTGGAATCTTGCCTCTGGGGTGCTATTGAAAAGGCAAGGGTGGCCTTAGCCTTGTGCATGCCTGTTTTGAGGTATTTTACTGTTTAATCATATTAAATTTCAAGTGGAATTGGCAGGAAGCCAAGCCATACCTGCTTTATAACAAACTGTAAAATGAACCAGTTCTTTTCTGGAAAAAAAAAAAGTCAAAAGCATAAACACTTTTCTCTTTTGGCTCCGTCTCACTCCCTCTAGAAAGGGGTGAGTTATCATTTCCCAGGCGTTGCAACATGACTTAGAGGTGCAAGGAGGAGTTTCGGTAGGTGCAGTTTTGTTCACTTGGAATGATAAAACCATGCCTTGCAAACCTCTTCCTCCTTTGAAAAGAAACAAACAGATTTCCCCATGGCTTGACAGATCTTTTAATAACAAAGCCCCCAAGCCCCTCAACCAAACAGGAAAAACGGCTTTAGGAAGTATCGACGGGAGAGAAGCTGCATCTATAAATGTTCCTTCTGACTGCTCTTCTATTCCTTGGCTTAGATACAGATACAGATTAGCAGAGTTGGAAGGGACCTTATAGGTCATCTAGTCCAACCGCCCCCACCCAAGGAGGAGACCCTATACCATTTCTGACCCTATACCATTGCAGTCCAATCTCTTCTTAAAAGTCTCAAGTGATGAAGCTCCCACAACTTCTGAAGGCAACTTCTGTTCCATTGGTTGATTGTTCTCACTGTCAGAAAATTTCTCCTTATTTCCAGGTTGAATCTCCCCTTGTTCAGTTTCCATCCATTATTCCTTGTCTGGCCTTCAAGTGCTTTGGAGAATAGCTTGATCCCTTCCTCTCTGTGGCAGCCCCTCAAGTATTGGCAGACTGCTATCATGTCTCCTCTGGTCCTTCTCTTCACTAGACTAGCCATGCCCAGTTCCTGCAACCGTTCTTCATATGTTTTAGTCTCCAGTCCCCTAAACATCCTGGTTGCTCTTCTCTGCACTCTTTCTAGAGTCTCAACATCATTTTTATAGCGACTTGGTGACGTCCGATTTACAGAAAGTTGACAGAGAACTCAAAGTCAGTTGTCAGGAGATCTCATTCCCATCAAATCCTAGCAAAAGCTGTAAAGTTTTGGCACATGCAAATGCTTAAACATCTGGCTTTGCCTTCTCTAGCCAATTCTTTTTTTTTTTTTAAGTACCTGAATGTGCTCTTTGGAAACCAGCCATGGTCGGTGTGCAAGCAGCTTGTTGATTTCATTCAGATTTTTCAGTCTTTGAGGAATGTATTCTAAGCCGTTCAGCCATTCTGGTATCCCTCCAGTCTTCAGGAACTCTTCCACGTGTATATTTATTAGATAGGAACACTGGTGCCTGGCAGCAGCCTATGAAGAAACCCCAAAGAGGCAAATTGGAAAACAGATAGGCAGATGTAAGAGGGGAAAAAAAATAGCTTTAAAACAAGGAAGAGGGAAACTTGCATTCAAATCTTTCCACAAGAAAAACTTACAAGAAATTTCGCTGCAATTGTTTTTAACAGAAAAGAAAATGTGTGAAATATATTCAGGTAGACCTCGACTTAACAACAGTTGATTTAGTAATTTAGTGATTGTTTGAAGTTACAACCGCACTGGGGGGAAAAAATGATTTATGACCATTTTTCACACTCATGACCATTGCAGCATCCCCATAGTCACGTGATCAAAATTCAGATGCTTGGCAACTGTTTCATATTTATGACGGCTATAGTGTCCCGGGCAGTGGTGGGTTTCAAAAATTTTTGCTAGCGGTTCAGTAGGCATGGCTAGGTGGGAGGGCATGTGACTGAGTGGGCGTGACCAACTTGACATCACTCACACCCACTCAAGTCACATGATCCCCCCACCTAGCCATGCCCACAGGAAAAGCTAGGAAATTTTTAGAATTTCCATCTATATATCTCTGCCCTCCCTTTGCCAGTTGCCCCCGTTTCCCCTCCTATAGTGGCCCCGGCCCTAGCCCCGCCTCCTCCTCCTCCTCCACTGTCTCTTTGTTCAGGCTGCTTACCTTCCGCGGCTGCTGATCCAGAGTCCAGAAGGCATGCCGACCAGACTTTTCGGTGGCCCCCAGCCAGCCACCGCTGCTGGAAAGCAGCTGGCAAAGCAGCCTCTTTGAGAGCTGTTTTGTGGCTGCGGCAGCTAGCCGCAGGTTGCTGAAAAGTACCAGAGGTCACGGAAAAAGCTGCTGCCGTCGCCGCCATGTTCTTCACGCATGTGCATTCCATTAGACTTGCAAGGCAATGGGATGCGCGTGCACAAAGAACATAGCGGCGACGAACATGGCAGGTGGGGTGAGCAAGCGGCGACCAGGGAACCGGTTTGGGGGTGTAGCCAGCTGGCCATCACTACCGGTTTGGCGACCTTGGCCAAATTTCTGCCAATGGTTTACGTGAACTGGTGTGAACCGGCTAAATACCACCTCTGGTCCCGAGGTCCTTTTGCAACCTTCTGACAAGCAAAGTCAATGGGGAAGCCAGATTCACTTAACAACCTTGTTATTAACTTAACAACTGCAGTGATTCACTGAACAAGAAAGAAAGCAAGAAAGGTCCTAAAATGAGGGAAAACTCACTTAACAAATGTCTCACCTACCATAGGAAATTATGGGCTCCATTCTAGTTGTTAAGTCGAGGTCTACCTGTATATTGCTGATTCAAAATGTGAGTGTAGCCAAGCCTAAAACGGCTAAGGCCAGGTGTCCCCACTGCATGAATGTTCTGTACAAAAATAAGAACTCTGCCGCAACAATTATGACACAGAGCTGTTAAGTGTAGAAGCCATTTGTTTAAATTTTGAATTCCTTTCCCAGGAATTCATTGTGGCTTTATGAAAACAGCTATTATTCAGCTATAACTCTTCCAATACCATGAGAATAACAATATATTGTACTGCAGTAGGAAGTTTTGACTAGTGGAAAAATTATTCATGAATGTTGAACATGTATTTTAGCTGTTGCAAAATTTTGAAAACTATAGATTATAGTTTTAATTGATTCCAACTGCAGAATTCAGAGTTCCTTGTTTGGGATGGTATTATTTAAAGCAGGGGCGGGGTGCTTAGATCTGACCCATGGGGCCGCCCTGGAAACAGGGAAGGACCAGCCCGTGGTGCCTCTGCCAGCAAAAACAGAGCTTGGGAGGGCCATGTGTGGCCCTCCCGAGCTCCGTTTTCACTGGCAGTGGGTTGCAGGAGGCTGTCGCAGCTGAAAATGGAGCTCAGGAGCCCATTTTTGCTGACAGAGCGCGTGGGCGGCCCTGAATCAAGTGATACCAAGCTGGCCACACCCAAGCTGGCCACTGCCCTCTCCGAAGTCAAACACAACCCTGATGTGGCCCTCAATGAAATTGAGTTTGACACTCCTGATTTAAGGGATTATTGACCACATATTATAATGGATTACTGGCCACATATCTCACACAATGATCATAGATAGCTCACAAGCACCACATTTTGAGTGAACAAAGCACACCATATCCATAAAGTGTTAAAAATGAAGAAACTCCATCTATGACTCTAGACTAGATATATAGTAGGTGTCAGTGGTGGTATTCAGCCGGTTCTATCCGGTTCGGGTAAACCAGTACCGGGGGGCTGCGGGAGGCTCTGCCCACCCACCCGGACGTCATCACGTCCTGTTTTCAATGCTCTGTGCATGTGCAGAAGGCCAGCGTTTGCTCGCATTTGCAAACCGGTAGCGAAGGTAAGTGAATATCACCCCTGGTATGTGTGGGTGTGTCTGTGTGTCTTAGGTCCAGCTGATAGATGTCCAGCTCTTGAAGGAAAGATCAACTAGATGTGGGTGACAGGGTTATCTCCTTTCAGTTCAGAAGAAGGTGACACTTCTTTTAACTTACGACACTAGTGGAAAACATACTAATGTAATTATGACGGGAGATGAATCAAGACTTTTCCAGGGCTTACCATGATTGCTATGTAGTGCCGGTAGGGCAAAGGAAGAGGACCATCCACACGCAACATATAAAATTGACTGCGGAGAAAAGACTCCAGGTACTGAATGTGTAAACTCATGACCTGAGTGACATTGTCTAGGCGACCGGATGTAGAATATTCTTCCACCAGCAGATGCATACGTTCATTCAAACTATTGGCTTGCATAACCTTTAGAGAAGGTTCAAAAGCAAAAAAAAAAAAAAAAAAAGACATTATTGATCTGATTTGGTTTTATAGGTTATAAATAATTATTCTAAGATATGCTTTAAGAAGAAGCAGGTATGGAAGTTTAAATAAGATTAAGTGAAGAGGCTTAGGCTAACTTTATTGCCACTTTGAATGTACACTAATCGGCATACAGTAGTGGCCAAACTTGTGGGAACCTTTTAGGGAAAGTATATTTTCTAAAACTAGCTAATAACACCACTTTTTTTTTGAGTAGTACCATAAAATTATATATCAATGGAAAGATAATTTAATCAAGAATGTAATGCAATAATTTTTATGAAGGATTTGCTATTAGAATAGCAGTTCCATTATAAAGAAGAAAAATGAAACACGTAGAAAAAATGAGATATACAAAAAGTATCACCATGTCAGTTAATCCTTAGTTGGGTAACCTTTAGTATGAATTACAGCCTTACAACATCTTCCCATGGAGTAAACCAAGTCTTTTAGTTCTGCAGCTGTTATAATGTGAAACCAAGATTGAATGATTGCTTCTATTAACTGGGTTTTATTGCTGGGGCGCTTCTGACTAACAAGTTTCTTTAGTGGGCTCCCTAGATTTTCAATTGGGTTAAGGTCTGGGCTATTCCCAGACCATTCCAACAGTGGAATATGATTATCTTGAAACTCCCCTCCCCCCCCCCCCCAAAAAAAAGAAGTGGTGTTATTAGCCATCAAACCTCAAAAATGCACTTTTCCCAAAAGGTTTCCACAATTTTGGCCACCAGTGTACATTAAAATGAAATTTCATTGCATGCAGGTCTCAAAGGGTGTCCACCTGTAATATACATTATATAAACATGACAAAATACATACATACATACATAATTATGCATATACTCATGCAAACAAGAGAGAACTAAAATAATAAAAAAATAACAAAACATATAGAATATCAGCTATAGTATGACAGGATTTCAGCCGCACTGACGGCCATTGGAAGAAACCCAGTGGTGTCAGTCTTGAAGATAAGTTGTCAGAGGTTTACTTAGGCTTCTAAGTAAACTTAGGCTTCTAAATAAAAATGATCCTTAACACAATCGAGCTGAGAAAGGTATAGTTTGCACAACCCCCCATGGCAGATAATTTCTCCAGATGGATTGGTAATGCAGTTCTGGCTTGATGTCAGACCTGCCTCAGCTTGATCTTCTCACTAAAAACAATCCTTAACTCCATTTGGTAAGAAAGGTATAGTGTACTAGAAGTCAAGTGAATTACATACTGCAAAACCAGAACTGAAATTCATGCGCCAAAACCCCAAATGAAAATTTCCACCCGCTTATTCGACCCTTCCCATTGCTGATCCCCGACCGTCCAATCAATTTTGAAGAAGAGGTTTTAGAAACGGCCATTCTGATTGCAGGCTGGCTTGCACCTGCATTCTTCTCATTGCGGAGTGACCTTGAAGCACCGTCTCGGGCAGGCAACTTCGTTTTCTTAACTTTCACTTTCCCCCTCCCCCAAGTGCTCCCCGTCCTTCTCCTCTTCCCCACTGGATTTATGGCAGACTGGTACCGAAACAACTGCAGAACACAGGGGTGGGGCGGCAATTCTGAAGTAAGCAATCTGGGTTTTTTTGTTCTATGGCCAATACCAGAAGAAGTAAGCAGAGCAAAGAACAAAAATGAAGCAATATCCTAAATCCAGATACAGCAAAATAAAATTGAATTTGAAAAACAGAAGACAAAGTCCTTATGGTTCTTTTTTAGGATCGGTCTAGGCTGTTGTAAGTAAAACAACTATATTATGGCTTATACAGATAGTCCTTGGCTTACAGAAGTTCATTTAGTGACCGTTTAAAGTTACAACGGCACTGAACAAAGTGACTTATGACCGTTTTTCACATTTATGACTTTTCTAGCATCCCCAAGGTCACGTGATGAAAATTCAGAGGCTTGGCAACTGGTTCATATTTATGACCGTTGTTTTGTCCCAAGGTAATGTGATCACTTTTTGCGACCTGCTGACGAGCAAAGTCAATGGGAAAACCAGATTCATTTAACAACCGGGTTACTAACTTATCAACTGCAGTGATTTATTTAACAACTGAGGCAAGAAAGGTTGTAAAATGGGATAAACGTCACTTAACAAAGATCTCACTTAACAACAGAAACGTTGGGCCCAATTCTAGTCATAAGTTGAAGACTACTTGTAGTTAGAATTGCCCAAATTCATTGGTGAAATGGCCAAACAAGTTTTTCCCAGCCATTCTATCATTGCTAAGCCATTACTAAGAAAGTACTTCTCTGTGTATTATCTCCCCATATTCTGACTATTTAGCTGCAGTTTTATCCTAATTTTTCCTTAACAACCCTTTAACCCCTCCCCTCTTAATTTTCAGTGCAATATTCTTGTATTGCACAATTTGGGGACATTCCTGCACAACAGGCACAAAAAAAGATTTATCACTACTCAGCACCAGATTTATATTATTTTCAAAACTATCCTAATATTCCTCCTCGACACAGGTTTTTTTTCCTCAAAAAGCTAAAGAAGCTTAGACTATTATTAAAATGCATAATTTAATGTGCCATAAATATTCATAACATAAAGTCCACTCTAGCTGATACATTCTTAACAACCAAAAACATTCAAATCATTTAAAATCCAATATATAAGTATCCAGGTTCAAAATAACCATTTTAATTCACAAGAGGAAAAAAAATAGAATTTTTAGTAAGTTTTGCTACCAAAGATTAAGCTTTTGAATTTCCTGTACATCAGACTAAGCCTCAATAGCTTGATTCAAAGCTTGGGATTTTAAACTGTTGGAACATTCTGGAAATTGAAGTGGCTATGGTGGAAATTATTCAATAGGACCATAATCTCTTTGCACTGCTTTGCTGCTTAATGTTCATTTCTTCAAAGAAAGGAAAAAGAAAAACGACTTACATCCTTCTCTGGTATAAAGGCACTTGGTCCTCTTGTTAAAGGCAGAGATACTCTGATTTTCTTTTCCTGTAAAAGAAAGTAACAGATGCAATTTTTAGCCTAACTTTACTTGTGTCCTCTTTAATATTAAGATTTCAAGGTAGTAATGAATCTAATTGATGTTGATTGCAAAACTTTTATGAAACCTATGGCTATATTTTAACATCTTGTCTCACAACTAACCTAAATAAGAGGTCAGTGTCGGAAGCCCATGGCATGGCCCACAAACCCTTCTACAAACTGAAAAAAACAAGAATATTCTGTAAGTGCCACTTTCCAACTCAACTTCCATTGTTCCAATCCAATTGCAGAGATGGCCTGCTGGAGAGAACGGGTGATATAGTTGGGAAAAGATAACAGTAATTTACAAAAGTGGTCTCGGAATTTATAAAAAGACACCTGATTCAGAGGTGGTATTCAGCAGGTTCTGACCAGTTTTGGAGAACCGGTAGCGGAAATTTTGAGTAGTTTGGAGAATCGGTAAATACCACCTCTGACTGGCTCAACCCCCATCTATTCTCTGCCTCCCGAGTCCCAGCTGATCAGGAGGAAATGGGGATTTTGCAATAACCTTCATCTGGAGTGGGGAGGGAAGGGAGATTTTATAGTATCCTTCCCCCTGCCACACCCAGCAAGCCACACCCACAGAACCAGTAGTAAAAAAATGTTGAATCCCACCACTGTTCTTAACCAAAGCCTTCTAAACAAGTCAGATTTATTTCACATTGAATTCTACCGCCCACAGATTGCTATGTCAGTAATATGACAAAACAAGGTATTTGGAAACCCTTCTGGTCCGATAGCAATTTTCACTAACCACAGGCCTGATGTAAGATTGGAGTGTTTTATTCCAGGTGGGCACAAAAACAAATCTGACATCTCAACAATACATAAATACATGCTCCAAGGCAGTCAAACAATATGTCAGTTCTTGGAAAGTATCAGAAAAATAAGCTGCAGCAAGTTTCAACAAGAAAAAAAATAAAATAAAACGAAGAACTGCCAAGTCAAAATGCATCTGTCAAGCTTGCTGAGCAGAAAAAGCAGACATGTAAAGAATTAATGCAAATTGTTTCCAACTCTTGAAAATTCTGCACTAGAGTTGAAGCTATAAAGAGCAGTATACTTGTTCCATGATGGCTGTTTATTATTTTAAATTTCCCATGTTTTGGTACTTTAGTGTGTTCTCTTTTTTTTTGTCACTTTACCCTCAAGTTCAAAAACAATATTTAAATATTCAGAAAAATGTAATGTAGCACCTTCTCAATCTCAACTTTCCCTCCATGGAAAATTTTCCTAACATAATGCCTTCCAGATCTGTTGGAACCTCAAATCTTTAATCTGCAAAATCATTGGCCATTTTGCCTGTAATTCCTGGACTACTGCATTTCTATGAGATGTAGAAATTCATTTTAGTTCTGTTCTCTCGAAACCAGTGTCTCTCAACAACTAGAAGATGTATGGATTTCAACTCCCAGAATTCCCTAGCAGCATGTCCACACATCTTGAAATTGTTCAGTTTGAGAAACACTGCTCCAAATCAATCTTTAAGTGCCCTCCTGGTCTACATTCATTTTAGGCCGTGGTGAGTTGCCCCCGGTTCACACCGGTTCTATAGATTATAGGTTCTAACTCCCCTACTGATCCTCAAAACTGTATCCCCAGTGCAAAATCAAGAGTTTTACCTGAGTTTTCAAAAACCTAGTGTCCAAAAAATGACGGATCTGAACTTGAAATTCGTTGAAGCTCCTGTCAATCAGCATCATTAAAAAAGTGGGGGAGATATAAAAAACTTGTGTGTGTGTGTGTATGTCATTAACATAAAATAATATATTGTTAATAAACCAATGGCAACATTAAAATGACCAAGTGTTTACATAGCTATTCGTCAGGATTAGGAACATGGGAGTGAACATAAACATCTTGAGATACTGGGATTAATTTATTAAAATATCTTAATGAGGCAGACTTACTGTAACTAGTCATTTATTAATTGATTTATGTCTTGCTTTTCATGCAAGTGCTCAAGGTGGTGCACACACAGTACTTAGTCGTCCTACTTTTCCCCACAGCAACATTGTTTTGCTGAGAGGTGGTTTTTCCAAACACTTTTACTTCTCAGACAGCTGACGTTCAATGGCATACAGCTTCAGACACTGGCAATACCCTACAGCAAGGGTGTCAAACTTGATTTCATTGAGGGATGCATCAGGGTTGTGTTTGACCTCGGGGGGGGGAGTGTGGGCACGGTATGTGGCCAGCTTGACGTCACTTGTGTCAGGGGCACCTCTGGTGGCCCAAGTGCTCTGCCAGAGAAAACGGGCTCCCAATCTCCATTTTCGGCTGGGACGGCCTCCTGCAACTCTGTCAGTGAAAATGGAGATTGGGAGGGCCGCACGCGGCCTGTTTTCACTGGCAGAGGCACTACTGGCTGGTCCTTCACTGTTTCCAGGGTCACTCCACGGGCCAGTTCTAAGCACCCCGTGGGCCAGATCTGGCCTGCGGATCTTGAGTTTGATACCCCTGCCCTACAGCTTTTATAACTAGCAGCTACTGACAATCGTCTTCTTTACAAGTGAACTTTTTTTTTTTTTTTAAGTCATCTAAAATATAGTAGCCAGTATTCCATCATTTAGATTACGGTACTAGCCAGAAGAACTGTAAATGGGGGTCATCCTCAAGTGACTGCACATAGACCATAGATCAGTTACAAGAAGGATGTAAATTTATTTCTCCTCTTCTCCTAATACCAACTTGGCAGTAAGACAGTCTCTTTCATGAAGGTCATTTTGGAGATACCACCTTCTCAAAACCCTACTTAAAACTTCCAGCAAAAATACCAGTCTGATCAAACCGGAAATATTTGAGTCTGACTCTGAAGGATGTGTATGTGCATTTGTGTGATTTTAAATTATTCCTCATATTACCCACTCTTCCACAAGACATTATTCCACCCAGGAACTAAGCAAGTCCAGACCTGCATACTTTCAGAGATGGAACTATAAAACGGAGCCAACTGTTCGCTGGACCTGGGCCATTCTTTAATTGCTAATTTAGTTCCAGGAAAACATTAAATTGGTGTGGGTGAAGTGAAAGTTTTGAAGGGGGAAATGGTTTCTCTAATAAAATGCAGCTTTTGATTAAAAAAGAAAGAATGCAGTGAAGCGCTGTCAGAATTCCAACTTCCTTCTGTACGAAACACAAACATTGATTCACTTTCTGAAAAAGATACTAGACAATAAGTCATTGAAAAGGGGAAGAATCAGAAGTCTCAGTTGTTTTATTTTATTCTTGGATAGTGTTCAGAGGTTAACTACTATCTGGATTGAACTACTGTCTGTAAAGGTAAAGGTTTTCCCCGTCTAGTCATGTCCTACTCCATGGGGTTGTGCTCATCTCCTTTTCTTAGCTGAGGCAGCCAGTGTTGCCCAAAGACACTTCTGTGGCCATAGGGCCATCATAACTACACGCTGAGGTGCACAAAATGTTGCTACCATCTCATTGAAGTGGTACCTATGTATCTACTCATACTTGCATGCTTTTGAACTGCTAGGTACGCAGGAACTATTATTTGTATAATTTGCATTTGAAACTTTTGGGTCATCATCAAGAATTGTTTTAGGAGACTTTCCTTGAGGAAGTGATGGTGCAGTGATGTCTGGTTCTCCTCCCATGAACACCAGACAGGAGTGGTCTAGAAATATAGAGTTCTATAGAGACAACCAATAAAAATATTATATTTCTTGGATAGGTCAGTCCAAAGAAGGTAAGTGTGGTCCCAGGGCTAGCAATTGTGAATCTCTCAACCTTTTTCTCCACGTTGGTTTTTTTTTTCCTATATAAAATATTAAATCGCTTGAGATCATTGTTTCTATTTTGGAGGGAAGAAACAAATAAAGGTGCGAGCGTTATAGAACAGCGAACACCTTCAAACTATTAATCCAGGAAAGGCCAGCTTCCCACAATTTATTGCAGGTTAAAGTCAAGACCAAACATGTAACACTATGTCAAGCGCAAACCAGAACCATAAACTTATTTGTTATATGGCATTTCAGAGTATTAGGAAAAAAATTATTCCATACAGTACTTCTGTGCAGCTGGGACTACGAGTCTCAATGTTCTACTGGCAAATCAGTCAAAAGGGAACTCATTAGATGGCAGCACTAAGCAAGTTATTGCTTACAACAAAGCAGTTCAGCTGCAGGGAAATTCACCTTAGCAGATGCTGCAAAGATAAGCATAAATACACACACTCGTAACCCCATGCAAGAATTGGTGCTCTCAGCTGCATTCACATTATTTTTAATGTTATGTATGCACACAGGAGGATGAACTGGTCTTTTGGGTACAGCCAGTTGCCGTAAGTCAAATTGGAACTTTCCTGCCTTGGCCAGTTCGAATGGTGACATGTTTGCCCATCCAGGGCATTCTGAAAATGTACTTCTATTTCAAAAATCCCCTTCTACCAAATATTTAGGAAATTAATAGAACAAGAAAAATACAGACCAAAATGAGCATATTTCACATGGCTGAGTTTTAATTTTTTTTTCTTTTTAATGGTTGCTAAAGCCCAGAGGTTCTTAAATTGCGGGTAATTAACTCCAAGTGAATAATTTGGGCATATCCAGGAGGTAGTGGAGAATTTGTAATTGCTTGTTTGTAAGTGAAGGATCCAGTTTGGGACTGTTGCTATTGAGATGTGTGTGTTAAAAAGAAGAAGGTTTTTTCGTGGGACTAATGGCATTGTTCGATACTAGGAAAGGAGGTAATTGGGTCAAAAATTTGAGAATCCCTGCTTTAGCCCAATTAGATCACAAAGGAAATCTGAGCAAATGGAATATTCAACCATCCCCCACACTAATGCTACTGCTTTGATTAAATCCATCTCTTCCAAAGAGATTGGCTTCACATTGACTTCACATCTTTATTTCTTCACCCATCTTGCACAAGACACAGCTTTGCAGCTGGGGGTAGATTTTCATGAAGTACTGAAGTGTTAAATTCCCTATCCCTATAGCCCAAATTTGATTATTATTATTCTTCAGAAAATATTATGGTAGAAAATGTGTTCATGTATTTTACATAGCATCTAATTCGTGGGTGGTATTCACTTACTTTCCCTACTGGTTTGCAAATGTGCTCGCATGCGCCCCATCCACACATGTAGCTGGCCTTCATGCATGTCCTCTGCTGGCATGCGCACCCGGCCTAAAAAAAGTGCCTAAATAGGATGGCATACAGCCAATTTCTGCTACAGGTTCGGGCGAACCAATCCGAACTGGTTGAATACCACCTCTGATCTAATTTGATCTCATCAGGGGTACAAACCATGTTTCTCTGAAGTGTTTTTAAATCAATCCGCTCCTAGTTGAGGCCAGCCACATACATGTATTGGGTTGTCCATCTTGGAAATGATGGGACTTTATAATTGTGCACATGATAATAAAAATATGGAGCAATTAGTGCCCCTACATTAAAAAAAAATCCAAGTAAAAATTCATACTATACTGCACGGTCAACAAGATAGCCGTGCTGTTGATTTACTGTGCCTTGTCCAAGCCCTGCATTACATGTATGGGGTAGCAGATCAAGTGTAAAGATCAAAGGCTGATCACAACCACAGGCATGTCGGTGGAAACACCCTCCTATTCACACTTTCCTCAAAATAGAACAAAAATTGCTGCTTTAGAAGGGCAGGTGGACAATTATCATTCATAAATATGAACAAAGAAGAGCTACTAAGGTAGCTCAGTGAGACCTTTTCTTTCTTTCTTTTATAAGTGGGGAGAGAAACTGTCACCAAAAAAAGTAACTTTTTCACAGTAACTTTTATCATTTAACCTGTGAAGTTTGCTACCCCAGGATGAGTGCGAGAACTTTCAGTTATATAGCTTTTGAAAGGATTTATTAGACTCAGCCTGCTAATAATTTGAAGTCACAACAGCTGAAATGGAATCTTTGGTCTATCTGATGTTCAGGGGAATGTGGGAGAAATGTTGTTTCCATATCTAGGCTTGTGATAACCACTACATCTGGAGGCATCTGGCTACTATAGGCCTGTGATGGCAAACCTATGGCACGCATGCCACAGGTGGCACAAAGAGCCCTCTCTGCAGGCATGCAAACCGTCGCCCCTCCTTGATTCTGTCACGCATGCGCGCGCACCTCCCACCAGCCAGCTGAGTTTTGGGTCGCTGCCGCGCATGCCGGAGGTGAGGCACATGCGCAGAAATCACATGTGCATGTGCGGGGGGTGGGTCATGCACGGGGGTTGCTCACGCATGCACGGGGAGGGTTGCACAGGGGGGTTGTGTGCGCATATGGGAGCGTGGGGGGTGCACATGCAATGCATTATGGGAGTGTGCGTGTGTACACACGCTTCTGGCATTTGGCACCACATTCTGGCATCACTGCTATAGGTAGAATACCATTACCAATATGGCCTATCTAACGTCCTCATTTATGAAACAATAATGGGGGAGGGGGGATCTCAGAGGATTTTTTTTTGAATGGATCAGTGTGGCTTATGTCTTCAAGAACCGTACATTTATTTGATCAAATGGAATAATCTACAGAAGAGTTCCTCAACGTTTCCGGCTTTGCAGACTGGCGGGGGTGGGTGGTGGGTGGGATGGTTCCGTGTGAGCGGCCAGCAAGCCTGTGTGTACCAGCGTAGCTGTATTTGCACGAGCGGTGTTCACATACCTGCTGCTTACTGAAATGGAGCACAAGCAGTAAATGAGGATGCGTGTGCATGTCCTTGCGCTTGCCGGCTGTTTCCGTGGCTCAGTTACAAACCCCACACGGCCCACTAGTAACCCACACCCCACAGGTTGGGGACCCCTGATATACAGTGTTACCACGCACCTCACAAGGCTGAGGTGAAGTTTGCATTTTGAGAATTCTGTCCATAAGAGTCATGGTGGCACAGAATGAAGTACTGCATTTTGCTGCTGACTGCCAACTGCTGACAGTTCAAGTCTCATCGCGTCAAGGTTCACTCGGCCTTCCATCCTTCCCTGGTTGGTAAAATGGGGACCCAGATTGTTGGAGGCAATATGCTGACTCTAACTGCTTAGAGAGTGCTGTAAAGCGGTATATAAGTCTAAGTTCTATTGCTATAAACTGTATAAAATTGCTATAAACATTTCTAAATAATTTGACTTCAACTGCCTTTTTTCCCCTAAATAGCTCCCAGGGTTAATCTCCAGATGTGCTAATACTCTATGAGGATGTCACGGTTCTCTTTACTTCTGTTCTCGGCTTATCTAGAAATATGTTTCTTATCCTTAAGGTTGAGGAGATGTATGAGAAACAAGTTACAGCATGTTTTTTCCTATATCTTCAAGGTCCAAAATGGATTCAAAGAAAAACAGGCTCGCTCTTCAAGAGCCGGGGTCATGGGCACAGAGAACGTATTTAATTCTGAGCAAGCTAAAAGTATCTATTTCCTTTTTGACATAACTTCAAAGTTATTTTGGGAAAAAAAACGTGCGCGAAAACATTTGGACAAAGAAAAATGTTGCGGTATCTTGTCACCTACCCTAGCGGCAACCACCTGACAAACAAGGCCCAAAGGTTACATACAGGCATGGCCAACTGAAAATTGCCTACTCTCTACTCCCTTTATAGCAAGCAAGACATCTTTTTCTACACAAACAAACTCACTAGCTCATAAAAGTGGTGTAATGCCAATTACATATACTGGGTTTGTATAATAGCTGCATAAACAAAAAACATTACACATACACCCTTAAAGCAATGACATGGATTACCTGGCCACATGAATTCTGCTGAGCTTTGTAGTTAATTTGAAAACCAGTTCTAAAGTTATATTTTTATACACACACAGGTATGAACAACAGTTCGTTTACTGCAATGTTTCTCAACCTTGGAAGCTTGAAGATGGGTGGACTTCAACTCCCAGAATTGAAGTCCACTCATCTTCAAGCTACCAAGGTTGAGAAACACCGGTTTACTGAATTCGTTCAACAGTTCATTCAAAGTTACTGAAAAAAGTGACCTATGACCATTTTTCACACTGATGACGACTGCCATATCCCCATGGTCACATGATCAAAATTCAGACACTTGGCAACTGGTTCATATTTATGACAGTTGCAGCGTCCTGGGGTCATGTGATCACCTCTTGTGACCTTCTGACCAGCAAAGTCAATGAGGAAGCCAGATTCATTTAACAACCATCCTATTAACTTAACAACTGCAATAATTCACTTAACAACTGTGGCAAGAGAGGTCATAAAATGGGGCAAAACTCATTTAGCAATTGTCTCACTCAGCAACTGAAATTTTGGGCTCAGTTGTGGTCTTAAGTTGAGGATTACTTGTGAACATTTTATTGGAAGCATCATGGAAAGAGGCCAGTGGCGGGTTGCTCCCGGTTCTGTCCGGTTCTTTAGAACCTGTAGTAAAAACGGTGGGAGGCTCCACCCACCTGCCCGGATGTCATATTTGACGACCTGCAAGCGAAGCAAGTGCGCATGTGTGCTCCCGTTGCAAACCGGTAGTAAAGGTAAGTAGAACTCACCTCTGAAAAAGGCTGTTAGTTATAAAAATAGAATGAACCTTCTTTTGCTATGAAATGCTGCTGAAAACATGAAACTTTGAAATCTAACTCAATTGTTAGACAAAACGACTTTGTGTAATCTGAAGTAATAAAACACATTTATCAGATGAGAAAACTCTGATCTCGAATCTTCAAAAGCACTTTAACATGGTTGGTATTGCAGTCAACAATATTTTTTTGCATATTACACATACTAGACATTCCAATGTCACATTTTGCCTCATATAAATAATCTGAAAAGATCTGCTTTAAAAGTAATATAGGCTCTTTCACGATCTACTTGTTTTTCTTCTGTTTGGTAAGTAGATATGAAAGTTGAATTATTTAACTTCCCTCGGCTTAAGAGATTTTTCAAGATTTTGGGACAATCACAGCAATGATGTTTCTGTTAACTATGCAGGAAAGGTTGTAATAGGTGGAGCATGTTGATCTCATAAACAAGTAAACAACCTAGTAATCAGCATAATTTACCACCCCAGCCTCAGCTGAGCTTCAAGGAGGTAAACTAACTAAGGCAGGATTTGCAACCCTGGGCTCCTCCCAGGTGCCTTAGGATGTCTCATGTTTTTCAAGGGGTATGATGTGGAGATGAACTGCACATCACAAAATGAAAGCAAGACCCCAAAACAGAGAAAATAATCCTGTTTATTGCACAATTAGATGTCACAGAATTCTGGTCTGGATCAATTCAGAATTTGGATGAGAACACGAGTTTATGTTCTTCATCAACAGACCTGTTGTTGCAATAATTATATTAATATGTAATTAATTAAAAATAAACAAAGCACATTCTTCCTATTTCTAGGCTGGTGCAATATAGCTTGAATTTTGCCATCTACTATGCTGGATCTGGAGCGTTGTGCTTATAGACATTAACATACCAGTACATGTAGACTTCTCCTTTGGTAGTCATTATGCTCGGAACTACCTGATTTACATTTTTTTAAAAAAAAAAATCCTTTAATTAAAATAAAATAGGAAGCAAGCATGCTGCTTTGCCAAGTTTCAGCCTGTAGCATCTTTCAGATATTCATTCAGCCTTTCAATTTCTTCTCAGTTTTTGGACTAAAATCAGGTGTAATGTAATTCCTCTTAGTCCCATAAACATTCCTGGAAAAAAAAATGGTGGAAAACTATAGCCCTAGGCCTACCCAAGCAAAGATAAGCTTGTAAATATAAAAGGTATTTTGGAAAGTTAGAGGAATCTGTGGGGAGCATCCTCATCAGTTTTCTTTGCAGGAAATGAATGTTGTCTTATGGGCCGTGCCCACTGTGGCAGCCATTTTGTGAGAACATGGACAATATGTTTGGAAATGTGCCAAGTCATCCTAAAAGACTGGGGTCACTGATTTAAATATAGAAAAGTTATTGGTGTTGCAAAGTCAGCCAAAGGTGTAAGAACATAAATGTGTGTCTTCATCTTCTTTGATCTGCTTAGGTTATGAGTCACAATAAAAGTGAAATTGTGGGTTAGCAACATATTTAATTGTACATTAAATATGTACAAAAATATGCCACACTTTTAGTGGTGGATGGATGGATGCATGGTTGCATCGATATACTCTCTAAAATATTTTTTTACCTTCATCCACACAAATGATTATGTTTGCTGCTTGATACCAAAAGCTAGCAAACCATAGCCAAAGTTTTTATTTTTATTTTTATTCTTAAATTATCCTGCCTTTATTATATTTAGAAATAACTCAAGGCAGTGAACATACCTATACTCCTTCCTCCTGCTCTTTTTCCCACAACAACCCTGTGAGGTGAATTGGGGTAGAAGAGTGACTGGCTAGCTTTCATGACCAAGGTTGAACTAAAACTCACTATTTTGGCTTTTTCTATCACACTACTTTTTCCATAAGTTAAGCATATCATATAAATGAGGTATCCTTTAAATATGCAGTCTCTACATACCAGAGGTGGGTTTCAGCAGGTTCTGACCAGTTTTGGAGAACCGGTAGCGGAAATTTTAAGTAGTTCGGAGAATCAGTAGTAAAAATTCTGACTGGCCCCACCCCCATCTATTCTCTGCCTCCCAAGTCCCAGCTGATTGGCAGGGAATGGGGATTTTGCAGTATCCTTCACCTGGAGTGGGGTGGGAATGGAGATTTTACAGTATCCTTCCCTTGTCACGCCCACCAAGCCACACCACGCCCACCAAGCCACACCCACAGAATCGGTAGTAAAAATTTTTGAAACCCACCACTGCTACATGCTGTTAGCATACAGATAACTCAAAATATAACAGCCACCTTCTAGGCAGGTGTGTTGCCACCTTAGTAATTTTAAGTTGTGCAGACTTCAATTCCCAGAATTCCAGAAGTTGAAGTACGACATCTTAAGAGTTGCTAAGGCTGAAAAACACCCTCTACACAAATGCATTTCATTAAATGCATTTTAATTCAATGCAATAACATTTGTTCAATTAAAATAACTATTCCTGAAAGCATGACTTATATTTCATTTGAAACTCTCTTGAGATTAATCTGTAATTTCTTTCTCTTTTTTTTCAATTTTAAAAGTAGTCAGTTAGGCACCCTGCAGGCTTTCTTAAAATTGTTTTAGAATTAAACATACAACTAAATGATGGGCTATAGGATAGCATTCTTCCATTAACCTTTGTGAATTGAAGCATTTTGAAAATTGCTCTGCCAGTTCAAGTATATATCTGGCACAGTTTAATGGGTGTGGGAGACAATATTCTGTACAGGAGGGTAAGTAAGGGGGTAGTGGGGAAAAATGAGTGCTTAACTTTAAACACTGAACCAGAAACCTATACTGTATCATAGCTCAAATGTTTACTGAAGTAAATTTTCAAAGGAACCAGGGTTACTTTTTTTAAAGCAAAAGTAGTCTGTAAGGTATCCAACATTTCTATTAAATAGTGCATATGGATTTCCAAAAAAACTTCCTTAATTTCCAAATTTTGCTTGTTAGAATTTTGATTAATCTTAAAAGAAAAATCCCACATAATGGTTCAGATGGCCAACCTATCACTATACAGTCTTTTCAAGACAGAGAAGAGACTAGAAGAAACATGGAAATATATATAGTATTTAAGTTGGCACTTATGCCAAATATTCATATATTATTTTTTCATCAGTTGGACTGTCTTGAAATCAAAATAGTTCCTTTTACTGTAACAATGATTCAAACAATGTAATACATACTTTTAGCAAATGAAGCATTTTTTCTTTTAACATTAAAGACATTGAATAGAAATATTATACTTTTTTCTTATTATTTTATTAACTCTTCACATTAAATCCAACAATATGCAGTAGACAATAACATTTTGGGGCAAAGTTAATGTTCTTTTTGAGAACCATATACAGTATATTTTGTATGGAAACCTAAACATGTATTTTCAAACTATTTTCAAAAATTTAATATAATCTTTCTATTTTGTTGCGGGGATCTTTAGTCCTGAAAAAAAGATGTAGTTGTCTATTAAAGGAGGAGGATTTCATTTTTAAAGTTTTGAATTATACCATTTTGTATATCTGTTGGCGACTAACACATTTGGGATGATTTTTCTTAGCGAATTCCTGAATTCCTTTACAATATTCATACACTATACTTTGTATCAGCTGGATTCTCTTGGAAGAAAAACAGTTAGCACTAGCACTTAGACTTAAATACCCTTTACACTGCTTTACAGCTCCCTCTAAGCGGTTTACAGAGTCGCCTATTGCCCTCAACAATTTGGGCCCTCATTTTACCCACCTCGGAAGGATGGAAGGCTGAGTCAATCTTGAGCCTTGTGAGATTTGAACTGCCAAATTGAAGGCAGCCGGCAATCAGCAGAAGTAGCCTGCAGTACTGTATTCTGCACCATGAACCACTGTGGCTCTTGTTCCTCGTATAATGAAAATGATTCAAATATTAGAGCTTATTATTTCTAGTATATGGCACTTTTTTTATACTAAATTGATGGATGTTGGGATATTTACTTTGGAACAATTAGTAGAATGAAATGCCTTTTAAAAACATATGTTACCCTAAAGGACAAATATTATATGTGTAGTCACATCCACTGACATACTAATTTGGACCTACAGTATGCCATTTTTATTCCTGGAAACACCTAAATCTACTAAGAGAGACAACAAATCCTAGAACAGACCTCTTCAAACTTATTCTATAAAATTTTGTTGGTGATAGATTTTACATATGAAGATTTTAATGTTCAAATAAAATAAAATAAAAAATCAGAGATTCCTATTTTCTGCTTTTGACTAACCAGTGGAAAGATGTGTTGGGAATCAAAAAGTTCAATAAATCTCAGAGCACTTTTATTCAACAAAACGCAGTATTTTGTATTTACTGAATCCCATTTGCGTTTATACAGAAAAGTCATAAATAATTGTTATAGATGCCATGAGATTAATCCTTTCTTTAAACAAATGTTTGTACAGCATCCTATACTAGCTAGTTCTTGACAAATGACTGCATTGGAGCGTGCCATTATGGTCATAAATCATGATAGCTGCAAAGGGGGGGTCACCCATATGACTGACCTGATTTTCTTTTTTGAAGTGGCAGTTAAGTGAATCACAGCAGTTATTAAGCAAACCCATTGTTTGCTATGGGGCATTTTTACCAAAAATGGAAGGCCAGTTTTCAGTAAAAATGTCATAAATCACAATCACTGTGGAACACTGGGACTGGCCATAAGTACGGGTTAATTGTTAAACACCCATAATATAGTCATGTGACCATGGAGGAGGCAGTCATTGGAATTTAGGAAGTGAGCTGTAAGTATCTTTGGAGTTGTCCGTCGTAATTTAGAATGGTCACTAAGCAACTGGTTATAAGTATATGGTAAATTAGCTGGATCACCGTGCTTCGCTACAAAATTATGTGATTGGGCTTGATAAATTGGCACAGCTTGAATCCTCCTCTATCCTATCCCCTTCTCTCCCTCAGCTTTGCCCCACAGAAACATCTCCTATTCTATCCCCTTCTCTCCCTCAGGCTTTCTAGCCCCTTCTCTCCACGAGACTTGCCCCACAGAAGCCTGTCCAATGCTATCCTATTCTCTCCAGAGTTATTTTCAAGTTGGGAGAGGGAGTAGAACATCTAACTAATTAGCATCAGAGAGTGTTAATAATAATATAGGAAATACTAATGCTCTGATGGTCATTTTGAAAAATCCTTTCTTAGTGAGCACCTAGAAGCCAAGAGGAACATACGTGGCAAATTTCAAGTTTGTAGGCTTTACGGTTCTGGAGATTTTGTGATTAATGCGTGAGTGGTTTTCGCTTTTAGATATATAGATGCACAGGTAAATAATTTCTGATCCATGTGTAAGTAAGCATACATACATTAGAAAATCCCTGGAATCTCAGAGGGATATGTGTAAACCAGTAACACATTTCAAGACTTCATACTGGTAGATTAGAAGGGAGAAAGAAGCCAACAGCATATGAAGAGTTAATATTGACCAAGGAAGAAAATGTATTTGGTTAACCTTGTCTATGACAAAACTCCAATTCAGCAATAGAACCAAAGGCAACAGTGCAGAGCCATTTCCTGCCTCTGGCAGATAATAAAGCAATTCTAATAACGAAACTCCATGTAATCTTTTTTGTTGTTGTTGTTTTTACATTAACTAGAGCAGGAACTAGGACAGGCACTTCAAGACTACGTAGGAGAGTCAGGCCACTCCGTATTCAATCATTTCCACAATGTGGGTCCAGACTGCCACAGACTGGTGCCATGCAAAGCTGCATGAAGCTGACCAGAGGGCAACCAACCTGGGAGGATTATTTTTATATGGATCAGAGTTCAGAAATGTTCTTGTAATATGTTCCGGGAAACTGAGCAGACAGCCCAATATCGTAGCTCATCTAATCTCTCGGAGGCTATTAAGAAACGTAAAACAGTACTGAGCAAGCAGACAATCCAATAGCTCTCTCAGTAAGAGCTACTGCTATGAAATCATTAGATAATAATATAAAGTTCTCCTGGTTAGAGTTCATTACAGTTTTCTCGAGGTACTTTTTAACTTGCATCTACTGGGAACAAAGTAAATAAAAACGGAGAATCGGTTCTGGGTAAGTGCGCTCTTTTTTTTTAGCGCTAGTCAGCTGGGCATGAACTACAGATGAAGCCAAATGAAAGAATTATCATGGATTTCTGTATGCATGGGTAGAAGCCAGAGGTGGGTTTCAGCAGGTTCTGACCAGTTCTGGAGAACCGGTAGCGGAAATTTGGTAAATACCACCTCTGATTGGCCCCGCCCCTGTCTATTCTCTGCCTCCCAATCCCAGTTGATTGGGAGGAAATGGGGATTTTGAAGTAACCTTCCCCTGGAGTGGGGTGGGAATGGAGATTTTACAGTATCTGCTACACCCAAGCCATGCCACACCCACCAAGCCACACCCACAGAACCGATAGTAAAAATTTTGAAACCCACCACTGGTAGAAGCACACAGAAATACTACATTTAATATATCTCCATTTACAAAAAACAAAACTTCTTTGTATATAGAATCTAGACAACATAGAGACTGGACAAGGATGATATACTTTTTAAAAAAAATATTTCATTTTTCTAACTCAGGCTGCTGTGCAATAGGTACAAGATATATATACCACAAAATGTATAGTACTTGAGGCAAATTAGCTGGATATACTATACTTTGTTTTCTCTTTTTTTTTAAGCGCTAGTTGATTGTGGTGACAAAGACCAGAATTTGTGTTCTCTTTCGCCCACTCTGTCTCCCCCTTTCCTCTCTTTATAATGAACTGAAACTCCACATGTGACCTCTGGATATGTATTTCTTAAATTAGTCCCATAAAGCTTCCAGAATTTAAACTGACCAACACAACAGAATATTAAATATCGTATCTTTCAATGCATCTAAGCCAGTGGTGAAATTCAATTTTTTTTTACTACTGGTTCTGTGGGTGTGGCTTGGTGAGTGTGGTGTGGCTTGGTGGGTGTGCCAGGGGAAGGATACTGCAAGATCTCCATTCCCACCACACTCGGGGGCCAGCCAGAGATGGTATTTGCTGGTTCTCTGAACTACTCAAAATTTCCGCTACCAGTTCTCCGGATCCTGTCATAACCTGCTGGATTTCACCCCTGATCTCAGCCTATTTCCAGAAATATCAAACAGTGCTAGTGAAGTCTTGTGCACTACACCTCACCATATGCTATGCTATCACCAAGCCATCTTTGTAAGGTTATTGACAAAGGATGCATTTTTCGGCTATTTTGTGCCACTTCTAAGAATTTCTTCTATAGTGCTGATTGGGGACTGTATCTACCATCTCTCTCCAAACTGAGAATCTTCAGTATACATTCACAAAAAGCTGAAATTGGTAGAAAACTAGGATTCTGTGGGAGAAGTCAAGTTTAGAAGACTAACTGAAGTTCATGGTTTTGACAAACCTTTGAGAACGCTAGAGGCTGCTGTTCTCCTTCCACCACCCCCAACCCCCCAGAACTGAAAGGAATCCTTGGACTCTTCACTCATTGAACAATTCTCTATTTCACAGATTAAGAAATCAGCTTTACATCTTGGCACAAATGTTGCAACATAAATCTTGACGTGAGATTTCTAAAGCAAATATCAATGCTTCACAGAATAGTTAAATAAACCTTGAGTGCCACAGGTTGTTTTCCTGAAAAGTAATTTTGGACCGTCCAAAAATGTATACAGCATAAGCAATTAAGAGTGATTTGCACCATTTCATAGAGTTTGAAATAGAAAGAAAGAGAAAGCTTGATTAAACTGCCATAGGAAGAGTTGAACTTCTGTTTGTTATACATTAATTTTGCAACCAGACTTCCCTTTGGTTAGTATAATTGCTGAGGCTGCAGTATTAAAGAGCCAAATTGACTCACGGTTCTTTCGTCAGAAGAATAGCATTAGGCAAAAAGATACATCTTTCCTAACAAGTCTTCTTTCTCAAACTACCGTGGTTTGTAGTTTCATCCTTGCATAAAGTTTAAAACAAACAAACAAACAAAATGAACAGAGGCGCATGAAACTAAATCATTGCCATCAAGCTGATCTTAAGGCTTTTTTCACAAACAAGTTTAATAAAGAATAAAACTGTGGTAAGCTTCTTTATGAAAACTTGGTAATTTTAAGAACTTAAATGCATTAGTTAATGCGATTCATTTTCAAGAAAACACGGATTGTTTCCAGCTGAAACTTTTACCCTGCAATCGCTTCATTAATTTTACTGAGAACTTTAATCATTATATTCTACTTATAACTCTCCTATATTTTTCAATCTTCCTTTAGAGAGAGAGAGAGAGAGAGAGAGAAAGAGAAAGACAGATTTGAGTGGGTAGCCCTTTGTCTATAAGCATGTCTGCTTAAGTTGGAGAACTAATTAATATATTGCTCCTTCTAATGAAGAAAACTGAGCCAAACTGGACTCCACTTTAACCTTTCATTTTTCAGGTGTACAAATAACAATGTAGAGTGAAAATGCTACATAGAAGTGGGCACCACATTTTAAGAATGGCATCGATCAACTTGCCTTGGCTGAAGTAGGAGGAATCTGAAAGAGCTATGCAAAATTAGCCTGCTGGCAAGCTGCAATATAAATCTTTAGATATATCAATAGATATATATATAATAAAGAAGAAGTCAGCTTTTTCTTTTTTCTGATCCAGAGGCCAGGATAGATAATCACTGCAAGAAAGCAGCATTCAGTTAAACCTTGGGAGAAAAGGTCTAATAGTAAACCATGGAGATTGAAGGGTTTTCTTTCCCTATTAATGGGGAATACTTCCCTCTCCCCAAGTATTAATGGGGACACGGTGGCTCAGTGGCTAAGACGCTGAGCTTGTTCATCGAAAGGTCGGCAGTTCAGTGGTTCGACTCCCTAGTGCTGTGTAATGGGGTGAGCTCCCGTTACTTGTCCCAGCTTCTGCCAACCTAGCAGTTCGAAAGCACATTAAAAAAAAATGCACGTAGAAAAATAGGGACCAGCTTTTATTTTTTAAAAAATTTAATTTATATGCCGCCCTTCTCCGGAGACTCAGGGCGGCTTACAATGCGTTAAGCAATAGCCTTCATACTTTCGTATATACCTGCTTAGTAGGGCTTTCGCCCCCCCCCAGCGGTGTTTTTTTTATACAAAGTCAGCTTATTGCCCCCACAATCTGGGTCCTCATTTTACCTACCTTGAAAGGATGGAAGGCTGAGTCAACCTTGAGCCTGGTAAAATTTGAATTTGCAGTAATTGCAGGCAGCTGGTGTCACTGTTTTTTTTTTTAATTTGATTTATATGCCGCCCTTCTCCGGAGACTCAGGGTGGCTTACCGTATGTTAAACAATAGCCTTCATACTTTTGTATATTTATACAAAGTCAGCTTATTAGAAAGGATGGAAGGCTGAGTCGACCTTGAGCCTGGCTAGGATTGAACTCGCAGAAATTGCAGGCAGCTGGATGTTAATTGCTGCCTTTCGTAGGAGGCATTAGCCCCCTACGCTACTCAGGCTCCTTCTTTAACACCACTTTAAGCTGCTGCACTACCAAGGCTCCTTTGGTGGAAAGGTAACAGCGTTCCATGCACTTTTGGCATTGAGTCATGCCGGCCACATGACCACAGAGACGTCTTCGGACAGTGCTGGCTCTTTGGCTTTGAAACGGAGATGAGCACCGTCCCCTAGAGTCGGGAACAACTAGCACATATGTGCGAGGGGAACCTTTATCTTTGCCTTAGCCAAGTATTGCAACCTGAACTGCAAATCCTGCACTGAATAAGTAGACTGGAACAAGATCCCTTCCAAAACCATCTTTCATCATGCATTTATGAAGAAAAACATAACGACGATACCATTATCAAAAACCTTCAGTTTGCTGCGTCTCCCTAGGGACTTGTTGAGAAACTCAGGAGTCCCTCCGTATGATGTGTGAAATGATCCTTACCAATCTGAAAACAGAAATGGATAGTGTATGCTGCAAAAAATGCCCTCTATGTTCGGATCATAATCCTCGTTTATCCCTTTCTTATCTTTTCATCAAAACGACACTTGATATCTAAGATGCTTTTTAAAGACAGCTTTTTGCTTCCCAGCCAATGTCAAAGTAAGAACATGTGTTTCAGCCACATCTGAAAACTGCCTGCTGACCACTATTCCTCTCTGCTCAAGAAAATACAGCTTCCCATAGCTGCAGTTCAAAGCCAACTTCTAATGAGCGGGTAAATACAGCGACATGATATTCTACCACTGTCTACTGTAACTTAATGGCAATTGAGTGTTTGCTTTTATTAAAATGTTCAATAGTTGGAGCCATGAAACAGGCAAGTTTTCCATCATTATTCTTCTTCAATGGATTCGTCCCAACCGTCCACATCAATGGAAACATCCTGCCATTGTGCCCTAAATAACATGCAAAAATGTATTTCTCATTCAAAAGAAGGAAGCTAAGTTTTGGGTTGCCCGTCACAGTATTAGGAGAAAAGGAAACTTTATGCAAACAGAATGAATGTAGAAAGTGCAAGGGAGATATTCAAAGTATTCAAATGCGCCAAAAGTCCCAAGAATTTTGGCGCATATTTGAAATGACCTGTATTTAAAAATAAAAATTTTAAAAAGTTTTTGGCTGAAAATATATGCCCTACCTGAAAAATTTAGAGCAAACTGCATCAAGCAGAAGCTCAAAGAAACAAAAGTTTCGCAGCGATAAAATCATCTTTAAAAAGCTGCATTCTCATAATGAAAACCCACAGGAGGAACAGAATCCCACATTAATTTCTGCAGATGGCTTTGATTTTACTAGGAGAGCTCCTGAGGTCTGTTTGGCATCTTCTGCTGAAACTGATAGGAATTAAGAAGTAATTATCCAAATATTCCATTTTACAGACTTAGGATGTAGTTTAGCTGCACAGTTTTAGATCTTGGCCTTTTGCCTTTCTTCTTTAGCTAGACAGCCCGTATACAGTATGTATTATTTCAACCTTTTATCCTATACCACAGGTGAAAAAAGAAAACAAAATAAGCTGAGTGTATATGATATGGTATAATTGCTTAAATCACAGCACTGGGATAATTTCTGACAGTTTGGCATGGAATGTGTTTATTTTAAAAAGGCACCAATTTAAGAAATAAATATTTTAATCGTAGGTTTCTGTCTTCCAAAATGGATTGATATTTTTTAAAAAAAAGTTAGAAAAAAAACCCCATGCCTAGCATGCACTCCGGAAAGCCAGGGTGGTACAGCAATTATGGTGTTAGACTAGAACCATGATGGCGAACCTGTGGCACGCGTGCCACAGGTGGCACGCAGAGCCATTTTGGTGGGCATGCAAGCATTGCCCAAGCTCAGCTTCAGTGCGCATACGCACACTGGCCAGCTGACTTTTGGGCTTTCCGGTCCTACCAGAAGTTGGCAAATGGACCGTTTCTGGCCTCGAGGGTCTCCGGGGTGGGTGGGTGGGGAAGGCCGTTTTTGCCCTCCCCAGACTCCTAGAAAGCCTCTGGAGCCTGGGGAGGGCGAAAAACAGGCCTATTGCGCCCACCGTGCCATTGTGTACCAAAAGCTTGGGGAGTAGGAGGTGGGCGTGCATACATGCCTGGGGGGTGGGGCACATTGAATTATGGGTGTGGGCACATCTGTCTAGCTATCTGTGTATTTGCTTACATAACAGCAATAGCAATAGCACTTAGATTTATATACCATTTCATAGAGCTTTTACAGCCCTCTCTAAGCGGTTTACAGAGTCAGCCTATTGCCCCCAACAGTCTGGCTCCACAGTTTACCCACCTTGGAAGGATGGAAGGCTGAGTCAACCTTGAGCTGGTGAGATTTGAACTGCCGAACTGCAGCTACAGTCAGCTGAAGTAGCCTGCAGCACTGCACTCTAACCACTGTACCACCTCGGTATCACCTCTATAATTTGGACATTTCATTCATAAATTCAAGGAATTTAATATATGCATTCCTAAAATTTGAACTGTGTCCCTCCATCTCTTGAGCACTGACATAACATTAATTTCATAGCTAAATAAGGATATTTTAAACTTGTAATGTTTTTTCCTCTGAAAAACAAATCAGTTTTCTTTAAGCAGGTTTTGCTTTATGCTCTTAATTTGCCATATACATACTCAATGCACAGATCTAGGAGGATACCATTTTCTGCCTTTCTCCTGGAGGTCACATTTATAATTTGTAGCGGTTCTCTCCCTACTAGTTTCCAACATTTTAATTATGTCTATACTAAAGGATACAACATGAAAGTCATACAATACCAAGTAAAAATAACCCCTTTTCTCAGAGTTGTACTTCAATGAATAGTGATGCTACAAATTCATTATCAGTGATGACCGTCTTGCAGTTCGAGGCATGCAAAAGTAATACTGTACCTCATAAACCTGAAATTCAAGAATTAAGATTCTCCCCAATTCCTGAGAAGGGTTAAACTCGAATTCTATTTTTGTCAGAAAGGAAGAATGAATAAACAGTGACAATTTTACTAAAGGTCAAGCCAGTCACTCAGGAACATTTCATAATCAGTTGATTATTTTTGAAAAAAATTCTTTTGCAAGTGATCTGTTCATCATCATATCCCACAGATCTGCCTTTACTGCTACCCACACAAAGTTCAACAAACCTATTTTAGGGACCATCCTATTTGAAGCATTTTTCACTTTGAAGGGTTGAGGTCCACCCACCTTTACAGGGTAAAGCAGAAGACTGAAATCTGACAATCAGACCTTAATTCTCGAATGGTCAACTGAGGAGGAACATCCATCACCCATTCACAGACTTCCCCTTTATGGATTTTTTCCATACTTATATTTGAATGGCAGTCATTTATTTCTAAACCGGCATTTTTCTCCACGTTATCCCCATCCCTAGCCCTATCTGGATTCACATGCAAAACTTCTAAAACTTGATGTGCTAAATAGCCATCTTACTTCATGAAGTTCCATTTTTTTCCAGAAGTAAGAAGTATGGAGAGAAGATACAACTTTCTTCAAGTGATATAGTGAGAGAGCAATGAAAGGAGGAATGATGATTGAGTTGTGCAACAAGTAACTGAGAGCTCTGTGTGTGTGTGTGTGTGTGTGTGTGTGTGTGTGTGTGTGTGTGTGTTGTGTGTGTGCGAGCACGCAAAAAAGAAAACATCTGCACTTAAACTCAGCATTTTAGTGCTGGCTTGAATGGTGATTTAACTTGAATGGTTAAATCTAAACAGACTGACAGACAGCTACCTTTGAAGCCAAGAAACAGTTGAGCATTGGTAATGCCAGCTTTGAGAGGCTGAAGTAGGAAGAGAGGAACGACAATGTCAGAAAGGAAACTGAATACACAGGAATTTCTTACATGAAACAATGAGAATTGAAGTACAGGTGAAGACCAGATGGCAATGCTCTAGATTTGTGATGGCGAACCTATGGCACGTGTGCCAGAGACAGCATGCAGTGCCCTCTCTGGGGGTATGCGAACTGTCGCCCCAGTTCAGCTCTGCCGCATGTGTGTGTATCTCCCACCAGCCAGTTGGTCTTCGGGTCTCTACCGTGCATGCGTGGGGAGGGCGCATTTGTGGGGCTGCATGCACATGTGGGAGGAGTGGGGCACATGTGAGGAGGCCGCGCATGGGGGCGGGGCTCACATGCACAAGAGTGAGGTGTGCGGGCCATGCATGCACGGGGGGTGGGACACATGCATGGGAGCCGCATGCATATTGCATTTTGGGAGTTCGTTTGGGGGGTTCATGCGCACTTTGGGCACTCGGTCCGGAAAAGGTTAGCCATCACTGCTCTAGATCTCACCTTTATATAAGCTTTATTTCTTCCATGGCTAGAAGGTAACGTCTTACTTCTACAAGGGCGTTCTAGTAGTCCCTACTATTGGGGCAGGGACAATTTGCTTGAGATCAGAGTTTTAAAACCACAGACAGATTACTTGGAGAGAAGCCAGCCTTTCACACTGAAGCTTTAAAGACCAAATCCCATACCTTGGCTTCAGACAAAAAGATAATTAGCAGCAAAGGAAGCACTCAATCCAGCTGCTATGCTCTGAACCAACTTCAAGTGCAGAATCTACTTCAAGGGCATGAGTGCATTTTTGGCAAAGTACTGGCCTCCCAAATGTTATAATCCCTGGAACAAAAGAACAACTGTACCTGTTTTTTCGCCTTCAAAGCTGAAGACAAGGGTTCTACCCCACCCCACCCCCCACATTCTTGCTTTCTACTTGCCCTGAGTTTGTTAGCTCACCAATGTTATGTTTGTTTACTTATTAAAGAAATTTAGAAATGCCAAACTCACTCACGGTGACTCCAAGTAGCTTACAAGAATAAAAATGCCAAAACATAAAAAAATACAAAATCCAATACCCCCCCCCCCCCAAACATTCAAAGAGTTATAGAGAGGGACTTGAGAAGGACTTTGTTGCCAGGGTCTCAGTTACTTTGAGACACAGCCCTGGCCATGCTACTACTCCAGAAGCCAAGAATCTGATTGTACATTATACGTGGACTCTATACTGTTTCAACCTCTGATGCTTTAGCTAGCTTGTGCCAGCCCTTAAGTCATCTGGCTTTTGTTCAGATTCTGTGATGTGGCCACAAGTCTGTATCATCAAACTTTAGGTGATGGGAGAATCAGATACAATCTTGGCTCCCTGTGTTGCTGCTTCATGGGACTGTTTGGTCTATTCTATAGTTTTCTAGGTCTGTGACTCTTCGTCACTAAAAAATAAGGCTTGCTATTGGCTTGTATGGGATGCGCTTGTATGGGACGCTCTAGCTTGTCAATCAAAATGTCGGCAGTTCAGCGGATTGAATCCCTAGTGTTGCGTAAGGAGGTGAGCTCCCGTTACTTGTCCCAGCTTCTGCCAACCTAGCAGTTCGAAAGCACGTAAAAAATGCAAGGAGAAAAATAGGGGCCACCTTTGGTGGGAAGGTAACACATTCCATGAGCCATCGGCGTTGAGTCATACTGGCCACACGACCCCAGAAACGTCTTCGGACAGCACTGGCTCTTCGGCTTAGAAACGGAGATGAGCACCACCCCTACAGCCAGAAACGACTAGCACGCATGTGTGGGGGAACCTTTACCTTTACCTATTGGCTTGTAAATCCTAGGAATAGTTAACCATTTCTTTGGGTAAGACCAAGAGCTTTTTCAGGAATAACAGAATAAAATAATAAGAGTTGGAAGGGACCCTTGGTGGTCTTCTAATCCAATGTGGAAGGTGCCCTGGGCTTGGCTGGTTCCACCCCTTCCTTCTGGAGAATCTCTGTAAAATAATCTGGAAAGAGCACTCTGAAATCCATGCTAGGCTCTGAAGAGAATACAGTACTTGCAATCCTTTAAAAGACACAGAATTGGGTTGCTGGGCCTAGTTCTAGGTTCAACATCTTTGACGACCTATCACGCAACATGGAAAATAAGGTTACTACTTGTGAAGACGCCTGAAAATATCAATTAATCCAGAATGCAGAGCCCTGAGTTTTAGCTGATAAAAAGTGAACTGTGTACATGATGACAGCAATGCATTGGACCCTGTACTGCCTACCTTGTTTTTCATGAGTAGAGAGAAAATGAAGAAGAGTAGGATTATGGAAGTAAGGGCAGCCGATTTCCCTCTCTTCCTACCTGAAGGCCTCTATTATTCATGAGCTGGTTTCAGGATTTACATGTAAGTCAGCTCTGCAGGTTGCATCACTCAGGAGAGGCAGGTAAAGATAACTTATTTGAGACACATAAGTTCTTTGCAGTGGTGGGATTCAAATAATTTAACAACTGGTTCACTGCCCTAATGACCGGCTGGGTGGGCGTGGCCATGGTGTGCATGGCCAGGAGTGTGACAGGCAGAACTCAGCCTCCTGCACCCACCTGGGAGCAAAAATGTGCCGCCCCCCCCGCCCCCCATTTTGGGCCTAGGCCTCCCTGAAGCCTCCTGCGAGCGAAAACGGGCCATAGAGGGTATGCCCCGTGCCCCGTTTTGGGCCTAGGCCTCCCCGCACTTACCTGGGAGCCAAAATGGGGCATGTGGGGACACCTGGAAGAGGATGGGTGGGGAGGGGAGGGGCCAGCCAGCAATTTAACTACCGGTTCACCCAAACCAGCCCAAACCGGCTGAATCCCACCACTGGTTCTTTGTAGATGGATTTAAATGGATGTCTGTGCAATGTTGGACCATTCTACACCACCCTTGCTCTTCTCTCAGAGTTCACTGCCTCCCTCCCCCATCAAACTATGCTATCTCCTTCTGTTACACTCTCAATAAGTAGAGGAAGATAAGAGTTGCTAATCCACAGAATCCCTGGATGCTATATTGTAATTTCCAGCCTTAAAACTACCCTGGTTTTATTGAGGGTCACTGCCAATATTTTGTCTGTTGTATACCTTGCTGGCTGCTTTAGAGTTGGTGCTGCCCAGTGACTAATACATCATGGAAGGACGGATTCCAAATGGCATTCCAAGAGTTTGCAGGCCTTGTTGCCAATGCTTTTCACCACCTTTGCTTGTCCAGCCTCAAGTGACCCTATTTTTATTTCCTCCCTTTAGTCCTTTATAGATTCTGTAAGCACATAATTATGCCTCTCAACAGACTGAAAGCCAACGTATCAGAAGGACCCCTTAAACACCAAGCTATTTCTTTTTATAGCACAGCATTATTATTAATGACAGACCTATAATGCCTTTCAAAGCAAGACAAGGGCAAGTTTTAGGCCAACCCAGTCAGGATGAGACAGAAGCCACAAGTAGATGATATTTCTGTTGGAGAACCCCTGTTAAATCCCAATTCACAAGTTAATGATGTCTATATGATTAGCAATGCTGGTTTGTTGCTGAATTGCGCTTCATTAACTCACTTCCTCACGACTAATAATAGACACCAACTGTTGAGAAAGCAGACTAATTCAGTAAACAGACAGACAAGGAGCCAGACATTTCATAGCATGCATTCAAAACAACTACCCTGCATGTGTTGCTTTGCCCAAAATACATGCATTGTAATGTGCACTATTGCATATTGTATTGTGCCATTTGTCTGAATGGGCAGCAAACCAAAAGTGAGTGAGTGACAGCAAAGCACCAGAAGGACTAAGATATTGAGGGTTGGTTTGGCCAACGCTTCTTGAACTACTCTATTTTCCTTGGGCATGAATGAAGATGCTTGCCTGTTACTAGGGTATCTGGCTTTTTTTTTTTTTAAATATCTAGTGGGAATAAGACACCATCATGCTTGTCTCCTCAAGCACCAGAATGTCTTATTTTGGTCCTCAGCAGATTGCGTGGAAAAATACTTTCTTCATCTTACTTCAGGCATCTAATTTCTTTTTCATGTTCATTTACATGACTGTTCTTGTTTTGATTTAAACACACACACACTCCTCTATTTCTCAATGTTTATGCATTTGCAAGCGCTCAAAATATGTGTAAATAATGTATGCTTCTTCTAACTAATGCATCCTCTCCAGGAAGATCACTGAATTCCCAATAGTTTTCAGGGATATTAAAAAACTTAGGATAAACATCTGGGCTTGAAATATCTAGGATAGGTAAGACATAAAATAGCAAAGCAGCACTCATCTCCATGGAAACACAAAACAACTATACAAACAACACAATTAAAGCAGTACAGTTTTCAATCTTTTGGTAGAATGGGTTGAATTAAGACATTACATCTGTGATTTCAAGACAGCAATTTACAGAATAAATAGGAGATTAGCAAGGACACAAAACTGCCAGGTTATTCTAACTAGCTGTACCAAGAATGAAGAATCTGCTTCAGTCTAAAATTATTATTATTATTTGTCCTGGGCTTTTGGAAGAAGTTTAGAATAATAAACCTGAGGTTTGGGGACACCAAATCCTAAGTAAAACACTTTATTTCACCCAGCATTACATGCATGGATGAATATTCATATGTTAATCTCAGAGTTCAGGAAGAATTGCCTGTGCTTGTTTAAATCAATGCTGGAGAGCTGATTCATTATAATCACAAGGTCAGGACAATGAGCCAAGCTGGGTTCAGAGATGGCACTAAGTCCTAGTTCGATTAACCGTAAAACACAAATATCTTGGTTTCCATTGTATATCAAGCTAAAGCCAGATAATCACATGATGTACAAATCTCTAAATGAATAGTCTGAACTCCAGTATTTTTAAGTCCCTAGACATTTAGTTATATTGTTTAATGGTAATGAAGAATTCGTCCCCCCTCCACCACCATCTCCTATGTGGCCCTTGAGATTGTATTTATAATTTATTTTTATGAATGCAATTACTGAACTCTTAAATTGCACCTAAACAAGATTCAAGTATAAGCAGTTATAATTATCAAAGTTTAAAACACTAGGCAATTGGAACACACAGTAGATCTACAAGAGCGTATTCATTACAGATAGCCCTCACCTTACGACCATAATTGAGCTCAGTATTTCTGTTGCTAAATGAAACATTTGTTAAGTAAATTTTGCCCCATTTTACGACCTTTCTTGCCACAGTTAAGTGAATCACTGCAGTTGTTAAGTTAGTGTCATGGTTGTTAAGTGAATCTGTCTTCCGCATTGATTTTGCTGGTCAGGAGGTTACAAAAGGTGTAAACATAACCCTGGAACAAATGCAGCCGTCATAGGTATGAGCCAGTTGCCAAGCATCTGAATTTTGACCACGGGGAGGCTGCAATGTCGTAAGTGTGAAAAATGGCCATAAGACACTTTTTACAGTGCTGTTGCAACTTTGAACGGTCACTAAATGAATGGTTGCAAGTCGAGGATTACCTAGTATTCAGCTCAGCCAGAACCCAAGGTGAAGGATGTCGCACAGACAGTATTTCAGTATTAGGAAGGTCAGAAAATATTTTATTTTTTTAAAAAAACAAAAACTGCTTGACTTCCCAATTTTACAAGCGAGAGAAGGAAGATATGAGAACTGACTGTGAACCTGGCAGCCTTCCAGACAAAGTATGTTGACCCACCCATTCGGAGCCAGATTTTCAGCTCAGCAAGTAGAATAACAGCGTCCCTTTACTTGTTTACTCTTATCCCCAGTGGGAATTAGAAGCAGAAGTTAGAGCCCAATCCCGCTCCCCACCCACCCCCAGCTTGTTTGGATAAAGAAAGGACTGTGTCTGCCTTGCAACTAGAAAGGCATATGCTTTGTATCAAACCAAAATGGCACATCTCAAAACGGCCACCATCCTTTAAAACGAAGGGGCCAGACGATCTGAAATTGCACGACGGGGTATATTCTAAATTCATGCTGAAATGAACTCCCTGTTAACAACTAAGTGTTCCTTGTGCTAATATGTAAAGCAGGGTTGTCAAACTCAAGGCCTGGGGGCTGGATCTGGCCCGTGGGGCCAACCTGGAAGCAGCAAAGGACCAGCCCGTGGTGCCTCTGCCAGCAAAAATGGATCTTGCGGCCCTTCCAAGCTGTTTTCACTTGCAGAGGGTTGCAGAAAGCCGGTGCAGCCAAAAACGGAGCTTAGGAGCCCGTTTTTGCTGGCAGGGCACTCAGGCCGCCACAGGTGACCGCGACACAAGTGATGTTGAGCTGGCCATGCCCATCCTGACCACGCCCACCCTGGCCACCGAGGTCAAACACAACCTGTTTTGGGATTCAGCCAGTTCGCACCACTTCGGGAGAACCGGTTTTTAACTTTCTGAGCAGTTTGGCAAACTGGTTGTTGGAAGAAATCATTAGGGCAGAGAACCGGTTGTTAAATTACTTGAATCCCACCAGTGAACACAACCCTGATGTGGCCCTCAATGAAATCAAGTTTGATGCCCCTGATGTAAAGCGATCCCTAGTTTCGTCTTCCAAGCGATTTCTTAAGGATTCGAGACACACTTGTGCTCACTTATTTTCATATAATATTTGGAAGGAAAACTGTTGGTCCAGTAAGGCATATGGAAGGTTCGTGATGATATTAGCTCTTGTGTAACAAACTTAAAAAAATTGGAAAGCACCCAACAAACTCTTAGGCTAGATTACAAAAATAGTCAGTGCAAACACTGAGGGAATAAAAAACAAATCAACTAATGTAAGGATGATTGAGCAATTGATAAAATGCCTTAATCCTGTTTTGGAATTTTTAAAGGGATTGTAACTTGAATTAATTCAAGTCTATCTTCATAAGACAAAATAGGCCATTTTGGGTATTGTATTTTTGCCATCGCGTGCGTGCCGGGGGGGGGGAGAGGTTCACGCCCACGCCCACATCCATAATTCTATGCACCCCGCCCTGTGCGTGTAACCCCCTCTCCCACCCACCCCTCTCCTGGCACAGGATGGCCCGGTAGGCCCATTTTTCTTTCTCACTTGGCTTCAGATCCTCTCTATGCATCTGGGGAGGGCGAAAACAGCCTTCCCCACCTCCCTCAGAGGCGCTCCGGAGGCCAGAAATGGCTTATTTCCTAACTCCCGCTTAGACAGGAAGTGACATTTTTTGCTGTTCCCAGCCTCCAGAACCTCTCTAGGAGTCTCTGGAAGCTGGGGAACAGCAAAAAAGGCTTTTTTCGCCCTCCCCAGATGCATAGAGAATCTGGAGCCAGGTGAGAAAGAAAAACGGGCCTCCTCCATCCCCCCAGGCCCTCCGAAGGCAGGAAACAGCCTGTTTCCCTACTTCTGATGGGCCCAGAAGGCCTGAAAATCAATTGGCCAGCATGCACATGCGCACCAGAGCTGAGCTGGCATGTCACTGATATGGCTACGTGTGCCACCTGTGGTATGTGTGCCATAGGTTCACCATCACGGGTATATAAAGAAGCTTCAACTATACAACAGCAGTCAACTGTCTTCAGAATCAGAGAGGGTATATTACCAGACCTACTTCAGCTACCAAAAGTAACCTATTAAGGAGTCTGCCTAAATCTAGCATGTTTATATGTCTATATGATTCTTGGCATCTCAACAAATCTTGATTTATGTTAACATTGCCTAACTATGTCAACATGGATATTCTTCTTTTGAACCTAATGAAGTGGATAACATTAGTGACAGCAAAGGTTAATACAATAACAGTGGATGTAGAATCATATAAAGGCTGCATAAACGCTTGGCATTATGATATGCAAGTTTTTTTAAAAAAATTGCAAAGAAGAAAGGTAAGAATAATGCATGAAGGGATTGTCCAAGACAGAGGTGCAGTGATATTATTACTGTCTTAATATTTGTTGGGTTGCACATAGTTTATGACTTCAAAAAATTAACACACACACACAGACAACACCATAGTTGCAGCTAACAACAGCACACTGCTATTTTTATATCACTAAATAGGATCCTTGGTGTTACGATGTGCTGCCACTTGTCTGTTTTTCATGAAACATTAAAAAAAAATCTCTTGAATTTCTGGGAGAAGATTTGAACCCCATAGAATAAGATCTGGCCACCTAACCTAGAGAGCTGCAACAAAGGATAAAATCTGTCACACAGTGCCTCCTGGTGATCAGAGTAACTAGAAATTCCACATAGGATACACTTTGTGTAAAAACAGAAAAATTATCCCCACCTCCAAGAGAGTATGGAGCTAGAAGGTGGTTATATCATAACATCTGTATCTCTGAGAGCTTAACGAAAGGTGGATTGCATACACCATTTTGAGAAGGAAGCACGCTGCATTCTTCCTCCACATCACAACGGAAGTTTTGCTTGAACTGCTCAGAAATTTATGAAGTGAGGGATTATTGAAGAAAGAAGAGGATTGAATAAAGCATAAAAATGTGCATATCTGTCCCACTTAGGTAGCTCTCAGGACTTGTCCTCCTAGGAAGCCTTGGCACATGGTCAGCAAAAGACAAATTATGGGTTCTTCACCTGGAGATGGGGGTTTCCAAACTAATCTAGCAGGTCTCCCTGCAGCCTCCTGGGAGCAAAAACAGGCCACGTGGGGGCTGTGCTGCACCCCCCACCCCTGCATCCCGTTTTGGGGCTAGCAGGCCTCCCTGCACTTACTTGGAAGCCAAAACGGGGTGCGTGGGGGCTCCTGGAAGGGGAGGGGAAGGGCCAGCAAGCAATTTAACAACCGATTAACCTGGCTGAATCCCACCACTGGATATACATTACATTGGATTATGAGTGATCACAGCTAACGCTGACTATATAATATGAAGTCACGTGCAACAAACTTTAAATGCTCATTTCAATTAATAAAAAAAGCGCAAATGATTCTTCAGCAGAGATTAAAAATTACTGTAGTGGGTTTTTTTTAAGAAAACCCCTAATATAACTAATTTTGCATTGCTTGAAACTAACATAACAAGAAATATTCATCATCTCTTTTCTAAACAATGGAGCCATTGTCACCACTGAAAGTGTTTATGAGGACATATTATTTGTGTTGTACCCTTTTTTCTTGGATCTTTGTAACATTATATACTGTGTATACTTATTGTTTAAAAAGTATAAAATGCCTGTTAAATAATTTGATTATTTACCACTAGTTAACATTAACTAGTTCAGAAAATATAGAAATTAAAAAAAAACACGTATTGGGTAATCTACGTGTTAGGCTACACTGATTCATTTTAGAGACTCTACAGCGAATGCGTTCATATTTATGTTTAGCATTAACTTCAGTTATTATTTAACAGAAAATTGGCACACATTTGCACATGCGCTCATTGATTTTTACACAGTTTTTCCATGGCAACTCCCTTCCCTCTGTTTTATTTAATATCAAAATCTAGAAAAATCCGATGCTATATGTGGCAAATTTATGGGGAATTCCATCTCCCCTTGCCAGAGGGTAGTGAAACCAGCATATCCAAGCAAATAGTGTAAGCACATTGGGAGGATAAATAGGATGGTTATAGCAAGTTATATTACTCAAATATATGTGGGATGAGAGGCATACCCCAAAGACAGATGCTCTTCGTCCAGAGGTACAGATAACCTCTGGTTCATTTAGTGACTGTTTGAAGTTACAATGGCACTGAAAAAAGTGACTTACAACCATTTTTTGCACTTATGAGCATCCACATGCTCACATGATCAAGATTCAGATGCTTGGCAACTGGCTCGTATTTATTTTAAAGTTTTTTTATTTTTTATATAGACAAACAAACAAACACACAATGTATTTTTTCTGAACAGAGTATTTGGTTCTGAAATTCACAAATTTAACAGTTCACAAATTTAAAAAGTTTTTAGTCATTTCAACTAAATTTAAAATTTATATATTCCCTTTTTGCCATAATATTTATTCTCTCTATTTTTTTAAAAAAAAACCAATATTACCCTTCATCCTAACCTCTAATCTTAACCAAATCCACATTTTCCCTTTATCTCTATATTAAACCCTTTAAATTTAAAATCTCACAAATATAATTCCTAGTATTCCCTTATATTCCTTTAATATAATCACTAATGTTTTCCATTGTCAGCTGTTTCAATATCTAACATCTTAATACAAATCAATTAATTATGTGGTGTTACAATCATTCATTTCTTATAAAAATAGTAAACCCAATTGTTTTATACCATACATTTCCTTAAATCTTATTCCAAATAATACAATCCAACATTTTAATAAAAATCAGTTAATTATAGAGCCATCTTTTCTCTTTTTATAATTTGATAATAATGTTTGATAAAATAATTGAAAACTAGAGATAAGATTCAAGGAATTATACGGTAGAGTGTTATTTGGTTTATTGTTATTATATAAAGAGAAAAGATGGCAACTGGCTCATATTTATGACGGTTGCAATGTCCCGGGGTTATGTGATCCTCTTTTGTGACTTTTTGACAATGGGGAAACCGGATTCACTTAACAACCAGGTTACAGGTAATCCTCGACAACTGAGCCCAGAATTTATGTTGCTAAATGAGACATTTGCCCCATTTTATAGCTTTTCTTGTCACATTTGTTAAGTGAATCACTGTACTTGTTAAATTAGTAACATGGTTGTTAAGTGAATCTGGCTTCTCCACTGACTTTGCTGGTTCAGTAGGCCGCAAAAGTTGATCACATGACCCCGGGATGCTGCAACTGTCATAAACATGAGTCAGCTGTCAAGCATCCAAATATAAATCATCTGACCATGGGGATGTTGTAATGGTTATAAGTGTGAAAAATGGTCGTAAGTCACTTTTTCCAATGCTATTGTCACTTTGAACGGCAACTAAATGAACTGTTGTAAGTCGAGGACTACCTGCACTAGGTTAATAGCTGCAATGATTTACTTAACAACTGTGGAAAGGAAGGTTGTAAAATGGAGCAAAGCTCACTTAACAAACGTCCCACTTGGCAACAAAAATGTTGGGCTCTATTTTGGTTGTAAGTTGAGAACTTCCTGTAATTAACTGCCCATTATCTGTTTTAGTTTTCGGTTCCCGTCTGTCACAGTGTCACATTCAGAATATGAAATCGTGCCAGATTTCTCTCTCTCTCTCTCTTTTTTTTGCAGACCATATGGCAATGAAGGAAAAGGAAACACCAAGCCCATTGCTCAGTAAAGACAGGTACATAATAACAGGTAACAATAAAAAACCTGAGCTATTCAATTTATCTTTTGGGCTCAGTCTCCATGGAGAAGAGGCTGACTTTTCTATATTTGATTCCAGATAATTGGTCGAAGTAGCAGGATCCTAGCTGAAACCTGATGGAAATGTCAGGGAACGCCTATAGATGAAATATCTCGGGGTAGCTAAGGTACTGAAATATAACTACCCATTAGTCCTCACTTTGCCACCTCCTTCCAAGCAAAGTCAGTGGGGAAGCCAGATAGCAATAACAATAGCAGTTAGACTTATATACCACTTTACACTGCTTTACAGCCCTCTCTAAGAGGTTTAGAGAGTCAGCATATTGCCCTCAACAATTTGGGTCCTCATTTTACCCACCTCAGAAGGATGGAAGGCTGAGTCAACCTTGATCCTCGTGTGATTTCAACTGCCAAATTGCAGGCAGCCGGCAGGCAGTAGAAGTAGCCTGCAGTACCGCACTCTAACCACTGCGCCATTGTGGTTCAGATTCACTTAACAACTGTGTTAAAACTTAACAGCTGCGGTGATTCACTTAACAACTGTGGCAAAAGGTCATAAAATGGGGCAAAATTAACTGGGAATGGCCTGGGAATAGCCTAGATCTTAACTCAATTGAAAATCTATGGAGCCGACTAAAGAAACTTGGTAGTCAGAAGTGACCCACCAATAAAACCCAGTTAATAGAAACAATCATTCAATCTTGGTTTCACATTATAAGAGATGCAGAACTAAAAAACTTGGTTCTCTCCATGGGAAGATGTTGTAAGGCTGTAATTCATGCTAAAGGTTACTCAACTGACATGGTGATAATTTTTGTATATCTCATTTTTTCTATATGTTTCACTTTTCTTCTTTATACTGTAACTGCTATTCTAATAGCAAATCCTTCATGAAAGTTATTGCATTACATTCTTGATTAAATTATCTTTCCACTGATATATATACTTTCTCCAAAAGGCTTCCACAATTTTGGCCACTACTGTAGTCTTCCCATGATTGTAGAAACACTGAGGAGAATCAAGACTGGTAAACTCTAGAACACTTACCCTTTCTATATAGAGAGATTGAATCTGAACCACTAACTACTTTTTTATGTATTGTTTTCTCAGAATTTCACTTTCATCTATATGCTGAATTAAACAAAGATTAATCTAATTTAATAGTTATTTTACAAAATAATTATTCCAGTGATTTTCACAAATAATTTTCTAGTTACAGCTGTCAAAATGTTTCGGCAGAACTACTGTAAAATGAAAACAAGCAGCAAATTAGTGGTGAAACATTCGAGCTTCTTTTAGAGATCTGTACTAAGAACATTCCTACAACGAAATACATCGTGACTCTTTCAAGTCAGATATGAAGTCTACAAAGTAAAATATTTGGCAGAATTCTTAAAATCCTCATCAAAACCACAGCCTTCTCTTAACCGCTATTTAATCAGTTAAACATGATGGAATTTCTTATCTTCCTTGATCAACCACTCAAAAGGCCTCTTGAAAAATAAAAGAATGCCAACACATGTCTCTTTGATTATATACACTTAATTTTTTTCAAATTGCCTGGTTCTTGGCAATAACAATTTAACTTTGTTAGACTGCATTTCTGGTATTCACTTGCCACTGTTGGTCAATACTGTAAAAGGTTAGCGGTTTTCTACAGAAACTGAAGAGAATGTGTCTTCTTGCTTCTTTAAAGCTTCTTATTGGAGAATTCTACTAAAAAAGATATGATTCAGTGGATTGCAAGGACTGAAAGATTCTGGATTGTTGGAAAAAAACCAGGGAAAAGTGACACAATAATAATCACTAGCTCACACTGTCAGCAAACACTGGTTTACTCTTGGCCCAGAGTGGCAAGATTACAGTAGAAACAGCTCAACTTTCCCAGGGGTGACAAAGTTAGACAAAATATCTATCCATTGCTTTTTCTCAGTCTGCTTTGGGAGGTGAAAATCGAAAATAACACATTTAAGATACATACCTAACACTTTCCAGCAAAATATATATATAAAGAATGGATGTGAGAAATTAGTGTCAGAAAACATATCTGTACTCTAGTGAGTATATTGATTAGAGGCACTAGACTAGATACAGCTTCCATACACCATGCAAAAATTAAGGAATATATAAGCTAACCTGCTTCTGTAGCTTGGTAGAATTTTAGATAAACTGAATATGAGAACCAGAGAAATCAAGCTGGCAATTCAGCATAGCTATGAATAATTTGTACCAGATTTATCTTATGCAACTGTAATCAATTACAAACACACAGTGGTGCTACAACGCAGAAACTTTAGGGAAGAACCAAAGTCCTGTCCAAAACCATTAAGTTTGGCTTACTGGAGTTGAACCCGTATGAGATCATTAAATCCAGAATTTAACATTACTGCCTTCATACTTCACTCTTCTATCTAGCCTGCAATTGTAGTATTTCCAAATTTTTATGCATAGCATTAATCTACAACAGGAGTGTCAAACTTGCATTGTCACAGTGGCATCATGTGACGTATCGGGACTTTCCCTCCCTTCGCTATATAGGGTGGGGGTGGGGCCAGCAAGTGACACATCCCACCCGTGGGCCGCAGGTTTGACACCCCGATCTACGTCCAAGTGGGAAACCAATGACTACTAAAATTATACATGAGGTCATTCCAAATACTGACATAACTAAATAGACATATGGCACTGATGATATACCAACTGGGTGATATACAAATCCCACTGGCCAAAAATATATTTAATACAATTAATGTCAGTCAGGAGCCAAACATTACCTTATTAGAATGAGTGTTGCCTGATGTCTACTCCAGTCTTCATAACCTATTTTACAAAGCAATAAACCAGTTCACTAATTAAGATTTAGGGCCCGTTTTATCCTTAAAGTGCTAGGTCCGTGGTGGCGAACCTATGGCACGCGTGCCACAAGTGGCATGCGAAGCCATATTGGTGGGCGCGCGAGTGTTGTCCTAGCTCAGCTCCAGCGTGCATGTGCGCACCAGCCAACTGATTTTCAGGCCTTCTGGTTCCACCAGAAGTCAGGAAACTGGCTGTTTCCAGCCTCTGGAGGGCCTCCGGGGGGATGGGGAAGGCTGTTTTTGCCCTCTCCAGGCTCCTAGAAAGCCTCTGGAGCCTGGGGAGGGCGAAAAAATGGGCCTATTGGGTCCACCGTGCAATTGTGTGCCAAAAGCAGGGGGGAGCATGGGGGAGGCACATGCGCATGTGCAGGAGGGTGGGGTACACTGAATTATGGATGTGGGCACCCACACCTGCAACCCCCCACGCTCCCCTTGCTTTTGGCACGCGATGGCAAAAAGGTTAGCCATCACTGCGCTAGGTGAACACAGAGGTATAATTTTTTTTAAATGCTCACAATAACCCTTTGAGGCAGGACACTATTACTACTACTTTACAAATGGCAACCAAAGAAATGAGCAACTTTTTCAAAGTCAACAAGCAACACAACTGGAAATGCATGACAGGTAAAACCTACAATAGTAACTCTCTAGCCATTTAGCATGAATCCCCATTTGTGTGGATGTGGATGATACGGCTTCTGTTAAGATAACAGTAGAAGCAACAGCAGTATAGATACATTTTTCTTTGAGATGAGCTCAATTTCTTGTAAATTTATGGATATTGTCCATATAACTTTTATGGCAACAATACTAAGATGGTTTGCCGTTGCCTTCACCCAGTATGATTTTATGATTTTCTAATCTATTCCACCACCTTGTTACTTTTTGGTGGTCTTCTATTAAATGCTAAATATGTCCAACTCTAAACCATTTTTGAGATTATCCAGAATCAACTATCTACTCTGGCTTCCAATAATTTAGAAAAAAACCCTCTTCTTTGCAGTACGTCCTGATAGGTTCTACTGTTGCTGCTAAAATTGGAAACTGTTGGCCGAGTTAGATACTGACAGCCCCATAAATTTTTCCAGAACGAGAGACATATTAGTATGTTATACAAACATAACCTCAGGTCTAATGTCTACTAATATCTTCATATCTCACTTAGAACTATGGTGTTTATTTGAAGATACTGAAACTAGTGAGGTGATTATGATAATTCCAAAGAAAGAGTCTCAAAAGATTTCATCTTTGCCTTATTTATTAGGTCTTGGACTTATTGGAGTTATTGTCTCTTAACTGGTAAAATTTCTATGTACAAAATTATTTGTGTAAACCATGTGGGAATCCTGCTCCCTCAATAGAAGCAATCTAGCCCTAAAGAGATTTCATCCAGATGTGGTCCAAGTTAAGCAGTTATCTAATATTTAAAAATTGGTACTGCCAGTCCATTCTTTCAAGCTTTTTATTAAGCCATATAAAGACAGTTATTTGTGTCTACCGTTTAATATCTTGTCTTCAATTTTGTATTATTAGAAGAGTGGATATAAGAAGGTTCAGCCTTGGTAAAATATTTATTTTTCCTGTAGCTGTTTATTCAAAACCATGGCAGTTTTAGCTTTTTCCTTCTTAGAATATTTACCATTATAATTTTCAAATCTGGGAATAATGATTGTTTATATTTTTTTTTCTTGCTATATCTTCCTTGTTAATGGAAGGCAAGAAAAAATAATTCCAATAAACATTTCAAATTTTAAAATCTCTTATTTGCTGTTTGCTTGTTTAAAAATATCTAATACCAGTAATTTTTTTAAAAAAGAAGTAAAGGCAAACAAACACTAACATGTAATGTACACAAGATACAGTTCAGCTGGAAAACAGGGCAGGCTACCAATGTCTATTGTAGAGAGGGATTGATACTATGTCTAATTGATGTACACCTTTTTACATATACTATGTTTTTAAAAGATTACCAAGGTTGAACTGGTAACCTTTGGCTCTGATAAGCTATGGATGCAGTCCAGCTGCCCTTAAACACAAAATAATCTTGGCAAGGATAGTATGATTTCTGAAATTCCCTTTGTGATAAAGTGAAAGAGGGTAACAGCTAGCTCAAAGCTGCAAAGTTAATGTAACTATAAACCTTATTAATAACATAGTTTTATTCAAGTATATTTAGCCCACAATGGAAAATCTGGTCCTCCCTATTATAACTCTCTTTATTTTTTATCAGTAACCATAGTGGCTGGCTGCAAATTTTTTTTACTTTAGTTTAGCTATTCCTTGACTGTAGGATCGCAATTGAGCCCAACATTTCTGCTGCTAAGTGAGACATTTGTTAAGTGAGTCTGCCCGCTTTTACAACTTTTCTTGCCACGGTTGTTAAGTAAATGAGTTTGCAGTTGTTAATTTAGTAACACGGTTGTTAAGTGAATCTGGCTTCCCCATTGATTTTCCTTCTGAGAAGTTTGTAAAGGATGATCTCATGACGCTGCAACCATCATAAATAGGAGCCAGTTGCCAAGTATGTTAATTTTGAGGACTACCAGTAACACTTGGAAGGCCATATATTTCCCCTGATTTAAGCAGTCATTTAATCTTGGGAATTAAGCAGGTTGGTCATGGTTAGCATGTGGACAGTCACCTGAAATTCCAGGAATATCAGCTATCCTGAAGAATTTTTAAAAAATCTGAGGCAAAAAATGACAAACCAATTCTAAAATGCTCCTGAGAAAAGTGCCAGCAAACTCAAATTAAGTTTTTTTTAAAAAAAATAACTTCATTAAAGTATACAAGACTTCCTCTCAAATAAACATACAGATAACTTTACCTTGATAAGCAGCAACCTTTATTATCCAATTCACATTATAAGCCAGTTTGAAGGCATTTTTTTTTTAGATCTAAGCTCCCACAAAGGGTTCTGGGATCAACAGTTTCCTCTAGACCACAGGTGTCAAACTCATTGTGTCATGCTGGCGTTACATGAAGATTCGTGACGTTTTTCTCATTTACGGAGCTGGGGTGGGTGTGGCCTGTGCGTGACGCATCCGGCCTGCAGGCCACCAGTTTGACACCCCTGCTCTAGACCATTATTATAATTTTACAGTGCACCCTTCCCCTGCCAAATTCCTTGATTTAGAAACAAGAATTTATATACCATACAGAAAATTTTTTCCAAGTATAGAAAACAAAATGTAAGGACAGTACTGGTACTTATTTTTCATACGATGCTTCATGCTCACTATTGTTATATAGATTGGCTTTGTACAGGTAGCCCTCGACTTAAAACCATTTGTTTAGTGACAATGGCACTGAAAAAAGTGACTTATGGTCATTTTTTATATTTACAAATGTTGCAGCATCCCCATGGACATGTGATCAAAATTGAGATGCTTGGCAACTGACTTATGTTTATGATGACTGCAGTGTCCTGGGGTCATGTGATCACTTTTTGCGACCTTCTGACAAAGAAAGTGAATGGGAAAACCAGATTCATTTAACAGTGTTACTAACTTAATAACAATAGCTATTAAGACTTATAGACAGCTTTACAGTGCTTTACAGCCCTCTCTAAGCGGTTTATAGAATCCACATATTGGCCCCAATAATTTGGGTCCTCCTTTTACCCACCTCGGAAGGATGAAAGGTTGAGTCAACCTTGAGCCTGGTGAGATTCGAACTACCAAATTGCAGACAGCCGACAGTCAACAGAAGTAGCCTGCAGTACTGCACTCTAACCACTGTGCCATAATGGCTTAACAACTCACTTAACAAATATCTCGCTTATCAACTGCAATTTTGGGCTCAATTTTGGTCGTAATGCAAAGACTACCTGTCTTTCCCACATCATACTGGTGTGGGGAAGTGTTGAAGAACATCTCTAGTGGAATAGGCAAATTGTGACACTAAGATATTTATGAACTACAACTCCCAGGAAGCATTAGCCACTTTTGAAGACTGCAGGGATTTCTAGTTCAGCAATAGTTCACGTTTCCTACCCTGGTCTGCACATTGATTTTTAAAATGAAATCTGAACCAGGGATTATCCGATTCACACTTCTATACCATTGTCTGCACGGTGGAGCTTATCCAAGACAGAGAAGACCTCTAACGAAGGGAGAACTCAGCCAAGACTGGAATTCAGCTGTACATTTCTGTGCTTCTCAAGTTCATGAAATTTCTCACACAAGTTGCAAAGGGGTGAGGGGGGAAAAGATCAAGTAGGATGTGTAATATGATCCAAGAGTTCACGAGTATCTGGAGAACTAGAAGTAAATACACGTAGCAAACATAGACATTGGTTTGCATAGGATACAGTTTTTATGAGTCTAAAGCACTTACAGTACAGCTTTTTTTAAAAAAAATGTTTTATCCCCTACCCCCATGCCTGTTTTCCAGAGCCAAACCCTTCGGGAGAAAGGAAGAGAGAATTCTACAATTTCATGGCTTGAAAAACAACTTTGATTGGCACTTGGCCTCACAGAGGAAGGAAGAAAAGAAAAACAGCTTTGGGACAAAGAGCACAAATATTTGAGCTCACTGACTTGCATGTTTCTTCATATTTACAAGAGAAATCATGGTGCAAAGATATAATTAGAAAGAGGTTGCCAAAGTGAGACTTGAGGTTTTCCCCACCCCTCTGTCTCTGAAAGAGAGAGAGGGGGGGGGAGAGAGAGAGGGAGGGGGAGAGGGAGGAAGAGCTGAACAAAGGCAAACAACTTTTGCTGTAAGTTGATGCTTTTGCACAGCTCAGCAGTTTTAATTCATTTGCACTAGACAAATAAAAAACATCTCAGCTAATGCATTCAGTTAGCCACATGTACTAAGAGATAAACTGATCGGAATATTGCTAACCGGTAGATGACCAGGTTAATATTGTTAAGAATGGGCTGTGAGAAGTTTGGGGGTTTGGGTGGGGGAAGGGGGGAAGCAGACATTAGCAGAGTTTGGTTTATTGTTTATATTGTTTTCGACTTTACTTAACAGAGCTGGGAACAAGCACTACTGTCAAGTACTCCTCCTTATCCCTTCCCCCTCCTCCCTGTGCTCAATCATTACTTAGCTTAGATTCTTACTTGTGTTAATGTCCCTTGTAGGAGTTTAATTGGAGAGTTTCAACTTCGTGCCAGTTTACAAGCTAGCCAGGGTTCTTAACATTTTTTTCCCCAGCCTGCCTATTTTCCACAGAGAAGTGGAAGATAAGCTTAATTAGGAGACAGGTGGTCCAAGAATCAACAGTAAATTGCATTGCTGAGCAAAGATTAGAACCAAAGTTCCTCCTGTGTATACTATAACCCATATTTCTAATTACTGTAACAAAGTAGCTGGTATTGCCAACTAATGGGATACAGTGTTGAGGTGGTTGCAAGGACTTTTACCCGAGCTTCACCTGGTAAACAAATTAAATTGTGTTTGGTTTATTTATTTGATTTATGTCCCACATCTTGTCAGGAGCTCAAGGTGGGCACAGTATGTTCTCTTTTCCTCAGTATTCTATCGCACAAAAAGGATGCAATCCAAACATGTCATTCATTTGAATGAACTTGCACATGGGCACACGATGATTCGAAGTCCCCCCCCCCTTCCTTGGCACCCACCAACTTGCCTTCATAGGGAAATTGCTTTACCAAAAATAAAAAGCTGACATACCGAAAACAAAATGCCAACCTCCATCATGACTATATTTATAAAAATGCCTTTGTAATCCAAATGGGCCCCAGAAATCTCCTTGGAAATAAACATTGTGAAGGAAATCTCGAGTGATTTGAGGCAGGTACACACATCCCTGCTTGAAAAGCATAAATGTTGCATAAACTAAGAGCCGCCTAGATCGATACTTCTGTGAGGAGGTAGCAAGTTGTTTGTTAAATTAGGGATTTACACAGCAGACATTTTATGCGCAGAAAACTCTACTCACAAGCAGCTACTTTGGAAGAATGCCTGCCATATTCCTGAAATTCCAGTTGCAATCACCCATCCACCAACATTTTAAGCCTTCGGTGCTTAGGCATGGTTTTTTTTACCAAGATTTATTGAACTGCCTTAATTCACACAACATATTGACAATCATGATTTCCCCAAGGCGTTAGGGACTTGGATAATACAACCATGCTAAGTGAAAACCAATGACATTGTGGCTTAGCTCCCTTTTAGAACCAGATTGACAGTTTCAAAATGCAAATTAAATAAATTATTAGGTACCATTCTATGTGGACAATAACAACAAATTGACCCTTTTCCTTTGGTAAAAAAGTGGGAAATGTCTCTTGAGATATTAACCATTTATAGTTTTTAATATCTTCCATACATTTAAAATAACAGATCCATTTAAATTCAGGGCAACTTTTATTAATTGGATAAGACAAATCTATGCATATGTCTTAGATTTGTATTTCTATGATTACATAAAAACACTAATATGAACAGTATGCATGGATTTCTAGTCAATTACAGTGTAGTTTTTATTAAACTGATTATGTGCCATCAAGATAGTGCTGACTCTTCGCAATCACATACATTTTCTCCAATAATTATAGTACATTTATTATTATTTGGATAGAGTAAAAACAAAGTCACCTGTACTGCTATTAATACAATACACATATTTATACATTAACTGAGCCTGCTAAACTATGGTTTACTGAACAAACAACTGGATTCATGTACTATATGATGTAATGCCTGGTTCAGTCAACAAGTTAGAATATAATATGGTTTGCATCATTGTGGTCTAGTGCAATGCATGTACCCAGCCAATGATATGCAGGGACTAAGGAATGTTCCTTTAATTGTATACTTCAACATAACAAAGATCTCACAAAACATTGATGGAGCATAACCAATCAGCTGCACAAACATATCCATTTTCGCCAAGACTTGTGATGAAAACAATATTTGGAAGACACACAAATCACTCAGTCTGATTGTACCAACTACCCAGCCATTTCTCACTTTTTCAAATTTATTCTTCCTTCAGAAGGAATTTATTACTGTGATGGATAATACAGGAACAATAAGTTCTAAAGACTGTATTAGTCCTTTAGTGTCCTTTGTTAAAAGTTCATCAGATGCAAAATCTTAATATTGTCTAAAAGCATTTTCATTAGCAATAACTATATAATAAAGAAGGCTGAGAAGAGAAAAATACAGTGAAATTTTCAAACAATTATGCTAGGGAGAAATTGATATAGGAGACAATATAGAGAGAGGTCAAAGTTTTGAAAGGGGAATACACAATCTAAACAAAAGAACTTTGTCACAGTATTTGTTCTGAATTTTTCCAAGCTTGAATCTTCAGGGTCAAGAGGGCAGTGTTGAAATAATAGAAAAAAAAGGCAATAGTGTGTGTGTGTGTGTGTGTGTGTATTTATAAAACCAATAGAAAAGCAACAATACAAACATTATAGTTATTAAAATTTGAACACACGTCAGTTTAGTCTCCAATTTAAATCAGTGGGATTTATAAGTGCTTATAATACTGGATGAAATATAGATATGTATGGATAAATTTTAATACAGCCTTCCCCATCTTAGCCCATAAAAAATGATTATAGAAACTATAGTCCATCTGGAAGGTACCAGATTGGTGAAGGCTGATTTTAAGATATTAAATGAATCACAGTATGATTTCAAAAACCTGCAAATCATGAATCTGCTGTTTTGGCACTTGGATCTATGACACAACAAATATCATTTATCTTTCTGTGATGGAAGTGCAGAAGGCACTGCAGTGTTCACAGTTATTTAGCCATTATCTATTTTTGGATTTTATTGCAGCATAAAGATTACTAGCATTACTTGTATTTTATTACTAGCACAAGGATTACTAGCATTCACAAAGATTCAATTCCTACATCCATATTTGCTTACAGTAAGCCCTATATTCTAGCTAGATATCAAGTTATCACTAAGAGGTGATCAAAAGAACATCTCCTCCACTCATTTTCTGATTTTAATGAACATGATTACCTACTATATTTGTTCCCGAGTATCATACACTGTTTTATTCAGCCTGTTTTTCTTATGCATTATCCCAAACTCTTTGCCTCTAAAGAATTGATGTCTTAATACATTTTTTTAAAAAAACACACATTTGTTTGGGAAACATTTTGGGAAAAGGCAAAACCACAAGCACCACATACAGGAAAGGCACAATGGGAATGCAACATTACCAAACAGTATTCACACAACATGCAATCAGGCACATAATTTGACACAAAAATATTAGGAGTTTTTATTGCCTGTGCCTTTTTTCATATCCCTGAACCACGAGAAGAGATATAGCGAAATGCGAGTGTAATTTATTGCCATAAAAAAATAAAACAAACTTAGCAAGCTAATACATATACATCTCTATATACATAATTTCTCCTATATTTGTGTGTACATATATCTGAATGAAGCAGCAGAGAAGCAGAAGTGTGTGTGTATATATATATGTATGTATATGTGTGTTTGTATAAATATATGTAGGTATGTAGGTATGTATGCTAGTATGTATACCAGTATGTGTATGTGTATATCTATATCTATGTGTGTGTTTAGGTATGTATATGTATGTAAATACATACATATATACATATTTGTTTTCTGACCAAAGACCTACATATATACATGTATGTATGTGTGTATGTATATATATATGTATATATATATACATATATAAATACATATACAAAATTACATGTCTATATACACACACACATACCGTATATAGTGTGTGTTTATGTGCATCTATTTATAGGTTTTGTGAGGAAATCGTTACAAAACCCTCCGAAGGTATAAAACAACCCGAAAACAATAACAGATTATTATTATTATTATTATTATTTTAGAGAAGAAGATTTCTGCCCAGCTTCCCTCTCAAAGGCCTTCTGTGAGGAGGTGTGGCCGGAGCGAAGCAAAGCAGCCCCAGCCGCTTCCCCTCACCCTTTCCTCGGCCGGGTATCCCCGCAGCCCCCCAGAGGTAACCGAACTATATATAACCCGTCATCCCCGGCCAAGTGCCGCGGATGATGGATGTTGTCGTCCTGCGCTTCCGGAAGAAGGGCACCGGCCGAGGGAGGCAGACGGAGCAGAAACACAAACACACACACCCCGGCATTTCGGGGACAGAGAGAGAGAGAGAGAGAGAGAGAGGGCAGAGCCAGACCCACCTGCCTCAGGACTTTCCGGCAGTTGCTACAAACCCGGCGCCCGTGCCCGCTGCTGTGGCCGTCGCCGGGGACCGTCGGAGGGCAAGACGTGGCGCCGCTGCTTCTGTTCATGGTGCAGCCGGCGAGCGGGGGGCAGAGCAGGGAAGCGGTGGAGGGCTCTGCGTCCGGCTGGCTTCGGAGCCCGACGGCGGCAGCAGCAGCGGCGGCGGTGGCGACGACTGCAGCTCCAGCAGAAGCGCCTCCGGCCGCCGCCCCCTCCCCCCGCCCCTTCCAGCAGCGCCGCTTGGCTTCCCCAGCCCAGGAACAGCCACTTCCATCCCTCTCTCGCGCACACCCCTCCGCCTCGGCCAATCGCCGCGCTCTGACCACGCCCCCTCGCTCTCCCGATCGGCCAGTAGAAACGCCGCAAGAGCGCGAGCCAATCCAGGCTCTCTTCTCTCAGTCCTCATCTCCGGGCAGTCTCCGAGTGAGGGGCGGGAACCCCCAGAAGGTAAAAGGGGGCGGGGCGGAGAGGGAGGCGCACGTCCAGCTGGAGGTTTTGGAGGCTGGGCTTCGTTTCCCCCCAACCAATCAGAGGCACCTCAAGGGAACCGGGGAGAGCGCCCGTGCACGAGGGCGGTCACGCCCCCCTTTTGCAGCTCCCGGGGAAGGAAGAAAGCAAAAAAACCCCGCAGCTTTCCCTTACCGAAACTGTCGAAATCCTAAAGCAAAACTGCGGGAATGCATCATCCTTAGTTTAGCTGCTTCCAAAAAAAAAGGGGGGGGGGAATTATTAAAGTCTAGTCTCATTTTTAGAGAGAAGGGGGTTTGTGTTGATTGCGCAATGCTTTGTTCGATTCTTCCACAAATCCTCCAGATATTCAGACTCCAGCTCCCATTATTCCCAATCAGTTCAGGGCATTGTAGTCAGATTCAACTAGAAGACACAAGGTTGTGAAAAGCTTGCTCTAGCTTTTGGGCTTGTAATAACGTGCAAAAGTCAAGATACAGCCCTACTGCTTGGGTTCACAGTGTGCGAATAGAATAGAATAGAATAGAATAGAATAGAATAGAATAGAATAGAATAGAATAGAATCTTTATTGTCACTTTAAATGGACACTAATCAGCATACACTAAAATGAAATTTCGTTGAATTCAGCTCTCAAAAGATAACCATTATGCATATACCCACATATGCACACACATATATGACACAGAGAAACACCACAGTCTAATTTGAATGTATACATATACATGGGGGGGAAAAAGAATCCTGCGAGTTTACCAGATGGATGGCATAGGGAACAAAGCTGTTACAGAATATGGTAGTCCTGCTAGAAATACTTCAAAACCTCCCAGAGGGGAGCAACAGAAACAGACTGTAAATAGAATAGAATAGAATTTTATTGGCCAAGTGTGATTGGACACACAAGGAATTTGTCTTGGTACATATGCTCTCAGTATGCATAAAAGAAAAGATAGGTTCATCAAGAATCATAAGGTACAACACTAAATGATAATCCATAGTATGCTTTAATAAAAGAGCAAAGGAAACTGCAAAACATGGTTTATAAACTAGAACATGATTTATATGAACTTGAACATAGATTTATATAAACTTGAACATGACATATAAACTAGTGTTCTAAACCAAAAACAAACAAACCATGTTATTGCTGAATAAAATACATGTATACTTTGAGTTTGTTTCACTGAGGCCAACTAAATTGGTAAGAGATACAGCCCTATGCTTGGGTTCACAGCAGTAGTGGGTTGCTACCGGTTTGCCGCAGATAGGGTGAACTGGTGGCAGCGGGAGGAGGCTCCGCCCATCCGCCTGTGCAGAAGCATTGCATGTGTATGCACGCCCACGAGTGAACTGGTAGCGACAGGTTTTGAAATCTACTGGTTCACAATCCATAATATGCTTTAATAAAACAGCAAGGGAAGCTACAAACCATGATTTACAAACTGGGGCATGATTTATATAAACTTGAACATGATTTATAAATCATGTTGTCAAAACTAAAAAAAAAAAACCCAACCACTATGTTATAGCTGAATAAAATCCATGCATACCTTGAATTTGTCTCACTGAGGCAGTTTAAATTGGAAAGAGATTGCTATCTTGGTGAGAAGGCCCATTGAATGAACAAGATTCCACTTATAGGTCAATTGTGTGGATTTGCATGAGTTTGTTTTTAATTTTGTTCTTGCCTGTTGTGCTGAAGGGTTGGGCAAAAATGATCCCAAGAAAGAAATACAGTACGATGTTTGTTGCAGAAGCACATATCCAAGCTTTGCAAGGAGGATTATTGAAAGAGGGTTTTTTTAAAAAACTAAAACCCTGGCTTTACTGAAGCCATTGAAATTCAGGAAGAATGCAAGTATTTCAGATGATTCTACAGCCTGTCTACCTTTAAAATGCATGTTTGCTCAAATAAAAGGAGCAAACTCAAAGGTATTAATGGGGGAATTCCCGGTGTCCCTTGAGAAAAACAAAAACAGGAACCCTGTAATGCTAAGAGAGGAGGCAGACAATGACATAGCTCTTCTGATCACAAAGACTGGGCTCAACTGAGTATGTTTAACCCAATCACTGCCAATAGCAATGCTGTCTCACAAGAGGAAACTAGGGAGAACAGTACAATAACAGTAAACAAAATCAAGAGACTGAGAATCCAGTTGCTGCTGAACAATGCTAAGATTCGCAAATGCTGTGCCCTGAAGGCCTAATTTAAGCCCAAAACATATTGGGGTACAGAAGAAAGAATTTATATCTCCTTGGCAGCGCAGCCTGAGCATAAGCCCAGTGTGGGTGCTTTGGATGACACATCAAAGAGCATTGGTATACATGATGCAACTCTTGTATTACTATCACAGTGACATAAATCACATTTTTGTTGAAAGCTTTTCCCCCTAGCAATGAAACAGTAGCAGCTGGCCTGGGTAATGTTTTACAGTCTGCTCAATGCTTTCTGGATTGTACCACTTCAGAATACAGGTGGGATCTTACATGAGGATGCTCAACTATTCAAACAATCCATCTGTGGCATGGCTGTGGGACTATGCAAGAACTTGTAGATTCAGGCAATTTTATGTACTCTTGTTTCTCTTCAAGATCCTATCATCAGCTCTGCAGTTACAATGACTAATTAAAGTATAAAGTCAGCTAAAATGAACACACAGCTGAATACACATCTTCTATGCTAAATTTCTTTTTTTTTCCCCCTGAGGTTCTTTCTGCACAGGTATTTTTCCCAAATGCTATGGGAGCTCAAAAGGCATAAATATTATTTATAACTTTTGGTATGACTTGGGATAGATAAAATGCCGGGGGTAAATTTTCCATGAGTGGATTATAGTAAGTTTGTTAACAGAGAGTTTTGAAACTTCAATCTTGTTTTGTTTTACTCTTCTTCTTTTTGTTAACTACTTTGTTACTAATATAACTTATAGAAGACAGGTCAATAATTTGCAACTAGATTTAGTAGTTTCAAATTTCTGAGAGAGCCTGTTTCCCAGGAGTGGGGTGGGACACTAATGTTGTAGTAGTGTCAGGGGTGGGTTCTACTTATCTTTACTACCGGTTTTCAATGGAGTCCTGCACGCTTGCTTGCTTTGCTCTCTCATGAAGTCTTCTGCGCATGTGCAGAAGCATTCTGACGACGTCAGAGTTGATGGACTCCTTCTGGTTTTACTACCGGTTCTATAGAACCGGTCTGAACCAGGGGCAACCCACCACTGAGTAGTGTATTAATCAGTATTCAACCAGAGTGGATTGTATGTGTTTTTGTGTTGTTGTTCTTGTTTTTAAATGCTTTGATTGGTTTTTTGTTTTTGTCTTTTGTCTTTTTTGTTTTCTGTATTGAGTTTTGTATTCTAACCTTGTCTTGAATAAAATAAAAATGTAGATCAAAAGGCATAAACACAGTGTCCTCTGTGATTATCACTCAGTCAAGAACCACAATAATACCTATGGTGGTAGTTGTAGTGAGTTTAAAGTCATGGCTCAGTTGATATTTTATGTACTTTCCCTAAGCCCTATTAAAGCACTATAAGTGAAGTGGTTCTCGCTTTCGGTCTGACAACCAGCTACATATTTGTATAATGCGTGCAGGAATTACAGACTCAAAAATATAGCGTGTGGTTATTCACAGCTCTGTAGCTGCACAGGTGACTGTGAAAAGCAGCTTCAAAAAAAGTGACCCATTATTTCCTGCTTGCAAATCCTTTCTTTTTAATTTTCTTTTTAATTTTAATTTATATGCCGCCCTTCTCCGGAGACTCAGAGCGGCTTACAATGCGTTAAGCAATAGCCTTCATACTTTTGTATATTTATATTTATACAAAGTCAGCTTATTGCCCCCAACAAACTGGGTCCTCAATTTACCCACCTTATAAAGGATGGAAGGCTGAGTCGACCTTGAGCCTGCCTGGGATTGAACTAGCAAGTAATTGCAGCAGCTGGATCTTAAATGCTGCCTTTGTAGGAGGCATTACTCCCCTACGCTATTCAGGCTCTCCACTGCCTAAGACTAAATCAAAAGGGCAGGAAATACTGCAAAAAAAAAAAAAAAGTTATATAATGGAAGCTGGCAATTTGCATCTCTCTAAATCCAGCTTTGTGTCCACTGCTGTAGCTCTCTCCAAATGTATCATTAAATATCTCTTCACATTTCCTTTCTTGCATTTTCTTCCATTAAATTTCTTCTTCTGAGGCAGAAAATGTGTAAAAACTGTTTTATAAATCCATACAGGCTTGATATACAGGTTGTCCGTGATTTATGACCACATTTGAGCCCAACATGCTGCTAAGTGAGACATTTGTTAAGTGGGTTTTGCCCCATTTTATGACCTTTTTTTGCCACGGTTGTTAAGTGAATCACTGCAGTTTTTAAATTAGTAACACTAATGTTAACTGAATCTGGCCTCCTCATTGACTTTGCTTGTCAGAAGGTCGCAAAAGGTGACCACATGTCCCCAACCGTCATAAATATGAGTCAATTTTAAAATCACTCCGGCTGGCAAAAGTTAACATCCCACCAGGATGGAAAATATTTAATTTGTGGAATATGGCAAGTCCAGCCTTATCGTAGAGCTAATTTGTGAAATGGCAAAAAAATAACAAAAATCAGGCAGCAGGTTGGAGAAGATAACCATGCACTGCACAAGCGAGCCCGATATTACTTCTTCAGGAACAGCCATTGCCTTTGGCAAAAGAAGAAAAGAATTAATAACCACAGCTACAGCCTAGCTTGCTTGCTTGCACATGCAGAAACAAGATAACTGTGCTGGAAGGCAGCAGGAGATTAGATATTGGCTCTGGGGGGGAAGTTGAAAAAAAGTTGGAGAGTGTATGTGAGGTCTGTTTGCCTCAGGTTGTAGTGTTAGTGAAAATGCTGAGTCAGAGTACCTGGTCTCTGTGCTAATGCAGTGAGAAGATATAATTAGGACAGCGCTGATGGGGACTTGTTTTCTCAACCCTGAAAAGCCACCTCAGAATACCTCCCGGGCAGACTAATCACGCAGCAAAATATCAAGAGAAAGTTATGTGGGAAAGAAATATCCATCTGGTTCAGCTCCAAACCGGGAGAAAAGCATGGGAGACAACATGGAGGCTGATTGGGAAAAAGGGTCCATTTCAGCAGGTTCTGACCAGTTCTGGAGAACCGGTAGCGGAAATTTTGAGTTGTTCGGAGAACCAGTAGTAAAAATTCCGACTGGCCCCGCCCCCATCTATTCACTGCCGCCCGAGGTCCAGCTGATCAGGAAGAAATGGAGATTTTACAGTATCCTTCCCCTGCCACACCCACCAAGCCACGCCCACCAAGCCACGCCACGCCCACCAAGCCACGCCCACAGAACCTGTAGTAAAAAAATTTGAAAACCACCACTAGTCCATTTATTGATGAACAGAACCACATGTTTGTGGTTCTGGTGCAGTTGACAAAATGGAATTGAGTGTGTGTGGGTGGGGTGGGGGGTTATACCTTCTCTTGGGCTTTGCACTTGAGCTTCCTGTTCCTGTGCAAGAACATGTATTCTATTGGCTGTTGTCAAACTCCCATGCGGCCACGTAGGGGTTATGTAGAGGTCATAGCTGGCTCTATAGGCAAAGTACAAATCCTAGGTTTTTGTCTGAGCTAGGTTTGGTTGAAGTTTGGGGAGCTCTGAGGATGTTGGGCAATTCTATTGTGATTTAGTGGCTTTTTCTTGAAGGATAATCCCATCATCCTGGAGCTGAAGGTCTTTTGTTTTGTAGATAGGCTGGCCCAGTCTTTCTTAATGGGCACAAAATATCTGCTGGGGGCTATTATGACTGAACTTCTAGTGTCTTTTTCCCCACTTGGAATTGAACCCAGATGAACATTTCTTCCAACAACACAATATGGTTTTGACCATCACAGGCCGATCCATTTTACAAATTAAATTGATTTCTCCAAGATTCATTTTCGCCTGTTTGAGATTCCTGTTGGTCCTTAAAGCAAGCAGTAGGCAGCTTTTGAAATTCAAGTCTGCTCAGAACTGCTATAAGGGCTGATTTAAACAAAGGCTGTACCTTGTTTCCTGGATAGAATCAATCACTTCTGTGGGAGGCAGCTGTTCACTATATTCTTGGTTTTGAACACCTGTCAACATCTTCTCTGCCAAGTTAATTGGGGTCTGAAAAGCTAAAACATTTTTAAGATTGATGTCTTGAATAGATCGTTCTGTGGCCATAGTCATAAACCCACCAACTTTCCTGTGTTTGGCTCTCTGGACTCTGCTGGTTTAGTTTAGCTTTTTTTTAAAAAATTGATTTATATGCCACCCTCATTTCTCATTCCAGTCTGCATTGAATATAAAAATTCTTTATTTGAGGTAGAAATTAAGTGTTTCCATACCTGGTGCAAACAGGAATGGCTAAACCAGGGGTCAGCAACCCGTGGCTCTGGAGCCGCATGTGGCTCTTTCATCCCTCTGTTGTGACTCCTTGTTGCTTGTCGGCTCCATAATTGATAGAGCTTTCGGTTAGGACAGGTAGAGGAAAAAGGATGCTGTGCTAGGAGGAGACTCTATGGTGGGGGAACAGACTTCCGGTCGGCTCCAGAATTGAGTGGGGGCTTCCGGTTAGGACCTTTGTGGCTCTTTGAGTGTTCAAGGTTGCCGACCCCTGGGCTAAACCAAGCAGATCCAGACATCTGATAAAACTACCTGCCAAATGCAGCAGTTGTTATTGTGTGCGTGTGAATAAGTTTTATTTTTATGGACGGTTTACACAAACTCATTTATTATATTAAAGGGTTGCCGTATTGAATTATTGCAGGGTTGCTGTAATTTCATCTAGGGAAGAGTTGGAAAATTGTAACTTTAATGCTAATGCTTTATTTTGATTGGATTCCAACCTCTTGCTAACAAATTAAAAATTGGGCCAGTAAGGATAATCTTGCTGCTTCCCTTCACTGAGTAATGTTGTTTTCAGCAAGAATGGAGAAGTTAAAACAAGTTAAAATGATGAAACTCTCCATGAGGCCCGGCTATGAAGAGAGAGAGAAATGCTGACATGAGTATTTTAAAACTGCATCTGATTATTTAAATGAAATAGTGTAAGGACCAAAGTTATTGCTTGGACAGACTTTCTTTCAAACACAGGGAAATGGATACTAGTTTTTGCAATTGTCCTGCACCCCAGTCTCTATCACTCAAACTTCCTTGAACCGGTAAGGCAGGGGTGTCAAACTCAAGGCCTGCAGGCTGGATCCGGCCCGTGGGGCCATCCTGGTCTACCTAATATGGAGAGGAAACATGCCAAGAGTTTGGGGAGTGGCGTCAAGCTGGTCACGCCCTCTACGTTGGCCACACAACCCCAGTCGGCCACACACACCCCGCCCCCCCGAGGTCAACCACAGTCCTGATGCGGCCCTCAATGAAATGGAGTTTGACACCCCTGCGGTAAGCTAATGTGAAAGCCCACCTTTTAAAAAACGTAAAAATTCTCCACCCCTTTCCTGCTCCTATAGATAGAGCAAGAAGCAAAAATGTATTTTATATTGTTTCTTTTCCAATATAAGAGCAGAGGATGAAAAATGAGAAAACAGATAGTCCTTGACTTGTATCTATTTGTTTAGTCACTGCTTGAATTTACAGCGGCATTGAAAAAAATGACTTACAAGTGGTCACAGGACCTCACAGTCACATGATCAAAATTTGGTTGCTTAGCAAGGGGCATGTATTTATAACGGTTGCAGTGTTCAGGGATCATGTGATCGATATTTGTGATCTTCCTAGCGAGCTCCCAACAAAGTCAGTGGAGGAAGTTGGATTTGCTTTATTTATTTATTTATTTATTTATTTATTTAAATTTATATACCACCCTACTCTTGAAGGACTCAGGGCGGTGAACAGCCAAAAGATAAAATACACGAAATACAAATGTTAAAGCCATTTAAAATACATTAAATACTCTGGCCCAAACAGATTTAAAACACCCCAATTTATAAACGAAGTGAAAAAGCAATTTAAAAAGAAAAAAGAAAAAGAAAAAAAAGTTAGGCCAGACCGGCCTGCTGAAATAAGAATGTTTTGAGGGCGCGCCGGAAAGTGCACAGATCTGGGATCCTCCATATCTCTGGGGGGAGCTCGTTCCAGATGGCAGGTGCCCCACAGAGAAGGCTCTCCCTCTAGAGGCCGCCAGCCGACATTGCTTGGCCGATAGCACCCTGAGAAGCCCCTCTCTGTGGGAGCGTACTGGTCAGTGAGAGGCCACTGGTGGCAGAAGACGTTCTCGTATGTACCCCGGTCCTATGCTAACTTCATATGGTTCATTATCAACTGTGGTAAAATTGGGGGCGACTCCCTTAACAACTACCTTGCTTAGCAATGACAATTCTGGTTATAAATTGAGGACTACCCATAATGAAATAGAATACAGGTAGTCCTTGACTTACAACAAGGTTACTTAGTGACCGTTCAAAGTAAAGTGACTTACGACCATTTTTCACAGTTACAACCTTTGCAGAAAGATCATGTGATCAAAATTCAGATGCTTGGCAAATGGTTCACATTTATGACAGTTGCACTGTCCCGGGGTCCTTCTGCAACCTTCTGACAAGCAAAGTCAAACGGGGAAGCCAGATTCACTTAACAACTGGATTACTAACTGAACAACGTCAGTGTTTCACGTAACAACAGAAATGTTGGGCTCAATTGTCGTAAATCGAGAACTATCGGCCTTCACAAATCAAGTCATATTGATAAATGTTTATCTTTATATGCTGTCTGAATTTAATTAAATTCATTTAAATTCAATTAAATTAAAATAAATGTGTGACCATTCCAGAAAATTGCAGATAAATTTAACAGTCCAGAATAAGCTACAAAATACTGTTCTCGTGCATTTTTTTCCTAATATCTGATCTACAAGTGAATTCAACAAGACCTGGAACAATCCCAATCAATCATGCTCCATCCTTAAGCAACCAATCTTGGCAATGGGGCAATTGCTCTAAATATCTGGCACTGTTTGTGCAGCTTTAGAAGTCTTTCAGATTACTCCAAGTTCAATAATGGGGTGTGTGCTGAGTCACAATTCCTAATTTCAGCATGCCAAGCTGTTTTACAGCCAGAGAACCTTCTAATTAATTTTGTGCAAATGAAACTTCCTGTAGCTGAAAGACATTCAGATTCTTTTCACAGGCTGGAAGTTATATGATACCATCCAACAGATAGCAGCCAGAATCTCAGGCAGCAGACATTTCCAAACAGACTTGCTATGGGAGCCTGGTAATTGGTTGTGGTTATTATCCTGTTCTAATGCATAAGCGGTCAACATGTAACCCCATTCGTTCACTGCCCACATGTTCTAGGCTGGTGATTCTCAATCTCAGTGATATGTGACCTTCAATTCCCAGAATTCCCCAGCCAGCATGTCTGTGGTAAGACGTGATGAGAATTATAATCTAATCTAACTTGCTCAACTTGCCTGCCTTCCAGATGTATTGATTTCTCCAGCTTGAATACTCTAGGTTAAGAATTCTGGGACTTGAAATCCATACAGGTAGAACCAGGGGTGCGATTGAAAACTTTTAGCAACCGGTTCTCTGTGTGGGTGTGTCCAGTTGCTGTGTGGGTGTGGCCATGGGGGCGTGGCCTACTTGGCTTCCTGCACCACGGCAGGGGGGGGCATGCGTTTTTGCCCTCCCCAGGCTCCAGAGGCTTTCTTCGAGCCTCCGGGAGAGTGAAAAAGGCCTCCCCCAGGCTCTGGAGGTGCTCCAGAGGCTGGAAATGTGCCCGTTTCCAGACTTCCAGTACTTTCCGTAGGCTGTTTTTCACCCTCCCCAGGCTCCTGAGGCTTTCCTTGAGCCTCCAGGAGTGTGAAAATGACCTCCCCTTGGCTCTGGAGGCCCTCCAGAGGCTGGTAATGGGCCCATTTCCAGATTTCCGGTACTTCCCGTAGGCCCATTTTTTGCCCTCCCAAAGCCTTTGCGTGGGCCCTGCACTTACCTGGCATCCAAAATGGGCCGCATGGTAGGGTGGCCATGGTCAGACAGTCCTTGCAACTACCGATTCGGCGAACCAGATTAAAATTAATATCCGGTTCACTTGAACCGGTCCGAACCGGCTGAATCCTACCCCTGGGTAGAACCCATATTGAGTGGGAAAATTTCTCCTATGCTTGGAATTCTATAATTTGTTTTTATTTCATTGAATTCCCTCCTTTAGCTTATGGGCATCAAGTTCTTCATACCAGGAGAAATGGCTCTCCATTTGTTAAATTCTTAAGTAGCTAAAAAAAACCCACATGTTCGTTCTAGTCCAAATTCCCTGAGGTTTGCGGTAAGATGTACACTTTCTGTAATATTTTGTAGAAAGGTGTGTGTAATACTGTATATTTCCAGACAGAAATTCAAATACTAGTTTGTGAATCTACTCACTTTCTCTTTTGCTTCTCTAATTCCAACACAGTAATTTTTTTTCTCATTAGAAATTATACATCCTTAAATCCTTGTGGTTTATTTCTGATTGCAAGCAGACAGTCCTGTAGTATCTGAAGCATCTACTGCATCAAATAATAATAATTAAAAAAAAATACTCAGCTGAGTATTATTCCAGTTGGTTTGATGTGGATTATGCCACTTCTAAAAAGAAATTAAGAGCTTTATATTTAGCATAGAGAATGTCTAATTTACAACAGCCTCCTTTGAGATATTATGAAGAAATATTATAAGATGCTAATACTCCAGGAGAAACAGCAAGCAGAGAAAAAAAGTTATCTGGTTATTATTAATAAATGCTTCTCTCTGCAAAGAATTTGAAACCTTTTGGAATTTAATTTCCGGAGCTTTCACTGCTCCCTCCATCCCAGATTGCTGCATACCATCTAAGACCTGGGAAAAAAATATTTCAAATCCATTTTTATGGAGCAGGGGCAGCCTTTTGTAAATATGGCAAACAAGATGAGATTATAGTTAATTTACTGTCAGTAGTAGGAACCAGTGTTGGAAAAAGTGATCATTGACCTTATTTCAAAAGCAAAATCTGATAAGGTTCCTGGCTAGGATAATATATCCATTGAACTCATTAGAAAAAAAAAATCTAGATGGACAGTGCCTTTTATTAACAGCCCGGTTTACCCAATAGATCAGGGGTGTCAAACTCAAGGGCTGTGGGTCAGATCCGGCCAGCATAGTGCTTAGATCTGGTCTGTGGGCCTGCCCTGGAAACAGCAAAATACTGGCCCACAGTGCCTCTGCCAGTGAAAACAGACCTCGGGAGGGACATGTGCAGGTTTCTTGGGCTCCGTTTTCGGCTGCAACGGCCTCCTGCAACCCTCTGCTAGTGAAAACGGAGCTTGAGAGGGCCGCTCGTGACCCTCCCAAGCTCTTTTTTCATTGGCAGAGGACTGCAGGAGGCCATCATGGCTGAAAATAGAGTCTCTCTGAGTGATGTTGAGCTGGCCATGCCTCCCCTGGCCACACCCTCTGCCCCCCCCTCAAGGTCAAACACAATTCTGATGCGGCCCTCAATGAAATCGAGTTCCCTGTAATAGATAATTCTGATTTAATCTCTTTATGCTGGAATAGGGCTGTAATAATTCCCCTATATAAAAAGAGAGAAATTTAAGATCCTGTCAATAATAGGTTGTTATTAGTTCTGGGAAAACTTTCTGCAAGATATTTAAAAAAAGCCTCTTACCTTGAGAAACTTAAGGTGACCAACTTTTTTACAATGAGAAGGAGGACACATACATGTGTGCCGTGTCGTGTTTCGGTAAGAAGTAAACAAAGCTACTTGCGTGTGGCGCACTCTTACATGTGGCGCACTCAAAACAATTCTCCTGTGCGGAGCGCATGTGTCTCATAATCGCTTCTTGCCACACTGTACCGAGCCTTGATGAATCGTCATATCAAATACAAATATGTCACATCACACGCAATGGATCGGATTGGCATCGATCAAATCAGGGGTGAAATGTAAAATATTTTACTACCGGTTCTGTGGCCATGGCTGTGTGGGGAGTGGGGGTAATGTGCCTGGGTGAGCGTGGCCAACTTTTTTTTTTTTAACTTTTCAAAGCATTTTTTCTAATGCTTTGAAAAGCTTCTGGCTATCAGGCAACTCAGCTGGGTTTGTCAGAGAGGCTTTTTAAAAAGTGCCTCTCTGCCGATCAGGCAACTCAGCTGGGATCGTCAGAGACTTTTCAAAGCATTTTTTTAAACCACCTCTTCGGCCAAGAGGATGCAGGAAAAAAATGCTTTGAAAAGCCTCTGAGGATCCCAGCTGAGCTGCGTAATCATCAGAGGTTTTTTTTTTTAACTTTTAAAAGCATTTTTTCGTCAGAAGAGGTTGTAAAAAATGCTTTTAAAAGTTAAAAAAAAAAGCCTCTGATGATCATGCGACTCAGCTGAGCATGTTGGGGGGGCACAGGGGTTTTTGCTACTCGTTCTCAGAACCACCCGCCACCATCGCTACCAGATCGGGCAATCCGGTCCGAACCAGGAGCATTTCACTCCTGGATTGAATACAAAGATTTTCAGATTAGTCTTCAAATATTGAAAAGGAGGACATGTAGGAGGACGCTTTTTGAGAGAGGACAGAACTTACAAAAGAAGGACTGTCCTCCCTAAAGGAGGATGATTGGTCACCTTAATCTCTCTCTCTCTCTCTCTCTCTCTCTCTCTCTCTCTCTCTCGATTTTTTAGTGTGCCAATTGAGGTTGGAAGCTTCTTCTTTTAGAAGACTTATCCTCTTTTTCTGTTTCAGTTTTCTATCATCATTTGTACAGATGTTGTAACTGTCAGGGTTCCAAGTAACATCCCCAATGAAAGAAAACTCAGAGGCTTGAGTTTCCTCAAAGTTTCATTTTATTAGAGATGTCATATTGGCACATCTGGGGGAAACCCGAATCTGAAAGCTTCCAGTTTTCCCCACCCAAAGGAAAGTCCAAGTCCCTGCCCAGCACCCACATGGTCCAATCAAAGCACCATCCCAACCTGGAGATGCCTCCTAGTTCCAACCGTCCAGGTGCTGGGGAAGATGTCCTTGACTCTCTGAGAAAGGAATGTTATTATGACTATAGATCACCCTTGCTCCATACAATTCCCACAGTAGAAAATGTGGGAGGCCTGAAGATTCAATGCAAAAGATGGTTTCCAGGCCTGACAAGAACACTGCTTTTAATTTCTTCTAATAGCACTCTAAAGTTCTTTGTTTTCTTCCTGTTTGTCTTTTTTTTGGCTTGGGTCTGATCTCTGCTCCCTCTAACCCTTGTTGAAATTGGTCGCCACAGTGTAAAAAAGATGTTGAGACTCTAGAAAGAGTGCAGAGAAGAGCAACCAGGATGATTAGGTGACTGGAAGCTAAAACATATGAAGAATGGTTGCAGGAACTGGGCATGGCTAGTTTAGTGAAGAGAAAGACCAGGGGACACATGATAGCAGTACTCCAATATTTGAGGGGCTGCCACAGAGAGGAAGGGGTCAAACTATTTTCCAAGGCACCCGAAGGCCAGACATTTTCTGACAGTGAGAACAATCAACCAATGGAACAGAAGTTGCCTTCGGAAGTTGTGGGAGCTTCATCACTGGAGACTTTTAAGAAGAGATTGGATTGCCATTTGTCAAAGATGGTGTAGGGTTTCCTGCTTGGATGGGGGCGGGGGGGGGGGAGGTGGATTAAATGACCTACAGTACAAGGTCCTTTCCAATCTGTTATTCTATTTGGTTCTAGAGTTGACTTTTGACATCTACATGAACATATTGCTTGTTGTTTTTATGGTCTTTCAAGTCAGTCTTAACTTCCAATGATTAAGTACAATTTATTATTTTTATTTGTTTTCCAAAGCGCTGGATACTCAGTCAGGAAAGCAAGTGAGCGCAGCTTACTGATGCCCAATATGGGATGTGGAAAACTGAACACAGAAATAGGTTTCAATGACTGTTACAGCAGTAACTTTTATTTCTCAGAAGCTGCTTTAATTCCCTAGAGGCATGCACTATTAAAAATATCTTTTTGGCCTCTAGGGCTAGGCTCACAATCTAAAAATGACTAGTACCATAGAAAGTGTAATTGAGGAAGTGATAGAGGACAAAAGCAGAACTGAAAAAAAGTAGGAATTGAAATAGAAGAATCTCAATAACCAGATAGGTTTTTAAGATCTTGTGGGAGAAAAAATAGGATGGAACTCAAGAGTTTATAAAATTATTTTATTCTTTAATATAAAAAGTTATCGTTCCTGAGTAGCTGAATTTTTTGGTACCACCTGGGGGTCATGGTGATGAGACTATTAATATTTCAATGTAGAGGCTACCTGTTCAGTTGTCCCCAGTGTTGGAAAAAATGTCCATCTGGGTTCAGTTCCAAGTGGGGGAAAAACACTGGAAACATGGTGGCTAATTGGAAAGATGGTTTTTAATGATGGATAGGACCACATGGTTTGAGGTCCTGGGAAAAAAAGCGAAGAGATGCTGAGAGTGCCTGGGTTTTATGCCCTCTCTGGGCTTTTGAATTTGAGCTTGTATTCTGATTGGTTGTCAGACTCCCATGGGGCCATGCAGGGGTAACTTTGTAGGTTGTCTGAGTCCCAGGCTTGGTTGAGCCTTGCTGGGTGATGATGTAATGAAAGGGCTTTGGGCAATTCCTACTATGGTTCTGCCTGAAGGAGATAGGTCTTTGTTGTGTAGAATAGACTGGCCCCAGGCCTTAATGGCCCATTAACAAAGGTGTGTGTGTGAGAGAGAGAGTTTCTGCCAGCCTTTTAGGGGAAATATTCTGCTCTTTTAATATTTCCTAAAATATCTCATTTTCCTAGGAGAGGGGTGGGTGCTAACTTCCTCCACCAGGAATATATTTCTTGAAATACAGCTTCGATAATTCAAATTCATTAAATCATTAGCCACACAGACTAGGAATGAGGGGAACCACAAAGACAGTTCTGGGTCAGCTGAACAAAATGGTTGAATGAGAGGATGGATCTTTATAGGTTTCTGTGACTTTGAAGTTTTACCTGTTCTGGGGATGGTGCAATGAAGGGGCTTGTGTTCTGAAAGGGTGGCTAACAGCTTTTGTCCTGTGTTGGATCTTGGGTGTGGAGCTGTTTCTAATACTATCATTCTGCCTTTGTTAGCTGTGCTGCAAGGAGTTTCAAAATACCCTGTCTTGAATGGATTACCAAATCTGCATTTCTAAAAGCTGGCCTCCTCAGTTTCTACTTGGGGCAGGGAGACGGGGGCTGGTTTCTGCCTCCCTTAAGATTTTTTCATTTCTCCTTTAGGCAGGGGTGGGATTCAGCCAGTTCAAACTGGTTCGGGCGTCTGAATTTGCATCTGGTTCTCCGAATCGGTTGTTACAGGGACTGGCTAGCTCCATCCACCCTTCCCTTCCCAGGAGTCTCCACACCGCCCATTCATCATGGCGGGTAAATACAGGACCTGCGCGGAGGGTCTGGAATGGCAAAAAATGGCCCTTCCGGAAGTTCTGGAAGTCCAAAAACAGGCCTGTTTCTGGGCTCTGGAAGGCTCCGGAACCCAGGGGAAGCTGTTTTCACCTTCCCAGAGGCTCAGGGAAGCCTCTGGAACCTCCAGAAGGCGCAAAATGGGTCTTCCGGAAGTCCAGAAACGGGTTTATTTCTGATTTCCGGAGGGGTTCTGGAGCCCGGGGTAGGCTGTTTTTGCCTTCCCAGAGGCTCAGGGAAGCCTCCGGAGCCTGGGGAAGGCAAAAACTTTCCACCCGCCATGCAAGAGACCAAGTAGGCCACATCCACCATGGCCATGCCCACCCAGCAACTGGGCAGATAACCGGTTGCAAACATTTTTGAATTCCACCACTGCCTTTAGGGGGAATATTTAATCCTGCCTTTTTAATATTTCTCAAAATATTTCATTCTTCTGGGGGCGGGGGGCTTCCTACAATTATTTTGGTTTTTAGTATATCCTTTTAGGCATCTATATATAACATGGTGGTATATGAATAAATAATCTGAGCACTTCTGCACATGCAGGGGTTAATTTTGAAGTTTATGAAGTCTCCTTATGCCTTTCAAAGTTCATTTAGCAATTATGACATTGATACAGGGGTGAAATCCAGCAGGTTCTGACAGGTTCTGGAGAACCGGTAGTGGAACTTTTGAGTAATTCGGAGAACTGGTAACGGCAACTTCGAGTAGTTCAAAGAACTGGCAAATGCCACCTCTGGCTGGCCCCAGAGTGAGGCAGAATTAAGATTTTGCAGTATCTTTCCCCGAGGAGTGGGGAGGGAATGGGGATTTTGCAGTATCCTTCCCCTGGAATGGGGTGGGAATGGAGATTTTGCAGTATCCTTCCCCTGCCACGCCCACCAAGCCACACCAACCCACGCCCTCAGAACCGGTAGTAAAAAAATTTGGATTTCACCACTGCACTGATAGTACATTTTAGCTCACTGAACTTTAACTCTTTGGCAACAAATGGAAAGGTATACTACAATATTCATCATCCCAAACCTCTTGGCTACCTTGTAAGGATTATGGTATTTATAGTCCAAAATATCTGAAATGTGTCTATTTACTTTCCTAATGAACAAAAAACACCAGAATTATGCCTCAATTCCTGTTTGTGTAATAATGATCTGCTAATATTAAACTACAGGTTTAAAAAGAGCTTTTTTTAATTGTCTAACCTTTAACTAGGCTGCTAAATGACAGCTATTTGTTTTGTTTTTTTCAGTGCAAAAATAATTACTTTTCCTCAACTGGCTCATTGTGCAATATCATCAAAGCTTCAGCTTCAGATGTTTTTCGCCCGGTAACAAGATGATGTCAGTTGTACAGGAAAGTGACCAATCAGAAAGAGGAATGCATCAGAGATTGTTGAGATTTTGCTCAAGCTGTTTCCTAGCAAACTCTAGGCAGCAGCTTTGTACATTGCAAAGAGGTATCTTCACACTTCCTTTGCACTTGGCTGTAGAGACAGGAAATCTCTGGCCACTACTTGGTAACTTTGCATGAAGACTCTACAAGGTTAGCTTTGCATCAGATGATACAGAAATTCTGTTCAAAGCCATTGCTTTCTTCTCTATTTTATTCCTAGGTGTTGGAAGGAAAATCCATCTGGTTCAGTTCCAAGCTGGGAGAAAGATGCTGGAAATAAAATGGAGGCTAGAGGCTGATTGAAAAAAAAAGATTCTGCTTTTTGATGGACAGAACCACCAGGGTTTGTGGTTCTGGGGCAGCTGATCAATTAGCTGGATGAGTGCCAGGATTTTTATACAGGTCCTGAAATGCTGCTGAGGGTGGTTGTGTTCTGAATGTGTGTCAGGCAATTCCTAATTGTGGCTAATGGCTTTCATCCTGTGCTAGATCTTGGGTGAGGGGCTACGTGTTCTAATCCTACCATTCTTTGTTAGCTGTCAAACTTTGCTGCAAGGAGTTTCGACATATCCTGTCTTGAATGGGTTTCTGCCGGCAGTATTTGCTTTGTTTATGAATGGAGCCATCTAGATAGTTGGCTTCCTCTTTCAATAAGCTCTTTATCGCCTTAAGTGCTGGCATCTGCTGTGGGCTATTAAGAAAGACTGGGGGCTGCTTTCTGCCTCTAAAAACATGTTTCTCCATTTTTCCTTTAGGGAAATACAATATTCAACCTTTTTAAATATTTCCCAATATATTTCATTCTTTGGGGGGGGGGCTGGGGGCTTACCACATAGGTTAAGAACAATCTTGGCAACATCTTTATGATGCTATATGCTTTATAAACTATGGCTGGATGGGTACACAGGGTTATCATGAATCTAAATTGAAATCTTTCCAGGAAAGCAAAACTAGTTTTATTTTTGTGCTCCAATAGATTGATCCCATTTGCTCCAATAGATTGATCCCATTCTTGTGAGCTGCCTATCTTTGTAAGCTTTGGTGGAACCATAATTGCAGAATGCTAAGGCAAATAGAAGTTGAGGGCTTTACTCAATAAAAAGGAAATGAAATGACTTTCTAAGTCCATCACTGTAAATCCATTACATTCAAGTTATAGAACAACACTAGACAACGCTTACCTGGTGGGTTATTGTTTTAGAGACATTTTCTTACCTAAACAGAGAAACAGAATGATCACAGGTGGACAAAAAAGCAGAGGGAGTGGGTGCAACTTCTGACTTCCTGCTGGCTTCCCCATTGAGGGATTGCAAGAGTGGCTGGGAAACTGTCATGGGATCTCAGAACATTGAAAATGAAGGTCATATCAGAGGTGGGTTTCAGCAGGTTCTGACCAGTTCTGGAGAACTGGTAGCGGAAATTTTTAGTAGTTCAGAGAACCGGTAGTAAAAATTCTGACTGGCCCTGCCCCCATCTATTCTCTGCCTCCCAAGTCGTAGCTGATTGGGAGGAAATGGGGATTTTGCAGTAACCTTCCAATGGAGTGGGGTGGGAATGGAGATTTTACAGTATCCTTCCCTTGCCACTCCCACCAAGCCACTCCCACCAAGCCATGCCACGCCCACCAAGCCACACCCACAGGACTGGTAGTAAAAAAAATTTGAAACCCACCACTGGATCATATGACTATAGCAGAAGACCCGTCAAGAGCCTTGGGGGCGCAGCAGCTTAAAGTGGTGTTAAAGTGACACCAGCTGCCTGCAATTACTGCAAGTTCGAATCTCACCAGGCTCAAGGGTGACTCAACCTTCCATCCTTTCAAGGTAGGTAAAATGAGGACCCAGATTGTGGGGGCAATAAACTGACTTTGTATAAAAAAGAACACTGCTTGGGGGAGGGGGCAAAGCCCTACTAAGCAGGTATATACAAAAATATGAAGGCTATTGCTTAACGCATTGTAAGCTGCCCTGAGTCTCCAGAGAAGGGCGGCATATAAATTAAATAAATAAATAAATAAAAACCCAGCAGCACTGAAACAGCCACAACCTCCTTAAATATCACTCCTTCAGGAGTCCTGGATTTTGGACACATTCTGTATGTTAGCCCATTCGAACCCATAATTTGGTTCATAAATGATGCCCTATGATGCAGTGTTTTTCCCAGTTAAAGGTCATTACAATGAGAGTTTTAGTGGCACATAGGAGATTCCACAACCTGAAGGCCTCCAGATTTGTTGGGACTACAAGTCTCAGAATTTCAGGAATTTTTAGGGAAGAAAGCCACATTTAATTTCTCATGCTCTGAGCAGATTATTGAACTGAATGGTCTACAAAAGACCTCCTTGTTAGATGGTGCTAGAATAAGGGGAATGCACTGTTTTAATATTAGAATCATTAATGATGGAATTGGTTAATAATGAATAAATAGTAGTTTATTCATAAGCTATTGATGACATTAGTTAATAATGAATAAAGAGTAGTTAATGATAAAATTGTATGGATAAGGAGGAAAATTGCTGATGTCAAGAAAGCTTTGTTCTCTGAATTTGATCAGATTGAAATTTCTGTAATTCTTAACCTCGTTTTATGATTTATATGCATTGATTATTGATTGTTACACCTAGCCTGACTAGGTGGCTCAGGGGCTAAAACACTGAGCTTGTTGATCAGAAAGGTTGGCAGTTTGGTGGTTTGAATCCCTAATATGGGTCTCCTCCGTGAGCAGGGGGTTGGGCTAGATGATCTCGAAGGTCCCTTCCAACTCTGTTACTGTTTTTTTTGTTGTTGCTGATATTTGCATATTGGGTTGGATTTTACCAATGATCTGTAATTTAAACCTGATGAATAAAGTGCTGGAAATTTTAATCTAACTTTAGATACGTGTAAATTTGTTGTTTATCTGCTTTTGGGCTTTCCTTTTCTCTTTGGGCCTATGTTCTCCTCCGTTTTAATCTTTTTCCTTCTTTTTAAAAAAATGCTTAATTATTTAAAAAAAGAAAAAAAATCCTGTTGTCTCGCTAATTGAAAAGGTAGAGATGGCATGGCAACTCTTTGATTTATATCTGCTCAAATGGTTTTTTTTTCTTTTAAAAGTGGGGTACATTAATTTGCAAATATAACATACATTGTTTTTTCAAAAGTTTACTTGCAAAAATATTTTGGGAAAACTTCCCCCAAGACTCAGTTGTTGATCCCAACTGCTGCAAATCACATCTCCGTAATCCCCCCAAAAGAGTTTATTTTTATTTTATTTATTTTATTATTTTTAAATTTGATTTATATGCCGCCCTTCTCCAAAGACTCAGGGTGGCTTACAATGCCTTAAGCTATAGCCTTCATACCTTTGTATATTTATTCAAAGTCAGCTTATTGCCCCCACAAACTGGGTCCTCAATTTACCTACCTTAGAAAGGATGGAATGCTGAGTCAACCTTGAGCCTGGTGAGATTCGAACTTACAGTAATTGCAGACAGCTGGTGTTAATCACAGTGCTTTTAATCTGCTGAGCTATCCAGGCTATTAATAGCTTACCTCCTAAATAATAGTTCAGTCCAGGCTGGGGGGGAAAGAAAATTTTTTTTGGCAAGATGCTGTTCAAATTGTTCAGAGACTCTGCTGTAAGAAACTCACTGAGAAACAAAGGCTGGAAGTTCCACATTTTCTAAGGTTTTGGACATCCCACCGAGGGATGGGATTCAGCCAGTTCGGACCGGTTTAGGGTGAACCAGTAGTTACGACCTGCGGGTGGCCCTGCCCACCCACCCGGGAGCAATTCTGTCCTATATTGCTGTGTTTTTTGACACCACACGCATGTGTGGAGAGGGCGCATGAGCGAATTGCCCTGTTTTTGATGCAGCACACATGTGCGCAAGGCACGCGCTCACATTTTTGATTCTGGGTGAACCGGTTGTTTAAATTATGTGAAGCCCACCTCTGACACCACCTCTTCATTAAAAACATCTAATGGAAGTTAGAGCTAGGTACCACTAGCCTATTGATGAGAAAGATTAGGGGGAAACATCATGATAACTATCTACCAATACTTAAGAAACTGACACACAGAGGAAGGGATCGACTTATTCTCCAAAGCATCAAAGGACAGGACAAGAAGAAATGGGTGGAAGCTTGTTAAAGAAAGATCCAACCTGGAAGTAAGGAGGAATGACAATGAATCAACGGAATAGCTTGACTTCCAGAGTTGGTGCTCCATCACTGGAGGCTTTCAAAAATATACTGGACAACCATTTGACTGGGGTGGTATAAAATCTCCTTCCTTGAGCAGTGGATTGGACTAGAAGATCTCCTGGACTAGAAGACCTGCAAGATCCCTTCCATTCCTATGATTCTGTGTTCCATGTTCTAAGTTGGTGTCATTCTGACCCCCTTGGTTGTGTCTTAGGCTTCACACAAGATCCTGCTTGTTGCCCCAGGTTCTGACTCAGTCCCTGTCTTGCAAGAATGGATCAGTGGCTGAGAAACTGGTTCCCTGAAGCATAGAAATGAGAAGACAAGCAATAACATGAGTCTTAACATGCATACAATTGAAAACAGAGGATGTTCTCAAGTGTAAGTTACCCAGTGTGTGTTGTGTAAAGTACAACAACAATTTGCCCAAGCATTCTCCAAAGACAACTGCAAATAGGAAAGATGGTGATGAAAATGTAAAAAATGTGAAATGTAAAAAATGTATTACACTGAGTTGAGATCTACTCTTCTCCAGTCCTTTAATATTCAGAAGTCTCTAAAGAGAAATATTCCAGACTAGCAAATGTGTGCTACTAGGATTGTTATTATGGCACTGGGAAACAAAAAACAATTCAATTGGTAAGGAAATAATTCTGGATTAAATGGTTTAGTGTAAAATTTAGTTTTAAAAGTCCTCTTAAAATGGAGGGAATGGGAACCACATAAATGCACCACAGTTATGATCTTACTCGCCACCTCCCTTCACCGTGGCATAACAATAGTGTATGAGAGAGGATGTTTAACTGGCCACCGGCCACACATTTTCCAAGTGTTTATTTTTGTGGTCCATAATTGTAACAGTTTGAAAGATGCTTCCCGTAGAATGATATAATTTTATTTACTTATCAAATTTTGAAATTGCTATCTCCCTCATAGAATATTGGGAGTAAGGTTTTTTTTTTAATTATTATAGTCCCTCTATTATAAAAAAGGATATTTCAGTATGTAACTGTAGGATGTGGTATTTCTTCCCAAAATTTTATTTATTTCAAGAGTTCTATATTGTCTGCCCCCTTCAGAATTAAGATTTCAAGAGGGCTCTAAATGGGATCATATACACAGCTGTTGTTAATCTCAACAGCTCAATTTTTATTTTCTAAAAACCCCTATAAAGCCATTTCTGGAGACAATTAAAACCATCTTTAAAAAAATGTATTAAAATTGAAAAAGTATTCCTGCATGAAGGGCAAGTTAACATTCCTGGATTAAAATAGCGACGTTATGAATCAGTGACCTATACTTTCAGAAGGTTCTGGAACTTGAATGTTCTAAATGAATGTTGTTCATTACGTTCTCTTTCACTTTTTTAAAAAGGTCTTCCTTTAGATGAAGGCTGAGTCATGCTACTCAAAATTAGCTCAAATCATGCATCAGCTTTCAAGTAGGCCGCTGAACATTCCATCTATAAAAAATAATCTCAGATACCATTTTATCTGAGGACCTAGAAATCTGATTTATTATTCCAGACCTGGTACCTGGAGTACTATTTATTTATTTATTTTATTTTATTTTATTTTATTTTATTTTATTTTATTTTATTTTATTTTATTTTATTTTATTTTATTTTATTTTATTTTATTTTATTTTATTTTATTTTATTATTTTATTTTATTTTATTTTATTTTATTATTTTATTTATTTTATTATTTTATTTTATTTTATTTATTTTACTATTATTTTTTTTATTCTATTCTATTTCATTACTTTACATTTTACTTTATTTTTTATTTTATTTTATTATTTTATTTATTAGTTTGTCAAACATGTACAAGATAGCAGATATAAGTATAAACATGGACATGAACAAAGGAATGAATACAAATAAATGGGGACAGTAGGACAGTAGGAACGATTTTATTATTCTATTTTATTACTTTAATTTATATTTTATTTTATTCTTTATTCTTTATTTTATTTTATTATTTTTCCTGCACATCTCATTCTGCAAAGCAACCCTGGGCAGCTTTTTTGAATACTCATGGCTGGCCTAAACATTGATATCTTTATTTAATCCTGCCTCATTATGCTGAAAAACAAACCATCCATAAGGCGTAGCCGTCTGGTGGCTGAATCACTGTTGTGCCATCTGGGGCACACATCACATCTCCCACATGCTGAGGCATTAAAGGATGTCCCATCAAGCAAATGCAGCATGGATTGTGCTTTTTAGGTTAAGGAAACAACGACATTCACTTTCTCCACTATGACTTTTTCCACTGCTCTGGAGGAAGGAGTAAATACTGGTTCAGAACTCAATCAGCAAAGACGAAAGGCCAGTTGTCTATAGAGATTCTCAGTCATCCGGGTCAAGGTTGTTTTCAGGAAGCAACTGGACTTTCCTTGTTTTTTACTTTTGAAGATGTTTCACTTGTCATCCAAGAAGCTTCTTTAGCTCTGACAGAATAGTTGGAGGTGGAAGGATTTATATTCCTTGCAGACAGCTGTTAATTTGCATCCTTTTAGAGGGTCCTTGAAGCACTTACTGATCCTACGCGCTGCCTACATTTCATTCAACCTGCCAAACAGTTACTAAGTTAAAGGATGTAATTCCCAAATTGGGAAAGTGGGAGGAATGGAGGAAATATACTTTCCTCCTTGTCCTGGTTGAGTTAGGCAGCAACAGAAATTGAATAATAAATAAAAAATAGGTAGTCCACAACTTACAAACATTTAGTGACTCTTCGAAGTTATAACAGCATTGAAAAAAGTGACGTATGAATATTTTTCACACAACAGTTGTATCCCCATGGTCACATGATCAAAATTCATACGCTTGGCAGCTGATGTGTATTTATGACGGTTGCAATGTCCTGGGGTCATGTGATCACCTTTTGTGATCTTTTGATAAGCAAAGTCAATGGAGAAACCAGATTTACCGTATTTTCCGGCGTATAAGACGACTGGGCGTATAAGACGACCCCTGACTTTTCCTGTAAAAATATAGGGTTTGGGCTATACTTGCTGTATAAGACGACCTCTCTTCCAACGCACACCAAATAAAAATTAAAAAACATCAACTGGCTCACCCACAATGTAAAAGCAGCTGTGCTAGACCCAAAATGGCCCCTGCAACAAGCAGGAACCTCACACAGCCACAAAAAGCCAAAAAAACAACTTTCACACTTTACACACACAAAATTCCACATACAGCTTTGTGAGATTTTGTGCGTTTGTGTAGTTAGAGTGAAACACTACAGAAACACACTAAATCTCAGAAAGCTGCACAAATATTATTTTATATTTTAATTTTTATTATTTTAATTTTATTTATTTTTATTATTTTTATTTTTATTTTTATTTTTATTTATTTTTATTTGAAAGCTAAATTTAAAACTTCCTAGCCTAAAACTTAGACCTAGCCTTTAAATGGCTAGGTCTAAAAAAGAACAACTAAAAAAAAACCCAATTAACTATTTTTTTTAAAGCTCCCAAAGGGGGAAAAACACTTACCCAATAGAACAGGGGTCTCCAACCTTGGCAACTTTAAGACTTGTAGACTTCAACTCCCAGAATTCCTCAGCCAGCTTTGCTTTGCTGGCTGAGTAATTCTGGAAGTTGAAGTCCACAACTCCCTGCCTGCTTGATTGCAGGCAGGGAGATTTAGTTGCTTGCTGATGCAATGGATTGCAGGCAAGGCAAGCGTTGCGGCTAGCAGCTAAGGTAAGCAAGCTGGAGGGGGGGGGAATTTTGCTACGTACCAATTAGCAGGCAAAAATTAGCAGCTGGGATGGCCAGCGTTGTGTAAAAGGAAAGTTTTTCCCTTTTACACAGCGCTTGGCCATCCAGGCTCTGGCTATCCCAGCTGAGTTGCCTGCTAATCAGGCAACTCAGCTGGGATGGCCAGCCTTGTGTAAAAGGAAAGTTTTTCCCTTTTACCCCGGGCTTGCCTGTAACTCAGCTGATTAGCGGCAACTCAGCAGGCAATTCAGCTTGGCTCCTTAGAGCCATTTAAGGCTCGTCAAAGCCTTTCGGGATGGTCTGCCTGGTTACAGGAGACCGACACCCGGCGTATAAGACGACCCCCAACTTTTGAGAAGATTTTTGTGTGTTAGAAAGTCGTCTTATACGCCGGAAAATACGGTACTTAAAAACTGTGTTACTAACTTAACAAGAAAGGTTATAAAATGGTGCAAAATTCACTTAACAATTGTCTTGTTTAGTAACAAAAATTTTGGGCTCAGTTGTGGTTGTACACCAAGGGCTACCTGTATACCATCTGACCGTCCCCAAGCTATATACAAATATCAGGAATAACTCAAAAGTTTATTTAGTTATTTTAAACATCTTTCAAAATGATGTGTGATTTGGTCCATTTTGTTATGATTCAAACTTTAAGAACAGCTTTCTCTCACAGCAGGAGGCATCATGTTTTCTGGCCCAGGTTTCTTCATGAGTGTTAATAGTATGTCCAGGGCATCAAAGAAATAAAATCAAATCAAAATGGTGTCTGTGATCCCATGAAGGAAGCCTTGCAACTTTTTTTTACAAATGTCACAAGTTGCCAGGCCCCGAGAACCAAGTATGACATGTACAGTAGTGGCCAAAATTGTGGAAACCTTTTGGGAAAAGTGTATTTTCTAAAACTGCTAATAACACCACTTTTTTGGGGAGTAGTACCATAAAATTATATATTAATGGAAAGACAATTTAATCAATAATGTAATGCAATAACTTTTGTGAAGGATTTGCTATTAGAATAGCAGTTACAGTATAAAGAAGAAAAGTGAAATACGTAGAAAAATTGAGATATACAAAAATTATCACCGTAGAAAAAATGAGGTATACAAAAATTATCACCATGTCAGTAACCCTTAGCATGAATTATGGCCTTACAACGTCTTCCCATGGAGTGAACCAAGTCTTTTAGTTCTGCAGCTGTTAGAATGTGAAACCAAGATTGAATGATAGCTTCTATTAACTGGGTTTTATTGCTGGGTCGCTTCTGACTACCAAGTTTCTTTAATCGGCTCCATAGATTTTCAATCTATTCCCAGGCCATTCCAGCAGTGGAATATGATTATCTTGAAACTCCCCACCCCATAAAAGTGGTGTTATTAGCCATCAAATCTCAAAAATACACTTTCTCCAAAAGGTTTCCACAATTTTGGCTACTACTGTAGAGTTAACTCCAAGCAGTTTCCTTTATTGTTCCTCACTAGACATAAATCTTGCCAAATTGAAGCAACTTCTTTGCATCACTAAAAGATATACTCTGAGAATTGCTAGGGAGTCTTAACTCTCTTTCTCCTAAGTGAAATATTTAAACTTTGCTCTCTCTTGGTCCTCTGGAATGTGGCCCCTCCCTCCTGGGAATCCAGAGTACATTCTATCACACTGGTGCAATTTATGGAAAGGAAGAGAAAGGCTTTCGAAGATGCCGTCTCTAATTTTTTGAGGCCCTGTGGGTGTACCAAACCTCCCCCCCTCTTTTTGAAAAGTAACGGAAGAAAGAAGACCCCAAGCTGCATTTTGTATACTTCATGTCTGCAACAAGGGATTTATCCTTTCTTCTGAACAAACAGAACCGCAGTTATCACATTTTTCTAATCTTATTTGGTTCCCCCGCTGAGACCCATGTGACCATATAACCACAGGATACAAAAACAAGTTATGTAATAACTGAATAAATGCATGCTAAATAGCAAGTGGCAAATAGCAAACTAGCAAGTTCGTCTGCACTCTCCTAGGTATTTAAAAAAAATGAGAGAAGTGATAGACGCGCTATTGAAAATGCATCACACAAATATAGCAAGTGCTTTGAGCTGGTGTCACATTTCGCAGAACGCAGTTGGAACACTCTGTTATTAGCTGGTCAAGAGTGTCAACCTTAATTGAGCAATACAGTCCCCAAGATAATGAAAAATTGCTAAGAAACCTCAATATTTTTGTTTATGGTGTTGGAAGTAAAGAAAAGTTGCAGGAAGTCTTGCTTGTATTATTGGGAAGGCTGAAGTGGTTTCCTTAAGATCATTTAATGTTTGGGAACGGCAGAAAATGTATGCAACTGCCCCTCATTTCCTTTTAGGTTTCTAAATTAGCATGAAGACAGAGTACAGAATAAACAGAGTTGGAAGGGACCTTGGAGGTCTTCTAGTCTACCCCCCTTCTGAAGCAGGAGACCCTATATCCGTGATGGCGAACCTATGGCATGCATGCCCCAGGTGGCACATGGAGCCATATCTGCGGGCAGCTGAGTGTTGCCCTAGCTCAGATCCAGCATATGTGTGCGCACCGGCCAGTTGATTTTCAGGCCTTCCTGTCCCACTGGAAGTCAGGAAATGGACAGTTTCCTGTCTCTGGAGGGCCTCTGGTGGGTGTGGAAGGCCATTTTTGCCCTCCGCAGGCTCCAAGAAAGCCTCTGGAGCCTGGGGACAGCGAAGAACGGGGCTACCCAGCCCACCATGCCATCGCATGCCTAAAATGGAGGTTGCACTGGGGGGGGGGTGTCATGTGTGCATGTGCAGGGAATGGGGCACATTGAATTATGGGTATGGACACGCACACACAACTACCCCACGCTCCCTACACTTTGGGCACGTGACAGCAAAAAGGTTAGCCATCACTGCCCTATACCATTTCTGACAAATGGCTGTTCAATTTCTTCTTAAAAATCTCTAGTGATGGAGTACTCACAACTTCTAGAGGCAAGTCTGATTAATTGTACTCACTGTCAGGAAATTTCTCCTTAGTTCTAGGTTGGATCTCTTCTTGAGAAGTTTCTATCCATCACTTCTTGTCCTGTCTTCTGGTGCTTTAGAAAATAGGATGATCTCCTCTTCTCTGTGACAGCCCCTCAACTATTAGAAGGTTGCTATCACGTCACCCCAAAGTCCTTCTCTTCATACCCAATTCCTGAAACTTTTAGCATGGGATGGCATGGTGGGCCCGGTAGGCCTGTTTTTCACCTCCCCAGGCTCCAGAGGCTTTCTAGGAGCCTGGGGAGGGTGAAAATGGCCTTTCCCACCACCCTGGAGGCCCTCCGGAGGCCAGAAACAGCCCATTTCCCAACTTCCAGTGGGACTGAAAGGCCCAAAAATCAGCTGGCTGGCACACAGATACTTGCTGGAGCTGAGCTATGGCAACACTTGCGTGCCCACTGATATGGCTCCATGTGCCACCTGTGGCACCCATCATGGGCCTAGGATCTCACTTTACTTGATAGTTCAAGCATAGTGTTTAACTTCTTAAGGATTCAAAAGTCCTACAGAAAGTACATTCATTTCAGACTTCTGCCTCCCTTTTTTTCTGACTGAATGCGATTCCCCATTTTTAAAAACAGATTATATTTTAAAGTTATAAAATGCTTGAATGAAAAAGTAGAGATCCATTTAGCTGATTTCTTTCCAGTAACAAACCAAAATTTACTTGGTACTTCAGTAGGTTGTTTAGAGCCCAGGAAAGGGATAACAGTTTGCAAGCTACTACAAGTACAGACCAGTGGTGGGTTGCTCCCGGTTCTGTCCTGTTCTTTAGAACTGGTAGTAAAAGCAGTGGGAGGCTCCGTCCACTCGCCCAGACATCATAATTGATGATCTGCGCATGCGCAGAAACGCACGTGAGCAAAGCAAGCCCACGCAAGTGCTCCCGTTGTGAACCAGTAGATAAGTAGAATCACCCTTTGTACAGACCAACTACATATTCTGCATCATGACAATAGGTATATTCATCTCCCCACTATATCAAGCAAGCAGTTAGCAAGAAGATAAAAGTAGTTCTATCCTAATTAATTCAGAGATAAAGTTGGGTGCTCAGTATATCCAGTTGCCAAAATTTCTGTAATCTAATTCCGGTTATCTTTCAATAAATCTGATTAAAGAAGACTTGATGAATCTTGCTTTTTTTAGTTGTAAGTGCTGCCAGGATTGTGTCAGGTATCTTTCATGTGCACAACTAAAATAACTAACTCCTTACCAGTGTCAAAATAGGGCATCTACTGCATGTGAGTATGCCACCTTAACTCCAGTTTGCTCATGACGTCAGGCTAGCAGAGAGGTTGGAAAGCCAAGTTGCTCCAGACAAACTGCTGCACAGACATTTTGCAGCACTTTCTCAAGAGCTGACAGGGAGGGAGATTTCCCACTAACAGAAAGTCTTAAAATCTCTTTTTGCTTGGTTTCCTGAATTTTCCCTCTCGAATCAAGTGGATGGATGGATGGATGGATGGATGGATGGATGGATGGAAGGATGGATGGATGGACAGAAGATAGATAGATAGATAGATATACTTATAAGGACATAGATAGATAGATAGATAGATAGATAGATAGATAGATAGATAGATAAGAAAGAGAGAGAGAGACATATTTTAAGACATGCTTTGATGAGAGTTTGGAAGAAGCACCAGCTTCAATTGGATTACAAAATACCTTTGTGGTTGGATCTTGGGCATATTATGCCAAATATAAAGTCACTCGGGGGGTTGTTGTACAAAGAGATACTTCTTAATGATGGGGGCAGATGGCGTTTGAAATCTTTGAATACCCTGTTGGAAGAAGGAGTGAACCTAACCTGGTTGCAGTATTTTCAACTTCAAGCAAGATGGAGAGAAGATCAGAAAATTGGATTAATGTTACATGAAGAAGATTTGGTGACTCAGATAAAATGTAAAGGGCCGATGCATATTAAACGAGTGTATAATTTACTGTTAGAAAGAGATTCAGAGGGTGAATTAGTTAAAGACTGTATGATAAAATGGGCACAGAATTTTGCAGAACCAGTAATGTTGGAAACATGGGAAAAGATTTGGGTCCAGAATGTTAAATTTACACAAGCACAGAACTTGAGGGAAAATTTTTATAAGATGTTTTACAGATGGCATTTAGATCCTAAAAAGTTATCATGTATGTATCCAAATGTTCAACCTAAATGTTGGAGGTGTGATTGTTTGGATGCAACATATTTTCATATTTGGTGGACGTGCAGAAAATTGAAAGCATTTTGGATTAAACTTTGGTGGGTAATGCAGAACATTTTGAAGAAGAAGCTGGAGTTTTCTCCTCAGTTTTTTTTGTTGGGAATAGTTAAGGGTTGTTCAGCAACTGACACTAGATTAATTTTACACATGATTACTGCAGCTAGATTATTGATTGGTCAATACTGGAAGAAAGATAATGTACCTACTATAGAGGAATGGATACTGAAGATGTCTAATTTTGTAGAGATGGCTAAAATTTCTGCATACCTAAAAGAAAGGACCCATGAAGCTTTTGCTAAGGAGTGGAAGAAATGGGTAGAATACATGAAGAATAAATATCAAAGTAAGAAGTTTCAATTAGTGCTTAACTGAATTTATATTTTGCATATTCAGAATTAATCTAAAAGAGAAATGTATTGAATTTGATAATTTTTGATTTTTATTATATTTTATGTAATTGAATTTATAATTTTAATATTTAGACTTAATTCTAAAGAGAAATGTACTATGAAATGTATTGAATTTGATAATTTTTGATTTTTATTATATTTTATGTAATTGAATTTATAATTTTAATATTTAGACTTAATTCTAAAGAGAAATGTACTATGTATTGTCCGACTTTGATTTTGATATATGGAATATTGGGAATTATAGTTAGTTATATATTTATATTACTTATATGATAATTCAATCTAAATCTTATGATGCTCAAAATTATTTTACTAGATTTTTTTAAATAGATTGTTAAGAGTTAAGTGTTTTTTATATTTGATTTATGTTGTCATATATTGGTTTAAAAGAAAAACTTTTTTATTACTTAAGGTTAAAATTGGTTTTAAAATAAGGTTATAGTTTTTTCTTAGTTGGATCTCACCTTAAAAAATTGTTAAATATGTTAATGTTAATGTTTGTTTAATAACGGAAGTCAAGGGGGGGATTGGGGAGGGATAGGGGGGATAGGGTGGGGGTGGTAGGGGGGTGGGATGGGGAAGGGGTTTTAAAAATAAACTGTAATGTAAAACTTTTTCAATAAAAAAAAAAGAAAGAGAGAGAGAGAGAAAGAGAGAGAGAGGGAGGGAGGGAGGGAGAGAGGGATGCCCATGCATAGAAAAGGAGGTGACAGTCAGCCCTTCAAAGTAATCCAGACAGAAAACCAAAACTATTAGTATGTGTGTGTGTGTGTGTGTGTATGTGTGTGTGTATGTATGTATGTATGTATGTATGTATGTATGTATGTATGTATGTATGTATGTATTGTCCCACCTTTATTATTTTTATAAACAACCCAAAGTGGCAAACATCTCTAATCTCTTTCCTCCTCCTATATTCCTCACAACAACTATCCTGTTAGGCAGGTTGGATTGAAAGACTGTCCCAAGTCACACAGCTGGTTTTCATGCTTAGGATGGGACTAGAACTCACAGTGTGCTGGTTTCTAGCATGGGAGTGCCTTTCCTTGTTACCTTTACAGTTACAGTAACAGAATATTGCAAATCTGAAAGCGTTTCCCTCCCTCGCCTTTACTTTCCAGACAACTAGGGAAGGTCCCTTAGGGGTCTCTTTTTCAGGCTATTATGTAGGCTGTGAATCTTCCTTCTGTCTCCCAAGGTTATTCTCACATCCCATTACAGAGAAAGGGTGTTCAATGGAAAGCCAATGTTGATTTTTCACTTCCCTACTGGCCATTTAAATAGTCCTTCCCCTTTCCCCTTACTTTATCTATTCAAGCTCCATAAAACAATAATGGAGGACACTCACCCAGCAATACAAGCTTCACAGGGAACGAGAGGGGGCTGGTAGCTGAGTGTAATCAGGGGTGGGCTTCAAAAATTTTAGCAAGGGCTTCTCTGCCCGGTTGCTGGGTAGGCGTGGCCATGGTGGGAGTGGCCTAGTTGGCCTCCTGCACCATGGCGAGGGGACATTTTGGCCCTCCCTGGGCTCCGGAGGCTTCCTTTGAGCCTCCGGGAGGGCAAAAATGGCCTCCCCAGGCTCGGGAAGCCCTCCGGGAGGCCCTTCCCGAGCTTCCAGTAGGCCTGTTTTTTGCCCTCCCCAACCCTCCACGCATGCCCTGCACTTTGCATCCATAATGGGCCGCGTGTGGACTCCTGGGAGGGGGGAGAGGATGGGGGGGCAGCCAGAACTGGGATTTGGGGGTTCTCCAAACTGCATAGAATCTTAGCTAGAGGTTCTCCTGAACCCCTGTGAAACCTCAGCAGCCCACCCCTGAGTGTAATTGTTCAAGCTACAACGCAACAGAATTTTAAAATGGGGGTTGGTTGGTCACCTCCCTGTTTGTCTTAGGAAGTAAAATGTTTTGGTTTGACTTTGGCAATATGTATGCAAAAATGCAGATGTTTTGTTTATTCAACAACAAACAACCACCACACCTCCCCCTCCCAAGATCACAGTCTCTGGATTTAAATATCTTTTTCTACGGATGAGACACATTCTCCTTAAGCACTAAAACAAACATCTGGTTTCTCTTGCTCTCTTTTGTCTCTCCTTTTCATGTCCCCCCCCCATCTGTATATATGCATAGGGAGGGGGGATTTTAGCTACCACATGGCTTACACCTATGAAAAAAGGACCTATTTCCCCCTTTCTTATAATAGGCAACTCATTCCTGGTTTCAAAGCCAGGTTAAGAACTGCATGAACCATAGCCATTTAGAAAGATGATTTTGCCTGGACAAAGGCAAAATTATTAAATGGCCACAATATAGGCATCCTATGGATGATGGTGAGGAAGAACAGAGTGAAGGAACATAGAGCAGAAAACATCCTTCAACCAAGAAAGTGATCCTGAGGAGACTGATAAACCTCCAAGTGGCCTCAACGACTCCCTAAAAGAATGCAAATGACCAGTTGTCTGCAAGGAGTATAAATCCTTCCATTCCCCACTTCCAGTCAGAACTGAAAAAGCTTCTTGGATGAGAAGATAAACGTCTTCAAAGAAAAACAAGTCCAGTTGCCTCCTGAAAAAAGCACCTTTGGGACAACCATGGCCTGGATGACTGAGAATCTCCACAGACAGAGAGATTCTGTGGATGGACCAAGATGGACTAAGAAGATGGACCAAGAAAAAGGAACAAAGGCTTGGAAGGAATTCACATTCTTCTTTACAAATCAAATTTATATGTACAGGTAGTCCTCGACCTACGAGCATAACTGAGCCCAAAATTTCTGTTGCTAAGTGAGCCATTTGCTAAATGATTTTTGTCCCATTTTACGACCTTTCTGGCCACAGTTGTTTAAATGAACCACTGCAGTTGTTACGTTGGTGACATGATTGTTAAGTGACTCTGTCTTCCCCATTGACCTTGCTTTTCAGAAGGTTGCAAAAGGTGATCACATGACCCTGGGCAGGGGTGGGTTCTACTTACCTTTACTACCGGTTCGCAATGGGGTTGCGCGTGCTTGCTTCGCTCGTGCACGCGCCTTGCTTCTGCGCATGCACGGAAGCTTCTGTGCTTGCCCAGATCACCGGACGACATCTAGGGTGGTGGGCAGGGCCTCCCACCGATTTTACTACCTGTTCTTGCGAACCGGTCCAAACCGGGGGTAACCCACCACTGACCCTGGGACACTGCAACTGTCATAAATATGAGTCAGTTGCCAAGCGTCTGAATTTTGATCACCTGACCACAGGGATGCTGCACTGGTCATACGTGTGAAAAACGGTCATGTCACTGTTTTCAGTGCTGTTGTAACTTTGAATGGTCACTAAATGAACTTTTGTAAGTCAAGAATTACCTGGGTCTGGGTATTCACTTTAAAAAAAAAAATTATTGTCATTTTTCGTTTTCCAAAACTCTAATACATAATCAAACAGACATTGTCATTTTTATAGACATTGGATTAACAGTTCGTATAAGATCTACATTATATATACTGTATATATACGACTCAAAAAAATAAAGGGAACACAAGCAGAAGACCTCCGAGATCTGAATGAATGAAATAGCCTTATTAAATACTTTGTTTGTTACATACAGTAGTTTATACATTGCTCAAACACCTAAAGGGAACACAAAACTACTGTATGTAACGAACAAAGTATTTAATAAGGCTATTTCATTCATTCAGATCTCGGAGGTCTTTTGCTTGTGTTCCCTTTATTTTTTTGAGCAGTCTATATATACATCATCAACTTCCGCTACCTATTTTTATTTCTGTTGTCTAGCCACCCATGCCATTTTTCCCACACCACATCATATTCTGAATTATCTTTTTCTTTTAATTCTAAAGTTAATGCATTCCTTTCGGCACATTCAAATATTTTTTGAATAATCAATCCCTCTGGTGGTAAGTTACGCTCTTTCCAATATTGGGCGAATGCAATTCTTGCTGCTGTAAGTACATGTAGAGTCAAACAGCTTATTTTTTTGTCAAGAAGTATTGGAGCAAAATACAACACTGGTTACAAGATACAACAAATTGTCAAATTGAGTTAATTCCGGAAACATTTCTCCTGGGTGTAGGTCTGGGTATTCATATGATGGTTAGGATTCATGCTCCCACCTACCCAATGGTGTCTGCTACCCTTGGATCCTTTCAGAAACATCAATTGCTTCACCCATTTGCTAGAAAAATTAGCCATGTATTCTTTGGTGAACCTGGGAGAAAATTATTGCATTGTGTTCACTGTGTTTTTCCTCGTGTTTCTTCTATCTCAAGATATCTCACTGTTAAGCAGCAGAATTTGCTATCACAAAATTTAGGATGGTGCCAATAGTGGGATTCAAATTCCGGCGCTACCAGTTCACTATTGGGAGCATGGTGCTCCTGCAGATGTGCAGAAGGTTCTGCACATGCGCAGAGTGTTTTTGATGACATCTGGGTTGGTGGGCGGAGCCTCCCACCGCCGCTACCAATTCGCCCGAACCAGGGTGAACTGGTAGCAATCCACCACTAGGTTGTGCATATCAGTACAGTGTATGTGTATATGTGAATGAAGGTCTCCCTCTACACACACACACACACACACACACACACACACACACACACAAACACACATACATGCATGCACACCCCAATATATTTTCTTTCAGCAGACAGGCAGTATTTTTGTCTAGTTTTTTTTTTAAAGTGGTGTGGATAAACACAAATCAACCTTCATCAACTCTGGTGCCTACTACATGTCTTGGGGCTCTGTTTTCCAGAACATGGCTCAAAGCCATCTTGATTAGTCTAGTCAAGATAAGCATTCTTGACTTCAAGATTAAATGAGTAATCTTCTAGACATTAGAATGCTGCTCATTTATTTCAGACATTTAGATGGCCAACCATGGTGACACTGGGTGACTTACAAAAACAAACAAACCTCCTCACAATACAAACAATAATGAAACAAAATAAATAAATGGTGACCACCACCATCCAGTCAGGACTCTGGCACATAAAGGCTCAGGGAGAGAACCAAGTCTCTGCAGCTTTTCTAACAGCCGGCAGGATCAAGGCCAAGTGAATTTCCAATACATCTTGTTGAGGTGAGTGGAACATGCTATAGAACAAGGGTGTCAAACTTTATTTCATTGAGGGCTGCATCAGGTTGTGTTTGACTTCAGGGGGCCGTGTGTGTGTGTGTGTATGTCTGGGGGTGGGCGTGGCCATGGTGGGTGTGGCCAACTCAATGTCACTTGTGTCGGGGGTGTCTGTGGTAGCTTGAGCGCTCTGCCAGTGAAAATGGGCTCCCAAACTCCGTTTTTGGCTGCAACGGCCTCTTGCAACCCTTGGCAAGTGAAAATTGTCAGTGAAAATGGAGCTCGGGGGGGTGGGGGGTGGCGGCGTGCATGACTCTTGCGAACTCTGTTTCCGGCTGCGACAGCCTCCTGCAATCCCCTGCCAGTGTGTCCCAAGCTCCGTTTTCACTGGCAGAAGCACCACAAGCCCATCCATTGCTGTTTCCAAGGCAGTTCTGTGAGCTAGATCTAAGCAGCCCACGGGCCAGATCTGGCCCCCGGGCCTAGAGTTTGATACCCCTGCTATAGAATGCCTGAAAACATTATGTCTTAGGTTTGGCTTTCTGAAAAAGTAGCCTACCTTTTAAAGACTGGATTTCTGTTTGTTCCATTTTGTTGACAGATTCTACCTTCGTATTTTACCATAATATCCTGCCTTTCATTCGTCAATATGACAGACATAATTCCAGGATTCTGCTAGTGGTAGGGAAATCACAGCCTAAATTATGATAGCTACCTAGATTGGGAGACAGAAAAACATACATCTGTCTCCAGTGGAGACGATGAGGAGTGGGGAAAGGAAAACCAAGGCTTAATCAATCTGAAAAGAGCTGGGATGGACCCCTTCTCAAGCAGGAGACTCTATACCAGGGGTAAAATCCAGCAGTTCTGAAAGGGTCTGGAGAACCGGTAGCAGAAATTTTGAATAGTTCACAGAACCGACAAATATCACTTCTGGCTGGCCCCAGAGTGGGAAGGGAATGGGGATTTTGCAATATCTTTCCCCTGGAGTAGGGTGGGAATGGCATTTTTGCAGTATCCTTCCTGTGCCATGCCCACCAAGCCACACCACGCCCACCAAGCCACGCCCCCAGAACCGGTAGTAAAAAAATTTGGATTTCACCACTGCTCTATACCATTTCAGACAGGTGGCTGTCCAGTCTCTTAGAACAGAATTTAAAAAAAAATATTGTCACTTTAAATGTATACTACATTAAAATGAAACTTCTTTGTATTCAGTTCTCAAAAGATAACCATTATGCACATACCCACATACAGGTGGTCCTCGAACATACAACAGTTCATTTAGTGATCATTCAAAGTTACACCAGCATTGAAAAAAGGTGATTTATGATCGTGATTTATGACCATTGCAGCATCCCCATGATCATATGATCAAAATTCAAAGGCTTGGCAACTGACTAGTATTTATGACAGCTGTAGTGTCCCGGACTCAAATAATAACCTTTTGCGACCTAATAAGCGAAGTCAATGGGGAAATAAGATTCACTTAACAACTGTTACTTAAATTTAACAACAGAGATTCACTTAACATGGGGCAAAACTCACTTAACAAATTTCTCACTTAGTAACATAAATTTTGCGCTCAATTGTGTTTCATAAGTTGAGGACTACCTGTACACATATGTATGACACAGAGAAACATCACAGTCTAGTTCGAATGTATACATGTACATGGCAAAAAAAAAAAAAAAAAAAGAATCCTGCGAGTTTACAAGACAGAGGGCATAGGAAACAAAGCTGTTACACAATCTAGTAATCCTGCTATAGATACTTCAAAGCCTCATCCCAGAGGGGCGCAACAGAAACAGACCATGAAGTGAGTGTGTGTGGTCTCTAACAATGCTTCGAGCCCTAAACACATAGCACTTATAAGCAGTATCCTGAATAACAGGAAGCGAGCTTCCTATAATCTTCTCCACTGTCCTCATCACTCTCTGTATGGACCTTCTATCTGAGGCACTGCTGCCACCAAACCAAATAGGGATGCAGCTTGTTAAAACGCTCTCAATCGTGCCTCTGCAAAAAGTGGCCAGGCAGAAGAAAAAAGATGTGGTCTCCTCATCCGACGCAGGAAATGCAAATAATGGTTTGCACGCTTCACTAAAGTCTCTTCAAGATCTCCAGTGACTAAGCACCCACAACTTCTGAAGGCAAGCCGTTCCGCTGTCTAATTCCACTGTCTTCCAGGATGCTCCTGGAAGCACGAAGCCGAGAACACCAGCCTGAAGATGACAAATGAGACTTCGTCGAAACGTCGCCAAGACACTTCCAATTTTACGCGGGAGAAGACCCAAATAACCAAAGACCTACATATATATATATATGTGTGTGTGTGTGTGTGTGTGTGTGTGTGTGTGTGTGTATACACACATACATACACCCCCCCCAATATATTAAGATATACAAAAGAGTAAGAAGAAGGTTTAGACCTGAAGTAAAGGATATGTGCAAATAATATGAAACAATGAAAATGAAATGTAATAATTGTGCCATTCACACATCGATATATATAAATAATATAATTTTTTTAAAAACTTGGGGAAAAAAACATGGACAGCATTTTCTAAAAGAGAAACCTGGACGTCCTTCAGCTGTAAAACCAACTTCTAGTGTTATCACCGTTGCATCATTGCCCATAGAGGAGTGGCTCAGTTGTAAGGAAAACTTCTGAAGAGCTACATTTGCAGGCAAGCTGAGCAACCAAGTGAACATTATAGGGTGTGTAGACACATGCATGCCTGCACACACACACAGACAGTAAACTTAACTTCCTCCATTGTCTTGCTGTGAACCTGAACTAAAAATAAAGCCATCCTGGAGGCTTCAAAAATAGATTGGACACACACACACAAGGTTAAAACCAGCCAGGTGGCAATACTGCACATTATTTCTTATCACTGTGAGCAATGGGCCTGACTATTTTGCTTAGTCATATCAATACAATGGTAAACCAAGAGCTGTTGACATAAAGGCCTAACCATGAGATGACTTGTGGTTGGGCCTGGATGGTGCTGCAAAAATTCCTTGTGTTTTTCCTGGAAAAGGAACCAGAAGAAAATTAACTGAATAATTGTATAAGGGTTTTTTTGGGAGGTGGCATGGTGGCTCAGCAGTTAAAGACGCTGAAAAGCTGACAGCCTGGGTTCAAGACCCGAATGCCATGCAGTGGGGTGAGCTCCCGTTAGCTCCTGCTCACCTAGCAGTCCGAAAGCATGCAAATGTGAGTAGATAAATAGGTACCACTTCAGTGGGAAGGTATCAGTGTTCTGTGCACCTCGGTGTATAGCCATGCTGGCCACATGACCACGGAAGCATCCTCAAACAATATTGGTTCCCTCAGCTAAGAAACAGAGATGAGCACTGCCCCCTAGGGTTTTACTGCATATCTAAATAGATTGGGGAAGTATAGACTTCTGAAAAAACCTCCAGGGGGCACTTCCCTTCCACCTGATTTTCTATCCTCAACGCAGTTTGAAAATAACTCTCTGTTACCTTGACTTCTGTTGACTTTGAAATGCAGAGTCTGTACAGAGAGCACAATCTGGTTGCAGTAGGAAAAATGGACTGTTCACCAAGCCTGTGGTTTAAAAAAAAATGCCAGTGTTGTTGCAGTTTCCAATTAACTGAAGCCAAGACAAAAATAAATTGTGGCTTCCCAAAACAAAGATAAATGGGAGATACATTGGGACTAGAGATGATCCCCAAGTGTTTCAAAACTTTGATGTGCAAATATCCTTTGACACAAATGCTCTCCAAGCTATAGGAGCTCAGAAATGCTCCCGCTGCCATCGCTACCGGATCAGGAGATCCGTCCGAACTGGGAGCATTTCACCCCTGATTTGTGTGTATCTATGTGCCACACACATACATATATACATGTCACACACGCATACACACACACACATCCAGAAAGCCAGAGTTCTCTTTCTATCTAGAAGTCTAAGTCAAATCACATTTCAAAAGTAGTCATCTATCATCTTTCTTTCGTTCTTTTTTTTTAACGGTTTCTCCTTCTGTTTTAAACATTTTTGGCACAAAAGACGAAGCAAATTGTCTAGTCAGAATTTCAGTTCGGAGAGAGTAACTTTTATAAGTCAGATAAAATACATCTCACAAAGTGAGCTACTTCAGAATATTAATATGTAATTAACACCACTTTATAATGCCTTGGGAAGGCCACACTTGGAATACTGCATCCAGTTTTGGTCGCCATGATGTAAAAAATATGTTGAGACTCTAGAAAGAGTGCAGAGAAGAGCAACCATGATGATTAAGGGACTAGAGACTAAAACATATAAAGAATGGTTGCTGGAACTGGGTATATCTAGTTTGATGAAAAGAAAGGCTAAGGGTGACATGATAGCAATGTTCCAATATCTCAGGGGTTGCCACAAAGAGGGAGTCAAGTTATTCTCCAAAGCACCTGAGGGCAGGACAAGAAACAATGGGTGGAAACTAGTCAATAAGAGAAGCAATTTAGAACTAAGAAGAAATTTCCTGACAGAACAATTAATCAGTGGAACAATTTGCCTCCAGAAGTTGTAAATGCTCCAACACTGGAAGTTTTTAAGAAGGGACTGGATAACCATTTGTCTGAAATGGTGTAGAGTTTCCTGTTTGAGCAGGGGGTTGGACTAGAAGACCTCCAAGGTCCCTTCCTACTCTGTTGTTCTATTCTATTCTAATGCCCAATGACTAATAAAGAGGCTATTATACCTTTCAGCCTTAGAGCATTTATTCTGTTTTACTTGGATAAAGATAAAGAAAGGAAAACAATTTCAAAACTGCCTCCATCTATGTTGGAGTCATGTAAGCTTTAATTAAAAAAGAATTTTTCCAAGTTTTCTCTTAACAAAGTGTGGCCATCTGTTCCTTGCACTGCAATGTATATGCGCTACACACATACACACACAAACACACATATATCAAACAGAAAGAGTGAAACACACAGTCATTGAAGTAGAATCGTTGCATCTAAAATCCAGATAATTTTCTTATATAATGTGGAGTTGGTCTTTTTGTCACCCATAAAAGAATGAAAGCTGAGTCACAGCAAGAAAGTGGAGAAATAAGGTAGGTGGATAGCTTTCAGGGTCATTGCAATGCTGAAATGGACTGTCGGTCTCATCAAAAGCACCAAACCTGGAAAGCGGGTTTTATCATTATTAAATTGTATCGTGGTATGAATTATTGCAATAGGGTACTTTCTTCAAAGAACTCACATTCTCATAAAGAAGTATAGGAAGTTAGTACCCACCTCTATCCTAGGAAAATGAGATATTTTAGAAAATATTAAAAGGACAGAATATTTCCTCTAAAAGGCCAGCAGAAACTCAGCCACCCCCCTACCCCCCGCTTGTCAATGGGCCATTAAAGCCTGGGCCAGTCTATTCTACATAACTTGAAATGAAATTTGAAATGAAAACAGTGATAATTAATTCATCCACAGTCACTATCACTGACATTTTTGCAGAAATGTTCTCTTCCCAAGCTGCCCTGGAATTAGCTTCTTGGAGCACACTGAAGTGGTGAAATTCAAATTTTTTTACTACTGGTTTGGTGGGCATGGCTTGGTGGGCGTGGCAGGGGAAGGATCCTGCAAAATCCCCATTCCCTCCCCACTCCTGGGGGAAGGATACTGCAAAATCTCCATTCCCATCCCACTCTGGGGCCAGCCAAAGGTAGCATTTTCCAGTTCTCCAAACCACTCAAAATTTCTGCTACCGATTCTCTGAACTGATCAAAATTTCCGCTACCGGTTCTCCAGAACCTGTTAGAACCTGCTGAATTTCACCCCGGCACATTGCCATTGAAGTTCTATATTGGGCCCAATATATTTTTTACCAGTTATAGTGATGTGCAAGAATAGTTGGTTCTCTTAACTATTATTCACTTGCTGGTGTGCTTTTCTCCTTGTCTTGAGTGCTGGGAAATCTACATCCGCTTTCCAATGGGTATTGATTGAACTCAAGATGACCTGGAGAGACCCATCTAGTGTCAAAGACTGCAGCTATAAAGAGGCTAATTTCAACACGAGAAAGGGTGGTAGCAATAAAACCCAGCCTGATCATATGGTCTGGTCACAGGGCCGCCTATTCAAATAGTAATGAATGGATCTCCGGTGGGATGCAATATATCATGGGCACATTTAATGGTGTAAGGCTGGTCCCTTATCCACCTGTTTGGTTGTATATTTTCCCATTCAGTTTTCACAGATTGAACACAAAGTCGTAGCGCATTGCAGAGGAAAATAGTAGCTTCAACCATCTTCTGCCTTTTCCCAAAGGCTTCTGGAGACTGGATTATCTTTCGGGGGGGGGGGAGAGGGGAATCACAGCAACATTGAAGGTAAAGGGGAAGGGAAGTAATAAGGCATGTGGAATTTAATTTCGTGTAAACAGCTGAGCAACTTTGGAACTATCTCTCTTTTATCCTTACCACTTTCTATAGACGGATGACTGAAAGCATCTTGTCATATTGTATTACTGTGTGGTTTGGGAGTATTACTGTTTCAGACAGGAGAGAGTGATGAGAACATCAGAAAAGAGTATTAGAAGTTCACTTCCTTCTATCCAGGATATATATATATATATGCACACACACACACACACACACACACCAGTGGTGGGTTGACCCCAGTTCGCACGGGTTCTATAGAACCGGTATTAAACCGATGGGAGGCTCCACCCACCGACCCCGACATCATCAAAACGCTTCTGCACATGTGCAGAAGAGCATGCGCACGGCCCCGCTGTAAACCGGTAGTAAAGGTAAGTAGAACCCACCCCTGACACACACATACATGTATTTGCATGTGTATGTGCGAATATTTCTGTGAGCATACTGGCACACATTAAAAAAATGAAATTCTGATGCCCACTCTCAAAAGAATTATATCTATATCTATATCTATATCTCGATGTACTGTAGGTTTCGATGTCGATGTCGATATAGATATATATTCTTTTGAGAGCTGCATCAGAATTTCATTTTTTTAATGTGTACCAGTGTGTTCACAGAAAAAAAATACTGTATTTTCCTGCGTATAAGACTACTTTCTAACACACAAAAATCTTCTCAAAAGTCGGGGGTTGTCTTATACACCGGGTCTCATTCTCCTGTAACCAGGCAGACCATCCCGAAAGGCTCTGACGAGCCTTAAATGGCTCTGAGGAGGGTCGTCTTATACGCCCAGTCGTCTTATATGCCGGAAAATACGGTAACAATAAAACTTATCTTTTAAAAAAAGAATAATACACACTTTCCAATGTTGCTGGGATTCTCCAGTAGAGTGCCGGGAAGATAATGAAAGACATGGCATTCTCATATTTCAACTTTACCCCACTTATGACAATTACACCACAACATATCTTTTCTTTGGGAATGAAAAAAAAATCTATTTCCTATCAGGTAGAACAAGAGTGGCATAAAAATTAGAAAACTGATCCAGCATGAAATTTTCCTGTATGCCTTGTAAACTATTATCTGCGTACTTTATGCATGTTCCCCTCCTTTTTTTATTTAGTAATGTATACATGCCTACCTTATATTTATCCTTTAGAAGGTCCCAGGGCATCTCTGGTTGAAATACAGAAAAAGGCAGCGCTAAAGGTAAAACTAAAATATCTGTGATAGAAAATTAAAACCCCAACTGGAGATCAACCTGCACCTCAATAAATTAGATACAGTGGTTTAGCAGGAGTTTAATAACAGCATCCAGCAATCTCAAAAGATTATCAAAAACACTAGGAACTGATGTTCCATTTCGTTTGAAGCTCCGGTCAAACATTAATTAGTTCCCTAGGAAGAACATTGCTTTATTTGTAGCTGCTACTCGAGATGATTCTGCTTTGAACACATGTATAATGCAGATGTAGCCCTTAGGGAAGAACCAGGCTGGCTAGGGACTCCTGGGTGTCGAAGTCCACAAATCTTAAAATTGCCATGGTTGTAGAAACACTACTACAGGCAAACGAGGCATTATTTAGTCCAATTGTGGCTAAGGAAGAAATTTTTTCTGATGCTTTATGTTTGCATTTAAAAAAAAAATGTTTGGAGAAATACTTCAGTGCCAGTTGGGTGATGAGATTTGGGTCCATTCCAGGGGTAAAATCCAGCAAGTTCTGATAGGTTCTGGAGAACCAGTAGTGGAAATTTTGAACAGTTTGGAGAACTGGCAAATACCACCTCTGGCTGGCCCCAGAATGGAGTGGGAATGGAGATTTTGCAGTATCCTTCCCTCAGGAGTGGGGAGGAAATGGGGATTTTTGCAGTATCCTTCCCCTGCCATGCCCACCAAGTCACGCCCACCAAGCCATGCCCACAGAACCAGTAGTAAAAAAAATTGGATTTCACCACAGGTCCATTCTACTCAGAGAGGACATGGATTAAGCCTCTCCAGAACCTTGTTGTCTGCAGTGTTTTGGTTAGACATGCGAGGAGACATCAAGAAATATTTCCCGGTGAATGACCCTGAATCCACAAAATTTTATGTACAGGTATTCCCCGACTTATGATCACAACGGAGTTCAAAAATTTCCGTTGCTAAGTGAGACATTTGTTAACTGAGTTTTGCCCCTTTTTGCAACCTTTCTTACATTTGTTAAGCGAATCACTGTAGTTGATAAATTAGTAACCCGGTTGTTAAGTTGTTAAGTGAAATCTGGCTTCCCCATCAACTTTGCTTCTCAGAAGGTCACAAATGGGGGATCATACAGCATTGGGACCCAACAACGGTCATCAATATGAACCAGTTATCAAGCATCTGTATTTGGATCACATGATTAGGGGGATGCTGCCAAAAGTCATAACTATGAAAAACGGTCTTAAGTCATATTTTTCAGTGCCATTGTAACTTTGTATGGTCACTAAACGGACTATTGTAAATCGAGGACTACCTGCAGTCAGTGTCACAAAGGACCTTTCAAAAAGTGCAATCACATTGGCTGACATTGGTCACTTTAAACATTTCTAATCAAGTAGAAAATCTCTCCCCTTCCCCAGTTTATTTTTGCAAAGACATATTCTATCAGTGGCATTTCCACAGCAACTTAATGTAGGGTTTGTCCTGTTTATCTAAAGGAGATGTTTCGTGGTGTGGCGTGCACTTCCACCACACCCACATTGCACCTTTGCATCCATATAAGCACAATGACATTTGTTTATCTATTCTGTGCTGTTCCAGCTACATTTGTGTCCTGATAGTAAAGTTGGTTTGACTGGAGCAGGGGTGTCAAACTCAAGGCCCATGGGGCGGATCTGGCCCATGAGGTGCTTAGATCCAGCCCCATGGGGCCGACCTGGAAACAGCAAAGAATTGGCCCATGGTGCTTTTGCCAGCGAAAATGGAGCTTGGGAAGGCCGCATGCAGCCTCCCAAGATCTGTTTTTGTTGGCAGAGGGTTGCAGGAGGCTGTTGCAGCTGAAAATGGAGCTTGGGAGCTCGTTCTTGCTGGCACACCACTCGGGCCACCACAGGCACCCCTGACACGAGTGATGTTGAGCTGGCCACACCCACCTGGCCACACCCATTCTCCCCCCCCGAGGTCAAACACAACCCTGATGCGACCCTCAATGAAATTGAGTTTGACACTCCTGAACTAGAGCTAAACCTCCTCGTTAGGATTAAATTCCTCACGAATCTCCCAAATTCTTCTATGTTCATTGGTTGATTGATTGATTACATGCTGTAGTAATGAGGTCCCCAATTCCCGCTCCATGGACTGATACCGATCTGCAGCTTACCAGGAACCAATCTGTAGAAGCAAGCGAAGCCCCATCCATGCATGCACAGGATCCAAGCAGCACAAAAAACCATGCCCCTCCCCCTGGCCCATGGAAAAACTGCCCTTCATGGAACTGGTTCCTAGCATCCAAAGGATGGGGGTTGCTGCTGTAGGAGATAATCAGTCTGAGCCTGAGGGGTGGTGGTGTCAAAAACACCATCGGTTTGGAGTTTCTACGCCCCTGAAAGAGACCTAAGTCCAGCCGCCCTTGAAGTCCGTTGACTTTTATCTGGCGCCAATTTGCCTCGACTGTTAGTAGATCAGATTCCTGTATACAGGTTATAGCGGTGGTGGGTTGTTGCTTGTTCAGACTGGTTCAGACAAACCGGTAGTTGTGACCTGTGGGTAGCCCTGCCCACCCACCCGGGTGCAGTCCCATCCTATATCGCTTTATTTTTTGATGCCGCACGCATGTGTGGACGGCGCCTGCGAGCAAATTCCCGTGTTTTGTGATGCTGTACGCATTTGTGGATGGTGCACACATTTCCAGTGCTGAACTGGTTGTTACAGTATGTGATGCCCACCTCTGGGTTATAGGAAATAAAACTCACAGTGCTTTCTGAATTTTATCCTGGCTCCTGGTTTTCTTCCGCCTGACACATGCCATCAAGTAGTTTTCAACTTCTAGTGACCACATAGATAGATTTTTCTCCATAACAATCAATCCCTAAACTAATCCTTCAGCTCTTCTGCACATGTTGCCACTGTAACTGAGTCCATCCACCTTCCTGCTGGTCATCCTCTTCTCTTTCCTTCCACATTTCCCAGCATTAGTGCCTTCTCCAGGGAGCAGCTCTTAAAATATTCACACAATGATTGCTTTGTCTACCTAGGAGGAAGGGGAAGGTTTACTTGTAGTCTAGATGTACAAGTTGGCTGAAGAGTTCAGTTGTTTCCATTTGTTTTTAGAAAGAAAATGCTCCAGATGATCCTAAGCAATACTGAACTCTGTATCATGGCCATTTCTCCTGCAATACATGTCCTGACCTGTATTTGGACTGCGTTCACATAAACATTCCAAGAAATGTTACAAAAAGCAGTGGCCACAACAGAACCCAACACTGGAATGAGAATCTAGGACATTTTCCTTCTATAAGAAAAGACAAAATCGAGTCACTTTACAGATCTGAACCAGATTTTTTTTTTCCCCGGAGAAGGATGAATATTAGCCGAATTTTGTTTTGACTAGTTTTTTTTTTAATCCCACTATGAATTAGGTTGGCAAAAATCCATTTTCACAAGTTTTCAGAATTCCTTAGTTGTAGGAAGGTGTGGGCTTCAAAAATTTTAGCAACGGGTTCTCTGCCTGGTTGCTGGGTGGGCGTGGCCATGGTGGGTGTGGCCTAGTCAGCCTCCTGCACCACAGTGGGGGGTTGTTTTTGCTGTCCCCGGTCTCCGGAGGCTTTTTTTGAGCCTCTGGGAGGGTGAAAACGGCCTCCCCAGGCTCCGGAGGCCCTCTGGAGGTTGGAAACGGGCCCATTTCCAGCCTTCCTGAACTTCTGGTAGGCAAGTTTTTCGTCCTCCCAGAGTCTCTGCGCACACCCTGTACTTACCTGCATCCAAAAGGGCCCGCGTGGGGGCTCCTGGAAGTGGCGAGGTGGGCAGGGCCAGCCAGGAGTGGGATTTGGGGATTCTCCAAACTGCACAGAATCTTAGCTAGAGGTTCTCCCGAACCCCCAGCAGCCCACCCCTGGTTGTAGGCACATTGTAGTTTGCAACAGTTGAACTTTGGTGTCCAGTCTGTTGTTGGAAGAAATGTCCATCTAGGCTAAGTTCCAAGTGGGGAGAAAGACACTGGAAACATGGTGGCTATTTGGAAAGATGGTTTAATGATGGACAGGACCACACAGTTTGAGATCCTGGGCAAAGGAAAAGTATATGGGTGAGAGAGAGAAAGAGAGAGAGATTTATACCCTCTTTTGGGCCCCGCCTTGGAGCTTCCTGTTCCTGTGTAAGAAATGTATTCTGATTGGTTGTCAGATTCCCATGGGGCCGTGCAGGAATAGCTTTGTAGTGTCTTGAGTCCCAAGCTTGGTTGAATCTTGCTGGGTGATGAAATCTCCCCAGATGCCATGTGGTGAGTTCTGTTGTTAGATGGGTAGAGCGCTAATCCTACCTTTGTTGTATCTTGGCTGAGGGCATTTGCTTATGAATAGACCTAGCTATCTCTTTATCTCTTAAGTGCTGACATCTGCTGGGGACTATTGAGGATGGTGGAGACTATTAAGAGTGAGTCTGCTTCCTGCCTAAAAAACATGTTTCTCCTTTTCTCATCCAGGAAAATATAATATTCTGCCCTTTTAATATTTCCTAGAACCGGGGTCACCAACCTTTCAGACTTCAGGGACCACTAATTTCACAATTTTAAATCCCGCAGATGACTAATATGATCTGCCTAACGACCAGCTGGGTGGGCCTGGCTAGGTGGTCATGTGACTAGGTGGGCATGGTCAACTCAATGTCACTCATGTTGCTGGCCTTACTCGCCCCTCCCCTCCCAACCCCTCCTTGCCTGCCCGCCCAGGGTCCTTAGTGTCCCAGCATGAAGCAGTTGTTGGAGCTCAGCAGCCACCATGAGAAAGAGTTGGCAAAACAGGTGGCTCAGTTCAAATTGGATCTGACCGAGAAGGAGGCTCAGCAGAAGCACATCACTGTGGACTACGAGCATAGGCTTTCCAAGCAGAGGGAAGACCTGCAGGAGTCCAAGGCGAGGTAGGCTCAACGGATTGAGATGGTCAGCCAGTTCCAGGCCATGATACAGTCCCACTGGAACAGGGCCCTCTTCTCTTTGCTACCAGCAGTGCTTCCCTCTGGCTTTCACCCAAAGCCCCGCGCCAGGAGGCCGAAGCAGACCCCAAGTCGGAATTTCTGTCCCCCTCTGACCCACACATAAAGAGCCCGAAGGGGGAGACTCTGCAGCAACACAAACATTCATTGCTTGTATCTGGCCCAGGGTTTGAGAACCCCTGATTTAGTGCAATATAAAAAATGCAAATAATTTTTCTGCGGACCACCAACATTTTCTCATGGACCACCAGTTGGTGACCGCTGTCCTAGAATATTTCATTCTTCTAGGAGAGGGGTGGATGCCAGTGGTAAAATCCAGCTGGATCTATCTGTCTTGCGTGATCTAGTAGGGCCGGCATGCACAGAAGGCTCTGCGCATGCGTGGAGGAGACATGCGCACCAGTAGTGGGATGCAAATCCCAGTGCTACCAATTTGCTATTGGGAGTGTGTGGGCGCGCGGATGCGCTTTGCAAGCATGTGGTGCTTCTGCGCATGTGCAGAAGGTTCTGCATATGCGCAGAGCATTTTGAATGATGTCTGGGTGGGTGGGTGGAGCCTCCTTCCACTGCTGCTAGTGGTTCACCCGAATCGGGGCGAACCAATAGCAACCCACCCCTGGCGCAGGCTCACATTTGTGATCCGGTAGTGAAGGTAAGTGCATTTTACTGCTAGTGGGTGCTAAGTTCCTACACTGTGTAAAAAGACACTCAGATAGTGTCAGATTTCCTGACAAAATATAGGAATTAAATATTAAAGGGACAGGTCTGCAGTTGCAAAGAATCCTTTTTACATTATTCTTCTTGAACCACTTGAAATGATGCCAAACATGTAGGGCTGTCGGGAAGTTCTTTTGGATTCCGATCTCAAAAGATTATAACAAGAGCTACTAGATTTGGGTTATAAATCTGGGTAGGTCTCAATTCCCTTTCTAAAATCAATGCTTGAGTTTCCAGTTGCAGATTGGCTGCACACATCTGGAATTTCAATGTGCCCCTTGAGTAGTTAACAGGCGACTTGCTTTTCATGGTTAGCAAAAAAGAGACTTGTTATACAGATCAGGCATTTGATAAATAGGCTTCAGTGATAGCAGCTCAGGGAGCTAAAATATAAATAGATGAAAGAGGAGGAGGAAGAGGGAAGATCTCAGCAACAGAGCAACCAATGAAATGGGATATATAGAGCCGTCTTTGATTGGCTGGAGCATCTCCTTCTTAAATTTTGGCAAATGGATGTCAGTGGCAAGATAGCCTTTGTGTTTTGCTAAACACCAAATTACATATTCTGAGGATCAACTCATCAACAGCATAGATCAGTATTTCTCAAACTTATGAGATCGTAGGTTTGATCTGATCATAAATTTGATTAATGATCACGAGTGATCATAATATATTATGAAAGGGGCAGACTTAGCTGCCCCAACTTTTCATCAGACTGAAAGGCAGGAAAAATAATAGAAGAAAGGAAGAAAAAAATATTGGAGAGAATTTTGCCTTGTCTACACGGTTTAATGTCTTGATGGCCTCCAGGAAAAGCCCTGTCCATTTAACTAAGAGATAGTCCTCATGTCTTTGTAGATACAGATCAAATGTGCCCCTAACAACTATTCTCATATGATGTGTCCTCATGTTGTTACTTTTGACTAAACCCAGACCAACACTTGCAATGACTCTGCCATGCAGAGTGTCCTTTGAAGCATGATAGGTGGCCAATAATAAACAATCTCAATTTTTCTTTGGCCATTGAAACAAAAGCTTTAAAGCAGCCAGGAGATCTACTGAGCTCTTATGGATTACCATATTTTTGGGAGTATAAAATGCTCCGGACTATAAGACGCACCTACCTTTTTTGGGGAGGAAAACAAGGGGGAAAAAAATCTGCCTCTGCCTCCCAGCAATTTGCTCCTTGCAGCAAACAGCAAACAGCCAGTTTCAGTTTCAATTTCATTTTCAGCAGAGACTGATTAGCACAAGAAAAAAAAATCTGCCTCCCAGCAATTTGCCTCCTTGCAGCAAACAGCGGAGACGGCAATAGGCAATGGTAATCCCTGCATCTTGAAACAGCTGATGATTGGGAGGCCGATCCAACCGCCAATCAGCTGCTTGTGCTAATCAGGCTGTGCTGAAGCTGAAACTGAAATGGGCTATTTGCTGTTTGCTGCAAGGAGGCAAATTGCTGGGAGGCAGAAGCCAAAGGGTGGGGGCTGATGGGTGGGCGAGGCTACATTCAGTATATAAGACACACCCAAATGTTCACCCTCTTTGGGAGGGAGAGTGTGTCTTATACTCCAAAAAATACGGTACTTTCTGTTGCTGCAGGCATACCCTATCCTTTCTGGGCATCTATCCTCCATATGTTTTGACTAGGCCTGGAGAAAGATCAAACACCTGGCTTACACAGAGCCATCTTATTGGCTGGTGAGCTCTTATGCAAATCTAGCATTTTTAAAAGAGTGCTAGAACTGGGTTTAAAATGCAGGTTCATAGTAGCTCTGAACCTGAAATTTGTTCGTTGCTCTGTTTGTCAGGTAGCTAAATCAGTTGTTCCAAGAACCTATCTACGTTTACCCAACCATACCTTGTCTTCCATTAAGGAGAGTGATGTTGTCAGCCTGGCCATCATCACTTTCCTTTAAACTTGCTGCCAGCTGCCATGGAAACAGGGAAGGAGGAAGCAACGGGGCATTTGAGAGGGAAATCATGCAGGAAGTGTGAGAGTGGAATTGCTGAGAACTGATAGGGAGCCTTGGACTCAGAGAGGCAAGCTTCGGTTGTTTAACATCATCAAGGCCAGCCGTCCTGGGAACGGCATGCATAAAGGAAGCGTGAAGCACCTGGACCAGAGACTTTCTCAAAACATCTTCCTGGCTAATGATTGGACAGACAGAGTCCAATGACTACTGGGTGGGCGGGCTCTGAGATTATTTTCAATTTGTCTTTTTCGCATGCATTTTCTTCTGACCTTGCCTGACTTTTGCTGAATTCAGTTGGTTCTTAGTAAAACTACCTTTTCTCTGAATCCATGGAGTCAAGGGTTTTCTTTCCTTAGGATTGATCGGAGGCAGCCCTGACAGGTACTTTTTTTCACCACTGGCAGGTAATGCTCCCATGGAAGGGAAAACAAAACTATGGCTCTCACCAATCGCTTTCTTTAAGTTGTCCCTCACTGAAACTTTGTGAATAGAACTATTCATCAGCCTGGATATCGAGACAGAATAGAGACCAGGAATGGAGATACTGTGGCACATGATTTTCAGCAACTTATGGACTGGAGGAATGTCTAGTTTTGCCAAGAATTAACCTCGTTGGATCAAGACAAATTTACTTTCAGATAAAAGGTAAAGAATTTTAGATAGTGGTTAAGTCAATACATCCATGTTTTCTTGGAAGCAATGTGAAAGTAGCTTGACATAGTATTCCTCTGGAGGTATTCTGTTTAGCTTCATGGCCTGGTCTGTCTCAGGATTTTTGGTCATTTCCCATCCAAGTATTAAGTTGGCCTGACCCCGTTTAGCTTTTATGAGATCAGGCAGCTGATCTCTTGTTCTCTGTCTCCCTCTCTCTCTTTATCTATCTCTGGTTCTTTCTGTCTCTCTGTTTCTCTCTCTCCCCCACCCTCCCTCTCCATCCATCCATCCATCCATCCATTCATGGTTTCCAATTTTCTTACCGCTGGCTCGCCACACGTGTGCATGCTCACTTCGTGCATGCTCGCGCCTTGTGTGCATGCACCCGCCTTCCACGCATGCATTTTGCTCGCTTGGGCGCCTCCCACGCATGTGCCCAGCCTCAAAAACATGCCTAAATAGGACATCCTAGAGCCGGGGTGGGTTGGAGGGTCCACCCACGATCTCCACTACTGGTTCATGCAAATTGGTATGAACCAGCTGAATAACACCTATCTATCTATCTATCTATCTATCTATCTATCTATCTATCTATCTATCATTTATCTTTCTACTTCTATCATCTATCCATCTCTATCATCAATCTGTACATCTCTGTTTCTGTTCCTTTCTCTCTCCCCTCTCCCCCACCCCTGCCTCTCTCTCTCTCTCTCTCTCTCTCTGTCTATCTATCTATCTATCTATCTATCTATCTATCTATCTATCTATCTATCTATCTATCATCTATCTATCTATCATCTATGTAAATCTATCAATCAATCAATCTATCTATCTATCATCTATCTCTATCATCTATCTATTCTATATCTGTGATTATATCTATCTATTATCTATCTATCTATCTATCTATCATCTATCTATCTATCTATCTATCTATCTATTTATCATCATCTATCTATCTATCTATCTATCTATCTATCTATCTATCTATCTATCTATCTATCTATCTATCTATCTATCTAAAAGAGGGGCTTTTGCACAGGTCCTGCTAGTGCGCCAGTTGCGGCCATTTCTCGACAGGGATGCTATCAGTATAGTCACTCAAGCTCTCATTGTCTCTCGATTGGATTACTGCAATGCCCTCTACATGGGGCTGCCCTTGGGGTGCACCCGGAGGCTCCAGCTGGTCCAAAATGCAGCCATGTGGGTTGTTACAGGAGCCTCCTGTTATTCCCGTGTAACACCTCTCCTGCACGAGCTGCATTGGCTGCTGGTGGCTTTCCCGATCTACTTCAAGGTGCTGGTACTTACCTATAAAGCCCTACATGGCATGGGCCTGAGGTACTTACAGGATCACCTCCTACCGGCCTCCTGTGCACTCTCATAGAGCTGCCCTCCTCCGGGTGCTGTCGGCTAGAGAATGTTGGCTGGTGACCCCCAGGATGAGGGCGTTCTCTGTGGCTGCATCGACCCTCTGGAATGGGTTACCCACCGAGCTCCGGACAGGTCCCGATCTCTGCACATTCCACACTGGCCTTAAGACATGGCTTTTCCATCAAATTCCCTGACCGATTATGGGCTTTTTAATTGGGGATTTTAATTTTTGGATTAGATTCTACTACTGCACTGTCGTCATCACTGTTCTTATTGTGTGAGCCCCCCTGAGTCCTATGAGAGAAGTGCGACATATAAATAATAATAATAATAATAATAATAATAATAATAATAATAATAATAATAATAAATCATCTATTTTTCTACTTCTATCAACTATCCATCTCTATCATCAATCTATAGATCTCTATTTCTGTCTCTTTCTCTCTCCCCCTTCCCCCTCCCCCTCCCTCCCTCTCTCTCTCTATATATATGATCTATATCTATCTTATCTATCCATCTATCTATCTATCTCTATATAATCTATATCTATCTATCCTATCTATCTATCTATCTATCTATCTATCTATCTATCTATCTATCTATCTATCTATCTCTATCATCTATCTCTACATCTCTGCTTCTGTCTCTCTATCCTTATCTTCTTATATCATCTTAATCCCTTTAGCCTTTAGCTTTATAAGCTCTAGAATAGAATACAATTATAAATATTTCCGTATCATCCAGCATAGAGGATAATAGGCTCAGTACTTAAGAAAGTAAACATTTTATTTTGTTTACAACCTCAGAAGTTTGCCCTGGAATATGATAAGAATTCCTGTGTCTCACTTTTTCCCCTGTCTCCCCCCATTTTTGTTTCCAGAGGCATGATTTTATTAAGCACATTAGCAGTTAAGCGCACCAATTTTATTGCGAATTTTTATATAGTAAATCAGAAAATTGCACTACTAAAATTCAATATAAGGGGGAAAGCTCCATTACGATAATTTAATCTTGGCAGGCTCCAGAGGGAGTAAGAAGAAGGAAAAGGGTTTATAACAAAGCCTTCTGTGCAGGGCCCTCTCTAAAGTCTTTAAGAAACTTCAGCTGAGAATTCTGAGTTATGTATCCACAGCTTTATTAGTAAAAATATTATCTTCCCTTTATGTAATTAAAAAGATGAATTGTAGCAACGATGGAAGTGCAGAATTGCAGGCTAATATAAATACAGGCAAATGATTGGTAGATTAAAATCCAAAATACATTTAAAAAGGAGCTTGCTGCTAGGATAACAAGCTCCAGTGAGACATGTTTTGGTTTTGGGTCCACCAATATATGAAATGGCTTCCCTCCAATTTGTGGAAGTGGCAGAGCCGTGAAAAGTTTTGTAAAGTTCTGAAGGGGATCCATATGCACATTTTCACATGCTCTGGAAGTCCTCAAAGAGACACCCTTTCTATAGTTCATAGCTTGATCAGTTTTAGCTTGGTTTAAGATTCCGTGACAATCCATTTATTTATTTATTTATTTTTGTAACTTTATTTATCAATAGTTAACTTCGTTTTCTATTTACTGGCTTAAAAGAAGTTAAAAAATCCATTGGTAAGGTGGATGGACCAGTGGTAGAATTCAATTTTTTTTTTACTACCGGTTCTGTGGGTGTGGCTTGGTAGGTGTGGTATGGCTTGGTGGGTATGGCTTGGTGGGTGTGGTAGGGGAAAGATACTGTTAAATCTCCATTCCCACCCCACTCCAGGAGAAGGATACTGCAAAATTCCCATTCCCACCCACTCTGGGGCCAGCCAGAGGTGGTATTTTCCGGTTCTCTGAACTACTCAAAATTTCTGCTACCAGCTCTCCAGAACCTGTCAGAACCTGCTGAATAGCACTCCTGGGATGGACTCAGTTGCTGTAGCAATGAATGAACATTGGAAGATCTGAAGGATGAAATTAGACCAGATGGACAACATGGAGAAAGGACTAACATATTGATGGCTCTATCAATGATCATGTGTCCTTCCTCTCCATAGTCCCTTTTTTTGCAAATCAAGGATCTGTTTTTTTGTGTGTGACAACTTTTGCTGAAAATTAGCACTACGAAGTCCTGCTATTTGGATTCACCCAAATTAAAATGAGCATAATTCTTTGAAACAAAGGTCACCAAACCCATACATTCTACATCTTAGACTCACCCACACAGTGCATTTGAGGTATGTTGATTCAAAAATTGCTGCCCTGTAATGGCTAAATGAAGGTCTTGATTAATTTTGAGGGTTTGGGCTAATTGAAAGTCACAAAACAGATGAGAGTTTTAGTGGTATATAGATTGACAAATCAATGACATTCTGACTGAAAATTTCCATCTGGTACTTTAAAACGAACAACCTATTTTCTATAGAGATAAACAGAACCATTAGTATCATCAGATACAGAGATGGTACCCTGTTTCCCTGAAAATAAGACATCCCCTGATAATAAGCCCAATTGGACTTTTGAGCACATGTGCTAAAATAAGCCTCCCCCTGAAAATAAGACCTCCCCAAAACACAGAGCTGGAAATCAGGTAAAATGGCAAGAGGAGCCCCATCTTGCTCCATGCACCTCAAAATAATAAAACCTTCCTGAAAATAAGGCCAAGCACTTATTTCGAGGTTCAAAAAAATATAAGATGGTATATTTTTGGGGAAACACGGTATTTCACAGAGGGTAGGAAGGGGGAAAACACCAAAAAATTCAAGATTGCTTTATTTATTTTATTTTATTTATTTATTTCGTCAAGCATGTATTTTATGACAGATACAAGTGTAAACTTAATTATAAATATATGAAAAGGATACAAATAAAAGAAAACATTAGGACAGGGATGGTTCGCACGCTGGTGCACTTATGCACGCCTCTTACAGAACTTTTAGGAATGGGGTGAGGTCAACAGTAGGCAGTCTAAAGTTAAAGTTTTGGGGGTTTGGGGATGAAACCACAGAGTCAGGTAGTGCATTCCAGGCATTGACAACTCTGTTACTGAAGTGGTATTTTCTGCAGTCTAGTTTGGATCGGTTTACCATGAGTTTATATCTATCGTGTGCTCTTGTATTATTTTGGTTGAAATTCATTGGCTGGTAGGACATTGTAGCAGATGATTTTATGTACTATGCTTAGGTCAGACTGAAGTCGGCGAAGTTCTAAGTTGTTTAAGGCCAAAATTTGGAGTCTGGTGGCATAAGGTATTTTGTCGCGAGAAGAGGAGTGGAGGACTCTTCTTGTAAAATATCTCTGGACTTGTTCGATTATATTAATGTCCAATATGCAGTGGGGATTCCAGACAGATGAGCTGTATCAAGAATTGGTCTGGCAAAAGTTTTGTATGGCCTAGTTTGTAATTCAATATTACTGGAGAAGAAACTACGCAAGATTAGGTTAACAACTCTTAATGCTTTTTTAGCAATGCTGTTACAGTGAGCTCTGGCACTTAGATCATTTGAGATGAGTACTCCAAGATCTTTGACAAAGGGAGGGTCGTCTATTCGGTTGTATGATGTATGATGAACCATCTTATTTGTCTGTCAATAACTATTTGTATTTGTATTTATTAGTTTGTCAAACATGTACAAGATAGCACATATAAATACAAACATGGATATGAATGAAAGAAATGAATACAAATAAATGGGGCAGTAGGACAGGGATGGTAGGTACACTAGTGCGCTTATGCACTTCTCCTTTACGGACCTCTTAGGAATGGAGTGAGGTCCATGGTAGACAGTCTAAGGTTAAAGTTTTGGGGGTTTGGGGAAGAAACCACAGAGTCAGGTTGTGCATTCCAGGCATTGACCTCTCTGTTGCTGAAGTCGTATTTTCTGCAATCGAGTTTGGAGCGGTTTACCTTGAATTTGTACCAATTGTTTGCCTGTGTATTACTGAGGTTGAAGTTTAGATTCAGAATTGTTGAAATGACAAAGGATGGAGAGTAAAGGATGAGGAAGTAAAGACAGCCACAACCAGACTGGGAAAAGTTATTATTGTTTTTTAATTAACAGGCAAAAAACAAATCCACATTGATGTAGTTAAAAAGCATGTTGCTTATACGGAATGTCCCACATGCTTTCTCATTGATAAATGCCTGGATAAGGTGATAGGTTTTAATGTACCATTAAATGCAACATAATGGATTGCAGAACTTTAATCTCTCTTTCTCTTCCGCTGGGTTGTAGCAGTGTTCCATACCTACTTAAAGGAACTGCTTTGTCAGCAAGATCTAAGCTGGGCACTGGTCCATGTTTTCCTTATTTTTAAAAGAGTCATTGACCTGACAAAGGCCTGTAGTGAAATGTGAAGAAAGAAATGAGACCAGACGTGGCTGTGTTTGCTGAAGCTTCTTTCACCGGACAGAAAAAAACAGGGCTATGCAGTCATCAGAATACTGATTGTATATTTTATGAATGCTCAGCAATTGGTTTTAATTAGAAAGTGCACGAGAAGGAATAAACCAGCCAAACTGGTCATAGAAGGTAAGAGCACTCACACTGGGACAGTCAAATTTTCCTGGCCCTCTTCTCAATGCTGATATGTTCCTAGTCTTTTTAGGGGATGCTGTGACTGTGTGTAGACCTTCCCCATTCACAATGGATAAGAAGAAGAGTGATATTTAAAAGGGATTGTAATTAATACAATTGCTTTTTACCTTGCAGACACTCCAAAATGGTCTCCAATTGAATTGGAGATAGTGAAAAAAAAAGGGGGTTGGGTGGGTTGCGATGGCTCAGCGGTTAAGGAGGCTGAGCTGGTCAGCTGGAAAGCTGACAGTTTGGGTTCGAGACCCGAGTCCTGTGCAATGGAGCGAGTTCCCGTTCATGCCTCAGGTCCTGCTCACCTAGCAGTTCAAAAGCATGCAAATGTGAGTAGATAAATAGATACCACTTTGGTGGGAAGGCAATAGCGTTCTGTGCACCTTTGGCATATAGACACGCTTGCCGCACAATCATGGAAAATGTCTTCGGACAATGCTGGATGAGGTTTGCCCCTAACCAGAAATAAATGCTGGTTTTTGGCAAAACCATTATAAAATGCTGTCATGTGACTGTGGTACTTTTCAAGTAGCCGTAGATGTGCACCAGTGGAGGAGACTAACAACGTAACTTTGAATCCGGATCATAATTAGCCCTCCTGGTAGAACCATCATAACTTTGAACAGGTACTAAATGACCAGTTGTAAGTCAACAACTATCTCTAGTGAAGGAGAATTTGACACTTAATCTGGCCGCTGCGTCCACTGGCCAGTAGCTCTTATTGTCAGGAAACATCTCTTAATGTCTCATCTGTGGTTTGTTTCTTATAATTTTAACTTAAATCAAGTCTGATTAGAGGGCCATATTGTTTATAAACCCAGGTCTCATCCCATGTCATTTGCTCCAGAAATGAAGATCCATCCAGCCATGGTGGTTCTATGGAGAGGTGGGTTTCAGCAGGTTCTGACCAGTTCTGGAGAACCGGTAGTGGAAATTTTCAGCAGTTCAGAGAACTGGTAGCGGAAATTTTGAGTAGTTAGGAGAACTGGCAAATACCACCTCTGGCTGACCCCAGAGTAGGGTGGGAATGGGGATCTTGCAATATCCTTCCCCCAGAAGTGGGGAGGGAATGGAGAATTTGCAGTATTCTTCCCCTGGAGTGGGGAGGGAATGGAGATTTTGCAGTATCCTTCCCTTGTCACGCCCACCAAGCCACGCCCACAGAACCGATAGTAAAAATACTTGGATTTCCCCACTGATTTTAAGCATTTGCTGCTCACTCCTTTTAAACTAAGATGACAGACTTCTAAACTAACATGTGAAAAGGAGATGCTTTACATGCCTCATTCCTTACATCTGTTTTCATTCCTGGGAAAAGGGAAAAGCAATGCGAGCGTCTCATTTTCCATTTCTTTTCTTGTATGCATGTAATTGAGGAGGCATAAGCCTGAACCAAATTTAAAGGGAGGGATATGAGCAGAAAGCTCTTTACATTCCTCAACTCTGATCTGCTAATCTCCAATAAATCACCCATGATTTTCTCAACCAGCACAGGCCACACTGAAGGTTTATGCCTGAAGGATTTATCCTTTCCCACCAGCCTTAATCCTGATTCAAAATATACATGTGGGTCTAATAGGACTGGAGAACCTGGAAGAACATTTGAATTTTCCATTGAAAATCTGCCCCCACTTTTATTTCCCAGTTGGGTTCTCAGGAATGGGCAATTGTTTTATTGCATGACCATTATGATACCCTGTTTCCCCCAAAATAAGACCCAACCAAAAAATAAGTCCTAGCATGATTTTTCAGGATGCTCATAAACCCTACCCCCAAAATAAGCCCCAGTTAAGATTGTCAGCCAGATGGATGGATTTAGTACTGTATTTCACCCAGAATAAGACCTAACCAGGAAATAAGCCCTTTTGGAGCAAAAAATTAATATAAGACCTGTTCTTATTTTCAGGGAAACATGGTAGCAGTACATGGATGGGACATTTAATGCAAGGTGAAGTCATTTTTTAAAAAGTTGCTATTAATTTTAAATAGTTTGCTACCAAATTTTCTGGAGCCAGCCAATTGACTCCTATTAAGAAAACAATTTCAGATTTCAACTAAGTGTGCAGAGACTGAGTTTTTAGTAAAGGTTCCAAGTGAAGTTCCATGATATGATACACACATAGAGACATACACACACACACACACACACACACACACATTCTTGTGCTACCTAGAAAAGAACCTCTTAATAACCACTCTTTGTTTTTAATCAACATATTTTTTCCCCATCTGTTTAGCTTCTAAGCCAGCTATCGCACAACATTACTTCTTGTAGGAAAATTCAGTAAACAGACAAATGAATAACCAGAGAGTAGATATAAAAAACAAAAAATAAAAAATAAATAGAGCTTTTTAGCAATTTGGAAATCGTTTCAGAAGTTTTGGAGTATTGCAGGAGTATGAACGTCGTGTTTGTCACCAACTTTTTAAGAATCCTGTTGGTGCAGTGTTGTGCAGAATGCAGTATTGCAGGAAAATTCTGCCCACAGCCTGGAGTTCGATCCTGATAGGACTCAAAGTTGACTTAGCCTTCCATCCTTCCAAGGTCGGTAAAATGAGGTCACTAGATTGTTGGGGGCAAAAGGCTGACTCTGTACATTCTAGAGAGTGATGTAAAGCACTGTGGGGCAGAGTATTAGTCAAACTGCTAGCGCTGTTGCTATTGCTATTGCTAAAGCAGCCATTAAAGAGCCACGGTGGCGCAGTGCTTAGAATGCAGTACTGCAAACTACTTCTGCTGACTGCCGGCTGCCTGCAGTTCGGTAGTTCAAATCTCACCAGGCTCAAGGTTGACTCAGCCTTCCATCTTTCCGAGGTGGGTAAAATGAGGATCCAGATTGTTGGGGGCAATAGGCTGACTCTGTAAACTGCTTAGAGAGGGCTGTAAAGCATTGTAAAGTGGTATATAAGTCTAAGTGCTATTACTATTGCTTATTGGGATGATGTGGTACCTAATGCAAACAGTCACAAGTAACATCCCAAAGCACCTTTCTGGAATCAATTTGAGAGCACTGCCTATTCCTAACATAAGCCCAGCCTATTCAGCCAGTAATGGTAAAGACATGTCATACAGGAAGATGTCAGCTACATCCTATGAGTATACAAATTAGACTGAACTGAATTCATGTTAGAACACATAAAGGGGTTAACAGATGCTGAAATGCCTTTGGAATAGGCTAACAAATTTTTAAAATCAGTATATGTGTGTGTGTTGGGGGGAGGGAAATCCAAAAGCAAGAATAATAAGATCTGTATCTGGCCAAAGGAAGCTTCTGAACGTTGTTCCTTGTTCCAAAGGAAGTGGCAAAAAACACTGAGTGGAAGATGGTGGGGGTGGGGGGGAGTTGTCCTAATTTTTGCATCTGCTGTATGCCTGTTTTCTTATTTTAAGTCCATATGCAGGTTCACCTAAATAATACAGGTAGTAGTACAGGCCAACTATGGTCATAAAGTCATGGCTGTCATAAAGTGAGTCACCGCATAACTGATTTTATGAATGTTTTTGGTCATTGATAAGCAAATGCGTTGGTTGTATAACAAACACAGAAGTTGCTTTACATGTTTAGTACTTATATAAGGTGTTAAATTGTTTGTACGAGACGGTTTTTGATGGAAACCGGAAGTAAATGCCAAGTTTCCAACAAAAACATGGTCAATCACGGTCATGTGACATGGGGTGCTTTAAATTTGAGTTGGTTGAGGAGTGCCCAAAATATAATCATGTGATGGGGGAGGGGGAGACATTGGAAGTTTGAAACTGGATCATAAGTTCCCTTTTCAGGGTGCGTTGCAAGTTTGGATGGTTGCTAAACAACTGCTCATAATTTTTTTTTTTAATTTGATTTATATGCCGCCCTTCTCCGGAGACTCAGGGTGGCTTACAATGAATTAAGCAATAGCCTTCATACTTCTGTATATTTATACAAAGTCAGCTTATTGCCCCCACACACTGGGTCCTCAATTTACCCACCTTAGAAAGGATGGAAGGCTGAGTCGACCTTGAGCCTGGCTAGGATTGAACTCGCAGAAATTGCAGGCAGCTGGATCTTAATTGCTGCCTTTAGTAGGAGGCATTAGCCCCCTACGCTACTTGGCTCTTGAGAACCACTTGTAAACACACATTCCAATTTGCAGAAAGAGGCCATGTTTGATTTTGTACTCCGTAGAGAAGCAGACCCAGTGGTGGGATTCAGCCGGTTCGGGCCGGTTTGTTATGGAATGAAGGGACCAAACAACATTCCTAGGTCAGCCAGAGACCGTTTATTTCTGGAGGTTCAAAGCCAAATTTGTACCTGAAACTTTGAACGAAGAAAAGAGCTCTGATATACAGTTTATATATGTTTCCAAGACAAAGGGTTTGGTGAGCTCATGCATTTTCCATATATGGTTAACATGAGATCATACATTTTCCATATATGGTTAACATACATTTGTTATATGATAATTGACACACTTCCTAATTACTAAACCATTACTAAACCATTATTTTCTAGTTTATAAGATTCTCTTTAGCTAGACAACCTTCCTCAGTTCTGTAATTACTAATACAGGAGAGTTATTGCTGTCCTTAGGTAATAAGTGACTCTTTGTAACATACGTGTCTTTGTGTCTTTGACAGTGATGCCCCTCAAATGTTTTCCATATGGCTTGTCCTTCCTTGACAGCTAGGCCTCATCAGAAGATATATTTACCAATAATGGGCTTTAACTGATTCTTAATAAAATTTCCAACCCAGCACATTTCTCCCTTATAATAATGTGAATAGAGAGGGTCATTTAGGGTTCATGTAACTGATTCTATGTATCTGACTTTGTATGATTCCTATTTTATTCATCTTATTTCTTATTTGCTATAATTCCTACTTTATTCACATCAGGTTCAGGCGATCCGGTTATTAAATTTCTGGCTGGCCCCTCCCCTCCCCTTCCAGGAGTCTCCATGCGCCCCATTTTGGCTTCCAGGTAAGTGCAGGGAGTCCTACTAGGGGTGTGGCGCAGCCTCCCCTCCCCCATGGCCCGTTTTTGCTCCCAGGAGGCTGCAGGAAGTTCTACTAGGCCCAAAACTGGGCAGGGGGACAGTGCCTAACCTGTGGCCTGTTTTTGCTCCCGGGGGGAGGGTGTGTGTGCAGGAGGCCGAGTGCTGCCTGTCATACCCCCTGGCCATGCCCACCCAGCCGGTCATTAGGGCAGAGAACTGGTTGTTAATTTATTTGAATCCCATCACTGAGCAGCCCAAAATACCCTTTGGGCACCAGGGACCAGGGTGTGTGTATGGTTTTATGTATATCCCTTGCATAGGCAGATGAAGCTTTGCTCGCCTGCATGGCCTAGTTTCTGATTTTGGGCTCAATTGTGGTGGTTAAGTCAAGGATTACTTGCAATGAGACATTTACAGTATTGTGATGCCATAACACAAAGGGCAGAGTTTGCATTGCAGGGGACATTTTATCCTTTTCTTGGCACGGATAGGGTTCAGCAGTGGCACCAGCCAATGCCACCTTGGTCTCCTTTCCTGCTGCCACAAGGATGGGTGGAGAGCACTTTCATTCAGCCGTTGGGGAAATGCCCTTAGTTAGTGAATTATTTGGGGCCAGTCTCGCATACAAAGGAGGTCTAATGGAAGTCACTGTCTGTAGCAGCCAGCAGATTTTATCAGTACAAAGAGAGACTCCTTCTTCTTTTCCAAAAGAAACATCAGAGGGATTTCAAAGAAAGATCGAAAACTTTCAGGAAGGGCAGAGCTGCCCTTCCTGATTGCCCTATCACCAGGGCCATTCCCGGCTTCCTGAGCATGGAAATAGATGAAGGTGTCTTCCTGTCACTCCCAGCCTGGACATGTGTGTTCCAGCTTTAATTTAAAGTCTGGGTTTTGTTTTTTTTTAGAATAGAATAACAAAGTTGGAAGGGACCTTGGAGGTCTTCTATTCCAACCCCCTGCTTAGGCAAGAAACCCTACACCACTTAAGATAAATGGTTATCCAATATCTTCTTAAAAACTTCCAAGACAACTTCACAACTTCTGCAGGCAAATTGTTCCACTGATTAATTGTTCTAACTTTCAGGAAATTTCTCCTTAGTTCTAAGTTGCTTCTCTCCTTGATTACAGTATTTTTTGGAGTATAAGAAGCACCCTTTTCCCCCTAGGGGGTGAAAATTTAGGTGCGTCTTATACACCGAATGTAGCTCCACCCACCCACCGGCCCCCACCCTTTGGCCTCTGCCTCCCAGAAATGTACCTCCTTGTAGCAAGCAGCAAGAAGAAACAGCTATTGGAGAATAGCTTGACTTTTTACCCAACCATCTTAGCTCTTTAGCAGCAGATGGATCCAGCAATTAGCTATACATTCTGCCAACTACTCAAACTGGCATGTGCCCTTTTCCCAGAAGTGGCTGAGCCAGGCTGCTGCGTTCTTTGCTGAGGCTTTAACAACAAATCCAAACTCCCAAAGATGCTTTTTCAGGAGGCCATTGGACTTTTCTTGTTTTCTTTTTCTTTGAAGACGTTTTGTTTCTCATCCAGTCAGAACTGAAGAAGCTTCTTGGATGAGAAGTGAAATGTCTTTAAGGAAAAAAACAAGAAAAGTCCAGTGGCCACCTGAAAAAGCACCTTGGGAACAAACCATGACCTGGATGATTGAGAATCTTTATCCCTTTGGGATGAACACCCTTTGAATGGTGTGGGACGATGAATGGATTTTCGGGGGGGGGGGGGGTGAAGATGCACACTACAGGAACCATTTGCACTATGTAGGTGACCCGAAGGACACAGATAAACCTCCAAGTGACGTCAATGACTCTCTAAAAGGATGCAAATGACCAGCTGTCTGCAAGGAATGGAAATCCTTCCATTCCCCACCACGCACACAAATGCCTTCATCCATAATTCTATGCGCCCCACCCCCGCACATGCAATTGTGACCCCCCCCACTCCCGCCCCGCTCCTGGTACGTGATGGCACAATGGGCCCAGTAGGCCTGTTTTTCTCCCTCCCCAGGCTCTAGAGCCTTTCTAGGAGCTTGGGGAGGGCGAAAACAGCCTCCCCCCCCCCCCGGAGGCCCTCTGGAGGCAGGAGACAACCTGTTTCCCTACTTCCAGTGGGCCCAGAAAGTGCCATAGGTTCACTATCATGGCCATAGACTTTTAACAATTTTTTTTTCTAAGAGACTGCTTCACCTTTACAGCATTTTGTGAATTGGAACCCAATTCACACAGTCAGTGCAAGAAATGCAGTGAAGGAAAAAAAGTCTCTCTAGAAAAATCTAGACCAGGGGTGTCAAACTCAAGGCTTGGGGGCCGAATCTGGACCGTGGGGTGCTTAGATGTGGGCCACGGGTCCACCCTGGAAACAGCGAAGGACTGGCCCGTAGTGCTTCTGCCAGTAAAAAATGGAACTCGGGAGGGCTGCGTGCAAAATCGGGGAGAGCTCCGATTTTGCTGGCAGAGGGTTGCAGGAGGCCGTCGCAGCTGAAAATGGAGTTCGGGAGCCTGTTTAGCCTGGCAGAGTGCTCGGGCCACCACAGGAGCCCCCGGCATGAGTAAAATCAAGCTCATCACAGCCCTTGACCATGCCCCCTTGCTCCTCCAAGGACAGACACAACTCTGATGCGACCCTCAATGAAATCGAGTTTGACACCCCTGATCTAGACAGTTATTAACTATCTGAAATGGTATAGAGTTTTCTACTTGAGCAGTGGGTTGGATTAGAAGACTTTTAAGGTCCCTTCCAACAATGCCCCAACCAGGAGTAACAGAATAAGAGAATTCTGTTATTAGTGCAGGGGGCATAGTTTTCATTTTTTCTGAAAAAAAGAAAACTTCCAAGAATCACAGTTTTTCTTGTACCACTTTCAAAACTCAGATCTTTCTGCCCTAAAAGTTGGCCCGTTTTTTTTTCCCCCTTTGGATTTTCCTTAATTATTAAAACCTTGGAAAAAAAGTTAAAAGTTTAAATTCTTTAAATTGTTTTTAAAACAATTTAAAAAGCAAGCAATTCACTACTTTAGGTTTATACTGATTCCTAGGACAAGCTCCTTAAAGAGCTGTTTTTGAAATGGGAATCCAATGCCCTCTTCTTATTTTGTGCAACCAGCGCATTAAGCTTTATAAACGACATGCCTCTTTGTATAAACTAATTTACTAATCTGGGCCATAATTCAGTTTATGGTGTAAGAAGTTAGCACCCACCTCTCTCTTAGGAAATTGAGGTATTTTAGGAAATACTAAAAGGGCAGAATATCTCGCCTAAAATGGAGGCAGAAACTCACCCCCCGCCCCTTGTCAATGGGCCATTAAGGTCTGGGTCAGTCTATTCTACATAACAAAGATCTACCTCCTTCAGGCAGAGCCATAATAGGAATCCCAAAGCCCTTTCATTACAACATCACCCAGCAAGGCTCAACCAAGCCTGGGACTCAAAAGACAAAGTTACCCTTGCATGGCCCCACGGGAGTCTGATAACCAATCAGAATACAAGCTCAAATTCAAAAGCCCAACAGAGGGTATAAATCTCTCTCACCCATTGCCTTTTTTGCTCAGGACCTCAAAACCATGCGGTCCTGTCCACCATTAAACCATCTTTTCAAGCAGTCTCCATGTTTCCAGTGTCTTTCTCCCCACTTGGAACTGAACCCAGATGGATATTTCTTCCAACAATGGCCTCATTTATTAGTGTGAGACAATGTCCTTCAGGCTATTCCCATCATCGAAACGCTGGTTACACACACAGTTTCTTTCCTTTTGTCTTTGAAAATGCTTTGCTAATATTACTTCCAAGGGGAACACTTTGGTCAGTTGGGAAATTAGTGCTGTCTTTAATGCTGATGCAGAGTTGGCAAAATGTGAATAATTGGCAGCATTATCCCATGACAGTAACCCCAGCCTGACACAGATATGCAGGGGCTATGATTTCTACCATTCTCAACTGGAGATGGAGTTTGTTTTATTTTGATTATCCCCCCCTCCCCTCTTCTTGTTTATTTTATTCCTATTGTTGGAAGAAATGTCCTTTTGGGTTCAGTTCCAAGTGGGGAAAAAGACACTGAAACACGGTGGCTGATTGGGAAGATGGTTTAATGGTGGACAGGAGCACATGGTTTGAGGTCTTGGGCAAAAAGCACATGAGGAGAGAGATTTATATCCTCTATTGGGCTTTTGAATTTGAGCTTGTATTCTGATTGGTTGTCAGACTCTCATGGGGCCATGCAGGGCTAACTTTGTCGTTTGAGTCCCAGGCTTAGTTGAGCCTTGCTAGGTGATGATGTAAAGAAAGGGCTTTGGCCAATTCCTACTATAGCTCTTCCTCAAGGAGGTAGATCTTTGTTATGTAGAAGAGACTGGCCCAGGCCATTGACAAAGGTGGGGGGGCTGAGTTTCTGCCTCCATTTTAGGGGAAATATTCTGCCCTTTTAGTATTTCCTAAAATATCTCTTTTTCCTAGGAGAGGGGTGGGTGCTAACTTCCTACACTAGCAACCACAACTTTTTAAAAAGGAGGATGCAGAGAAGAAACAGCTTATAATAGTGGTCTATGTTGTAGGAAGAAATAGCCTTCTAGGTTCTGCTCCAAGTGGGAAAAAGACACTGGAAACATGGAGACTGCTTGGAAAGATGGTTTAATGGTGGACAGGATCCATGGCTTGAGTTCCTGAACAGAAAAAAAGGGCAGATACAGTGAGTCTCTGGGTTTTATGCTCTCTCTGGCTCTGAACTTCCTGGGGCCCAGAAAGAGTATCCTGATTGGTTGTCAGACTTCCAGGGGGTGGGGGTCTTAGCTAGCCCGCTGGTTGATGTAATCTTCCCAAGTGCCATGTGGTAAGTTTCTGTCTAGATGGGTCCCATTGTCTTGCAGATGAGGTCCATTGACAAAGATTGAGTTTCTGCCTCTGGCCCATTAACAAAAGGGTGGGGGCAGGAAGGTGGGAGCTGCTTTGTCTTTAAAACATGCTTCTCCATTTCTCATCCAGGGAAACATAATATTCTGCCTTTTTAATATTTCCCAAAATATTTCATTCTTCTAGGAAAGGGGTGGGTGCTAACTTCCTACAATGTGATTGCTTGCATGTAAGTTTTGAAGACAGGTTGAAGACCATATATTCACTTTTCTTGAGAACGTGCTTTGAAATTCATATGCTTTTCATTTCAGGTGTGCCCTGTTCTTCCCATCCTAGTTCAGCATCCATAATTGATAGGATCTGGCTTGGTTTAAGACAATGTTTCTCAATCTTGGCATCTTTAAAGTGTGTGGACTTCCACCTTTCAAAATTATGGCAGGCTGGGGAACACACATCTTAAAGTTGTCAAGGTTAAGGAGCATTGTTGTAACAAATCTACCGTTTCCCAGCAGAAATTGTGGTCAAACTGATCAGTGTGTTGTGGAATTAAGGAGGTGTCATCATATTTGCTGACAGCCAGTTGATGTTCATGGACACATTCTCTCAATTTTCTGCCTCTTTTCCCTCCAGCGTGACTTTTGCAATCCTTGCCTTATATGTTGTAAGACAACTCCTAATTTACCTCCATCGGCTGTTGGGTTTTCTGAGGATATTTTGAATAGATTTAGTTGGTTTAGAGGCTGCCAGTTATCTTCCAGAAATGGAGCAAAATAGACCAAAACCTTCTCTCCCCCCCCACCCCCCACCCCTGCTCATCTTTAACATGTGCACTAGCCAAAATAATAAATTGCAAATGTGTTAAATGGGCTCCTTTAAATGGCAGCTTATTTGTTTCTGTGCAATTTTTTTTAAAAAGAGTCTCAGCAGTAATTTGACGTCACTGAAAAAATATTGTGATTATGCATAGTACAAATCAGTCAGGACAAACAGTCACACGTCAGAAACTCAGATGAAATGCCTCCGTAAGACAGGATAGGAATGGAAATAATTAAGAAATCATTACTAACATTTAAAGAGAAATGCAACACTCCGTCGGGACTCTTGTGGGCATTAACCCTCCATCGAGAGAATTTCCCCCCCCCCTCTTCTTTTCCTCTTTTAAGTAGGCAGAATTTCAAAATGGGGATTGTCTTTTAAGGATTTTCTCCTGAGAGCCTTTGGAATAGAATAGAGGCTCTTCAAATGTGGTGCGGAGACCCCCAGGGACTCCTCAAGGTCCTCCCAGAGGATCCCCAAAGTCAAGTAAACATTTCAAAATGTCTCAGTTTTAATTCCTAATATCGTAAATATTGATCGATATAACCCACATAAACTAAAGCTGTTTGGTGAATATGGGCTTGCTTTATGACTTTTCACAACTGCTGCTAAAAAAAATGATCATTCAGTTGGGCACAGTCACATGATGTCACATTTCATGACTAGCATGGCTTACAACCAGTGGTGGGATTCAGCCGGTTCAGGTTGGTTCGGGCGAACCGGTTGTTAAATTGCTGGCTGGCCCCGCCTCTTCCTGCCCTGCCCTTTCCAGGAGTCCCCATATGCCCCGTTTTTGCCAGGAGGCTGCAGGGAGATCTACTAGGCCCAAAATGGGGCCTGTCTTTGCTCCCTTGGGGATGCAAGAGGCTGAGTGATGCCTGTCACACCCAATGGCCACACCCACCATGGCCACACCCACCCAGCAGAGAACCAGTTGTTAAATTATTTAAATCCCACCACTGCTTACAACTATAAATCCAGACTCAATTACCATCATAAGTTGAGGATTACCTGTATAGGGGAAGATAATTCATTGATTTAACAGGTTGCTGTTGGGTCGATTGGTTCCTGGACTGATGTTCTCCATCAGTCCAGGAACTCAGGAAGAAATGACTCCCTGAGACAGTGAATAGCCGGTGGAGAAGAGGTGACTGCTGGTTCATGGGCAGCTGTCCTTTTCCGAATGCTGGAGAGAGAAGGAAGATACACAAATGTTTGCAATCTATTAAACCACTTGACCTTCTGCATATGCCAAGCATTGCAGCTGATTGAATCTGGGATAACATAGAGAGCCAGTTTGGTGCAGTGGTTAAGGCCCAACACTAGAAAGTGGGAGTTCAGGAGTGCAAGTCCTACTTTGGCCATGAAAGACAGTGACTTTGGGCCAGTTACTCTCTCTCAGCCCAACCCCCCTCACAGGCACACACCTTCCTCCTTCTGAACATAGAAGGAGAAAGGTGTGTGCTGGATATGTTAGCCACCTTAAGTTATTTGTAAAAATAATAAAGGTATAGGTTTCCCTGTCAATCACATCTGACTCTAGGGTACAGTACTCATCTCTGTTTCTTGGCTGAGGAGCCAGCCTTGTCCAAGACATTTTCTGTGGACATGTGACCAGCATGGCTACATACTGTTACCTTCCCACCGAAGTGGTACCTATTAAACTACTTACATTTTAATGCTTTCAAACTGCTAGATGGGCAGTAGCTGGAGCAAGAAACGGGAGCTCACCCTGTCATGCGGTGCTCAGGTCTCGAACCCAGGCTGCCAGCTTTCCAGCTGACGAGCTCAGTGTCTTTAACCACTGACCATGAGCAATAAAGGTGGGATAGAAATAAATAAATGTTGGGATTGTGCCATCTGACTCCTCACTTCTGGTGGATTTGCATTTCAGCACACTTGTGATCCTTATTTTCCTTCCTGGCCAAAGTTCTCTTCCTTTTCTTTTAAATTATTTTCCCCTTCTGCAATGGCTGAAGTGAGGCAGATCTAGGAAACATTGGATCTGATCACGATTTAAGAAGAGCAGACAACCCTTAGTCAGCGGTGGACTTCAAAAATTTTAGCAAGGGGTTCTCTGCCCGGTTGCGGGGGGCGTGGCCATGGGGGGGGAGTGTGTCCTAGCCAGCCTCCTGCACCACGGCAGGGGGAGCGTTTTTGCCCTTCCCAGGCTCCTGAGGCTTTCCTCAAGCCTCCGGGAGGGTGAAAACATCCACCCTGGACTCCAGAGGCCCTCTGGAGGCCTTCCCAAACTTCCAGTAGGCCTATTTTTCGCCCTCCCAGAGCCTCCACATGGGACCTGCACTTACCTGCATCCAAAACAGGCCACGTGGGGATTCCTGGGAGGGGAGGGGCAGGGTGAGTGGGCCCATCCAGGAGTGGCATTTGAGGGTTCTCCGAACTGCACAGAATCTTAGCTAGAGGTTCTTCCGAACCCCCAGCAGCCCACACCTGCCCTTAGTGACTTCTGTCACATAATACCTAGATTCAGCAACGGCTACTTGGAAGTGTGTGTTGGTTGTTGCTGTTATTGTGGGAGCAATAAGCTGACTTTGCATAAAATATACAAAAGTATGAAGGCTATTGCTTAACATATTGTAAGCCACCCTGAGTCTTCGGAGAAGGGCGGCATATAAATCTAATTTTTAAAATATTGTTATTATTATTATTTTAAAATCACTCCATTCTTTCTGATCAGGCATTTGTGACCATCGTTTGCTGACAGGTTCAGAACGAGGCAAGAAGGTATTTGTGCAACAACAATGGAATTTTTAACAACATGCTAATGTAGGCGGAAAGGTAAAAGAGAAGAAACTGTCAAAAAAAATGCCAGCAAACAGCTAAGAAAGGAAAACAATTCCAGATTGAATAGCCTCTGAGAAAAAAAGAGAACAATGGGTGCTGCAATTATGATTAAGTGACTGATGATCCATCTCTCCGCCCCCCTCCTCTCCCCCCCCACCGCCCCACACACGCACTTCTCGCCCCCACTGGTTTTTTTACTGGAATATTTTCTGGTGCATAAATTGAAAAATCTTGGCTTTGTCACTGGAAGGTATTATTCATGCCGTCCTTTGAAGCGAAGACTGTATTGAAGTGGTTTGGGGTTTTTTTGACACCGCTACATTTCTAGCACTGCATTCAGCATTTCTCTTTTCATGAGGCTGTCAATACATTCTGCTGTGTAAAGGCAGGTTAAAAACGAGAACGCGACTTCCTACAATGAGAGTACAGGTAGACCTACCTCGACTGACAACCGTTCGTTTAGTGACTGTTCCAAGTTGCAACGGCACTGAAAAAAGTGACTTATGACCGTTTTTCATAGTTACGACCTTTGAAGCATCCCCATGACCATGTGATCAAAATTCAGATGATTGGCAACTGGTTCATATTTATGTCTTTTTCCCGAGGTCACGTGATAGCAATAGCAATAGCAAAAGCACTTAGACTTATATACTGCTTTATACTGCTTTACAGCCCTCTCTAAGCGGTTTATAGAGTCAACAATTGCCCCCAACAATTTTAGGTCCTCGTTTTACCACCTCGGAAGGATGGACGGCTCAGTCAACCTTATCCTGATTCCCTTTGTGACCTGACAAGCAAAATCAATGGGGTAGCCAGATTCACTTAATAACCAGGTTACTAACTTATCAACTGCAGTGATTCACTTAACAACTGTGGCAAGAAAAGTCATAAAGTATGACAAAACTCACATAACAAATACACACACACATATATTGAGAGCGGGTTGTATACAAATCCGGCATAGTAAAACATTAGAAATCTGATTTAAAAAACATTTTAAGTAAGACAACCTTGATGAGGAAACGTGTGTGTGTGTGTGTGTGTGTGTATGTATATGTATATGTGTATGTGTATGTGTATGTGTATGTGTATATGTATATGTATATTTTTCCTCATCGAGGTTGTCTTTTACTTAAAATGTTTTTTAAACCAGATTTCTAATATATATGATTTCCAGATCACTGCCAGCAAAATTAATTCCCTCCACACACACAAAATGAATTAGTAAAAATGCTTGTATTCTTGCCATGGATACTCAGTAGATACAGAGCTATATTTCATTCCATTTTCAGAATGGTGAGTCTAGAAATACAGGAATGCTTGAGGGACAATCAGAGCCCTATAAAACCCAAAGTTTTGAATGAAAATGCATACATTTACAATATATAATATGCTTCCTTTGTGTAGGAGAAGAAAAAGCTGAGCTGGAAGGCGGAATTAAGGGTGCCATCAGTTTGGAATTAGTGTGTTGCCGCAGGAGACCCAAGTCCCCCTTGAATTCTGTTGACCATGATCTAGCTCCAATTTAGCTTTGACCATTGTTTGACTAGATTCTTGTATTAGAGGTAACAATAATAAGCACCTTTCTGTGTTTTGAACTTGACAAATGTTCCTGATTATTAGCATCTGACACTTCGGCCTTTAAAATTATGTTCCTGATCTGATCCAGGGTGTTTTCAATCTACTTTCTTAAGATATATATGTGGTCTAAAGCAGGGATGGGCTGCTGGCGGTTCACAGGGGTTCGGGAGAACCTCTAGCTAAGATTCTGTACAGTTCAGAGAATCTCCAAATCCCACTCCTGGCTGGCCCGCCCACCCCACCCCCTCCAGGATCACCCCGTTTTGGATGCAGGTAAGTGCAGGGCGTGTGCAGAGGCGCTGGGAGGATGAAAAATGGGCCTACCAGAAGTTCAGGAAGGCTGGAAATGGGCCTGTTTCCAGCCTCCGGAGGGCCTCCGGAGCCTGGGGAGGCCGTTTTCACCCTCCCGGAGGCTCAAGGAAAGCTTCCGGAGCCCGGGGAAGGCAAAAACAACCCCCCCCCCCACTGTGGTGCAGGAGGCCGACTATGCCACTCCCACCATGGCCACACCCACCCAGCAACCGGGCAGAGAACCCCTTGCTAAAAATTTTGAAAACCACCCCTGGTCTAAAGAGATTGCCCCACATAAAAATGCTGTACTCCTTACAAAGAAGTATATTCACACATATTCCAACAAGACCTGGCTATTCCTGAAATTGGGCCCCTGCTAAAACAAACATGTGGAGGTATTTATTCTTATTAATAGCTGTGATGCTTGTTTATCTACTTACAATAGTGCCAGTTACGTGTCTGCCAATTTTGGGAGTTGAGCTTCCTTCCTCTTCTCAGTGGCAGAGGTCTTCTGTAGAATGAGGTGAAGATGGCCATGTATTCTTCCAGTGTTAAATTGGTCCCTGCTGGGAGCCGTGCTTGAATAAGTACTTGCATAAATTTGGAGCTGCCCTGCTTGCTAGAGGGTTCATTTATAATTGATTAGGAATATAAAACACATTCGTTTTGATTCAGCCTTCAAGAAAACACAGATCTGAATATACATAATTTCACACACCAGAGCAGAATAGTTGACTGTGTAGGAAGTTAGCACCCATCCCTCTCCTAGAAAAGTGAAATATTTTAGGAAATATTAAAAGGGCAGAATATTTTCCCTAAAAGGGAGGTAGAAACTCAGCCCCCCTACCTTTGTCAATGGGCCATTAAGGCCTGGGCCAGTCTATTCTACACAACAAAGATTTACCTCTTTCAGGCAGAGCCATAATAGGAATCCCAAAGTCCTTTCATTACATCATCACCCAGCAAGAGTCAACCAGACTTGGGACTCAAAAACACAACCTATAAAGTTACCCCTGCACGGCCCCATGGGAGTCTGACAACCAATCAGAATGCAAGTTCCAATTCAAAAGCCCAGAGAGGGTATAAAACCCAGGCACTCTCAGCATCTCTTCCCTTTTCCCCCTCAAACCCTGTGGTCCTGCGAACAGTGTGCTTATTTATTTTATTTATTTTATTTTATTTGGTTTATATGCTGCCCTATCTCCCAATGGACTCAAGGCGGCTCACAACAACAAGATGCACAAAGCCACAATACAAAGTTAAAATCTAAATCTAAAAATCTAAAAGCCAAAATCAATTTAATTATGTTTTAAATTATCTTAATTTTCATATTGTATGTGTTTTAATTTTTGGCTGTTCACTGCCCTGAGTCCTTCGGGAGAAGGGCGGTATACAAATTTAATAAATAATAATAATAATAATAATAATAATAATAATAATAATAATAATAATAATAATAATAATAATAATAAATAAATAAATAAACCAACCCAATAAAATCTAAAACTCTTAAAACCCCCATTAGTCCAGGTCGGGGAACTTGAATAATCAAGCCTTTAATTCGCAGCGGAAGGTGCGAAGGTCAGGAGCCAACCGGAGCTCCAAGGGGAGTTGATTCCAGAGGGTGGGCGCACCCACAGAGAAGGCTCTACCCCTGGAGGCCGCCAGCCAACATTGTCTAGCCGACGGCACCCTGAGCAGGCCCTCTCTCTGAGTGCGGACTGGGCGATGGGATGTCGTTGCTGGCTGCAGGTGGTCTGCCAAATATCCTGGGCCTAAGCCATATAGGGCTTTATAGTTCATCACCAGCACCTTGAATCTCACCCGGAGGGCAACCGGTAACCAATGCAAGTCGTGCAGGAGGGGTGTAAGATGGGAGAATCGGGACATTCCCACCACAACCCATGTGGCTACATTTTGCACCAGCTGAAGCCTCCAAGTGGCCCTCCAGGGCAGCCCCATGTAGAGAGTATTACAGTAGTCAATACGTGAGGTGACTAGCACATGAGTAACTGTGCGTAGGGCATCTCGATCCAAGTAGCATATACATGGACAGAGCATGTGAGCGGGGCAAACTGGTGGTAAAGGTAAATGAAACCTACCCCTGCACAAGACCCATGACAAGACCCATCAGAAGACTCACTGATGACTCACAGCTGACCCATCACAAAACCCTCACTTGACACACCCATACTTGAAGCCCTTATAAATAGAAGAACACTGACATCACCTAAACTCCGATGAAGATGTTACCTAGCCTGGTAATGAAATGTTCAGAAACCACCCACAAACTCAGAGAACGAACCTTACCCTAGAATTGTCAGATAGGGCATTCTGATCATTGTAGCTCCCAACACATCTGAAGGGTGCCATGCTGTGTACCAGTTTATTTGAAAGGACATCTAGCCTAAATCTGATTTAAAGTTAAAGATGCATCAGAAGGAAATGCAGACAATGACGTACAGGGACTTCTTATTCCAGCTTTTCCCACGACAGTCAGATGTTCTGCAGGGATCAGGATCTGTGTAGTTCAATGTCCTCTGTTGACCTCTTCATTGGTGACGCATTTCCTTTAACGCTTCACCTTTTCCTTTCCTCAGCTGATGCTCTATTTCTGTGAACTGTCTGGCCCTGGTAAGTTTGAATGGGCTGTTTTTAATTCAAGAAAAGGTAACCTAAAGGCCAAAAGGATGTCTCCGTCAGTCTGAAACATAAGTGGAGCTTTTGTTGTTAAGCATTTTGGCTTGAAAGAGTTATTTTGCTACCTTAAATAAATGGCCGGGTTATTCTTGTAGTCGAAAAAGGTCAGATAAAATTTCCATTGACCAGAATGATTCAGGCTTACAAAAGACAAAGAAGGAAGGGGAATATTATATAACACGGTTCAGAATTGAATGTCCCCAGACAAATCTCTATGGTTTGCTTGGAGACCTTCTGAGAAGACTAATTGAAGGGTCTTTTCCAACTGGACAGAAGAGAATTGTAGAAGTGTTGGTTCTTTCCTTTAAAGCCCTTCATGGCATGGATCCAGGTTATCTGAGGAATCGTCTCTCATCCCAATGGGATTGACTTTCTTCACCAGGGCTGGCAGAAGGAGCCTGCTGCAGATACCGTCGATCAAGGAATTTTGGCTGGTGGTGTCCAGGAGAATAGACTTTTTCGTTGTGCCTCCTGCCCTTTGGAACGTTATACCCGCTGAGTGATTGGCAGCCGCTCTACTGACCTTCTGTAAGGGCCTGAAGACCTATCTGGCTCTACCAGTTGACCTGTCCTGGCAGCCCCATTCTGGAACCAGCTATCAGATTAGAGAAGACCCCCAACTCTCCCTATGTACTTCTGCACTACTATTAATCTTCTTATCGTTCCCACCACCCATCTCCTTCCACTTATGACAGTATGACTGTAACTTTGTTGCTTGTATCCTTACGATTTATATTGATATTGTTTCCTGATTGCTTATTTGTACCCTATGACTATCATTAAGTGTTGTACCTTATGATTCTTGATGAACATATCTTTTTATGTACACTGAGAGCATATGCACCAAGACAAATTCCTTGTGTGTCCAATCACACTTGGCCAATAAAAATTTCTATTGTATTCTATTGTATCCTATCCTACCCTATCCTAGCCCAGCCCAGCCCAGCCCAGCCTATTCTCCCTTTCTCCCCACCTTTTAACTGTATTTCTTATTGTTGTTATTTATTGTTGTATCATTTTCATGTGTATCAGTTTTTAATATTTGTAAGCCGTCAAGGGTCACCTCTAGACAAGATGGGCACCACATAAATAAAAAATAACTAAACAAACTGACCCCACTATTAAGCAAAGTGAAAACAAACAAACAATCAACGAGGTAGTCCTTGACGTACGACCACAATTGAGCCCAGAATTTATGTTGCTAAGTGAAACAGTTGTCAAGTGAGTGTCTCTCCATTTAACCACCTCGCTTGTCACAGTTGTTCAATGAATCACTGCAGTTGTTAAGTTAGTTACAGGGTTGTTAAGTGAAGCTGGCTTCCTCGTTGGCTTTGCTTGGAAGGTCGCAAGAAGGAATCACATGACCACAAGACACTGCAACCGTGATAAATATGAGCCTGTTGCCAAGCGTCTGAATTTTGATCACATGATGCTGCAACCATCGTAAGTGTGAGAAAGGTCATAAGTCACTTTGTTCAGTGCTTGGAAACTTTGAACAGTCATTACATGAAGTGTTGTAACTTGAGGACTACCTGTATTAAGCAAAGTGAAGAAAAGTGATGGCTAAGAGTGGTGGGAGCACAGTGATTAGAATGTAGTACTGCAGGCTACTTCTGCTGACTGCCAGCTGCCAGCACTTCGAGTATCACTGGTGTAGAAAGTTGGCACCCACTCCTCTCCTAGAATAATGAAATATTTTGAGAAATATTAAAAAGGCAGAACATTATATTTTCCTGTTTGAGAATGGAGAAACGTGTTTTTTAGGGGCAGAAAGCAAACTCGTTCTTTAGCCCCCTCCCCCACTCTCAGCAGATATTTTGTGCCCATTAAGAAAGACTATTTATTTATTTATTTATTTATTTATTTATTTATTTATTTATTTATTTATTTATTTATTTATTTATTTATTTATTTTTTATACCGCCCTTCTCCCAAAGGACTCAGGGCGGTGTGCAGCCACAGTTAAACAATATAAGATACAAAATTTAAAAGCAATTAAAACAGATTAAATACTTTTGGCCCTTCCGTTAAAAACCCACAAGTTTAAGACACCCCCATCCAAATTCTTTTTAAGCCAGTCCAGCCTGTTGAAATAGCAGAGTCTTAAGGGCACAGCAAAAGGTACGCAGGTCGGGAATCATCCATAGCCCTGGAAGCAGTTCATTCCAGAGGGCGGGTGCCCCCACAGAGAAGGCTCTCCCCCTGGGGGTCACCAGTCTACACTGTTTAACCGATGGCACCCTGAGGAGTCCCTCTCTGTCTGAGCGTGTTGGTCGGTGGGAGGCTATTGGTGGCCAGCCTATCTACAAAACCAAAGACCTTCAGCTCCAGGATGATGGAATTAAGAACAGGACATGAGCTTTCAGGACGTAATAGGATTAACCCACTACCATTTAGCAGAAGACACAGAGCTCACCACATTGCACAGTCTCCTAAGGGTATTTCAGTCATTGTATCAACTCAGAGCAGACCAAACTTCAACCAAACCTGAGAGCTCAGACAAACTCCTAGGACTTGTACTTTGCCCATAGAGCCAGCTATGACCCCTACATAACCCCTTTGGCCCCATGGGAGCCTGGCAACAGCCAATAGAATACATGCTCTTGCACAGAAACAGGAAGCTCAAATACAAAGCCCAGAGAAGCTCTCAAATCCATGTGCTTAGCTGCATCAGAAGCATGTACTTGATAATTCTGCTTCATCATTAAACCATCTTTCCAAGACATGTTTCCAGTGTCTTTCTCCCAGCTTGGAACTGAACCAGGGGTGGGTTTTACTTACTTTTACTACCGGTTCGCAATGGGGCCGCGCACATGCGCAGAAGCATTCTGATGACATCGGGGTCAGTGGGCGGAGCCTCTCTCCGGTTTTACTACCAGTTCTATAGAATTGGTCCGAACCGGGGACAACCCACCACTGAACTGAACCAGATGGATATTTCTTCCCACACCAGCTTAAGGTTGACTCAGCTTTCCATCCCTCCGAGATCAGTAAAATGAAGACACAGATTGCTGGAGGCAAAATGCTGACTCTTAGAGAGGGCTGTAAAACACTGTAAAGCTGTATATAAGACTAAGTGCTATTGCTATTGCTAATGAAAGATTAAACAAAATGATGGAAAATGGCAGCTGGCTTTCCTTTTTTGAACTTGCCAGCTGTTCCCTTCTATTGGCTCGGAGAGGTGCAAATGGCAGGACTGAAGTGTGATTTATGATAGAGGTGTTGGGTTGGATTGGGAGTGAGCAAATTTAAGTGCCCTTTTTTAGCCCAGGAATCCACAACTGAGCTTGTCTGGAAACTATTTCCTACTTTGGAAGCCCGTTTGAACGTTACATCATTTAAATGAGACCACCTGGGCTGGGAACTAATTTTTGGAAGAAGGGAATAGGAACAGATTCTGTCTCTGTCATGAAACTGCAGATGTGTTCTGTGATGTGACCAGAACTTGTGCTTAATTCAGAAAGTCTTTAAGGTTATCTTTTCAACTATCCCAACCACCTTTGTGGAATTATTATGACAAACTTAAAGAGATAAATCCCCTTTGAGTTCCAGAGAAGAAACAGGGTATCACTTAACAATAAAAACAGTAACATTTAAATTGTGAATCAGTCAGGTTCTTCCATGTAATAGGGTGGGGTGCAATATAACTTCCTTGTGGTGCACCCCGGGGAACGTGACTTTGTCACAGGTATATAGTCTACACCAGGGGTGTCAAACTCGATTTCACTGAGGCCCGCATCAGCGTTGTGCTTGACTTTGGGGAGACAGGGTGGGCGTGGCTAGGCTGGGCATGGCCTTGATGTCACTCATGTCGGGAGGCACCTGTGGTGGCCAGGACTTCCCTCAGTTCCTCCCTCACTCTCATAATCTCCTTCCTTCCTTCCTTCTCTTCTTTTTCCTTCCCTCTTCATCTTCCCCCCCCCTCTTTCCTTCTTTTTCCTTCCTTGCTCTCTTCCCATCTTCCCTTCTTTTCCTTTGTCTTTCTTCTTTCCCTTTCCCCTTTCCTGTCCCTTCTTGCTGCTCAAATGCAAAAAGGGGAAACATTCCCCCTTTTGTTTTGTTTTTAGTTTGTTTAGCTAGCCCTCTGCCAGTGAAAACGGAGCTCAGGGAGGCTAGGGTGCCGCCCGCAAGCTCAGTTTTTGCTGGCAGAGGGCTGCAGGAGGCTGTTTGGCTAAAAACAGGGCCTGGGAAGGCCACACATGGCTCTCCCGAGCAGTCCCGTTTTCGCTGGCAGAGGCACCACCGGCAAGTCCTTTGTAGTTTCCAAAGTGGCTCCACAGGTCGGATCTAAGCACCCTGCAGGCCGGATCTGACTTTGAGTTTGACACCTCTGGTCTACACACTCCGGCTGCTGGATTTCACAAGGATCCCCCGCAGGGGTGGGTTCTACTTACCTTTACTACCGGTTTGCAACGGGACCACGAACCTGTTTCTGCACATGCGCAGAAACTTCCTGATGACATCCGGGTCGGTGGACTGAGCCTCCTGCTGGTTTACTACTGGATCTTGCAAACCGGTCCGAACTGGGGGCTACCCACCACTGATCCCCTGGCATGAAGCAACAGCATGGATATAAAGACAGCAGCTCTTGTCAAATGTATTAATGCTGTACAGGAAGTCCTCACAACAGCCATTTCAAGTTACAACACCCTGAAAAAAAGGGTCTTGTGGGTGTTTTTCACACTTATGACCGTTGCAGTATTCTTGTGGTCAGGTGATTTACATTTGGATACTTGACAATTGGTTCCTATTTATGACAGTCACAGTATCCCGGAGTCATGTGATCATATTTTGGAACTTCCTAACAAGCAAAGTCAATGGGGAAGCCAGATTCACTTAACGACTCTGTTACTAACTGCAATGATTCACGTAACAAATGTGACAAGGGAAGTCGTAAAGGGGGGCAAAACTCACTTATCAAATTTCTCACTTAGCAAACATTGGGCTCCATTTTGATCGTAAATCGAGGACCTCTGGTATTCTCTTACACCCTATGAAATAAAATAAATAAATAAATAAATAAATGGATTAGTAAGAAATCCTCTCGTCTCCAGAGTAAAATGTCTTGATCTGAAAAACCACTGTCAGGAAGTGGGACAGATTTCTACTGTTGGAAAAAATATCCTTCTGGGTTGAAGTTCCCAAGTGGAGGAAAAGACACTGGATTCATGCAAGTTGCTTGGAAAGAAGGTTTATTGATGAAGAGGATCACATGCCTTGGAGATCCTGGGTGAAAAAAAGGAGAGTGATGCTAAGAGTCCCTGGATTTTATACCCTCTCTGGCTTTGAACTTCCAGGGGCACAGAAAGAATATCCTGATTGGTTGCTGTCAGAGGTCATGGCTAGCTTTGTAGGTTGTCTGTGTGCTAACTTTGGTTGAATCTTGTTGGGTGATGCAATGAAGGGCAATTAAATGGCTCTGCCTGAAGGAGGTAGATCTTTGTTATGTAGAATGGACCGGCCCAGGCCTTAATAGCCCATTGACAAAGATGTGTGTGTGGGGGGGTGAGTTTCTGCCTCCCTTTTAGGGGAAATATTCTGCCCTTTTAATATTTCTGAAAATATTTCATTTTTCTAGGAGAGGAGTGGGTTTTAATTTCCTACGCTACTTTTCCACCAGGTAAGTTACAACCCTTTGATATTTTCTGTTTTCAGGGGAAGCCAGTGATCAAGGAGATATCTAATTTAACTTGAAGCTTTTGGGAATAAAAAGTTATGCAGTGTAACTGGCCTTATTTTACAGTTTTTGAAAAAATAAGGCTTGTAGATAAATATAGCAGGATAAGGATGGTCTCTGATTTACTGGAAATTATGCATATTTCCTTTCCAACTTTTAATAAAACCAAGTTGGACGCCACATTCTTTTAGCCGTTTCACGGAAGAGACTTTTCAATTCTTCGGTCTTCCCAAACATGAACACACTTCAGATGTGCACAGCAAATTCCAAAATGCCTCAATCGGCATGACTATGACTGAGAATTCTGGGAACTAAAGTTTATATAACAAAAAGAAGCCAAGATTTAATGCACCAAATCTTTTGATATTATCACCCTCTTGTATTTTAGCACCTAATAACCATAGGCGTTTACAATTTAAGGACTAAATATTACATTGTAGCTTAGGCCAGTGATGGCTAACCATCACGTGCCAGGAGCGGGGGTCGTGCGGGGAGGGGGCACGCATGTGCCCACACCCATAATTCTATGTGCCCCACCCCCATGCATGTGTGCATGACCCCCCCTCACTCCCGCCACTCCTGGAACAAGATGGCCCAGTGGGTCCAGTAGGCCCGTTGTTCTCTCTCCCCAGAGCCTTTCTAGGAGTCTGGGGAGGGCGAAAACAGCCTTCCCCCCACCCTAGAGGTCCTCTGGAGGCCGGAAATGGCCCATTTGCCAACTTCCGGTGGGACCAGAACGCCCATTTTTTGCTCTTTCCAGGCTCCAGAGCCTTTCTAGGAAGCTGGGGAGGGAGAAAACGGCCTCACCCTTGGAGGCCCTCTGGAGGCCGAAAATGGCCCGTTTGCCAAGCTCACATGACCATCAATATGGCTACGCGTGCCACCTATGGCACGTCTGCCATAGGTTCACCATCACGGACTTAGGCCATACTCTTGTTTATGTGCAATTGACAGATAGTCTGCCAAATTGTGATGTTAACATATATTTTATTTGTTATTTGCCACTATTTTATTCGAGAGCTTTTAACTAAATACCGTAAAATATAAATATAAAATATAACTAAAATATGTGTATTTTTAATTGCGCTGGTCTTCGACTGTAATAAATATTTTGAATTTGAATTTGAAGCCAAGACTGAAGACTCATGAATCCTATAGAAAAAGGGCTAATTATTAATCAGAAAGAATGTTCTGTGGCCAATTTAACAAGAAAAATTTTTAAAAGTTGTCCATTATTCACAAAAACCAGTAAAATGCGCTAGATAGCGCATCAAACTCATTTCCACACTAGCGATTCATAGTATCTTCTAGACCAGGGGTGTCCAACTGTAGCAACTTGTGGACTTCAACTCCCAGAATTCCCAAGTCAGCCAACATGAATTCTGGGAGTTGAAGTCCACAAGTCTTAAAGTTGCCAAGGTTGGGCACCCCTGGTCTAGACTGAGTCACCCAATCATTTTTATAGGAAATAAGCATGAATGTGAACAGGCTTTATATCATTTTAGTGATGGTCAGATGATGCAATGAAGACCATATAAATCATTAGTGTGGAAATTATCTAAGACTATTCTGCATTTAATGGTGTAGAGAAAAGGGGAGGGGGGCACTTCCAGCTTCTCAGAGAAAGAGCTGATAAAAGTACAACTTAATATGCATTCATTTTAAGGTATGTGGATTTCAACTCACAAAATACTAGGACAGTGATGGCTAACCTTTTCTGGACCCAGTGCCAAAAGCGTGCACACCAGAGGTGGGTTCTATTTATCTTTACTATGGTTCGCAGCGGGGCCGCACGCTCTTCTGCGCATGCACAGAAGCGTTTTTATGATGTTGGGTTCAGTGGGCGGAGCCGCCTGCCAGTTTTACTACCAGTTCTATAGAACCGCTGTGAACCGGGGACAACCCACCACTAGTGCACACCCGAACACCCAAAATGCAATGTGCATGTGGCCCCTGCACATGTGCTCCACGCACACATGCACCCCACCCCCACCCCCACGCATGTATCCCCACCCCCACACATGCAGTCCCCACACGCCCCATGCCCCCCATGCATGCACATGTGCCCCCACACACTCCCTGCCCCCTGCTCATGTGTGCGCCCCCACACATGCCCCCCCACATGTGCCCTGCCCCATGCACATGTCTTCTGCCCTCATACATGCACTCCCTGCCCCTGCGCATGCATCCACATCCCATGCATGCAGCCCCTGCACACACCCTGCCCCCATGCATGCACGTGTACCCCCGCATATGCCCCGCCCCCTGCATATGTGCACAGCCCTCTGCATGCACGGCACAGACCCAAAGACCAGTTGGCAAGTGAGAGGTGCGCGCGCATGCGCGGCAGAGCTAAACTGGGGTGATGGCTCCCGTGCCCACAGAGATGACGCTGCGTGCCAACTCTGGCACATCTGCCATAGGTTCACCATCATACTAGGCAGTGGTACTAGGGCAGTGATGGCTAACCTTTTTGCCGTCGCGTGCCAAAAGCATGGGGAGCATGGGGGGCTCATGTTCACATGTGCCCATATCCATAATTCAATGTGCCCTGCGCATACACATGCCAGCCCCTGCACTCCCTCCGCTTTTGGCACACGATGGCACGGTGGGCCTGGTAGGCCCATTTTTCGCCCTCCCCAGGCTCCAAAAAGGCCCGAAATGGCCCATTTATTGACTTCTGGTGGGACCAGAAATCCCATTTTTTTGCCCTCCCCGGGCTCCAGAGGCTTTCTAGGAGCCTGGGGAGGGCCAAAAAGGGCCTTTCCCACCCCGGGAGGCTGGAAACAGCCCATTTGCCGGTGGGCCTGGAAGGTCCGAAAATCAGATACACGCGCTGGGGCTGAGCTAGGGCAACACTCGCGTACCCACCAATATGGCTCCGCGTGCCACCTGTGGTACGCGTGCCATAGGTTCAACACCATGGTACTAGGGAGTTCTAGAAGTTGAAAATCCACACAATTTTAAAATTGCCAAGTTTGAAAAACACTGGTGTACATCATCCAGTTCTGCAGGGTCTAATTTCAGGTTTGTTAACAAAGAATATTGGCTTCGAAAGCGATCTCCATTCCCTTATGAATTAGAAGTCCATCAAATTATAAATTTCTACCCCTGCGCTATAAAACAGGATTTCTAAAACAAACTGCACTAGCAAGAAACCATTTCTAGAGCGATCTTTGTAAACTATTGAGAAAGAAATATCCATTTATTGTCCCGTTCTTTCTGTTCTGACTGGCCACAGATGGAGAAGGCAGTTTCAGTGACAAAAGATTTGGCAGGGTGGGTGTTGAATGAGTGTTACATGTGGTGGCAAATATAATTCAGCACTACGGTACTGTTTATCTTAGGAGATGTGAAGGAATTTGAGAGTACAAACGTACATCACGTTGTTTCTTTTTTTCATGTTCTAACTTTGGCTTTCTTATTAATTCTCGCATGTTCGCACAAGCACACCAACCAGAGTTTTGAAATTTTCCTTTGTAAAATTCTAATCTTGATCAACCTTCCGGTAGTTGCTGTTGTTTTCCAGAGTGAAGTTGGTTAGGGTGCGGTGAAATACATTCACTTCATACTCTGTTAGCAATAAAGCAAGTTTTATCCTGGATTATGGTAACCACTCTTCTAAAACGTTCTAAATCTGGATATTTTCTAACTTTGGTTAAAATAAGCAAGCTACACATCTCTTCCTCTTAGTACTTATTATGCCTGTATTACAAATGTAATATAGTAATATTACATTCATAGACCTATGCTATGATTGAAGATTTACCACCCACCTTGCAACATTCTGACAGCAATATAAAACAACTAATAAATTAACAAGAACCTAAACTGTGGCTACAACTTACTGTGTTAGCTTCCAAACTGAGTTTTTATGACGCTAAAGATAAGAGAAAAAGGACCCCCTTATTTCCATTGCTGAACTGGCCTCTCAGTTTTAAACATATTTATTTGGAGGGCCACTTAAATAGTATAATCACCAAGGGAAGCCCATCAGAGAAGCAAGTTTCGATGATGGTGCTTTTGATGGATAAAATAGTTTCATTTAACAAGTTGATCCAAATGTAAGGTTGTGTTCAAGGCTTAATTGGATAATTTAAAAAAATCAAGAAACTGCAGCCAGATTGGCGCTCGCCCAATATTGGAAAACTGACCAATTGCCAACAGATCAATTGATAATCCAAAAAATCTATAATTGCGCAGAAATGGACAAACTAACATTTGAAATGAGGGACAAGGTAGACTCAAAATGTTATATAGTGTGGAGTAGGTGGTACGATTGGATAACTCGCAGAAATGAGAGTAAATGAAAAATTTTGTATGACAATAAACAAATATGCACCATTAATAAGATAATGGACGTGTGACCAAAGTCACTTTTTCTTTTTAATGTATTGTCATTTGTATTAATATATATGTATCTTTGAATATACATAGTATAGTATTTTACTTTTGTATGTTTATTAAAGTTTTGTTTTCAAAACTAAAAAAAAATCAAGAAACTTATATACGAAATGATGGAGCCTGGTTAGCTTTAATAAAGATTAAGATTTTGAGATTAGTCTGTTGTATAAGCCCAGCCTATTTGTTTTATATTTTACTGTATTGTATGAAAATCATCTCTTGCCCTATGAGTTAGTTCATTAATGAGGTCCAAAGGTTCCTTTTTACCTATATGGTGGCCATGTGCAAAAGTTGGTCAATTTAGGAATATGGAATAAGTGCATTAATTAATTAATTACATTTATTTATTCAATTTATATGTCATCCATCTCACCAATAAGGTGACTTTGGGCAGCTGACAAAGGGTAAAAAAATTAAAACAAAAACAATTAAAATTAAGAAGAGTGACATAAATTGATAGCAGCAGTAGAGAAGAAAATGGCCATGGCCTTCTTCCAGAATCTTCCCATCTTCCCATCAAGCCAGCAAATAGTCCTCAACTTATGATTGCAATGAACCCTGAACCTTGCCCATCACGGTCGTAAGTCATGATGGTTGTAAAAAATGGGTTAGTCACTCAATTTTAATGGCCTTTTTTGTGACAGCCATTAAACAAATCACTATGGTCATTATATGAAACAGTGGTTCTCTATGCGTAAATGTTTTGCCAAATATTGGAAGTAAGTGCCAGTTTTCAGCGAAACCATTGTAAAATGGCATCATGAGACAATGGGATGCTGCAAATGGCCATAAATGTGGACATATTGACGAGTGCCTGAAATTTGGTCACATGTATGTGTGTGAAACGATCCAATCCGAGTTATAAGCAGCCCCAGGATAGGTCTGTGTAACTTTGAATAGTCACTAAGTGACTGTTTGTAAGTCAAGGACTACTTTTTAGAAAATGCTACTTTGGGTTTTGAATCTTCATCACTCTTAGAAGATGGAATAACAGAGTTGAAAGGAACCTTGCAAGTCAACCCCCTGCTCAAGTAGGAGACCCCATATCAGTGGTGGGTTGCTACTGGTTCGCTCCGGATCGGGTGAACTGGTAGCGGTGGCAGCGGCAGACTCCACCCGCCAGCCTGGATGCTTCTGCACATGAGCGAACCGATAGCAACAGGTTTTGAAACCTGCCCCTGCCCCATACCATTTCAGACAAATGGCTGTCCAGTCTCTTCTTAAAAGCTTCCAGTGATGGAGTACCCACAACTTCTGAAGACAAGTCATTCCACTGAATAATTGTTCTGCCATGAAGTTTCTCCTTAGTTCTAGGTTGCTTCTCTCCTTGATTAGTTTCCACCCATTGCTTCTTGTCCTGCCCTCAGGTGCTTTTTTTTTTTTTTAAATTTGATTTATATGCCGCCCTTCTCTGGAGACTCAGGGCGGCTTACAATGCGTTAAGCAATAGCCTTCATACTTTTGTATATTTTTATATTTATACAAAGTCAGCTTATTGCCCCCAACAAACTGGGTCCTCAATTTACCCACCTCGTAAAGGATGGAAGGCTGAGTCGACCTTGAGCCTGGCTGGGATTGAACTCGCAAGTAATTGCAGGCAGCTGGATCTTAAATGCTGCCTTTGTAGGAGGCATTACTCCCCTCCGCTACTCAGGCTTTGCAGAATAGCTTGACTCCCTCTTCTTTGTGGCAACCCCTGAGATATTGGACCATGTCACCCCTGCTACCATGTCACCCCTAGTCCTTCTTTTCATTAAACTAGACATACCCAGATCCTGCAACTGTTCTTTATTTGTTCCCTAATTTAATAACTTTATTGTCATTGTACCAACACACTCCCACAGAGAGAGGCTCCTCAGGGTGCCATCGGTAAAATAATGTAGACTGGCGACCCCCAAAGGGAGAGCCTTCTCTGTGGGGGCACCCGCCCTCTGGAATGAACTACTCCCTGGGATACGTATGATTCCCTATCTCCGTTCCTTTTGCCGGACCCTTAAGACCCTGCTATTTCAACAGGCTGGCCTGGCTGAATAAGAATCTGGATGGGGTATTTTAAATTTGCGGGTTTTTAATTGACAGGGCCAAATTTATTTAATTTGTTTTAACTTGGTTTTTAAATTTTATATTGTATATTGTTTTATCATGGCTGTGCACCGCCCTGAGTCCTTCAGGAGAAGGACGGTATAAAAATCAAATGAATGAATGAATGAATGAATGAATGAATGAGTGAATGAATGTATATACAGAGTATACCCATACAATGAAATTCACTTTACACCCAAAGACCAGGTCCAACACACATAACAATTCCCAAACACATCCCCACCCACCACAAATTCCCCGCCCCTAAACCACCCAAACATCCACACAACAGACCAAGTAAATGCTGTCCAACAGCTCGCTGATGGTGGCCTTTTAGTTCATTGTTGAGTGCAATTATAGCTCTTGCATTTTGCAATCATCTTGCATTTTGCAATCACCTTGGTTGCTTTTCTCTGCACTCTTTCTAGAATCTCCACGTCTTTTTTACATCGTGGCAACCAAAACTGGATGCAGTATTCCAAGTGTGGCCTTACCAAGGGCATTATAAAGTGGTATTAACACTTCTGTTGTTTCTTGGCTTGCTTTCTAATGCTTTGGAAAATACAGTGGGTTTTCTCTTCTGGACCAGGTCAGTTTGGGTCTGAAAGGGGCTAATTTGAATGGAAAAGTTGATGCCAGATTTTGACATTGCAAGAAGGGAGGTGGGAGAGGAATGGAGAAAGAGTGTGTGAGAGACAGACAAACAGACAGACAGACATCTTGGATGTATTAAAGTCATATGCAGTGTGAGCTGGTTTTAGCCTTGCCAGCTCAGATTATTTTTAACTGGGGAGGAAAAGCAGTCCACAGCTCACCAGTTTGTCAAGGCAAGAAGTCTCTTTCTTGTTCCTAAGACTTTGTAAACATGTCACAAACAAGCACCTAGAATATCATGGTTCCTTGACATTTTCCTTGCTGCGTCTTGACATTTTCAGAAAGACGCAAAAGGCCTAAAAAAAGAAACCTCCCTCCATCACTCTCTCTCTAGTCTCCATGTGTTTTCGATTTCAGCCAGCCATGAGTGTAACAGCAAGCTTTGTTAGACAAAGTTCCTTTCCCACCCTCCCCACTGCCAGACCTCGGATTCATATTTTTTTTCTTCTTTTCAGACCTCGGATATATAAAATGGGGGTGCTCCATGGAAGAAGATGAGTTCCACGGAAAAGATTTGCTTGTTTTATTATTTGTGCATTAGCCTAATTTTAAGATGATTATTTACAGACATACAGAGTTCAAACTAGTTGCATAACAAGAGACCATGTTGTCTGAAGAAATCCAAGCAACATCATTATAATGTTTATTTGAAATTCAGGAAAGAAGGAAGGAAAGAAGGAAGGTAGGTATAGGATCTCCTGCTTGAGTAGGGATCTAGACTAGAAGACCTCCAAGGTCCCTTCCTCTTCTCTTCTCTTCTCTTCTCTTCTCTTCTCTTCTCTTCTCTTCTCTTCTCTTCTCTTCTCTTCTCTTCTCTTCTCTTCTCTTCTCTTCTCTTCCCTTCCCTTCCCTTCCCTTCCATTCCATTCCATTCCATTCCATTCCATTCCATTCCATTCAGTACAGGAAGGGAGGGAGGGAGGGAGGGAGGGAGGAAGGAAGGAAGGAAGGAAGGAAGGATGGATCAAAAAGAATCACCATAAATTTCAAAACAGAAATGATTTATTGATATTTCTTGACCTATCCTGGCCTGAAGATTTTAGCAAAGCCATTAATCCTCCACAGTCAAAATTAGCAGAATGATTTGGGGTGGGAGTCATAGGTGAAATCTTCACCTCAGATTAATCCAGCATTTAAGATGCACTGCATTCCTCACTGACAGTCAAGATTTAATAATGGAACATTGTAAGAATCCAACACGAAGTTGAGTTTCCAGAAAAGTAGGTTTAACTTGATAATAAAGACCCTCTGGGTACTGCAGCACGTTGCTGCCCCATAGATTTTCCTACTGGAAGTTCCCAGTTCCACCAAAATATCCTCACTATTACTCTGCTCTGATTCCAGAAGTCAGGCTTGTCTCCTGAGAGATCTTTCTTCCCAAGGCTTCAATTCATGCAACTTGGTGTTTCTCTGCCCTACTAATGTTTGGCCAGTAACACAACAGAGATGACACTTTCATAGGCTGTGAGCAGTCAAGACTCCAGATTGGAGTGCAGAGTCAAGAGCAGCGGAGTCTGGTTCTTTTATATAGATACTAGTTGGACGCCCGTGCTTCACTATGAAACGATGTGATCGGGCGTGATAAATTGATACTTAAAGCATGAAACTTAATGTAGAATAAGGCAACTCATCATAAGGCAACTCATCCGGCCTGCAGGGGGAGTAGAATGTAGAATGTCCCATCCTGCAGGCCGGATGAGTCACACACTGGCCATGCCCATGCCCAGTTTAGTGAAGGGGTAGCATCAGAGCATGTTAATATAAGGCAACTGGCAGTTGGGACAGAGTTCCTTTCAGGTGGGGAGCGGGAGTAGAATGTCTAACTCCTTCATCAGAACATGTGAATGTTTTGTATATGTGAATATAATACTGTATATGAAATACTAATGATCTGATAGTCATTTTGAAAAATCCTTTTTTAGCAAGCGTCTAGAAGCCAAGAGGAAAGTACGTGCCAAATTCCAAGGTTGTAGGCTTTACCGTTCTGGAGATTTCATGATGAGTGAGTGAATTTCGCTTAGATAGATAGATAGATAGATAGATAGATAGATAGATAGATAGATAGATAGATAGATAGATAGATAGATAGACAGACAGACAGACAGACAGACAGACAGACAGACAGAATATTTGGCTCTTTCAAGAGTTCAGATCTGAAAGATTTACCTACTGCCATCTTACGAGAAAATTTTGAATTGATAGACACCAATTTCCTTCTGTGCTTTCATGGTGAATTGGTAAAATCATTCCTTCTTCCTTGTGAACATGATAAAGTTGGACGTGAGAAACACCTTATTTCCCCTGAACTGTATTTCCTTTCCATTCTTTGCTAGAGTCTACAACGTTAGGTATGGCAGCTGCCTCAGGTAACAAATATTTGAAGGGGCCAGCAAGTCGTTGGAGAAGACATTCAGTTTGTCCTGCATGCTGTTGGAAGAAATATCCATCTGGAAACAAAATGGAGTCTAGAGGCTGATTGAAAAGAGGGTCCATTTTTTGATGAAGCAGAACCACCAAACATGAGTGATTCTGGGCAGCTAACCACATGGAGTTGAGAGTGAGGGAGTTTTATATCTTTTGTTGCACTTGAGCTTCCTGTTCCTGTGCAGTAACATGTATTCTATTGGATGATGTCAGACTCCCATGGGGCCATGTAGGGGTTATGTAGGGATCATAGCTGGCTCTATAGGTTGTCTGAGCTCCCAGGTTTGGTTGAAGTTTGGGCTTTTGAGATGACGCAACGAAGAGGCTTGTGTTCTGAAAGGGTGTTGGGCAATTCCTATCATGGCTTAATGGCTTTGTCCTGGTTTGGATCTTGAGTGAGGGCTAATCCTATCACTCTGCCTTTGTTCAGACTTTGCTGCAAGGAGTAATGGATTACCAAATCTGCATTTCTAAAAGCTGCCCCAGCTCAGTATCTGCTTGGGGACAGGGAGCTGGGGCTCTGCATTTCTGTCTCCCTTAAGATTTTTTTAAAATTTCTCCCTTAGGAGAAATATTTTATCCTGCCTTCTTTACTATTCCTCAAAATATTTCATTCTTCTAGGAAGGGGGTGGCTTCCCACAATCCTATAATCTGTCCTTCCTTCTGGTGTAATGAAAATCTCTTGATTTGCAGCTGATGTTACAGAAAGAGTAAACTATTATTTCAGCTCACTTCTGGAAAGAGAAGCACCGTGGAGAGTAAAATGCTTAAGATCAACTCTGTTGTCTACTTTTCTCCACCACAAATTAATGCACAATTGGAGAGAGGCTTAGGAAAATGACTTGTTTGCTAGAGCTGGCTATTTGTAATCATTTCTTCACATGATCTCCTCGGGCCCTTGTCCTACAGCTTTATATATAGTGTAGGAAGTTAAAACCCACCCCTCTCCTAGAAAAATTAGATATTTTAGGAAATATTAAAAGGACAGAATATTTCCCCTAAAAGGGAGGCAGAAACTCGGGCCATTAAGGCCTGAGCCAGTCCATTCTACTTAACAATGATCTACCTCCTTCAGGCAGAGCCATTTAATTGCCCTTCATTGCACCACCCAACAAGATTCAACCAAGCTTAGCAGACAGACAACCTACAAAGCTAGCCATGACCTCTGAGAGCAACCAATCAGGATACTCTTCCTGTGCCCCAGGAATTTCAAAGCCAGAGAGGGTATAAAACCCAGGGACTCTCAGCATCTCTCCCCTTTTTTTCACCCAGGATCTCCAAGGCATGTGATCCTCTTCATCAATAAACCTTCTTTCCAAGCAACTTCCATGAATCCAGTGTCTTTTTCCCCACTTGGAACAGAAAGATATTTATTCCAACAGTAGTTTTAAGTTTTATATGTTGTTTTAACTTGGGATTTGGAACTACCCAGAGTTTGTTGCAAGATGGGCAACTCCAGAGAGTCCTCAATTTATGACCGTAACAAAGCCCAATTTTTCTGTTGCTAAGTGAGGCAGCTGTTCAGTGAGTTTCGCCCCATTTGATGACCTTTCTCACCACCATCGTTAAATGAATCACTGCAGTTGTCAAGTTAGTAATACCGTTGTTAAGTGAATCTGGCTTCCTCATTGACTTGGTTTGTTGGGATCGCATGACACCGGAAAACAGCAACCAATATAAATATGAACCAGTGGCCAAGTGTCTGAACTTTGATACGTGATCTTGGGGATGCTGCAATGGTCATAAGTGTGAAAAACGGTCATACGTCATTTTTCTCAGTGCTGTTGTAACTTTGAAAGGTCATTAAATGAACGGTTGTAAGTATATGGAGGTTTTGCATGTATATAAATGTTTTAAAAATTAAATAAATTAAGACATCAGCTTATTTGAGACATCAGCTTTTAAAGCGTATTGAAATGAACAAGCAGCCTCTATCACCATGGGAACTCTGAATAAACTTTTTAAAAATATATTGTCTTCAGTTGATTCCTGGTGACTCCATGGACGTGTCTATGCAATTTTCTTGGCATTATTATTTTTTTTTGTTTGGAAATAATTTGACCCTGCTCATTCTTGGGGGAGAGAGAGAGAGAGAGAGAGCTGGCCCAAGCTGGCTTTGTGCCAATGGCAGCACTACAATTCACAGTCTCCTGATTTCTAGACTTTAACCACTACTCCAAATGACTTTCTCTCGGCAACATTCAATTATATAATAAACACAGTTTAAAAGCACAAGAAAAAACAGCCAATAGGATCTGTAGCAATGTTAGCAACCTAGGTTGGGGAATTATAACCATAAAGGTGAGGCATTTGTAATATGGGTGGTCCTCGATTTATAACCATTCATTTAGTGACCGTTCAAAATTACAATGGCACTGAAAAAAGTGACTTATGACCGTTTTCATACTTATAACCCGGGGTGAAATCCAGCAGGTTCTGACAGGTTCTGGAGAACCGGTAGCGGAAATTTTGAGTAGTTCGGAGAAGCGGCAAATACCACCCCTGGCTGGCCCCAGAGTTGGGTGGGAATGGGGATTTTGCAGTATCCTTCTCCCAGGAGTGGGGTGGGAATGGAGATTTTGCAGTATCCTTCTCCCTGGAATGGGGAGGGAATGGAGATTTTGCAGTATCCTTCCCCCAGAAGTGGGGTGGGAATGGAAATTTTGCAGTATCCTTCCCCTCCCCACAGAACCTATAGTAAAAAAATGTGAATTTCACCACTGTTATAACCCTTGCAGGATCCCCATGGTCATGTGATCAAAATTTGGATGCTTAGCAACTAGTTCATATTTATGTGGTGTCCTGGGATCATGCAATCACTTTCGGCAACCTTCTGACATGGGAAAGCCAGATTCCTGTAACAAATCTGTTTAACTTAATAACTTGCAGTAATGACCGTGGCAAGAAAGGTCATCAAATGGATCAAAACTCACTTAACAACTGTCTCACTTAGCATCAGAAATGGTAGTTGTAAGTAGAGAAATACCTGTAGTGAAACATGAAGTCATAAATTCATTGTTTTCAGGAATGGCAAAGGACAGTATTGCCACTATGGTGGTAAATCTCGAATTCCAAGCCAATGGTTTTTATTTTTAACATATATCTACGGTTGCCTTTCTTTTCTAATTAAGTATCTTGGGCAAGCTTTGGTCTCCTTGAACATTTGAATGGAAAGAGACATATGGTACATATATTTCTTTGCGGGCACATGTAGGTTTTCTCCCTTCAAAATGAATTGGGCCACCTATACTCATCTAAGTTCCATATGTTTAAAAGTAAGTTCATTTCTAGGTTTTTCAAGTGGGATAAACGTGCCAGTACATGATACTTGGATTTTAATGCAGTATGTGTTATTTTAGTATTTTATGTTTGAACTGGGTATCTGATTTATTTTCTTGGTTTTTATTGGAATGTTAGTTTCAGGAGAGTAAGCCCATGCCCTCAGGATGGGTTTCATTAAGCATTCCAATAAATAATAAAATAAATCAGACACACGCTGTTAGGCCTGCTGGAACTGGTCCAAGGGAATTGCTTGCTTCAAAAGTAATTATATTTTCTTTACCATATTTTTCCTTGGAACATGAAATTTATACCTTAATCTCTCTCAGCCAGGCCAAAATAACCACAGTCCAAGTTCCATTACATGTCCCAAGATGTTCTTTATTGTAAAAGCAACCAAGCATGTACTGTCCAACATAGGAGAATTCCTGGCTTTCGTCTTTTGCTACGCCAAAAAAATAAAAGCCTTTGCAGGTTTCAGGTTAGAACAAGGTAGAGGATGGCTTGGTGCTTTTCACAAAGAGCAAAAATTCCTCTTTGCAGATAAATATGTCAGTAAGGTACATCTTTTACAATTTGTCCTTGCCAACCACCGATGCAAGGAGGACATACCAGATTATGTTCCAGAAGCAATTTCAAGATCTTTCAAAGAGACGTGAAGTAGTACTGAAAATGGACTTTGATTATCCCACACTGGTTGGGAGACCAACTTTATTTTTATTTTTATTTATTTATTTATTTCTCAAGCATATATAAGATAACAGGTAAAAGTATAAACATAATTTGAATACATGAAAAGAGTAAGTAAAAAGGAATATTAGGACAGGGACGGTAGGCACTTTGTCAAGGAAGTTTAGGAAATTCCTAATCTATTTTACTGGCATCTTGCTCCTTCAGAAAGTAAAAACAAAACAAAACAAAAACAAAACCATAAATCAGGGATCAGTGGTTCTTGATTTATTTCAAACCAATAGAGATGGCTTAGAAGTCCACAAAGTCCACATTCTGGATAGAGAGAACCATTTGTTTGAAAGAGGGGTAAAAAGAGGCCATTTCAGAAGTGGGTTTCAGCAGGTTCTGACCAGTTCTGGAGAACCGGTAGTGGAAATTTTGAGTAGTTCGGAGAACCGGTAGCAAAAATTCTGACTGGCCCTACCCCCATCTATTCTCTGCCTCCCAAGTCCCAGCTGATCGGGAGGAAATGGGGATTTTGCAGTAATCTTCCCCTGAATTGGGGAGGGAATGGAGATTTTACAGTATCCTTCCCCTGCCATTCCCACCAAGCCACATCCACCAAGCCATGCCCACAGATCCGGTAGTAAAAAATTTTGTAACCCACCACTGGGCCATTTTTGTTAACACTGAACAACCATCTCTTAACAGAGGGGGAGAGATAAGATACCACCTATCTCCAGTCTACAACACAGTCGTTGAAGTAGTTCCAAGAAGATCCGTCCTCATTTGCACTCTGATGCAGGTGGTTCTAAGTGGCTTCAAGAGCTCTCAGGGAGAGCGCTAACGACCAGATGACTGCAAAGAAATACAATCCTTCCATCTCCACCCCACCCAATCCCCTCCTGTCAGAACTAAAATCCTTCCATCACCCCCACCATCCTGCTAGAATCAATGAAGCTTCTTGGATGAGAAGCAAACATTTTCTTCTTCCTCAGGGAAAAAAACAGTCCAGTTTCCTTTTGAAAAAGCTCCTTTGAGACAACTATGACCTATGATGACGGAGAATCTCCACAGACCCGTGGAAGTGGAAGTGGAAGAAAAGAAACTTTGTGGAGAAAACACCTATGGAGATTTTCAGTCATCCAACTCATGGTTGTCCCAAAGGTGCTTTTTTTCAAGAGGCTTTCTAGTTTTTCTTTGAAGACGTTTCGCTTCTCATCCAAGAAGCTTCTTCAACTCTGACTGGATGGAGGGGAATGGAAGGATTTATACTCCTTGCAAGATAGCTGGACATCTGCATTCTTTTTACAGGTCATTAAGGTCACCTGAAGGTTTATCTGTATCATCAGGGTCACCTGAGTGGTGCAAATTGGTGCGCAGCCTTCTTGGAACTGTTGAAAGGATTGTGTTGTAGACTGGAGTTAGATGATATCGTATCCCTACCCCTCTGTTTACTCACCTGTTAAGGAAGAAATGAGAGTGGAATATGAGAAGCCCATTTAGGGCCCAGGAAAAACCTAGTGCATGAAGTGGAGTGGAAGAGATTTGATTGTGACAGAATCTTTTTCTTTCTTTCTTTCTTTCTTTCTTTCTTTCTTTCTTTCTTTCTTTCTTTCTTTCTTTCTCTCTCTCTCTCTCTCTCTCTCTCTCTCTCTCTCTCTCTCTCTCTCTCTTTCTTTTTCTTTCTTTCTTTCTTTCTTTCTTTCTTTTTCATTCATTCATCCATTCGTTCATTCGTTCATTCCTTAGCATAATGCAGGTCTGCAAACTTTTGAACTCTTATTAACTGTTATCAAACTGTTATCAAGGCTGGACTTATAGGGCATTAGCAGATGGAGGCTCAGAACCAAGTGAGACCTGAATTAAGTTCTACCTGCTGATTAGAGCAGGAAGTTACTATCTTTCCACATGCTGCCTTCTTCCTGCTATGATAATGAAGCAATAAAAAACCAAGAATGACATGTGGCAGTTCTTCCATGCTGGGTTCTTTATTATTTCACACCTATAGACAGAATCTTGCCAGATTAAGCACTCTGCTATCTGCAACTTGAATATACGCTGGGAATTATTAGGGAGGTGCTGTCTTCATCCGCTTTCTCTCACCCATGATACAGTATCTGAATTGAGTTATCTCTTATTCCTCTGGAATGCACTCCCTCTCTTTAGGGAACCCATGTCCTCACTACATTTCATCATAGCAACTAAATTATGCCTTTACAGTAGGAAACAGCTGGAACCCAGGTCAATGAAATGCGTTCAAGTGAAAGCTGATTGTGTTTCCCATTGGATCTATACCAGCATCCAGAAATTGCCATATAATAGGAGTGGACAGCCAAAGTCCAGAGGACATATGACAGGGGTCAGCAACCCGTGACTCTGGAGCCTCATGTAGCTCTTACATCCCTCTGCTGCAGCTCCCTGTTGCTGGTGGGCTGCACAATTGATAGGGCTTTTGATTAGGACAGGTAGAGGAAATAGGATGCCGTGCTAGGAGGAGACTCTATGGTGGTGGTGGTTGGGGAACCAGACTTCTGGTCAGCAAAGCAAAAAGGATGCCATGCTAGGAGAAGTCTCTATGGTGGGGGAACTGGACTTCTGGTTGGCAGAGGAAAAAGGATGCTGCGCTAGGAGGAGATTCTATGGTGGGGGGAACAGGATGGCCAGTCAGCAGAGGAAAAAGGATGGCATACTTGGAGGAAACTCTATGGTGGGAGAACCGGACTTCTGGTTGGCTCTAGAATTGAATGGGAGGCTTCCAGTTAGGACTTTTGTGGCTCTTTGAGTGTTTGTTGCCGACCCCTGACCTACGAGGACCCCTTTTTGTGTTGGGAAATACAAACAAAGAACCCTGTAATATGATAAGCCTACAATGGGCTTAACATGACTGGTATGGGAAAAACCAACTAACCAAACCCCAAATTGCTGCCCACCACTAAAGTGAAATGAAAAATTTAAAAACCATGGCCAGTTGAAGCAGCCCTGAGATGATGCTTCTAAGATTTGTCCAAGAAGTTTGCAGTGATCACTTGCTTTTTCACTGTCCTCACCTACTTCCTACAGACAAGTACAGCAAAAGCTATTTGGGCTTGTGAGAATATCCTCAAGATTTAAAAGATTAACAGAGTTGGAAGGGACCTTATAGGTCATCTAGTCCAACCCCCCACCCAAGCAGGAGACCCTACACCATTTCTGACAAATGGCAGTCCAGTCTCTTCTTGAAAGCCTCCAGTGATGAAGTTCCTACAACTTCTGAAGGCAACTTCTGTTCCATTGGTTGATTGTTCTCACTGTCAGAAAGTTTCTTCTTATTTCTAGGGTGAATCTCTGCTTCCATCCATTATTCCGTCTGGCCTTCAGGTGCCTTGGAAAATAGCTTGACCTCTTCCTCCCTATCACAGCCCCTCAAACATTGGAAGACTGCTATCATGTCTCTCTTGGTCCTTTTCTTCACTAGACTAGCCATGCCCAGTTCTTGTAACTGTTCTTCATATGTTTTAGTCACCAGTCCCCTAATCACCTTGGTTGCTCTTCTCTGCACTTTTTCTAGTGTCTCAACATCTTTTTTATAGTGTGGTGACCAAAACTGGATGCAGTACTCTAGGTGTGGTCTTACTAAGGCTTTATAGAGTAGTATTAGTACCTCACTTGATCTTGATTGTATCCCTCTGTTAAGGCAATCTGGGATTGCATTGGCAGGAGAGACAGAAGAAGGAAGAGCTGCAGCCAGAACATCTGTTAGATAAGAGACATCTCAGCCCAGAGAAGGAATGGAGGTGGAGAAAGCCCACTCAGACTTGCAAATTTTTGTAGGAGATGACCAGGGGTCAAATTTTCCAAACTCAATTGTGGAAAATATGACTTCAGCAACAGAGTGGTCAATGCCTGGAATGCAGTACCTGACTCTGTGGTTTCATCCCAACCCCCACAAAACTTTTTTTTTAAATTTGATTTATATGCCGCCTTTCTCCGGAGACTCAGGGCGGCTTACAATGCGTTAAGCAATAGCCTTCATACTTTTGTATATTTTATACAAAGTCAGCTTATTGCCCCCACCACTGGGTCCTCAATTTAACCCACTTTAGAAAGGATGGAAGGCTGAGTCGACCTTGAGCCTGGGGAGTTTCGAACTGGTATAATTGCAGGCAACTGGATGTTAAATGCTGCCTTTAGTAGGAGGCATTAGCCTCCTATGCCACTCAGGCTCCTAACTTTAACCTTAGACTGTCTACCGTTGACATCACCCCATTCCTAAGAGATCTGTAAGGGGCGTGCATAAGCGCACCAGCGTGCCTTCCGTCCCTGTCCTAATGTTCCCTTTATACATTTTCATGTATTTTCATGTATTCAAATCATATTTATACTTATATATATATCTAATACATGCTTGACAAAATATAAATAAATAAATAAATAAATAAATAAATAAATAAATAAATGTGACATCAGTTTCAAATTCTTTCATGCCCTCAAGAGATGTAAGTCCCACCCACTTTGACTTCCATTGACTCTTATCTACCGCCAGTTTGCTTTGACTCTTAGTAGGTCAGGTTCTTGTAGCGAACACGAGCTTGCAACAAACCCTCATATTCCTTTGAACTGCCTGGCCTTCTGATTTTCCCGCACTTGACAATTCTGATACAATAAAGGTAGCGTTAGTCCTCATGGTATTTCCTTATCTAGACTACCACAAAGGGCTGACAATGCTGACAAGATACAATGCAAGGTTTATCAGTGGCAGCTTGGAAGCTTCCGGACTAATATGAAAATGCTTGCCTCAGAGTTTATAATTGGAGCAGAGTTTTTTCTGGAACGCTGACAATCAGTTTATTGGATAACTTATCCATATTTAAGGGTGCACTAGAGAGAGAGCCAGTGCTGGGGAATTCTGGGATTTGAAGTCCACCAATCTTAAACCTGCTAAAGTAGAGAAAGATTGCTTTAGCAGATGAAGAAAGATGGAATTCAGTAAACAAAACTGTTGAACTGTAGGAAGTTAGCACCCACCCCTCTCCTAGAAAAATGAAATATTCTAGGAAATATTAAAAAGGCAGAATATTATACCTCCCTGGATGAGAAATGGAGAAACATGTTTTTTAGGCAGGAAGCAGAGTTACTCTTAATTGCCCCTACCCTTCTCAATAGCCCACAGCAGATGTCAACACTTAGGAGATAGAGATAGCTAGATAGAGGGCATTTCATAAGGAAATGCCCTCATCCAAGATACAAAAAAAGTAGGATTAGCCCTCAGCCATAATAGAAATTGCCCAAAACCCTCTTAATTACATCATCACCCAGCAAGAGTCAACCAAGCCTGAGACTCAAAAGACAGCCTACAAAGATACCCCTGCATGGCCCCATGGGAGTCTGACATCCAATCAGAATACAAGATCAAATTCAAAGCTCAACAGGGGGTATAAATCTCTCTCTCTCTCTCTCTCTCTCTCTCTCTCTCACACACACACACACACACACACACACACATGTGCTTTTTTTTTTGCCCAGGATCTCAAAACCGTGTGATCCTGTCCACCATTAAAACCATCTTTTCAAGCAGTCTCCATGTTTCCAGTGTCTTTCTCCCCACTTGGAACTGAACCCAGATGGATATTTCTTCCAACGGAACTATAATCCATTTCAGGTAAAAAAGCTTTTAAAACCAAGGAAGCTTTCATCAGAAAGGGTTTTATTTTTCTCCTCCATTTAAGCAACAATAGTGTTTTTCAGCACTTGGTGTCTGAGAATCAAATCCTGTTTTTCAAAACTAATATGCATATCTGCTTAAACGCCCTGAGGACAATTAAGCCTAAGAGGCTGAGAATTGATTTACCAAGCTGCCTAGTTAACAACAATTTCTTTCTTGCTGCCATTTAAGAGCAGAAGAATAGCTGACCTAAAATATCATATTAACAGTTTGCTACTTTTGCTAAAAGATATGACCTTTGAATCCGAAACAGACACTCTGGGAAAGCTCAACAGAGTTGGTCACTGAAACAATATTAACTTGCTGCATGCAAAAACATGGGCAGAGATGCGAAATCACACAAATTAATTTGACAGATTAGATACTGAGTGGGAATATTTAATAGGCTGTCATGTATCCTCCACTACAAGACATGTTTAGAAATCATCCATTGCAAAAAATGTATGGGGGAGAGGAGGAGGCAATGTCCAAGAACATTGAATAACTTCCTTCCTTCCTTCCTTCCTTCCTTCCTTCCTTCCTTCCTTCCTTCCTTCCTTCCATCCTGCCTGCCTGCCTGCCTGCCTGCCTGCCTGCCTGCCTGCCTGCCTGCCTACCAGAGGTGGGATTCACTTACCTTCTCCACAGGTTTACAAATGTGAGCATGTCTGTGCATGCACATGGCCTTCTGTTCTGTTTGAGGAACAAGAGGCTAAGAAAGGGAGGCGAGGCAGAATGTTTATTGGCTAACAAATAACAGCTAACAATGACTCGCTCTGGTTTGCTAACTACCATGGAGAGCGAGCGAGCATCTTGAGGCAATGACAGCTCTTTTATACTCAGCTGTCAGAAACTGGGCCAATCAGGAGCCGCCAATTTCCCGCCGGCTGCCTGTCTGCTCACGGACCAATCGGATGCTTTATTGGCCGCTTGTGCTTGCTGTCCGGATGTAACACCTTCTGTGCCTGCGCTGTGCTCACGCATTACGTACGGGCAGGTGAGTGGAGCCTCCCGCAGTCGCTGCTACTGATTCGCCCAATCCAAAGAGAACCGGCTGAAGCCCACCACTGCTTCCTACCTTCCTACCTTCCTACTGTTGGGAGAAATATCCATCTTGTTCAGTTCCAAGCTGGGAGAAAGGCACTGGAGACAAAATGGAGGCTGGAGGCTGATTGGAAAGATGTTTTAATGATGAACAGAACCATCAAGCACATGGCTTTGGGCAGCTGACCACCTGGAGTTGAGAGTGAGTGGTTTCTATACCTTCTCTTGGGCTTTGCATTTGAACTTCCTGTTCCTGTGCAAGAGCATGTATTTTATTGATTGTTGTAGGGGTCATAGTTGGCTCTTTAGGTTGTCTGAGCTAAGTTTGGTTGAAGTTTGGAGGGCGATGCAATGTCCTTAGGAGATTGTGCAATGTAGTGAGCTCTGCTGCTATATGGTAGTGAAGGGTCATGTCTTAATTCCTTCACCCTGGAGCTGAAGACCTTTTGTTTTGTAAGTAGGCTGGCCCAGTCTTTCTTAATTGGCACAAAGTATCTGCTGGGGGCAGTGAAATGGGGCTGCTTTCTGTCTCCAAGAGCATGTTCCTCCAGTCCTCCTTTAGGGAAATATAATATTCTGCTTTTTTAATATTTCCTAAAATATTTCATTCTTCTAGGAGAGGGGTAGGTGCTAACTTTCTACACTACCTTCCTACCACCCTACCTTCCTCCATTCCATCCTCTCCCCTCCCCATTTTTCCAGATGGAAAAATAAACCCATCTGAAGCTTTGACTTGCTTACGGCTACACTCACAAAATGAATGTCCTTCTGGACACAGTTAGTCACAAAATATCCAATACCCATTTTGATTGCCTTCCCTTCGCCCTTTTTGCCTCCTTATGAACTCAGCATACCTTTGTATTTTGGTGGTGGGAAGACTTCAAAATAAAACCCTTGGCTGCAGCATTTGCTATTTTATTTTCCAAGAATGCCTCCGGGATCTACAGTAGAAGAAGCCCAGAGGGATTGCCAGAAACAGAGATTATCTTGACATTTTATCAGGAAGGCTAAACAAGATTTTTAAAAATGAGGTGATGGGGATGGTGGTAGAAGTATGAAATTTAGTAGGACTAAAGAAACTGAAGAAAATAGGGATGCATTGGCTCAGTGGCTAAGATGCTGAGCTTGTCGATTGAAAGGTCGGCTGTTCAGCGGTTTGAATCCCTAGTGCCGCGTAATGGAGTGAGCTCCCGTTAGTTGTCCCAGCTTCTGCCAACCTAGCAGTTCGAAAGCACGTAAAAAATGCAAGTAGAAAAATAGGGACCACCTTTGGTGGGAAGGTAACAGCGTTCTGTGCATCTTTGGCATTTAGTCATGCTGGCCACATGACTATGGAGACGTCTTCGGACAGTGCCGGCTCTTCAGCTTTGAAATGGAGATGAGCAACACCCCCTAGAGTCGGGAACGACTAGCATATATGTGCGAGGGGAACTTTTACCTTCACCTTTTAGACATGACTGAATCCACCTCCTCCTCCTCCTCCTCTTTTTTCTTTATCCGTGGGCTGTCAGACTCCTGAAAGCGAAATAACATCATAACTATATAGTACGATGGACTTGCAGGGCCAGCGCAACATGTAACATGTTCTCACTGGTGCACTAGGACTGGGTGTTTTTTTAATATGATTTATTGGGCTAGGGATTTTCTGTCTTCACTGTGAGTGGGGGGTTGGGAGGGTGCACTGAGGGAGCTCAACCGATCTTATCGTACATATGTTGTGCACTGACACTAATGATTTGAATTTGAGCTCTTCCATACAGTATTATCAAGATGGACTCTCCAAATCCTATTTGCCAGAGACAACTGAACGGTCTTCTTCAACCCATTACTCTACATGCCCAGGGGATAACAGCTCACCTGATTAGCAATTCCCATGTCTGGTTATTCCCACTGAGAGCAAAGTAATCCACAGCACAAGGGTGCCACCTTGGAAATGCCCAATCTATCTGTCCTTGAAGTCTTGTTTCACAATTGATGTTATTGGGACGGATCCAGATTTAGTCAAGGACAGAAGACTCTCAAAATCAGCGGGAGATTAATCGTGACTAAATCTGGCCTCAGACATGCCATTGTACAGAAAAGGTTTTATTCCAACCTCCCTTTGCTCTTCAAATAGATTGGCAGCCAAACAAAATATGGCTATGTCACTCTTTTGACTTTCTGGTTCAGATGTAGCAAAATATAGGCAACCTTGAGATTTCCAAATTATTTTATCCTGAGAGTTCCCTGCTCGCCCCATCACACTCCACCCCCTCCAAGTTTATTTTGGGTCCTTGATTTCAGTCAAAATCCAGACTGTGACTGATATGGTTAATCTTCTCCATTGCTGCCCCTGTCCAGAGCCAACTTTTTTCTTTGTCTTTGAAACTTGAAGCCTTGCCTGATCCTTCATGGAGGGTAGGCTTTTGCCTTATATAGTCAAAGTCATGGGGCTCCTGGAGGTCACATTCAAAACAACAGTGAAAAAATGCAGTTGGTGCAGGAGAAGAAAAAAACATACCTGGGCCTTTTGCCAAGAGCTGTTTGCAATACCCCATTTCTGCATGCCTGATGAAAACCATACTGTCTTGCAAGGGAAAATTTGTTTGCATGCATCCAAACCAGGGGTGGGTTCTGTGGGTGTGGCTTATTTTGTGGGTGTGGCTTGATGGTCATGTGACAATTCTTTAGGATTTAGCAGAGATGCTGGTCTACCAGGTTTTTAACTGCTTGCAGAGCTGTACCTGTCTACTCATTTGTTTTTAGAGGCACCGGTCTACCACCACACTGCCTTTTAACACTGATCAGCTGTAGGGTGGCCCTTTGAAGCCCTGCGGCAAGAGTTTAAACAGTTTTTTTCCTCCCAGCCAATCAGCTAGGACTCAGGAGGCAGCAATAGATTGGGGGTGGGGCTGAATAAAAGGTAAGAATAATGCAGGAGGGGGTTGGGGCGCAGAACCGGTTCGGTGATGTCATATCGTCACCACTACTGGCTTGGCGGAAGCGGGAGGAACCAGGAGGAAGCCACCACTGATCCAAACCTTTCGTTTCTCAACAAAAGGAAATGTTGGGACATTTGCAAAAGACATTTTCAAGAGTTGAGGAAAGCAGATTTCCCTACCTCTTGAGGAACAAATCAATAAAGATGATTAGGGAACTGGAGGATAAAACATAAGAAGAACGGTTGCTGGGATTGGGTATGTCTACATAGTTTATTGAAAAGATGGACTAGGGGTGACATGATCACAATGTTGAAATATTTGAGGGGTTGCCACAAAGATAAAGGGATCAATCTATTTTCCATAGCACCTGAGGGCAGAACAAGAAGCAATGGATGGAAACTAATCAAGGAGAGAAGCAACTTAGAACTAAGGAGAAATTTCCTGACAGTTAGAACAAATAATCGGTGGAACAACTTGGCTTCAGAGGTTGTGAATGCTCCAACACTGGAAGTTTTTAAGAGGTTGGATAACCATTTGTCTGAAGTGGTGTAGGATTAGAAGACCTCCAAGGTCCCTTCCAACTCTGTTCTGATTGATTGATATATCTCCAATATAGTGGATCTATTTAAATTCATGTTCACTACTGAAATAAGACTTTTGTCAATTCCGCTCAATCTGGACACAATGCAGCTGCAATTCCACTATTTGCTAGCTAATATTGGTAACAGAGATATGGAGGGAAACTGGGAAACATGGTGAAAGTGAAGCAGTCCAATTTTTTGCAAAAAATAATGCAAAGAAAGAGAAAGGTAAGGTTGCAGTATGTTCCTATGGGTCAAAGTCTAAATGTAGACTTTGCCGGGCTGTTTCATTTGCTGATCTGCCTCTGCAGAAAAAGAAGTCCAAAATGATGAGGGACCCAGGTGCCTTTCCAGGGCGTTGCATCTTTGCCACATAAAGCAATCTGTGCCTACTCAGAAGTTAACCCATTATACTTAGGGGAGGTTTTGCTTAGGATAGTGTATTGTAAGCTACAATCCTTCCGTCATCACCTGAGCTGAAGAACTGGCCTAGAAGAGCATGTGACTTTTTTCCTCTCTCTTAGGAACTGTAATATCTATTGATTTTAGTGGCTTTTAAACCTTGACAACAGGAGAAAGGAAGGAAGAAAGGAAGGAAGGAAAGGAAAGAGAAAGGAAGGAAAGAAGGAAAGGAAGAAAGGACAAGAAAAGGAGAGAGAGAAAGAAAAGAAGGAAGGAAGGAAGGGAGAGACAGATAAAAGGAGAGAGAGAAAGAAAAGGAAAGAGAGGAAGGAAGGAAGGAAAAGAAAAGGAGAGAGAGAAAGAAAAGGAGAGAGAGAAAGGAAGGAAGGGAGAGAGAGAGAGAAAGAAAAGGAGAGAGAGAGAAAGAAGGAAAAGGAAAGAGAAAGGAAGGAAGGAAAGAAAAAAGGAAGGAAGGAAGGAACAAAGGAAGGAAGGAAAAGAAAAGAGAGAGAGAAAGAAAAGGAGAGAGAGAAAGAAAAGGAAAGAGAGAGAGAGAGAGGAAGGAAGGAAAGAAAGAAGGAAGGAAAGAAAGAAAAAAGAAAGAGAAAGAAAGAAAGAAAGAAAAAAAAGAAAGAAAGGAAGGAAGGAAGAAAGAAAGGCCATAACACATAAGATACTTTTAAATAAGAGGCTGTTTCAGTGACTAATCGTTGTTGAGCTGTAAACATTTAGCCCACTCAAGATGTTCCCAAAAAGACTTGCTCAGCATGATAAAACAGGGCACAAGGCCAAGGATGAAGTAATGTCATAATTACTTTAGCAACATGATGGCTGAGCCAGAAGCAAAGCAAAACTGTTTGTATTATAAACTCTTGCCCAAGCCAGCAAGTCTCCAGTTCCATCTGCCTTTGGTTCCATCTGCACTGGGAAAAACATGCTGCAGATAACCGGCACCTGATCCTACAAAGGTGGGATCTACCACTACCTAGAGCAGGGGTGTCAAACTCAAGGCCCCGGGGACAGATCCGGCCTGTGGGGTGCTTAGATCTGACCCGCAGGGCTGCCCTGGAAACAGCAAAGGACTGGCCTGCAGTGCCTCTGCCAGCAAAAATGGAGCTTGGGAGAGCCACGCGCAGCCCTCCCTGGCTCGATTTTTGGCCGCAATGGCCTCCTGCAGCCCTCTGGTAGAGGGTTGCAGGAGACTGTTGCAGTCGAAAACGGAGCCCGGGGGGCCATGCATGGCCCCACATGAGCTTCACTTTCGCTGGCAGAGGGCTGCAGGAGAGCGTCGCAGGCGAAAACGGAGCTCAGGAGCCCGTTTTCTCTGGCAGAGTACTTGGGCCACCACAGGCATTCCCAATACGAGTGATGTCAAGCTGGGCCATACCTACCCTGGCCACACCCACCGCAGCCCCTGAGGTCAAACACAACCCTGATGCAGCCCTCAATGAAATCGAGTTTAACACCCCTGACCTAGAGTATGTACTGGTATATATGGACAGGGAGACCTTCACCCTTTATTCCCACTGGTGGAACAGGAGAACCTCCTGTCCTCCCTCACCTTTGCTCGCCAGGGGAAGCTTTTGAGGGGTCCTTGGTGTTCTCTGAGCTTGCTTGTTTTCTTGCAGAAGTTTCATTACCCAAACTAGCTAACACCATGAGTGCTAGTAAATGTTCCTCTCATTCTAAACAGCAATAGTTTGGTAGGAGAATGTTGCCAAGGGACCCTGCCTCTTTGGATCTGGTTCCCTTTGTTTAAATTTGCAATAGGAAATTTGTAACAGAGTTGGAAGGGACCTTGGAGGTCATCTAGTCCAACCCCCTGCTCACAAAGGAGACCTGTACTAGGGATCTGAACTGCCAAACTGCCGACCTTTCTGATCGACAAGCTCAGTATCTTAGCCACCGAGCCACCTAGTCAGCCCAATCAAGGAACCACACTCCCACTGACAAGGCAAGCCACTAATACAGGTAGTGGCCGACGTATGACCACAACTGAGTCCAAAATTTCTGTTGTTAAGTGAATTTTGCCCCATTCTACAACCTTTCTTGCCTCGGTTATTAAGTCAATTGCTGCAGTTGATAAGTTAGTAGCCCGGTTGTTAAGTGAATCTGGCTTCCCCATTGACTATGCTTGTTCAGAAGGTCGCAAAAGGGGACGTGACTTTGGGACACAGGCACGGTCATAAATACGAACCTGTTGCCAAGCGTCTGAATCTTGATCACATGATTATGAGGATGCTGGAAATGTCGTAACTATGAAAAAAATGGTTGTAAACCAGTTTTTTTCAGTGCCGTTGTGTCAGAGTATGAATATCCATAGGCTGGAATGGGTATAGCAACAGGTCAGCCAATGAGGGCTGTTTGGAAATTGAAACATAGTATTTGTTTGTATGGGCCATAAGAGACAGTTGGGAGTCTGGGCGTGGCTTAGGCTTGCTGAACTGTATATAAGAGTTGGTTTGGCCTCTGTAATGGGTATCTCTGCACAATATATTAGCCTCTGTATCTCTCTACTCTGTAATGACTTGCTTCTATGAATATTGCTTTTGTGTTCCCGGTTTTATATGCTGACTTCTGACGTCTGGTATTGGATATAAAGAAGTTTCTTATATATAATTGAATCCTGCTGAAGTTCATTTACTTGTGTGCTGGTCGGATGTGCTGCACAAACTCTGACACTTTGAATGGTCATTAAGCAAACTGTTGTAAGTTGAGGATGACCTCTATATAAACAGAGAGCAAATACTGCTCCCTTTTAGCCCTGATGATGTTTTGGTAATGAAACATCTGCAAGAAAACAATCAAGCTCAGAGATCACCAAGGACTCCTCATTTCAACCCTGAGCCACAAATATTCTCTTCTATTGGTTTGGATATATATTACAATCGTACCATGTTTGTAAAAGACGCTTGTAAATCACTTTTCACTACACAAGCACGTTCCAAATTTTAGCAGGGAAACCTACAGGTTGCAAGCCTGAAAAACACGGAGTGCACTGCTAGATTCCACTCCGAATAACAACAACTGAGACGAAGCAGTCCTGAGGTAAACCTTTTAATAATAATCAACAACCTAATTTACCTCAGCTGAAAAGAACAGCGAACTCAGCCTGACAGCTCTTATATATCCCAGCTGTCAGGCGGCTAACCAATAGAATAACAGAACGTTATGAACAACACCAGCAGGGGACCGACTCAAGGAGCCGGCTCAGTATACAACAGCACTAAGACAGAGGAAACCCATTTAATGGGACCCCTTTCACTGAACATAGATCTTCACTCTCATTTTTAATTTAAGAATATAAGGGGTGCCCGGCCGGTAAGACCCCTGGACCATCCAGCCATCAGTATTCACAGTGGCCAACCAACTACCCAAGGATTTCCACTGGTCTTCCAGCAGCTTCTTTGACTGTCTACCTTGCGGGCCATGCCTGTGCATTCTAGTTTGCAGCCAACTCAAGGGTGTCAAACTCGATTTCATTGAGAGCCGCATCAGGGTTGTGTTTGACCTCAGGGCTGGGGGGGGGGGCATGGCCAGGGTGGGCATGGTCGGGCGCACATGCGGCCAAAGAGCTTTCTGCCAGTGAAAATGGGCTTGCAAGCTCTGCTTTCGGCTGGGATGGCCACCTGCAACCCTCTGCCAGTGAAAACTAAGCTGAGGAGCTACATTTTTGGTGGCAGAGGGACCGAAGGCTGGTCCTTCACTGTTTCAGGGCAGACCTCAGGCCAGATCTAAGCACCCCATAGGTCAGACCCAGCCCCTGATATAACTCCATCTTTTTGATATATAACTGGTTTCAACTTTTCTTAGCACTTATGGATGGATCTGCTTGCTTGTACAGGGTTTATCTACTTCACCCAACAAACTCGTCAATGCATGATATGACAAGTAACTGGGTTTTTCAGCTGGTTTTTTTTTTCCAGAGCTTTTTGGAACTGTTTTGCTATTTTGGAACTGAGAAGGAGTGACTGGTTCAAGGTCACCTCACTGGTTTCCATGCCTAAGGAGGATCAAATCTGGGCAACCCTCTTTCAAGTCCTCAAAGTAACCATTACACATGTTGTTGTTAGTTGCAAAGTCTTGTCCAACCCATCGGGACCCCATGGACAACGCTCCTCCAGGCTTTCCTGTCCTCTATCATCCCCTGGAGTCCATTTAAGCTCACACCAACTGCTTCAGTGACCCCATCCAGCCACCTCGTTCTCTGTCGTCCCATTCTTCTTTTGCCCTCAGTCGTTCCCAGCATTAGGCTCTTCTCCAGGGAGTCCTTCCTTCTCATTAGGTAGCCAAAGTATTTGAGTTTCATCTTCAGGATCTGGCCTTCCAAAGAGCAGTCAGGGTTGATCTCCTCTAGGACTGACTGGTTTGATCGTCTTGTAGTCCAAGGGACTCACAGGAGTCTTCTCCAGCACCAGAGTTCAAAGGCCTCAATTCTTTGGCGCTCAGCCTTCCTTATGGTCCAACTTTCACAGCCATACCATTACACATACTGGTGCTCATAAAGAGAAATACATGAATGATAAACAAATTTTGATATTATACAGGTTGTCCTCGAGTTAGGACCACAGCTGAGGCCAAAATTTCCATTGCTAAGCAATACAGAGGTTAAATGAGTTTTGTCCCATTTTTCGACCTTTCTCGCCACAGCCGTTACGTGAATCACTGCGGTTGTTAAGCTAGTAACAGGGTTGTTAAGTGAATCAGGCATCTCCATTGACTTTGCTCATCAAAAGTTTGCAGAAGGGGATCACATGACCCCGGGACACTGCAACTTTCGTAAGTACGTGCCAGTGGTCAAGTGTCTAAATTTTGATCACGTGACCATGGGGATGCTTCAATAAACCTGACTGGAAAATGGTCTTTAAAAAATGGTTGCGAGTCAAGGACTTCCTGTACTACTTGTTTGTTTGTTTTTTTACAAAAACAACCAGGTGTCAGATTTCCCCCTCCTCCCCCAGCATAGGTAATTGTTTATTGCCATAGATCAGGGGTGTCAAATTCAAGGCCCATGGGCTGGATCCGGCCTGTGATGTGGTCGGATCCGGCGTGTGTGGCCATCCTGGAAAATGTAAGGGGCCGGCCCACATGGCTTCGGCCCGGTCTACCCAATGTGAAGAGGAAACATGCCAGCCGTTTGGGGAGTGGCATCAAGACCCCTAACCATGAAGATAGTCCCTATGTGGTTTTCTCCTATACTTTCATTATTGCATTACTGGAGTTAGTATCTTGCTCCCTGCCTCCAACCCTCCCTGGCATGCCCCCAAGTAGAAAAATCACTTGAGAATTTGCCATGAAAAAGACTGACTCTTTCAGGCAGTTGTTTATTCTAAGAGGATCGCATATCTTTGTGTGGGTTGGTCTCTGTGCATGTTGCGATGGATGCCAGAATTGGTCTGGCCCCAGGCCTGAGATGTTGCACAGAGGTAACCACAAAATATGTTTCCTCGCAGTCGCCAGGACTTGGCATATTCTGTTCTGAATAAAATAACATCAACAGTTCTCAGAGCATCATGGGAACTTGGTGGCATCATTAAAAAAAGAGACACCAGGTTGATTTTTCTCTTTCTTTCTTTCTTTCTTTCTTTCTTTCTTTCTTTCTTTCTTTCTTTCTTTCTTCTTCCTTCCTCCCTCCCTTCCTTCCTTCCTTCCTTCCTTTCTTTCTCTTGCTTTCTTCCTTTCTCTCTCTCTCTGTACAATATGATTTTCTTTTCTTTCACCCCTGCCTCAAGACAATTTGTTCATTTTAAAGGTAATTGAGAACAACTTGCAATCGAAGGCTCAAGCAATGTGGGCCATGTCCAAAACCCAAGAAAGACAGAAAAATCAAGAAAGACACACTGAGTTTCTTCTAAGCAGTTTCTTTTCTTGTTTCTCACCTACAGACAGACATCTTGCCAAACTAAAGCAAAGTACTTGCATTATTAAAGATATATTCTCAGAACTCATGAGGAGGAGCTGTCTTAAGCCTCTTCCTCCCAACCGAACTAACTAAACTTAGCTGTCTCCTGCTCCTCTGGAATGCAGCTCCTCCCTCTGGGAATTGTGGTCCACCAGCAGCTGCTGGCAGCAGAGTCGGACAGTGAGGAGGCCGGGGAGGAACATGGGCCGGTCCTGGAGTCTGGGGAAGGCTCAGACGAGGGCTCTGCGTTGGAGGCAGAGATGGGGCCAGCACTATCTGGGAGTTAGGTGCGGATTCCAGAGCCTCCAGAGTCGGACATCAGAGAGGCAGAGGAACAGGGGGAGCCTGTTCCTAGTGCACACATGAGAAGAGCTGCCAGAAGGCAAGAATAGTTAAAACAAAAGGGATGACTTGGCAGTAAGGCCTGGAGATGATTGGCCCCTCCTATAAGACATAAAGGAAGAGCAAAGGCACGTGGGCCTTTGCAGGACGCAACATTGTGGATGATGTCGGTTTGTACTTTGAAGCTCCATTTTTGACTTTGTGTTTCCATGTGGCCTTGCCAAGATAATTGCCAATTAGGTCTTTGGCAGCATGTCAAAGAAGATAAAGGTGGGTGTTTACCAGCCTTATCTGAAGGACTGTGGCAGTCTTTTGTTGGACTAAACTCTTGGTGATTCAGCACGTGCTATGAATGGAAGGAATTCACAGCCATTAAAATTAAAAAAGGGGGGAGGACTAATTGTGTGCTTTTTACTATATCAGGAAGCCTAGGTCAGAACAGGAATCCAGACTACATTCCACTGCATGCTTACCCATACGGCCTCACTCCCTTTTACCCAAAGCTCTGCAGACGTTGTGATAGAAATAATATAGAAATATAGCATGAGAGAAAGGATTAATCTACCATCTACTATTTCCCAGAGTAAGGAAACTTGCATTGAGAATATCCAAATATCAGACTAAACACGGTTTGGCCTGGTGCTGGTAGCCTTCAAACCTCCTGGCTGTCTCTGACCTCTAATTTTAGGCCATATTTTAGTTCTCCTGTGCAAGGAATTAGATGCCTTCTGGTAAAAGTCATTCATCCCTTTTGTGGAAATCCAACATTTTGAAGGGGAGGGAGTTTGACAAGAAGAGTGGAATATCTTGGAGGAGGAGGTGGAAAGGGACCTCACCATTCTTTCTTTCAGTTCTATCCATCAAGATAGATGATTGATAGATTCAGCGGTGGGGTTCACATATTCTTACCACTGTTTCACCACGTGTACACCTTCCACACATGCACGCCTAGAAAACGTGGCTAAATCAGACGGCATTACGCTGGGGCAGGTGGCAGGGCCCACCTGCAGTTGCCTGCTACAGGTTCGCATGAACTGGTACGAACAGGCTGAATACGACCTCTGGATAGATCTAGATTGATAGGAGCAGGGTTGGTATTCACTTACATTTGCTACCATTTTGCAAATGGAAGACGCAGGGCCTTCCACGCATGCGCAGAGCGTCAAAAATGTGGATAAATGGGACGTGATTACATCTGGGCGTGTGGGCGGAGCCATCCACAGCAGCCACTATCAGTTCTCCTGAACCAGATAGAACCGGCTGAATACCACCAATGGATAAGAGATGGATAGATTCTAGCCTTTCAGAGAGGAGAAATAGCTCGCCCATGCTGAAGCTTTAACATCACACGAATGAAACTACCTCTTGGAGATTAGTGCTTTTGGATTGATGCACCTTCCTCTCTGGAGGAAGAATTGAGAAACTTTGGATTTCAGCTATGGTCTATTATGTTGTCCAGGCAACAAGCTAATTCTGGCTAATTTTAAAGTGGACCAGCCTCACTTCTCAGTACAATTACAGAGCAGCATTTTTATAGCAGGCTAAAGCTAATGAAGAAGGAAAGCAGAACTCCTTGGTTGCCAGGGAAAAGGGAGTTGAAGAAGAAGCTTGGGAGGAAGCTAGGCTGGCCCACTTTGGGCTAAATAGATGGTTTATGATCTCTTAGAGCAGAGATCCTCAAACTTTTTAAACAGAGGGCCAATTCATGGTCCCTCAGACTGTTGGGGGGCTGGACTGGCTGGGTCGGGCTGGGTAGATCATGTGACTAGGTGGGCGTGGCCAATTTTTGTAATGCTCTCTACTTGGGGCTCCCCTTGAGGAGCACTCGGAGGCTCCAACTGGCGCAGAGTGCGGCCGCGCGGGTGGTTATGGGAGCGACGTGGCGCTCCCATTTAACACCCCTCCTGCGCGAGCTTCACTGGCTCCCAGTGGTCTTCCGAGTGCGCTTCAAGGTTTTGGTTATCACCTTTAAAGCGCTCCATGGCTTAGGACCTGGTTATTTACGGGACCGCCTGCTACCACCAATAGCCTCCCACCGGCCTGTACGCTCCCATAGAGAGGGGCTCCTCCGGGTGCCGTCAGCCAAACAATGCCGCTGGTGGCCCCCAGGGGGAGAGCCTTCTCTGTGGGAGCACCTACCATCTGGAACGAGCTCCCCCCGGATATACGGAGGATCCCGGACCTGTGCACCTTCTGTCGCGCGCTCAAGACCTATTTATTCCAACAAGCCAGCCTGACCTAAGTTATTTTCTCCTTTTAATTATGAATTTTAATTTGTTTTAAATTATTGGGGTTTTAATTGTCAGCCAAATTATTTAATTCGTTTTATTCTATTTTGAACTTTTGTATTTAAATGTTTTATTTATGGCTGTACGCCGCCCTGAGTCCCCCAGGAGTAGGGCGGTTTATAAATCTAATAAAATAAAATAAATAAATAAATAAATTTAACAGTCCATTAAACAATGCAAAGGAATTAAACTTTAATTTGTTTTACTCCTGGGTGTGTTTTATTTGCTTTTGTTTGCATGTTGCTCTTTTGATTAACTTTTCTTTTTACTAGATCATTTTTTCACTTGTTTAGGAGTCTTCTGGTCCACTTCAGTGGTGGGTTCGGCCCGGTTCCACCAAACTGGTAGCAATGACGATATGATGTCACCAAACCGGTTCTCCCCCCCCCCCCACATCATTCTTTCCTTTTATTTGGCCCCACCCCCAATCTATTGCTGCCTCCTGAGTCCTAGCTGATCGTCTGGAAGGAAAAAAATCTGTTTAAACTCTTGCCGCAGGGCTTCAAAGAGCCGCACTACAGCTGATCAATGGTAAAAGGCAGTTTGGTGGTAGACCGGTGCCTCCAAAAACAAATGAGTAGACAGGTACAGCTCTGCAAGCAGTTAAAAGCCTGGTAGACCAGTATCTCTGCTAAATTCTAAAGGCTTGTCACGTGACCATCAAGCCATGCCCACAAATTAAGCCACACCCTCAGAACTGGTAGTAAAAAATTTTAGAACCCACCCCTGGTCCTCTTGAGAAAACTCAGTTGTGTAGCAATTCGTCTCAAACCCAGGGAGCTTGAGAAATTTTTCTGTCTCTCTTCTCTCTGTCTGTCTGTCTCTCTTTCTTTCTTTCTTTCTTTCTTTCTTTCTTTCTTTCTTTCTTTCTTTCTTTCTTTCTTTCTTTCTTTCTTTCTTTTTCTCCCTCTCTTTCTTTCCCTTTGTCTCTCTCTCTCTCTCTCTCTCTCTCTCTCTCTCTCTCTCTCTCTCTCTCTCTCTCTCTCTCTCTCTCTCTCTCTCTCTCTCTCTCTCTCTCTCTCTCTCTCTCTTCTGGAGGCAAAGGAGGTGAAAAACAAGCAGTTTTCACCCATTTTTTGGCCTCCTGGGGTGTCTGTGCATGCTGTTTTTCACCTTCCCCGTCTCCAGAAAATTGGCCTCTCTGAAGGCCAAAATTGTTGGCCTTACATTTCAGTTCCAGCCCACAGGGCTAGCAAACGTATGTCTTGTGCTCGGCCGAAGGGTGGGCGGGACGATGTGGGTGGGCCAGCCTCATGGTCCTGCACGGGCCGGATCAATGGCTTCAGCGGGTCGCATGCGGCCCGCGGGCCATTGTTTGAGGACCCATGTCTTAGAGGGTGTTGTTGGACTGCAACTCCCAACATTCCTCATCCTTGGCTCTGTTTACTAAGACTGGTGGGAATTTGAGTTCAAAACCAAACTAAAGGGTCATCCATTAGCCAACACCGGGTTACCTCAAAGCAAGTAATAACTTTAGGACAGTCTCTGTGTGGCCATTTTGGGTTGTATAAGTCTCAATAACTTATGAAAGTGATGCAGATGTTTACAAAAGATGGGTTTGGACCTGCATTTTTTAACACAAGCTACAACAACAACAAACTCATTTCTGGAAAAGGAGTGCCGTCCTATAATTGAGGAGCAGCTGACTTTGTGGGAGGGAGATGTGTCCATATGGAAGAGCAGCATTTAGTGGATGTGGGTGTTGTTTTCCCCCTCAAAAAGCCTTTGGGAAGATTGAGAAGATACTTTAACAAGTTAGGACACTACTTTTTCTAGGCAATTATTGAATGGCATCCTAAAGATGGCCACAAACATGCACCTGAAGTTATTTAAATTCTTGTGGAGGGCTCCAAATACTATTCTCACCGTTTCATCATCCCTATTGGGACTGGTGGCTATTTCCTGTTGGTTAGTGATACACAGATGTCCCACATATGCCATATCAGATCTCTGCCATTCAATGGCAACCCAGTACAGGTAGTCCTTGACTTACGCCGCTCACAATTGAGCTCAACATTTCTGTTGTTAAGGGAGACATTCGTGAACTTTGCCCCATTTTACGACTTTTCTTCCCACAGTTGTCGAGTGAATCCCTGCCGTTGATAAGTTAGCAACCCGGTTGTTAAGTGAATCCGGCTTCCCCTTTGACTTTGCTTATCAGAAGGTCACAAAAGGAACTCACGTGACCTCGTGATACAGAAAAGGACATTCCATGAACCAGTTGCCAATCATCTGGATTTTGAACACGGGGACTGCTGCAAAGGCCATAGCTGTGAAAAAAGGTCATAAGTCCCATTTTTTTAGTGTTGGTATAGTTTTGAACGGTCACTAAAGGAACTGTTGTAAGTCAAGGACTATCTGTATAGAAAGGATAGGTATTAGGTGTGGGGAAAGCAATTTTGATTCTAAAGTACATTTTTAACTGAGATGGACACTGGCAGTGGATAAAGGCCCAAAGTTTGGCTCCACATGCACAATGGTGCCACATGACTTCCATGCATTGAAAACATAGGCCTGTGATGGCGAACCTATGGCATGGGTGCCACAGGTGGCACGCGGAGCCATATTGGTGGGCACGCGAGTGTTGCCCTAGCCCAGCTCCAGCGCGCATGCGCTCACCAGCCAACTGATTTTCAGGCCTTCCGGTCCCACCCGAAGTCGGGAAACCTGTCTCCGGTCTCTGGAAGGCCTCCGGGGGGAGGATGGGGAAGGCTGTTTTTGCCCTCCTCAGGCTCCTAGAAAGCCTCTGGAGCCTGGGGAGGGGGAAAACAGGCCTACCGTGCCCACCGTGCCAAAAGCAGGAGGAAGTGGGGGGGGGGGTTACGTGTGCATGCGCGGGAGGGCGGGGCGCATTGAATTATGGATGTGGGCACCCGCACCCGCAACCTCCCACGCTCCCCACGCTTTTGGCACACGACGGCAAAAAGGTTAGCCATCACTGACATAGGCAGTCCTCAATTTACGACCGTAATAGCCATAATTGCCTTTTGCTTGATGGTGAATTTATTGATGCTGATGGTGTTTAAGTGGGGCTCCAATTGTTTTGGGATTGCACCCAAGGCGCCTATTGTTATCTGTATTACCTTCGTTTTCTTTTGCCACCATTGTTCTGCTTCCATTTGCAGGTCTTCCTGTTTTGTTAACATCTCCAGTTCTTCCTCTTCTATTCTGCTTTCTTATTTATAGTATTTATTATTTAAATATAGCATTTATATACACTAGTCCTCGACTTACGAACACAGTGGCACCCAGAGTTTATGTCACTAAATGAGAAATTCGTTACGTGAGTTTTGTCCCATTTTACAACATTTCTTGCCACATTTGTTAAGTGAATTACCGCAGTTGTTAAATTAGTAATATGGTTGTTAAGTGAATCTGGCTTCCCCACTGACTTTGCTTGGGAAAAGATTGCAAAAGGGAGTCATGTAACTCTGGGACACTGCAACCGTCATAAATGTGAGTCAGTTGTCAAGCATCTGAAGGTAAATCACGTGACCATGGGGCTGCTGCAGTGGTCATAAGTGTGATAAAAAGCAATAGCACTAGCATTTATATACCTCTTCACAGTGCTTTTACAGCCCTCTCTTATCAGTTTACAGAGTCAGCATATTGTCCCCAGCAATCTGGGTTCTCATTTTACCCACCTCAGAAGGATGGAAGGCTGAATCAACCTTGAGCTGGTCAGGATTGAATTCCTGGCAGTGAATTAGCCTGCAATACTGCATTCCTACCGCTGTGCCACCACGGCTGTGGTCATGTCACTTTTTTCAATACTGCTTAACTTCAAACTTGGTCAAGTTCGGTCACCAAACAAACTGTTGTAAGTCGAGACCTACCTATAGTATTTATTAGTATTTATTATTTTCATAAAATAAATGTTTGGGGGTGTCAGTGTACAATCTGAAATTTTATGAAGGAGTCAATGAGTTGAAAAGTTTGGGGAGCCCCGGTCTGTGCTGTTGGGGCGGGGATTAGAATGGTCACCCTCTGTGGAAGCCACTGTGAAAGTTTTCCGTCATAATCACAGCAGCAGTGGTGGGTTGCCCCCGGTTCGTACCGGTTCTCAAGAACTGGTAGTAAAACTGGCGGGAGGCCCCGCCCACTGCCCCGGATGTTGTTATTGTCAATCTACGCATGCACAGAAGCAAGACGCGTGCACGAGCAAACTGGTGCAAACTGGTATAAAAGTAAGTAGAACCCTCCCATGCACAGCAGGTCCCAACAGTTTGAATTTGTCATGATAATTATGTGACCTTCAGATCCCGAAGTTTCAAAAAAAGAAAACCAATGCAACTTTTTGTCTATTTGATCTTTTTATTTATACAATTGACATCTATTCCCCCTTCTGAGGTAAGCCTAGTGGTTTATAAAAGCATTCAAATGAAATTTAAAAACAGTGTCACAAATATAGCAAGATCACTTAAAATAAAAACACTTACTGTAATCATTGCTCTGGAGTTTTCTTGGAGTCACGTTGGCGAGATAAAAGTGCATGCAAAAAATAAAGCATGCTTCCCTCTTTTTTTTTAAATAAAAAAAATGGATCTCCCCCCTCCCCCCCCCAATTTATTTTCCTTATCAAATAGCAGATACATATTTCTGGAGCGAGTGTTTATACCAAAAACCCTACTTATCTTTTTCAAAAAATAAACACTAAATTCATTTGGACAGGAAAAAAAAATAAACTCTTACTTCCTTTAGTTACCCATGTCATAACCAGCTTCTGGAAAAGGTCTCCTTTGAAATTGTTTTGCTTGGATAGCTTTCCTTGGCATGGGATTAGATTATGAGGGAAATGGTATGGGGGAATGACAATAGCCTCCAGACATTTTGGAGGCTGATGGTACAGCCCATGCCACCAGTGTCCTCCAGACAGCTCCCAGATTCGCTACCCCTCTTTGGAGTACATTGTGAAGAGGGAGACTCTGGAGTCCCAGTACACAGGAAGGCACCAGATTCGTGGAGGAAAGCATCCATGGCTATCTAAACCAGGGGTGTCAAACTCGATTTCATTGAGGGCCGCATCAAGGTTGTGTTTGACTTCAGAGGGCCGAGATATGGGGGGGAGGCCCAGCAAGTCAGATCTAAGCACCCCATGGACTGGATCTGGCCCACGGGCCTTGAGTTTGACACTCATGCTCTATCTTAAAAGGGAGTATATACAAGATGGGAGAAGTTTGGCACATGTGAGAAGGACTTGGGTATATTTGTGGATAACAAGCACAGCTTGAAAGAAGGCCCATGATATCTTGAAGAGCATCTAGAGAAGCAGACTACAGACTACATAATTATCTTTGTCTACTCTGCCTTGTTCAGACCTCATTTGGGGTACTGTATCCACCAGTGGTGGGATTCAACATTTTTAACTACTGGTTCTGTGGGTATATCTTGGTGGGCATGGCAGGAGAAGGATACTGTAAAATCTCCATTCCCTCCCCACTCCAGGGGAAGGATACTACAAAATCCCCATTCCCTCTTGATCAGCTGGAACTCGGGAGGTAGAGAATAGATGGGAGCAGGGCCAGTCAGAATTTTTACTACCGGTTCTCCAAACTACTCAAAATTTCCACTACTGGTTCTCCAGAACTGGTCAGAACCTGCTGAATACCACCTCTGGTATCCACCTCAGGTTAAAAAAGACACCAATAAACTAGAACAAGATTAGAGAAGGGCCACCAAGATGGTAAAGAGGTTAGAAACCAAGTCCTTCAAGTAATGGTTAAAAAAACCCTACATATGTTTAGTTTGTAATAGAATAGGCTGAAAGGAGACATAATGGCTGTCTTCAAATATCTGAACGGCTGCCACATCTTGGATTGAAACTTATTCTCATTTGCTCCAAAAGTTAAGATTAGGACATCAGATAAACCTCAAGGATATAGATATACATTTTCATATTTTTAGACCTTCAAGTCAAGGACTGCAGGGACATGTCCAGGCGGTCACCAGAGGTCAAGTTTGACTTGAAGGCACTAAATCAATATAAATAAATAGGAATAATTACTCTTTTTTTATTATATTGTTAGTTTTATTAATGGCTCCTTGCATGCATCATCATCAAGGGATATTTTGGGGGTATAGCATTGTTCTAGCACTATGATGAATCTTAGAAGTGGAATACCCTGAAAAGTAATGAAATTAATACTGTGGTGCTTACTCTATTCATTCTACAAGTGGCATATAGTGGGAGGAGTTTGTAGGCCAGAAATATCCAATAGCCTTCCGTGTTCTTGAACAATGTATTTGAGGAGTTGGATATACAAAGGAGAGATATCCTACAGATTTGCTCTTTGCAAACAGTCCCTTGTATCATTGTTTTTTATTGCATATTATAATACCTCATATAATTAGCTTAATTACATGGTTTTGTTTTCATTTAGACTTGTTTGCGTATTGCTTAAAGCGATGATTAATAAAGTGGCAAATGCAGTGTCATAAAGTTACGACTGGATCTTAAAGTTGGACTCTAGAGAGCTCCTGTTCACAATTTGGTTACCCAACCGGCTCTTCCAAGCTTGCTCGTATTTTCCTCTAGAACTTAAGTGATAACATAAAGGCTACCTAAAAATCTATCATCTGCAAGTGGATACCATACCTTGAACCAATAACTGAAAATCCTGTTTGCTTCGCTATCCACATTACAAAGGAAATATATTGGTCTGATAGATATTTTGTAAGAAAAAGATCTTGTTGTTGTTAGTCGTGAAGTCATGCTCGACCCATGCAACCCCATGGACAACGTTCCTCCAAGCCTTCCTGTCCTCTACCATCCTCTGGAGTCCATTTAACCTCATGCCTACTGCTTCAGTGACTCCATCCAGCCACTTCATTCTCTGTCATCCCCTTCTTCTTTTGCCCTCAATCGTTCCCAGCATTAGGCTCTTCCCCAGTGAGTCCTTCCTTCTCATTAGGTGGCCAAAGTATTTGAGTTTCATCTTCAGGATTTGGCCTTCTAAAGAGCAGTCAGGATTGATCTCCTCTAGGACTGACCAGTTTGATCGCCTTGTAGTCCAAGGGACTCGCAGGAGTCTTCTCCAGCACCATAGTTGAAAGCCCTCAATTCTTTGGCGACAGCCTTTCTTATGGTCCAACATTGCAACTGGGAAAACCATAGCCTGAACTATATGCACTTTTGTTGGCAGAGTGATGTCTCTGCTTTTTAGTATGCTGTCTAGATTAGGAAAAAGAAAAGGATCTAGATAAAATTAATTCCAATGGAAGAGAATGTCTCCAGCTCAGGGTTGTACTATGTAGTCCTTGGTGCTCTCTGAGCTTGGTAGTTCCTAGCATTAGCACTGATGATGTTACATAGCCAGGTAATAAAACATCTGCAAGCAAGAGCCTGGATAGCTCAACAGACTAAAAGCCTGTTATTAACATTCAGCTGTCTGCAATTATTGCAAGTTCGAATCTCACCAGGCTCAAGGTTGACTCAGCCTTCCATCCTTTATAAGGTAGGTAAAATGAGGACCCAGTTTGTGGGGGCAATAAGCTGACTTTGTATAAATATACAAAAGTATGAAGGCATACTTAGCGCATTGTAAGCTGCCCTGAGTCTCCGGAGAAGGGCGGCATATAAATCTAATTTAAAAAAAAATAATAATAACTAAGCTCAGAAAACACCAAAGACTCAACAAAATTAATTGCTTATATTTGCAATATAGTTTATGTTTATATATTGTATAATGCTTATAAAGTAAAAGTAAAGGTACCCCTCGCACATATGTGCTAGTCATTCCCAACTCTAGGGGGCAGTGCTCATCTCCGTTTCAAAGCCAAAGAGCCAGCGCTATCCGAAGACGTCTCCGTTGTCATGTGACTGGCATGACTAAATGTCAAAGGTGCACGGAACGCTGTTACCTTCCCACCAAAGGTGGTCCCTATTTTTCTACTTGCATTTTTTACGTGCTTTCGAACTGCTAGGTTGGCAGAAGCTGGGACAACTAACAGGAACTCACCCCGTTACGCGGCACTAGGGATTCGAACCGCTGAACTGCCAACCTTTTGATAGATAAGTTCAAATATATATACACAAATATACACTCAGAAAACAAATGTCAGAAAACACACACACACACACACACACACACACACACACACACACACATATATGTATATATATAATGCTTAATATAGTACATGTTTGCAACACAGCAGCTAGAAGCCATATTGTATGTATCATCTGGTAAGTCATGTCCTAGTGTACAAATTTGCACTATTTTTTTTTTTTACAATGCAAATCACCCAGTATTTGTTCTTTGACACATGATTTTTCTGATAGCGGTTTTAACCCAAATTGTACCAATTATGAACTCTTTTTTCAAGGTATTTTGTGAATACACAAGGTTTAGAAGTTTATGTTCTTTCATGAACTTTTTTTCTTTAGATTTTTAGTCAATACAAAATGCTGACTGGATGTTGTTTGCAACCAGAATTCATGGCACAATGTAGTCATTAATATGAGCATTAAAATTTACTCCTGTTGTTGCCGAACCCAGCAATCCTTTACTGACGCAATTTGGAAGCAGGTTCTGCTGAATCCTATTTCATTTGCTTGAAAGCCAAAACATCATTTCTACAGGACTTGGGTCAACGTCAAAATATTCATTCACAGATCAGAGGAATTATCCAAGTATTTTTGTGGAAAGGTTATTGTACTTGAGGTGGAGAAAATTGCAAAGCCCAAATGGATTTAAATTCAAGTCTGCCTTTCGGAATTATTATGGGATATTTTGTCATTATGTAACAGATAATCTGCCGAGCGAGAGATGCTTTTTGCCAGCCCTACCCCAAAGCTTGCAAAATCCCACGAGCAAATAAATACTTCAGCCTCACCGTTCTAGCTGTCTCCTTCAGACTCCTGTTGGCAATAAATCCAGATTAGCTGGGCCTTTGTTATTGCCAGCGGAGCCTTGAAGGACTCTTTGTTGCCGGAGAGCTAGTGAGTTGCATAAAATAACCTGCAGAAGGTCTAAATGCGTGCATGCTGATTAAGGGTATATGTAGGAGGCAGTGCAGATGGCTGAGAATATGTTGCTGGTGAAAGCAGCAGATGAGGTTTTCCCCAGGACAGAAATTGCCATCTCAAAGGATTCAGCATCGCCAAATGCTACGTTGCCATCAACGCTGAATTGTTCTTCCTCAGGGACGATGACAGTACATGATAGGGTACCAACTTGGGATCTCGCCTCTAGAAGTCCTGTGCAGTGGTGGGTTTCCAATATTCTTCTCGCCTGGACTACTGTAATGCTCTCTACATGGGGCTCCCCTTGGGGTACACCCGGAGGCTCCAACTGGTGCAAAATGCAGCCGCGTGGGGGATTATGGGAGCGACAGGGCGCTCTCATGTGACACTTCTCCTGCGAGAGCTGCATTGGCTACCGGTGGACTACCGGGTGCATTTCAAGGTATTGGTAATCACCTTTAAAGCGCTCCATGGCTTAGGACCAGGGTACTTACAGGACCGCCTTCTGCCACCAATTGCCTCCCACCGACCGGTTTGCTCCCACAGAGAGGGCCTCCTTAGGGTGCCGTCAGCTAGACAATGCCGGCTGGCGACCCCCAGGGGGAGAGCGTTCTCTGTGGCAGCTCCCACCCTCTGGAACGATCTTCCTCCAGAGTTAAGAACAATTTCCGACCTCCTGACTTTTCGGCGGGCTTTAAAAACATACTTTTTTCAGCTTGCCGGCTTAGCCTGATTCCTGTTAAATATTTTAGTATTTTTAGAGTTTACTATCTATTTTAAATTAATCCGTTTTAAATTACTGGCCAATTTATATTTGTTCTTTTTATGAAATTTTAACTTTTGTGTACTTGCTTTTTATTTGGCTGTTCACCGCCCTGAGTCCGCAAGGAGAAGGGCGGTATATAAATCTAAATAAAATAAATAAATAAATAAATAAATTCTTACCACCGATTTGCCGCGCTTGCACACACTCGCTTCGTGCACCCCTGCGCCTTCTGCACATGCCATCATTATATATTATAATATACTTCGTTACTATATACTTTGCTCTTGCGTGTGCCTTCCATGCATGCGCACAGCCTTGAAAATGTGGTTAAATAGGAAGGCATTACGCCGGGGCGAGGCCACCTGCAGTTGGCACTACCGATTCGCCCAAACCAGTCCGAAACGGCTGAATATACCACCTCTGGTCTTGTGGATTTTGTGTGCTACCCTATCTGGAATAATTGAAACATCTCATTAAATATAATGTGTAGTAGGTATGTATATAAATTGCATTGATTACATGAATAAGTATGTAACAAACAAAATGTATATGTATATAGTTGGCCGAAAGATAAATTGGATATTACTGAAAATGCCGGTATTGGAAAGCTGTAAAAGTGTAACTAAAATTTAAGGATGTAAACGTTGAATAAAAACAATTTATTTTTAAAAAAATTAAACATGTCAATTGCCCCCACTTTCCAGTGCTATTTTTAATGAAAGATGCCTTTAGCCCTATGGATAAAATGTGGAGTGCTCCTCTCTTTTAAACTCTAGACCAGGGGTATCAAACTGACAGTCTGCGGGCCAGATGCGTCACGCACAGGCCAAGCCCACCTCAGCTCCACAAATGGGAAAAACATCGCGAAATGTCATGTGACGGCAAAGTGAGGGGGCGAGTTTGATACCCGTGCTCTCGATACTGCTGAACGTCTGAAACTTTTGCTGGGCAAACTGATGCATCATCTGGCAACAATTTTTGCGGTTACAAAAATATAAAATGCAGAAATACCAAGAGAGAGAGAGGGGGGGGGGAAGACAGAGAGAGAGAGAGAGGGGGGGGGGAAAGGATTGACGTCCGACTCTTTTTGGCGCAGTTTATTCATTTATTTCGCATGGTATACATTCGTCAGGGTGATCCATACTGCTATGTTAGAGAGTAGACCTGGCAGCCAAATTGCTACTTCGTTAGGTTTCATGCTTGCACTTATCCATGCTGTACTACGGGGGCGGGGGGGGGGGTGGACAGAGTAGCTTGCACCAGCTGCCTAGCAGTGTTCAGGTTGATAACACATATTCTGGGGTTTCTTCCACTGATCTTGCCTCATATCTGGGCAAGTTTAGTACTGGCTCCTGATCTCCTCACACAGCTAACCTTTCCCACCAGAGTGGTACTCATTTATCTACTTGCAATAATGCTTTCAAACTGCTGGATGGGCAGGGCAGGAGCTAGAGGTGAGTGATGGGAGCTCACCCCATCCGACAGTGCAGCCAGCATTCAAACTGCCGGAGTGTCAACCATTTCTGGTCGGCAGTTCCACGTTCTTAAGCTGCTGCGCCACCTCACCTCCTTTTGGCATAGTAGAATATGGTAATAGCATACAACCCCAACGTTTACTTTTACATAATAATATCTTAGCCAGTTCTATAACAACAAACCTATCTAATCAGCAAAACCAAAAATAATTTTTTCTCACCTCAAGCACAAACTCCAGAAGCGGTTTCCAAATAGAAACAAAATTAATTGTATTCTTTTTTTTAATCAGTCAATTTAGCCATCTCTGCTAACTCCATCAAATTTTACAGCATCAAATTTCAAATTCTGCTGTGGGAATCAAAGTATCTTTCCATTTTTGTGCATAGAGTATTCTTGCTGCTGTCAGCATATATTGGAACATCAAAGTTCCAATTTTTGAACCAAGGTATCTCAAATAGACTAACTTACATAAAATGTCCAAAATCCGGGACCCACAACTCCCATGGAATTTAAATTTGGAGTAGCCAATTAGGACTGGTTAGGAGAGCAGGGGTGTGGTGGCCTAGTGGTGAGGATGCTTGCCTCCCTTTCAGAAGATTGAGAGTTCAGTCCTATGTAGTGCCATCTGCTTCTCTTTCAGGATGCAAAGAGAAAATATCTGCTGTGAACTCTATGAAGGCATCAGGAAGGGCATCTGTTCAGTAAATGCTCAGCATCTTGACTCTATCCTTTATTAAGGGATTACAGGATCATAAAAAGAAGAAAAAAATAGGAGGGGTTAGGATAGGAGGTTCCTTAGCCCTGCTTCCCTATCCTCCACATCCTTCTAGAATAGCAGGAAGTCATTTTATGCAAATGACCTTGGGATATAGCTGGAAGAGCCACAGCCTATATCAGGAGTGTGAAACTATGGCCCTTTTATGATCTGTGGCCTTCAACTCCCAGAATTCCTGAGCCAGCCATGAATCCAGAATTCTGGGAGTTGAAGTCCACAAGTCATAAAGGGGCCATAGTTCTCCACCTCTGGCCTAGTTTTGACAAAAGAAATCTCAGTCCACAGAAAGAAAGTCATGACCTGGATGTTCTCAGCTATTTTATGTCATTTATATTGTTTCTGATGTTGGTTGTTTTTCTTCCTTTCTACTCCTCTTCTATCACATTTTAATTGTTAGCTCCCTAGATCCATGTACTGTATATGAGATGGGAGACCATGATGTAACTATATTCAACAAATGCGTTAAAAATATATAAAGATGAAGACCCCATACTTCTAAACCGCTACTGATTGCCCTCCACGAGATTGCCCATCTCTTCAATTTGTGACTCTAAATCCCTAAAAACCCAAAGGATTGAAAGGAATTTTGGACACACGCTTAGAATTTACCATACTGAATGATTCGTGATACCTCACACGGGGTTTAAGCAGCATCTGGTGGCCACTTGTATTAAAGCACTCATTTAGAAAGGAAGAGTCGGAGGCACAGCAAATGGTTAATACTTGGCTAGAAAACCACCAGAGAAATCTCAGGGCCAGAGGTTAGTGGAGAAAATAGAGGAAAAACAGGAGGAAAATAACTGAAAGCCACCGTCTTCTGGCAAGAAAACTTCATGGAGATGTTTAGATTGACTCAAAGGAGTCACTGCCTCCCCCCTCCCCCCACACGAAAAAATGGTACAGAAGGTGAAAAAATTTGTGTCGATATAAATCAGGCAATAATATTACCATCTGCTCGAAGCAATTAGAAGTTTTCTTTTGAGGTTTTACACCATACATCAGCCTGGAGTAGGGTTTCTTCATAGTCTACATTGGGGAATTTCTCAGGATTGTCAAGCAAAACTACCAGTATGTTTTAGCTTTTAAATGTAGAGAACATGGAAGACATATTGATAAGTATTGATACATAGATGATAGATAGATAGATAGATAGAGAGAGAGAGAGAGAGAGAGAGAGAGAGAGATAGATAGATAGGTGATTGATATATATACACAGATAGACAAACAGATGATAGATTGATATATAGATATGCACAGAGATAGACACAGTGATATAGACATTAGATCAGGGGTGTTAAACTGGTGGTCCGCGGGCTGGATGCGTCATATGCAGCTGTGGTAGGTTGCCCCCGGTTCAGACCAGTTCGCAAGAACTGATAGTAAAACCGGTGGGAGGCCCTGCCCACTGCCCCAGATGTCGCCATCAGCGATTTACACATGCGATCCTGTTGCGAACCAGTAGTAAAGGTAAGTAGAACCCACCCCTGATATGCAGGCCATGCCCACCCCAACTCCGCAAAGGGGAAAATGCCGCAATATGTCACATGATGGCAACATGACACGAGTTTGACACCGTGACATAGATGGATGATATTTATTTATTTATTTAATTAATTAATTCGACTTTTATTCCGCCCTTCTCCTACTGGACTCAGCCAAAAATAAAAACATCACATACAAAATTTTAAAAATATTTAAAAGAAATTAAACAAGAATTGGCCCAATAAAATTTAAAACACCCCGATTAAAACCAATTTACAATTAAAAATATCTAAGAGGGGGGTCCAGCCAGCCTAGCTTGATGAAATAAAAAAGTTTTAAGGGCACGGCGAAAAGCCCGGAGATCTGGGATCCTACGAATCTCCGGAGGCAGGTGGTTCCAGAGGGCAGGTGGTGCCACAGAGAAGGCCCTCCCCCTGGGGGTCGCCAGCTGACATTGTTTGGCTGACGGCACCCTGAGGAGTCCCTCTCTGTGGGAGCGTACTGGCCGGTGGGAGGCTATCGGTGGCAGAAGGCGGTCCCGTAAGTTCCCAGACCCTAAGCCATGGAGTACCATGGAGTGCTATATATACTGATATATTTATGTATGTATGTATGTATGTATGTATGTATGTATGTAAAGGTAAAGGTTTCCCCATACATGTGTGCTAGTCGTTTCTGGCTCTACATCTCCGTGGTCATGTGGCCAGCATGACTAAATGCTGAAAGTGCATGGAGCACTGTTACCTTCCCACCAAAATGGTCCCTATTTTTCTACTTGCATTTTTTGCGTGGTTTCGAACTGCTAGGTTGGCAGAAGCTGGGACAAGTAATGGGAACTCACTCCATTACGCAGCACTGGGGATTCGAACTGCTGAACAGCCAACCTTCTGATCAACAAGCTCAGCATTTTAGCCACTGAGCCAGCGCGTCCCTTCCATACATACATACATACACACACACACACACACACACACACACACACACACACGAGCATCTGTCAGTCTCTTTCTATATATTTAATCTCTATTAGATTATCATCTCTAACTTTTATCACTCTTACAACCGCCAGCTTGACTTTGGATATTCTTGAGACAGCCCATGATAAACCCATAAAATAATCCATACCGCTTTTTAATGCTGGGTAATTATCTTAGAAACTGGAGACAATTCTGTAGAACGTATCTTCATCTCAGTGAAGCATTTGACAAGAGATTCTAAATGAGCAAGCTGGTTAGAAGTGAGTCAGATGGTTTTATGATTGAATGAAAAGTAGGTGTAAAGTTGTACTTGGAGTGTTCTGAACAAGTTCCTTATCAAAGTGAAGATAGGTATCGAGCAGGTGCCACTGGGGACAGTCCTGGTTTCCATATAGATACTCCTCCATTACAATCATTGTTTAGCAACCATTTGAAGTTACACTATTGGAAATAGTGATTTACAACCAGTCCTCGCACGAACAACCATCACAGCATCTCGAGTCATGTGATCAAAATTCAGGCGCTTGGCAACTGGAATGTGTTTATGACGGTTGCAGTGTCCTGGGATCATGTGATCACCAGCTGCAACCTTGCCAGACGGTTCCCAATGAAGTCAATGGGGGAAACCCAGATTCATTTAATGACCATGTGACCATGAGCTTAACAATGGCAAAAGAAGGGTGTAAAGTTGGGTGTGACGCACTTTAATCACCATCTTGCTTGGCCATAGAAATTCTGGTCTCAATTGTGTAATAGTGATCTGGAGAAGAGAGGGGAGAGAATCATTTTTATATTTTATAAATATAATATAAATATATATTATATAATATGATATATTTTATATTATATAAAATGGATGAGATACCAATACTGTACAGTACCCTCAGACAGGGATTCTCATAATTAGTTGTGGCACAATCCTTTAATAAATTGTGCATTTCTCTCCTTTTATCAATCAATAAAATTGTTATTTTTATATTTCACCCAAACTATTGTCAATACTCTTTCCTGCTTTGCCTGGGCAAGCTTACAGCTTGAGAAAGGAAAGCAAGAGGCGATGTCAAGAGTTGACAGCTCTCTCACTTTGTCTACACAAGTCTAATTACATTTTTTTTTTTTTAAATTGTGTTTCTTCTTTGAGCTAATTGTGACCTCTGGGCTAGGTGTGTGTCAGGGATGGGATTCAATTTTTTTTTACTACTGGTTCTGTGGGCGTGGCTTGGTGGGCGTGGTATGGCATGGCTTGGTGGGTGTGACATGGCTTGGAGGGTATGGCTTCGTGGGCATAGCAGGGAAAGGATACTGTAAAAATCTCCATTCCCTCCCCACTCCAGGGGAAAGTTACTGCAAAATCCCCATTTCCTCCCGATCAGATGGGACTCGGGAGGCAAAAAATAGATGGGGGCGTGGCCAGTCAGAGGTGGTATTTACCGGTTCTCCGAACTACTCAAAATTTCCTCTACCGGTTCTCCAGAACTGGTCAGGACCTGCTGAAACCCACCTCTTGTGTGTGTATGTATATTGTTACCTACAGACTGACAGGTCTCAGAAATTGGTGGAAAGGAATAGAATATTTAATAGAGGCAAAGGCCAAAGAAAGAACTATCAAATAGGTATCAAAGGGGCATTGTCTGATTTGGTCATTGTGCTCATAAAGAAGTTATTGGGATGGCAATTGTTTACAGATTAAGCATCAACAACCTTCATGCTATTCAAATAGTGAATGCAGTTTTAGAGAACATTAAATATAGTTCTCAATTCATGGGAAGCAATTGATTCTACTTTATTCTGTGTTAACTGTATCAGCAGCCCAAGGAACTGCTGATTCAGTTCTACAGAGGAAGTATTGAGTCTGTCATCTGCACCTCTATAACTGTCTGGTTTGGTTCTGCAACCCAACAAGACAGACACAGACTTCAGAGGATAATTAGAACTGCAGAAAAAAAAAAAACAATGGCTACCAACCTGCCTTCCATTGAGGACCTGTACACTGCATGAGTCAAAAAGAGGGCTGTGAAAATATTTACAGACTCCTTGCATCCTGGACATAAACTATTTTGACTCCTACCCTCAAAACGACGCTATAGAGCACTGTACACCAGAACAACTAGAAACAAGAACAGTTTTTCCCCGAACGCCATCACCATCTAAACAAATAATTCCCTCAACACTGTCAAATTATTCACTAAGTCTGCATTACTATTACTATTAATCTTCTCATTGTTCCTATCACCCATCTGCTCCCTCTTACAACTATATGACTGTAATTTTGTTGCTTGTATTTATATTGTTTCCTAGTATGATTTGATTGCTTATTTATACCCTATGACTATCATTAAGTGTTGCACCTTAAGGTTCTTGATGAACGTATCTTTTCTTTTTATGTACACTGAGAGCATATGCACCAAAGACAAATTCCTTGTGTGTCCAATCACACTTGGCCAATAAAGAATTCTATTCTATTCTATTCTATTCTATTCTATTCTATTCTATTCTATTCTATTCTATTCTATTCTATTCTATTCTATTCTATTCTTTCAGTTCCCTCTTGGACATCAAATCGAGCTCAGGATACTGATTTTTCAGGATCAAAGAAGGATCTCACTGGCCCTGTATCTTCAGATAAATAGTATCCTTCGAAAGGAATTAGGAAAAAAAATAGGGGAAGAAAACATGGAGATACTTGGTCGAATTTGGAGAGCTTGTAACACAAAAATTCAGAATACTTGCAACAGTTCATTTATACAGTAAATTGTTACCAAAATGATTCACAAGGTAAAAAAGTCAAAGAATGGACAATTAAATGGATGCAGAACTTAAAATAATCAATAGGCCAAAGTGGAAATATTAATGGAAGATAAATGTTTTATCTAAATTTACTATAGAAAAAAAGGGTACATGTGTATATTTTTTGTTTTAATCTTTAAAATTGGTCATTCATATTTTAAAAATGGGTGGAAATGCATATCTTTTTCATATTTAACCCCAATGCCATTATTATTATTATTATTATTATTATTATTATTATTATTATTATTATTAGTATTATTATTATTATTATTATTATTATTATTATTATTATTATTATTATTTAATCTGTAGTGAGATTCACAGCCTTTGAGGCTGATTAGTAGCTCAGCAGCTCGAGTCCTAACCAAGGACCTAGGAACTGTTAAGGTATTGTCGGAGGATGTAAGCTGTTCCGAGTAAGGTGGTTTTTTGTACAGTCAAAATGTTCAAGTCCGGTAAATTTAGAATTTCTAAATAGTGTGGTAGCCCTTTGAGTATTGCTCCAAGGGCTCCAGTTACAATTGGGACAACACACAATTTCTTTTTCCACAGTCGCTCAACTTCAATTTGCAAGTCCAGGTACTTTGTGATTTTTTCTTGCTGCTTATCTTCAATCCGTGCATCACCAGGTATTGCAATGTCAATGAACCATACTTTTTTCTTTTCAACTACTGTTATGTCAGGTGTTGTTGTTGTTGCTATTATTAATTATTAAATTTATATACCACCCTACTCCTGAAGGACTCAGGGCAGTGAACAGCCAAAAGATAAAATACACATAGTACAAATGTTAAAAAACCATTTAAAATACATTAAATACTTTGGCCCAAAAATTTGAAACACCCCAATGATTTAGAAGGAATTTAAAAGGGAGGTTAGGCCAGACCAGCCTGCTGGAATAGGAATGTTTTGAGGGCACGACGGCAAGTGCGCAAATCCGGGATCCTCCGTATCTCCGGGGGGAGCTCGTTCCAGATGGCAGGTGCCCCCACAGAGAAGGCTCTCCCCCTGGGGGCCACCAGTCGACATTGTTTGACTGACGGCACCCTGAGAAGGCCCTCTCTATGGCAACATACTGGTTGGTGAGAGGCTACTGGTGGCAGAAGGTGGTCTCGTAGATACCCCGGTCCTAAGCCTTGGAGCGCTCTAAAGGCAGTAACCAAAACCTTGAAGTGCACACAGAAGACCACCGGGAGCCAGTGCAGCTCGCACAGGAGGGGAGTCACATGGGAGCGCCATGTCGCTCCCATAACCACCCGCGTGGACGCATTCTGGACCAGCTGGAGCCTCCGGGTGCTCCTCAAGGGGAGCCCCATGTAGAGAGCATTACAGTAGTCCATAAAGTTCAACAACTTTGTAAGACGATTCATCCTAGAAAGAAACAAATTTTAAATACTAACTTTTCTAAGTCTTTTATTTCTATAAAGAATATAGAGTTGCCAACAGAAGAGAATATTTGTAGCTCAGGGTTGAACTGTGTAGTCTTTGGTGCTGTCTGAGTCTAATTGTTTGCTTGCAGATGCTTCATTACCCAACTAGGTAACATCATCAGCACTAATGGGTGTGTTTTTCTCCTTGGTAGTTCCTAGACCAAGCTAAATCCGAAAATGACAAGAGAATTCCTCGAAGCTTGGCACTTAGTCACATCAGTCATCAATGTACACACACAGAGATAACCCGCATTTACTGTTCAAGAGACAATAAAAAAATCAAGAAGGAAGCAAAAAGACCAGAACATATTCTCTCGTGCAGCCTACTCTCAGACAAGCAGGGATTCACACCAGACAAACAACCAAGCAGAAAACAATATTTTAATCAAGGAATTACCAAGGAGAAAACCACAGCCCCATCAAAACTGGCAGGGCAAGCTGTTGTAATAGAAGCAACTACTGTAATATAAAAACCACACCCACCAGCACTGATTGCATCTAAGTCATGTAATAAAACATCCAAAGAGCATCAAGGACTCCATGATAGAATTGGGTCTGAACCAGGGGTGAAATGTTCCCAGTTTGGACCGGATCACCCAGTCCGGTAGCCATGACAGCGGGTGGTTTGGAGAACCGGTAGCAAAAATCCCTGCCCACCTCTCCATGCCCAGCTGAGCCACACAATCATCAGAGGCTTTAAAAAAAACTTTTAAAAGCATTTTTTCTTCGGCCAAAGCCCCCCCCCCCCAATGCTTTTAAAAGAAAACAAAAGCCTCTGACGATCAGGCAACTCAGCTGGGATCGTCAGAGGCTTTTAAAGGCATTTTTTAACAACCTCTTTGACCAAAGGGGTTGTAGAAAAAATGCTTTAAAAAGTTGCCCCCCCCCCCCCCGCCACCCCACAGAACCGGTAGTAACAAATTTTACATTTCACCACTGGTCTGAGCATGACAACAGTTGCTAGAATGTTTAGCAGAAACAACACCAATGATGCATCTCAGTCAAGAATCTTTAAATCCAGGTCCTGTACTGAATTTCTAAACCATTTATAGTCTATAACTTTGCACATGAATTTGTACTGCAATCGAAGTTTGACTTTTGTCTTAACATTAGATCTTCTGGATTTACTTTACTTTTATTATATTTATATACCGCCTTTCTCCCGAAGGACTCAGGGCGGTGAACAGCCATTGTAAAACAATATACAAGACAGAAATTTAAAAATATATTAAAATAATTAAATCACAGGCCCAATTTAAAACTCCCAGCTAAAATCAATTTTAAAACCCCTTTAAAAATTGATTTGATTTTAACATCAGATTTTAAATTATTCCTTTGATGTAATATCATTTGGCATGCAAGATAAATCTAGTGCTATTTTGAACGTTCTTATAGAATTTTATATAGCTCTGCAAATCTTTTTTGTGCCGTTTTTTTCTTCGTTACACTTTCAAATGTTCAAATCAAGTAAAATGAAAAGGAACAGGGCAGGACAATTAGAAAACTAAATTCTAAGTCCTAAGAAAATTGGTTAAGAAGTCTAAGCATGATATAATAGCATCCTTTAAATAGCTGAAAGGATGCTATGGGAAAAATGCTATTGCTCTAGAGCACGGGTATCAAACTCAAAGCCTGTGGGCGGGATGTGGCTTGTGGGGTGCTTAAATCTGGCCTGAAAATAGCTAAGGACTGGTCCACGGTGCCTCTGCAGGCCAAAATGGGCCTCAAGGGGCCGACGCATACGCCCCCACCCTTGCGGCCTGTTTTTGGCCTCCATGGCAGCACTCTGCCAGCCAAAATGGGGCACGGGGAGCTGTGTGCAGCATCCGTGCCCCATTTTTGCCCTGGACTACTTCTACAGCACTCTGCATCCCGGTTTGGCCGGCAGGGTCCTGCAGGAAGTGTCCGTCCCATCTCTCCCCTCCACCCCCCAGCCAGCCCATGGAGAACTACAGTGCTGATCCGGCCCTCCAAGAAATCCAGTTTGACACCCCTGCTCTAGAGGGCCTGACATTGAACAATGGAAGTTATATAGGCAAAGTGATTGAATGGTTGAATATTATAAAAAAATCCCAGCAGTAAGAACAATTAGTGGTGGAACCTATTACCCCAATGAGTGTTCCTCTTCTTTGGATATGTTCATTCAAAAACTAGGTAGCCATCTGTTGTAAATGGTTTTAAATTAAATTCCTGAACATAGGAATAAGTAACAGCTGAATGGTACCTTCTATCTATGTGAATCCAGCTTATATACAAAAATCATTAAACATTTTTTGCAGTTGACTTCCAGAATGTGATAAACTAGTGTTTTTCAACTTTGGGAATGTTAAGGTGTGTGGACTTCAACTCCCAGAATGCTCTAGCCACCATACTGGCTGGGGAATTCTGGGAATTGAAGTCCCCACAACTTCAAGTTCCCAAATTTCCCAAGGCTGAAAACCACTGGACTAAACAGAATACTAGGAACAGCTTGAAATCATAACTTCAAATCTTATTTATTATTTTAAATGTATATTCATTACAGGCAATCTGTAAAACACACAAACTATAGAACAGTAAAGATGCTGGCTAGAAAGGATAAGATTTATAGAGGCATCACTTTGGAAAAGGCTGGTCAAACCCACAGATTTTAATTATCCCTTTGCCCAATCCTGGAACCCAATAGGCAGTTACTGATAGACAAGCATACTGCTGTTTTAAGAAGCTTTTATTGTGAAATATTGGATTTAGAAAAAGTACAAAAATGTCAAATGTGTGCCAGTACAGAATTTCAACACAATATACAAATGTAAGTAAGATGAAAAGCTTCACCTCAAAATGGAGATAGACATTCTAACTAAAAAAAAAATGCAATTATTTACAGGCTAAATGTATATAAATAATTCAAGCCCAAGGGATTTTTTTTTCTTGCTTGATGCCAATTATTTAAAAAAGAATTGATTTAAATGCAAAAAATCAGTGTGTCATCTTGAGTCTACATAACATCAAGCTCTTTGTGAAAGCCACCCAAATCTTCAGCCTTTGAAACACTACAATTAAAAATAAATATTTTCTCTTTAGACATAGTAAAACTCTTGTAAATGTTTTGAAATGGGATATTCCACAGCTCTGGTATTTAAAAACCAGACTGTTGGTTTTCTTCCTCTATATATAATGTTCCTATTGCAGCATAAACAGGTTTCAGTGACAATGCCTTGATCAGAAAGTCATTACGTTTCTTGTGAAAAGTTTTGACCAGTTTCTTTTTAAACAAGTCCACCAATGACAGGCAGTCATTCAATCAGAAAAAGTATCAAAATACTCTGAAATGGAAGTCAGCAATTAAAAAAAAAAGTCTGAATGATAAAGCAGTTCAACAGGATAGCAAAAGAATATTCTACCCTATCTATATAATCATGTAATCTCCGCAAATAGTATTTATAAATTTACAAAGTTCATCTTTAGTATACAAAAAATAAAAAAATTCTCAATATTGTAGAAAGCAGCTTTTTTTCCCCCTTTTGTTCAAATTACAATTATTCAGTAGTCTCTTGGGAACAAACCCTCCCAAAACCGGTAGCTGGAGGCCCCAAAACACGAAGGCTAGCTGAAGTGCAATTCCTGTGATAATAAATTGAGCACCCCTTTATCAACTGGATTTTTTCCATTTAATAGAAACAGGTTTAGGTTAATGAAACTATTTTCTGGAATGGCGATGAACTTTTCTTAATGTCTTACATCCAGGGTTCTCAAACCCCCTGGTCTGCGGACTCTGCACCAGTTCATAGCTCGCCAAGAATCAGAGCGCGCAAAGGAACAAAGCCCCATCTGCGTGCACACAGGATCAAGCCCCCTCCCCTACCCCAGGTCTGAGGGAAAAACTGCCCTCCACAGTACCGGTTCCTGGCACCCAAAAAGTCGGGGGGGGGGGGGGGGGGCGCTGCCTTACCTCATTCTCCTAAAAATATTGAAGTATTATTGGTTTCTGTTTTTAAGCTTTAAGCATCCAAATCATGATTTCCAACTTACTTATTTCAAGAGTCACTTCTTGCTTATCTGCTGGAGCAGTCTTTTTTCAAATCTGGCGACTTTTAAGATGTGTAGGCTTCAAAGCCCGGGGAATTTCCCAGACAGCATGCTGGTCTACGTCTCTCAAAGTCGCCAAGTCTGAAGGACACTGTGCTAGAAACCTCTGTGCATTATAAAAAATTTGGAGACACATTCCAGGTGCATTGCCCTAACTTGTGCAATGCTGAGGGGGTCTTTGCCCTGAAGAAATGGAGAGCGCCCGCAGGACACACCCAATAAACTCCTACGGATATGTATACAACTGACATGGTGGTCTCTATGGTTACTGATCTACCTCCACAGAATCCCAGGCTCTCCCCCCAAATGCAGTTGGGGAGATTTATGGCATCTCTGATTATAACTCTTAGCTGGAAAAAGAAATGTTGCAGTTCAGTCTCACTTTATCCCTCTAGTGCAAATGGTGCTTCAGCCTGCATTACTATCCTGTGACTGCAAAGACTGGGCCATGGTTACGGGGTCAGTATGGTTCTATGACAGGGGTCACCAAACTTGGCAACTTTCAAGACTTGTGGACTTCAACTCCCAGGATTCCTCAGCCAGCAAAGCTTAAAGTTGCCAAGTCTTAAAAGTTGGCAAATTTGGAGACCCGTTCCATGACTACAGGGCTGGTTGTTGTTGTTGTTTTTTTAAAAAAAAAAATCTCAGTGTTAGGCATTCAGGTTTCTTCAGGGTTCATTTCTTTTGGCTCCCAATTATTGGCCACAGAACTCCTGTGTGGACAATGCCCTTAGCAGGTTAGAACTGTTATTTTCTCACTGTGTAGAAATAACGAGCCATGTTTCCAGAACTGTTCAGAAGCGGCATTAAATTTCAATGCAATGTCGTTAAAAAGAAACGCCTGGAGAGTTAACATTAATTCAAATATTGCCCCCCCCCATTCAATTGAGAACAGATCACTGAGAATTACAATGCAAATCAGCACTGAGATAAAACAATTCATCCATTCATAGAAGTCCTACAGTTTAAAAGCCCCTCCCTCCATTAAGTTAGGCACAGCAAGAGTTAAGACAGATACTGTCTACCCAGACACATCTGTTACAGTATCTACAAGACCCAATTCATTGCCTGCCAGGACTTAGCATCTTCCCTATCATTCTAACCATTTGATCTTAGCATTTGATCCTTCTGTATATACACTTATAAATATATACATACAGGGGGACGCTGAAACACGGTTAAAAGAAAAAGAAAAGTATATACAAATACTAACATTCCTATAAATAAAACCGTTGGGAGAAAAGGCACTTGCAGGAGGAAGTCTACAGCATATTTTCAGAAAAGGGAAAAGAAAAGAAAAAACACATTTTGTTCCGGTACTTACAATAGAGAATCTCTTTCATTTTCTATAACAGGAAATGCAAAACACCCAGTTATTACTAAGAATAGAAGTGTTAAAATCTTGTACATATATTTATAAGGTTTAAGCTTCTTGTAATAAAAGCACCATGATTTTAAAACTCAATGCACTCTTATTTGGACTGAAAGACCAAGAAGGGTTGTCAAAAGTCTCCAGTGCTCTTGCTCAGTTTTCAAATTAGCTGCTGCTGCTGGAATGTAGATCAGAGTGAAAGTTGTCCTCGGATGCCTTCGTCCAGCGCCTAGACAAGTTTCTGCTCTCATCCGGACAACCTGCTAAAGTCCAACCGAATGCAATCAGTCTGCACAACAGGAGCACTTCAAGGAGCTTCCCTCTTGAAGGGCTGCCTTTAATGTGTGTGTGTGTGTGTGTGTGTGTGTGTGTGTGTGTGTGTGTGTGTTATTGCATGATGTGATGACCAGGGACAGCACGCTTACTGATCACCAGGGACTGGCCAGCTGCCTCCTTTTGTATGGCTGCACGTATACATTATATAGGTATCCGTGCCTTCTTCAAACCTGTTGAAGTACTTTAATATTCTTAATTTGCTGGGGGTGGGGTGGGGGTGGGGGTGGGAGTGGAAGGAAAGCAAAAACAAACCTCTGTAACGTTATTCAGTTAGAAAAAGGTATACAGGATCTATGCCACCAACTCTGCACACCAAAAGGTTTGTTCCTATGCAGTTTTCCCTGGAGTTGATTGACGTTTCCGAGATTAATAGCTACGCAAACTGCCACCATCTTCTTATGGTGATGTCAGCATATTCCCGCTTTTGTCAAACTTCTTGCCCTTTGACAGTGCTGCAACTTGTTTGAGAAGCTCTCGGTTCTTGGCCTACAAAAAACCCAAAACAGCCGGTGCTCCTGGTTATTTTGTACAATCTGCATTATTCTACATTGCCACGTGAAGATTATTATTTTTTTTTTTAAAAAAAAGATGGCTTTGGCTGCAATTTAACATCATTATTACAAAGGCTGCACAAATATCAGTGCAGTGAAATACTCTGTTTATATCAGGGGTATCAAACTCAATTTCATGGAAGGCTGCATCAGGGTTGTGTTTGACCTCGGGGGTGGGGTGTCCCATGGCGAGCTTGACGTCACTCGTGTCTGGGGCGCCTCTGGTAGCCTAAACGCTCTGCCAATGGAAACGGGATCCCAAGCTGTTTTCGGCTGCGACGGCCTCCTGCAATCCTCTGCCAGCGAAAACGGAGCTCAGAAGGGGCATACACAGCCCTTGCGAGCTCAGTTTTCGCTCGCAGAGGCACCAGTGGGCCAGTCCTTCGCTGTTTCCATATCTAAGCATCCCACAGACAAGATCCGTCCACTGGGCCCCGAGTTTGACACCCCTGGTTTATATAAATCCTAATTTCGGGGGGGGGGGGGGGGGAGAGATAAACTATATCAGACATAGAGAACCCAACACAGTAGGCTGGTTCATCCAGTCTGCGGTACTACACTGGAGACAAATCAACACTGAGTCATTGATATGCAGGAAGAGGCCCAGAAAAGATCTTCCCTAAATCTTCACAGCATTTATATGATAGTAATGCAAAGTGTGCTTTAGTCTGGCAAGATTTGTCTGGAGAACAGCAATAAAGAAACTATCAATTTATCACATTGTTCTTGATATCCCCTGCCCCAGGCAGCTACCGTAGTACCTTTTCAGATTAACACACTTCATTATTTACATACTACTATTAATCAATATCATTGAATGTTTATAAAATCATTTAATCAAAAGGCACAAGCTTTTGTGAACTGTAGCTCACCTCATCAGATGTCAACTTATCTTTTTCTTTTTTAAAAAAAAACATTTACGAAATCAGGAAAGGTGTTACTTGACTCCTCCTGATTTTGGGGTAGTACAATGAAATGGAGCAGTACTGGATTCAAAATTTAGGCCTTTTGGCTCTGATTCACTGATGTTCTGAGGTGTTATTGATTGCCTGTGAAATTAATATAATTTACCTGTAACTGTTCTACAGTTTCCTTATGAGCTCTTTCCATACTGTTCATCTTGGTTCTTAGATTCGACTCTTGGTATTGAAAGTCCGCCTTCAGCTCAGTCAGCTGAGAAAAAGAATTAAATTATCTCTTTAAAAATATTGTCTGTGGTTACTTCAATGCTCTCACTCTCAAATATCAACAACATGCATTTCCTGACTCTACTGGATAAATGTTTAAAGATAAAGAACCCAATTTTCTTCAACTGCTTTAAAGGCCAGAAAAGAGAACATCATGCAACATTAAGTAATTTATTTGTATATATAAACGATGCTGAGTTTATCTGTAAAATTGTATTTTACAAATAACTATCCAATACAGTGATTTAGAATTTTGTCCATGTTTTCTTAATTATAACCAAAATACCCTGTCATTTAAATTTTTAAGATACAAAAATTGTTGTTTTTTTTTTTTTAAAAAATACAGGCCTTTTTCTTATTTGCCTGAAAATTTAATATTGTTATAAAAGTCTGAGCTATCATGAAGTGATAGCTTCATGATAGCTCAGACTTTTATCTGTGGGATTTGGGAAGCCCACCGAGGGTCTGGAGGTTTAGTTGCAATTTTAAATATCTGACAAACATGACTCTTAGATACAAATGGAACATTTCTAAAGTACCTAATGAAATGACTAAACCATTCACCTTTTTATCCTTCTCCAGTATAGTCTGATCTCTTTGTTGCAAGAGACGTTTCAGTGACATCACTTCTTCTTTCAACTGACTTATTAGAACAAAGTTGTCGGTGCCTCCACTGTCTGCTGACTGATTTATAGAGCTACTGTAAAAATAAAGATCATCAAATGTAACTAAGGGCAGGAACAAAGTGCATCCCACGTATGTATGTTTATCTGCTTAATACAGGTCATTCTTGATGTATAACCACTTGTTTAATGACCATTCAAAGTTACAACAGCACTGAAAAATATAGGTCACTTGTGACCAGTTCTCATACTTATGAGTATTGCTGCATTCCCAGAGTTATCTGATCAAATTTTGGGTGCTTGGCAACTGCCATGTACTTATAATGGTTAAAATATCTTGGGGCAGGGGTCCCCAAACTTGGCAGCTTTAAGACTTGTGGACTTCAACTCCCAGAATTGAAGACTTGAAGTCCACAAGTCTTAAAGCTGCCAAGTTTGAAGATCTCTGTCCTGGGGTGCTGGGATTGTCCTCTACAACCTTTCTAGGGAGCTTCTGACAAGTCAACCGAGGAAAGCCAGATTTGCTTAATAAGCACACGATTCACGTAACAACTAGTGACTCGCTTAACAACCCTGCCCAAAAGGTCATAAAATGGGGCATGTCTCACTTAACACCTGCCTTGCTTAGCAGCAGAAATTGTGGGCTCAATTGTGGTCAGAAGTCGAGCACTCCCTGTGATATACATGCATTGCATGTAATCTCTTCCCTTGCCAGCAGATTTTTATCCATCCTTTGTTTCTGGCAATTGACAGATTTCAAAAAAGACCACCTATCTTTGGGCATCGACTTCCAAAGGATCAGAAACTTGCTTAATGAAGCAGTCATTTTTTTATATACGAACAAGAGTTAACTAAGAGATTTATTTCTTCACATATGATGTAACTTATAACCGGTCACTTAGCAACTCTTCAAAGTTAGATTCCAAAGATGCTTTTTCAGGAGGCAACTGGATTTTTTGTTTTTTGTTTTGAAGATGTTTCGCTTCGCATCCAAGAAGCTTCTTCAGCTCTTTCTGGATGGTGGGGAACGGAAGGATTTTTATTCCTTGTAGACAGCTGGTCATTCGTATCCTTTCAGAGGGTCTTTGAAGCACTTGGAGGTTTATCTGTGTCCTCAGGATCACCTGAGTGGTGCTCCTGGTCCCTGTAATCTACAATTTTTCCTCTGGACATCCATTCCTACTCCCACACCATTCAAAGGAAGTTCATCCCAAATTGTATGGAACACCATATGAACACCCTTTGAATGGTGTGGGAGCAAAACATCTTCAAAACAACAACAACAAATAAGAAAGTCCAGCTGCCTCCTGAAAAAGCACCTTTGGGACCACCATGACCTGGATGACTGAGAATCTCTATAGACTTTCAAAGTTAGGATAGACCCCGTAAAAGGTACTTATGACCAGTATTGGAAGTTCAGGAAGCCCCATAGTCACATGACTCTATTTTGCACACTTGGAAAATTAGCTCACTGACAAGCACTTGCAGCATCCCTCAGTCACATGACCACGAATTATGTTTGTGCCAGAAACCCAGCATTCACTAACTGGGTGAGCCAGTTAGCAAACCATGGACTTGGTTAATGACTGCCACAAAAAAACTCATAAAAATTGGGCGCGGCCATGTGATCACTCATTAAATGACTGTAAACGTGGATTCAATTAGGGTCGTAAGTCAAAGACTAGTTGTATTTAGAATAAAATGGATCCACAAGGATCATTATATTGCATTATATTATATTACTGCATTATATTGATTTCCAATTTAATTTCAGTTCACTTATCCCAAGAATTGCTGATAGCAGAATTTTCAACAAAGATTTAGGCTACTTTTGTAGAAATCTCTCAGGATCAACAATTGGAATAATATTCATGTTGAAATTTTAAAAAAAAACAGGAACAGTATGAGCTCCACTTGTTCGTACATTGTTTTATTCAACAGAACAGAAATATATATATGTATATATATGTATTTTTACCTATCTCCATTAGATGGCTTGGTTTCCATTTTGGGCTTTTTCTTTGGAGTTTCATTCTGAATAGCTGAAGAGGATTTATGGCTACAAAGAAACATTAAGAAACTTGTGTAACATATAGTTATATTGCCACATTTACCCCTAATAGCAAGCAGTATTACATAATATAAATTCATTATATATCTATAAATATTATAAACTTAAAGCTGAGGCTAAGATTCCCCTGCAGCAGGCCCGATCTATCCTCTCAGCTTTTATCTCAAATTAAAAACAAATTTCCATCATTCCTAATTCTTTTTAATGCTGAACTATCACTCTAGGAACATTTGAAGCACATCCTACTTTTTAATGCAGGGGTGTCCAATCTTGGCAACTTGAAGACTTGGGGACTTCAACTCCCAGAATTCTGGCAAGGTTGGGGACCCCTGGTTTAATGCAATGCTATTTGTGCCCTCCCTAAAAAAAAAAAAAAGAAAAAAGATCCCCAATCTTTACACAGCAATCAGGATTTTCAAAAAGCCTCCAGTGGTGTCAGTGAAATCTTTTTAAAAGTTAATACAGCTGACAAAAGTTTAACTTTCTCTTCTCTAGTGCTATGCTCTCGATCAGCCCGTTAAAATTAAGGGCGATAACAAGGCAATTCTGTTTTCGCCACTTCTGATAACCACATTTTTTTTTCATTTGCTGGCATCAAACACTTCATAAAGGGAAAGAAACAACAAATAGCTTCCAATCCAGATGTCAACTCTGAAGCTGAACTGACCGAAGTCATTTTACTGCTTCAGTGTTACTACACTGGAGCTGAGGGGTAGGGAGGGGGGATTTGAGATAGTTGGGATTCTGTAGCCAAAAAAAAAAAAAACACTTTTTCTTAGGAACCAAGGACATTTTCACACCTGGTCGGAGGAAGGCAGGGTGATGCTACCCGGTTGTCAGACCACACCGTGATTAGATCATGTGACTGATTGTTTTGAGAAACAGAAAAAAACCTTTTGCTTTTAATTAGGTGAAAGCCATTGGAGTCTTTAGAGTCGGTTTTCACCAGATCTGTGTCAATACGGTATTTCCAATAAAGCTATTCTTTGAGGAATTCATCTGCCTCTGAGTTTTGCTTGCTATGGGGATTATTACTTGGAACTCTGCTGACACCAGACATGAAACAAGTGTTATCTTTTCAAGACTATTTACCTCTGCTTCCACAACCCCTGATCATCTTCTGGGCTCAGACTGCCGATTCTAAAATACAGAAATGCAGAAATGTCAGTGGAAATTCCAATAGCTGGCTTCAGTCAGTAACTTCAGAAATGGTTTGAACAGATGGAGAAAGAAGGAAGCAAATCAGGGTCTTTTGTTTTAATAAGGAGTTGGACAATTTTTGTAGCCCTGCATGCCATTACAGGTAACCCTCGCTTAGCGACTATCTTGGACAAGGATTGTTTGCGATTACGAAGGTGATGAAAAGTAACTCTGTGACTGATGGCCACATCTATGACCACTGCAGCATCTCTCTCTCTCTCTCTCTCTCACACCTACATGTTCACTGTTAGTCAATACATTTGCCCTGTGCTTGATCTAGTCCTTCCCACCATCAGCAAAGAGGTTGGCTAAATAAATCTCTTCCTGAGCTGCTTTTGGCTCCATCCCAGTGATCCCTAAAAAATGCTAATACCCGTGGGAGTCAGGGTCAGCATCAAGGCAACCTGAGAGCTCCGAAGGGGAAGAGGGAATGAAGCTAGCAGAGAGAGGGGGGGAGAGAGGGAGGGAGGGAGGGAGAGAGGGAGAGGGAGGCAGAGCCTGGGCTGTCTGTCAGCCCTCAGATGGAAAATCAACAGTCCCCAGGTCTGGAGGTGGCTGATGAGGAAGAGGAGGAACAGCTGGGTCCAGTGCCTGACGCGTGAATGCGCAGAAGGCAGAGGAGAGTACTGGAAATCCATGGGCCAATCCTTGGGAAGGAAGAGCCACCACTGCTAGTGAAGTCCCACCCTAGCTCTGGGGATAAAAGTCAGGGGGCGGAGAGGAATAGATGTGACAGACAACTATTCATCTTCTGGCCGGCTGGACTTGTTAACCTGTGTTGAGAGAGAAACTTTTCGCCAGGGCTGCCGGCCCTCCTAATTAAAGGAATCTTTGAGTTCACTTCAGAGAGTTTGTCGTGTTTGGGGAGTTGGGTCAGAACACTTGGCATGGGTTGTGGTGTGCCACACAAACATATTCCTGGCCAATATACAGTCTCTAAACAGTCACACCAAGATCCTATTTGACAGGGGTCTCCAATCCCCGGGATGCAGCCCACTAGTGGGCCGCAGCCTGTTTGGAAGTGGGCTGCAGAAGCGACGGGCGGGAGCATGCATGCAGCTTTATTTGAATGAGCAGCAGGAAAGCACATGCAGGTCTATTTGCAGAAGCCACGGGTTCCCTCCGTTTGTACAAATGGAGCTGTGCGCGCGCGTGTGGTCACCCACCACTTGTACGGAACCATCTCTCCTCCTCTCCACACACGCACACCATATGATCCAAATTGTCTGGTGACAATTGCAATGTTCTCCAAACCAGGGTGTGCCTTGGCCACGTCACAATCTGATTTCTGAAAATTGTGTCTTACCAAAAGAATTTGTTGTGTTTGCCAAGAAGCTACGTATTATTATTATTATTTTAAATAATACCCCCTTCCTTGCACATGCATCTCCTTAAGGCCGTTTCCATTTCAGAATTTCTCATCGTACTTACTTGTGATGGGCGCCGCTGTGATGATGGTGGCGATGGTGGTGGGGGTGACGGTGGTGGTGGTGATGGTGGTGTTTCAAATGATGCTGGTCTTTTTCGGTAATAGATGTAGAAGAGTTAGAATGGGAGGGCCCTAAGCTCTTCCTCTGTTCCTTGGTCTTCTGCAGCACTCGCTTGTAGGACAGAGTACAAAGCCAACACAACAGCTTCCCATCAACCTTTTGGGAAATCATTCGCAGCAAGTTATGTTACACGTACTGAGTGCTAAAAAGACACACAACAGCCAGAATAAAATTATCAAATACTACCGCTGTTATTCTTGCACACAGATCTTAATATAAACAAGAATACAAATATATGTCTGTCTGTCTATCATCTCTCTATCTACAGCATATCAAATAAAATATGCTAGACATTGCAGAAAACTTTGCAGGGAAAAAATATCTAACTTGACTTCAACCTGTTTACCTTTCTAAGGACTGTCACTGGTTTAGGCAAAGAGATTATTATACTTCATAACATACCCTGCATCATAATTTTTAATCAAATGGTACTAATAAATGATTTTCTCCAACTTCTGTTCTGCTATTTGTTCATATAACAAAATAATGTATTCTAGAGGACAAAGGGCTGCTCAGGCTCTTGTGTTTTGATAAGTACGTTTGAGCTAAACAAATTAACCTTTTTTTAATTTGTATCCTGCCTTTATTTTTACAAATAATTCTTGAATGGCAAATATATCTTCCTCCTCCTATTTTCCCTACAACAACAATCCTGTGAGATGGGTTATGCTGAGGACTGGCCCAGCTGGCTTTCATGTCTAAGGCCATGAACTCATTACTTCCTGCTTTCTAGCTGGTGCCTTAACCACTAGATAAACTGGCTCTTCCATGTATATCCTATACGTGATGAATTCCTAAGTACTATAGTACCTTGAATTCTATGAAGAATTAATATAGATGCTTACTGCAATAGCTTATATCACATAAATAGTAACTGGGTAAACTATAGACCAAACTTTGACATAGACATTATTTGAACCTCTTAACATATTATAAAAAAAATTCTTGTGATAATTTTTGTTGCCCACTCTTTTGCAAAATCCAATTAATTTTTCTTACTATCAGGTGTTACATAAACATATATAAACCCTAACCCAGAAATATATGAAGAGAGATTCCTTATATGCAAATTATTTCTCTATAAATACTTGGAAGTAGTCATTTTAATGTAGTATAAAAGGCATTTTCTTTTAGAAAACATCAGATCAACAATGTAGCTAATCTAGTTACATAAGGCATAAGGAAGAGGGCTACCATACACCCCTTCTATATAGAAATTTGAGTTCCTGTTACTTGTCCCAGCTTCTGCCAACCTAGCAGTTCGAAAGCGCGTAAAAAATGCAAGTAGAAAAATAGGGATCAGCTTTGGTGGGAAGGTAACATCGTTCCGTGCGCCTTTGGCGTTTAGTCATATAGGACACATGACCACGGAGACGTCTTCGGGCAGTGCTGGCTCTTCGGCTTTGAAACAGAGATGAGCACCACCCCCTAGAGTCAGGAACTAACACATATGTGTGAGGGGAATCTTTACCTTTACGGATATTCATCAATGTAAGACTAAGTAGCATAACTAAGCATTCAGGTCTTACTTGGGAGAATGGGATGCAAGCTGGATTTTAACTCAGTTGCTTTGAGATCAATTGCACTGTCAATTTTACACCTCAAACTTTTATTTAAAATCACCAAAGCCTACCTTTCTTCTTCCTTCTTCTTTGCGGTCAAAAGCACATTGCTGCTTGCACTGTTCACATGTTTGAGGTGGTCCATATTTTTTTTCAGAGTTTGTACAGCGCTGACATTTTGTACCAATAAAAGCAGCAATGATGTTGCAATACTGACAAGGTTTTGGCTGGAAAAAGATGGTTAGAAACTCTTAAAAATATGTTAATTTAAGTTGTTGAGAACTCAAAATCAAGCGGGGGGAGGGGGAGATCAAATAATTATACAGCGGGCTGAAGACAGATTGTCATCAAATGCAGTACTTGAATGCTAAAAGAGCATTATGTTTTATAACTGGAACTAGAGATAATGGGTCATAATCCCTTTGAAAATGTATTTAGAGTTTCAGTAGTTCCATCTCATATAATTCCAATCAGTGTCTGGAACTGCTTCATAAAATTGGAACTGCATTTATCTGGATATCTACATCAGGCATAAATTCCTTATCTGCTACCAAAAACCTCAAAACAAATCCCCTTAGTGTTTTGTTCATTAATAAATTGTCAGTATGCATGGATCATTTCTCTCTTCATGTCACATAACCAAGGAAAATTGTAATTTCTAACTCAGAAAATTGCTCTATTATTTCAAACAAACAAAGGCAAAACGTCTACAATTTGTGTGGGAATCTGGACAATTATAGTTTAGAACCCAATCACAAATATGACTAAAGATGTTAACTTACCGTTCCAAATTGTTTCACATTTTGGGCGCACTTCTTGCATATTGTATTAGTTTTGCTAAAAGAAAAGCAAAATTTCAAATTTTAGCTACTTAGTTATCAAACACCTACCTATAATTATTGTTGAAAAGGAGAAATTTGTGAATTAAAATGTTGCTAAGGTTGTCAAAGAATAGGTTGCTATAAATTAAGAAGAGAACAAATTTTCCATTCAGAAAGAAATAAGATTAGCCTAGGTGTATTAGTTCTATAGGAATTTCACATCAAAATGAACAAATGTACTATTATAAACTTAAGTAATTTTAAATCTTAAAACACCATTAACCAGTAAAGTTTCTACTCAGTGTGTCATTTTAAATCCTAATTTTCGAATTATTGAGGACTCCGTCTTAACTGAATATATTATTGCAAGAAAGCTAGGTAATCTCTTAATTGAGAATAAAGCAACTGCTATATTAGTAAAAAGTTTAAAAATGAAAATAGGGAACCAAAGCCACACCCTATTATGCCATATAAGGCTTAAATTATTAACAGTGTGAAAAGTTACTAGCATTCTGACCATCTAGAGCAGAGGTGTCAAACCCGATTTCACTGAGAGCCGCATCAGGGATGTGTTTAACCTCAGGGTGGCTGGGGGGCGTAGCCAGAGTAGGCATGGCCAGCTCAATGTCACTCGTGTTGGGGGGGGGGGGCACTGTAGATGAGGCCATCACAGCCAAAAACAGATCTCTGAAGGGGCGGGGAGGCCATTCTGAGCTCTGTTTTTGGCTGTGATGGCTTCCTCCAGCACGCTGTCAGCTGCCACCAGGTTGTAGATCAGCCTGGGCCAGCCAGAGGCACCGTGGGCCAGGTCTTCGCTGATATCAGGATGGCCCTGCAGGCCAGATCTAAGCACCCCGTGGGCCGCATCCAGGCTGCCAGTTGGACACCCCTGATCTAGTGGATGAAGATCACCTATTTGAGGCTACCATTTGAAAAAATATCAGACATGCCACTAAATGGGAAAGAAAAAATACCATGCAACCCTAAGGAAACTCATGTATGTATATTAGGAAGAAATGGAGTAGGGCAGTGCTTACTAGTGTGGTTATTTTCCTGAGGTGTAGAGGCTACAATTCCAAGAATTCCCAGCAAGCAGAAGTAGATATGAATTTAAGCTCCATGCATGGCATTTCTGGAGCCACCAACGGTTACTTTTCTTCAACCACCCTTCGTTCATTAATATGTTTATTTAACTCACCTCTCTTGCTGAAACTCTGATCGGCAGTAAGTACATTTTACAATGGGGTGCGCAATACGACATTCCTAGAAGAGATAATCAATATTTTATTGAAGTGCAAAAAGTGATATTAGGTGCATTAGATTTTACCTTACAAAACAGAATTGCTGCCAACAGCAAATAGTTTAACCAATTCGAGCGAGTGGATCACCAAATTTAGTTGGTGGAAAGTTACATCCCTAACTCAAACACATGTACTGACAAAGCCAAATGATTACATAGCTTCTAAATCTTTGTGAATACATTATGCTCTGCCCAGTTTAACTTTCAGCTTTTGCAAATCACCTTGGTTCTCTATGTGTAATTAGTAACTTGATTTATTTAATTGCATTAGTTTAATTTTTTTAATGTACAATGCAAGAATATTCCCAATCTTGAAAGAATTAAAATTAAAGTAAGATATCTTACTTTATTATAATTTAATCAAATAAATTATTATATAATAAGGCAGTCGTGAATACTGTGCTGTGATATACACTTAACGATGGTCGTGTCACTACGCAGGTGAGACAGAATCTCATTTGCCAAGTTTCTTTCTAAAACAACTAGGAGTCTTGAGAAGACACAATTAAATCTTACCGCTTCTAAACATTCGTCAGCTGAGGTAGTAAAATAGGACACTATTCTTGAATATTGGACTAACAATACAATTTATTAGAACAAAACACGCACCTTTGGCAGACTATTGTACAAAATTAACTTGTGATTCACTTAACAACCATGGCAAAGAAGATTATTAAAATTGGCTGTGACCCACCTAAGAACCAGCTTGGAAATTGTGGTCCCAAGTGTGGTTGTAAGTCAAGAATGACCCATATGCCATATGTTTCAACAGCTTTTGGAAGTTTAAAACATAAATATTGCAATAAAAATTATTATCAAAAATCAGTAACCTTGCATACAGTTTAAATGTAGTTTGCTCCGCAGTGGAGATTATTTTATTTATTTTTCTTGCAAGTGCCTCTATATCTTTTTAATTTAATGACTATGCAGCAATTATCATTTAAAAAATACCCATGCTGCTGAACCCAAGGTTTCACTTCTTTTAACACCTAACAGACTGCCTCAAACTACACGTTTATTCAATGAATACTGTCTACGTATATATATATATATAAGCTGTTACATAAGAAAGCAGACAATGCAGATGCAGGCAGAAACCCACAACCATTTTTGGCATTTTCCATTTTTTTTATTGCCTTGTTTTGATATTATGAATTCCTAAAATTAAATGACTTGGGATATGTCAGCTACTGGATCCATCTAACGTTCTGTGATGATTTTGTAACTGCCCAGGAACATTTATATCATAAAAGACCACAGCTTTTCTTTTTAAGAGAAAACAGATGTCTCTCCTCCTTGCTAAAATCGGATCAACATTTGGTGTTTTATATGCATACAACTGATTCTTCCAATTTCAAATATCTAAGTAGCAGTGAATTTATGTTTTCAATGCCAGGATGAAAGCACAACCTATACAAACAAGAGATGTCAGTACCTCTTGTCCTCCTACTCCCACTATCTAGTAATAGAAACATTGTGCATTCTTCCATCCATGGAAATTTTCCGGTATATTCCATAAGAAATGAATTCAAGGAGGAAAAAAAACCTTGGATGAAATTTAAAAAAAAAACAACACCAAAAACTTGAGGTCAAGAGTCCCAACAGTAATGGTGTCAAATTTGAAACTAGATTGCCATTCCGAACAGTTGTCCTTATTTATTTATATTCTGCCTTTATTATTTTAGGCAGAATAAAGGGCAGCAAACATATATAACACACACCCCTCTATTTTCCTCACAACCACCCTTTGAGATAGGTTGAGTGACTACCCAGGGTCACCCCAGCTGACTTTCATGGCTAAAGCGGGACTTGAACTCAGTGCCTCTTGTTTTCTAACCTAGTGGCTTAAATACTAGACCAGTGATGGCTAACCCTTTTGCCGTCGCATGCCAAAAGCGGGGGGAGCGCGGGGAGGTTGCCCACGTGTGCCCACACCCGTAATTCAATGCGCCCCACCCCTGCGCCTGTGCACACGCCCACCCCACCCCCGCTTTTAGCACATGATGGCACGGTGGGCTCAGTAGGCCTGTTTTTTACCCTCCCCAGACTCCAGAAGCTTTCTAGGAGCCTGGGGAGGGTGAAAACAGCTTTCCCCACTCCCCCAGAGGCCGGAAACAGCCCATTTCCCAACTTCCAGTGGGACCGAAAGGCCCAAAAATCAGCTGGCCGGCGCACACATGCGTGCTGGAGCTGAGCTATGGCAATGCTCATGTGCCCACTGATATGGCTCCATGTGCCACCTGTGGCACCCGTGCCATAGGTTCACCATCAAGGCACTAGACCAAACTTGCTCTTCTCTTATTACCCATCCATTTTGAATTGTCCTGCTAATTTCCTACTATGTGGAAAAAAACCCCACCCTTCTTTCATCAGAAGGAATCACAGATGGGTAAAAGGTGCAATTCAGCAGGCAACATGCCATAGGATCTCATTTTGTAAGTTTCTAAGGCTGGGGTGGGTGAACATGGGCCTTTTTTTAATGCCTTGTGGACTTCAAATCACAGAATTCCATGCTGGCTCAGGATTCTGGCAGTTGAAGTCCACAAATCATAAAAAAAGGCCAGTTCCCCACCTCTGTTTTAAAGACCGGAAGAAGGGAGTCCATCCTATTAGTAAAAAGCCTCTAAGCCTTCTGCCATAATATTTTTACTAATACTAATTGTATTTTCCTTCCTTCCTTTTTAATATATTTAATGGAATTTACTTTAAGTAACCCCCTTGATTCTGCTGCTGAATAAGTGATGGAAAAAAAAATTGGGTTATTTTCACTACGTGGCTATGTGTACCCATGAACACACAAACATGTGTGAAAGTGAGTGTGTATGTATGCATGTGTTGCCCTATTATTACTAATACTAATTGTGTTTTTCTTTTTTTTTATACCTCATGGTGTCACGGTGTCAAGTTGGTTACTTTTAAGTAACCAACTTGGCTCTGCCACTAAGAATTGATGAAAAAAAATAAACTTGGATTATTTTCACTCGTGTGGCTGTGATTGCATGTACACATGAACGCGTGTGTGCGAATGTACAAGAGTGTTGCCCTAATATTACTAATTTTATTTTCCTTCTGATGACTTTTTTTATACTTCATGGCGTCAGAGTTTAAGTAACCATGTTGGTTCTGCCGCTGAAGAATTGATGCAAAAAAACAAACGGGTTATTTTCACTATGTGGCTCTGTGTATGTACACACGAACATATGCGTGTGTATACACATGAACAAACAAGTGTGTGAAAGTATGAGTGCGTGTGCAAATGTTCAAGAGTGTTGCCCTAATATTATTATTACTAATTGTATTTTCCTTCTGATGACTTTTTTCTTCATGGTGTCAAGAGTTTACCTGAAGTAATCTTTTTGGTTCTGCCACTGAAGAATTGATGGAAAAAACGGAACTGGGGTTATCTTCCCTCCTATGTGGGTGTGCGTGTACGTGTGAACCCATGAACGCACGAACGTGTGTGTGAAAGTATATGAGTGTGTGTTTGTGTGCGAATGTACAAGTGTTGCCCTAATATTATTATTATTAATTGCACTTTCCTTCTGATGATGAGTTTTTTTTAATGGTGTCAAGAGTTTTACTTTAAGTAACCATCTTGGTTCTGCCGCTTAATAACCAAGTTATTTTCACTCCTATGTGATTGTGTATGTGTGAACCCATGAACACGTGTGTGAAAGTATGAGTGTTTGTGTGTGTGCGAATGCATGAGTGTTGCCCTAATATTATTATGAATTATAATTGTATTTTCCTTCTGATGACTTTTTTTTATGGTGTCAAGAGTTTTACTTTAAGTAGCCATCTTGGTTCTGCCGCTGACTGATGGAAAAAACAGAACTGGCGTTGTTTTCACTCCTATGTGGTTGTGTGTGAACCCATGAACATGTGTGTGAAATTACACGAGTGTGTGTGTGTGTACGCGAATGTACAAGAGTGTTGCCCTAATATTATTATTATAATTAATACTACCGGTAATTGTATTTTCCTTCTGATGACTATTTTTATGGTGTCAGAGTTTTACATCTTGCTTCTGCCACTTAATAACTGTGTTATTTTCACTCCTATGTGGTTGTGTATGTGTGAACCCATAAACACGTGTGTGAAAGTATACGACTGTGTATGCGCAAATATACGAGAGTGTTGCCCTAATATTATTATGAATAATAATTATATTTTCCTTCTGATGACTTTATTTTTAATGGTGTCAAGAGTTTTACTTTAAATATCCATCTTGTTTCTGAAAGCTTAATAACTGTGCTATTTTCACTCCTATGTGGTTGTGTATGTGTGAACCCATAGATGTGTGTGAAAGTATGTGTGTGCAAATATACGAGTGTTGCCCTAATATTATTATGAATAATAATTGTATTTTCCTTCTGATGACTTTATTTTTAATGGTGTCAAGAGTTTTACTTTAAATATCCATCTTGTTTCTGAAAGCTTAATAACTGTTATTTTCACTCCTATGTGGTTGTGTACGTGTGAACCCATAGACACGTGTGTAAGTATAAGTGTGCGTGCAAATATACGAGAGTGTTGCCCTAATATTATGAATAATAATTATATTTTCCTTCTGATGACTTTATTTTTAATGGTGTCAAGAGTTTTCCTTGAAGTAACCATCTTGCTTCTGAAAGCTTAATTATTGAGATATCTTCACTCCTATATGTGGCTGTGTGTGAAGTATACGTTGTGTGTGTGTGTGTGTGTGTGAATACGAGTGTGCGCCAATTGTGCGAGCGCCGTGTATCGTTTTTTATCTTGCAAGCAAGGCCTTCTAAGAAAACAATCATAAATAATAAAAGGCCAAGGATTTCCTCCCACCGACCGACCGGGCGGGCGAGAGAGAGCGAGAGCGCCTTTCTTCCAAAGCCTCCAATCCAAGAGCCGCCTGGCCGGTGGCAGAGCCGCCCACGCAACCGTCCCTCCCTCCCAGCCGCCTCCGCCCTCGGCCCCTCGGAAGCGGCACCTTGCAGAGCTGCTGTCCCTGGGAGAGCTCCTCGAAAGGGTAGCGCTGGTTGCACTTGGTGCAGGCGTAGAGAGCCGGGGCCGCGCCGGATCCCGCGCCCACCGCCGTCGCCCCAGAAGCCCCGGATGTTGCCGCCATCCGCCTTCCTCTCGGCCTAAAGGGAGCTGCGGCCGGCCGGCCGCCAGCCCGCCCGCGAGGAAATCCAAAGCCAGACAAACCGCGCTTCTTCTTCTTCTTCGAGCCTCGCCGACAGCGGTCGCTTTCCCGGCGTCGAATAGGCCGCGCCTCTTCCTTGTGTCAGCCGCGGGGCCCGAACCTGGTTTTTTTTTTTTTCCCCCTCCCTCCTTCTCACACAAACACAGGGAGAGCGCGAGCGAAGGAGCGAATGAACGCCTCCGGCAGGCGGGCCCGCCTCCTCGGCCAATCCGAGCCGCGCGGCAATACCTCCTTTCAAACCTCGCTGCCCAATGGAAGGGCGCGGGCCAGCCGCCCGCCCGCCCGCGTGAAGTCACGTCCGCTCCCCACCAATCGGGAAAAGGAACGGAGCCCCGAGCGCACGCGCTCTCTCATTGGTCCTCCCAGGCGCTCTTCTGAAGTTTGGAGGGCTTTTTCCTGCCGACCGTCTCATGGCTGCGCTTGCGCAGATGAGAGAGGAGACGCTGCCTGCCTTTTCTTCCTTTCGCTTCTTTGCCAACGGCTAGAAAAAACCACTCTTAACCCACGCCGTACTGGCTGTACGATTGGCTTCACGGCTGATACGTTCCCAGAAAATCCAACGCCGAAAATCCAGGTTGGGTTTAAGAACCACCCCCGCCTCTAAGTCCTATCGCCTACTCCTATTGGCTGTTTGTCGCGTCAATCGCCGCCTCCACTGTGTGACGCAAGCGTGCCGTAAGAGGCAACGAGCCGGATGCGTTGTGGGGGGAGGAGGAGGAGAGTAGGAGTCGCGTCGTGGTTGGCCGTTTGCTATGTCACTCAATAGACCTACCTTGTTGACAGCTGGAAGGCCGAGTGGGAGGAGGCGGGAGCGAGGCAGTAGCAGCCGCTGCTGGCCTTAAAGGGACATACACTCGGCACGACCGCCTTTTTACGACATGGCGGTAGCCGAGGCCCCTGAGCACACGGTGAGCTGGAGGGAAGCGAAGCCGCGGCGGCCCTGCTAGGCGTCTTATCTCTAGTATATGGAGTGGCATTCGTAGACCATCCGTCCGTGGAGGCCCGAGTGTACCTCCGCGGGGGAGGGGGACAATAATGCGCTCTGCACATGCCCAGAGACACGTTTTCCGTTAATCTGTTTGCTGTCTGTATTCCCTAACTTTGGGACTTTAACCTATATTCTCTCCCCCTCCGTGTAGCATGGACGGGTGGGTGGGTGGGTGTGGGGATATAGTTAAAATGAGCCTTAACTGTAGTAGTTTATTTGATTGCTCATGCTTTTCAATAAGAGTATTATTTATTTATTTATTTATTTTGTGGGGAGGGAAGGTATTAGTAGCCTCAATTTAAATATAAGCATAAACCATTTAAATAAAATTGAGCTCAGTTTCTAGGGATAAAAAAAAATTAGTTTTCTGGGGTGCTTCTTCTAGTCGACAACCTTGGGCATTTCCTGGTGGTCTCCCTTTCAAGATCTCTGCAGTTTGGGTTGATCCTGGGAGCCCCTGGTTATTTCTCAGATTCCTCCCCTTGGGCTGCAGGAAAGGTAGATGGAGAAAAAAAGAGAATTTCATGTGGGCCTTGTCAGCAACAGGCAAGAATTGTGTGTGTATATACTTACACACACACACACCTCCTAAAGCAAATATAAATCCATTACACACACACACACAGAGCACCCTTTGCCTGTTGCTGAGAAGGCTCCAAATCAAATTATCTTATTTTTCTATCTAACTTCCCTGCATGGATTTATACGTATATTTATTTATCATTGTGTGCATATATATTGGATTAATTAAAAATCTATGATAAATCTATTGTCTGTCTATCTAATCATCATCTATCTCATGGATTTATTTATATTTGCCTTAAAAGGTAACAATTCCTTTTCTTGACACGAAGAGTCACATGTTTACTGCATGTCCCAAAGGTTATTTTTGAAAAAAGACAAGTGGACTGCCTTTGTTTTGCTTGAAGATGTTTCGCTTCTCATCCAAGAAGCTTCCTCAGTTCTGAAGCTGAACTGAAGAAGCCTCTTGGATGAAAAGTGAAACGTCTTCAAGGAAAACCAAAAAAATGTCTGGTTGCCTTTTGAAAATGTGCCTTTGGGACGGCTGTGATCTGGATAATTGAGATACTTCATGGAAGTTTGCTATATGTGTATTGTTGTTGTTAGTCACAAAGTCATGTCCGGCCCATCATGATCCCATCGACAATGTTCCTCCAGGCCTTCCTGTCCTCTACCATCCTCTGGAGTCCATTTAAGCTCATGCCAACTGCTTCAGTGACTCCATCCAGCCACCTCATTCTCTGCTGTCCCTTTCTTCTTTTGCCCTCAATCTTTCCCAGCATTAGGCTCTTCTCCAGTGAGTCCTTCCTTCTCATTAGGTGGCCAAAGTATTTAAGTTTCATCTTTAGCATCTGGCCTTCTAAAGAGCAGTCGGATTGATCTCTAGGACTGACCGATTTGCAAGAGTCTTCTCCAGCATCTTAGTTCAAAGGCCTCAATTCTTTGGCGCTCAGCCTTTCTTATGGTCCAACTTTCACAGCCATACATTGCAACTGGGAAAAACATAGCCTTGACTATACGCACTTTAGTTGGCAGGGTGATGTCTCTGCTTTTTAGTATGCTATCTATATTTGCCATAGCTTTCTTCCCCAGGAGCAGGCATCTTTTCATTTCTTGGCTGCAGTCCCCATCTGCGGTAATCTTGGAGCCCAGGAAAATAAAATCCGTCGCTACCTCCATTTCTTCCCCATCTATTTGCCAGGAATTGAGGGGGCTGGGTGCCATGATCTTAGTTTTCTTAATGTTGAGTTTCAAGCCAACTTTTGCACTCTCCCCCTTTACCCGCATCAAGAGGCCCTTTAGTTTCTCTTCACTTTTTGCCGTTAGAGTGGTATCATCTGCATATCTGAGGTTGTTGATATTTCTCCCGGCAATCTTAATTCCAATTTGCGATTCATCTAGCCCGCCTTTCTCATGATATGTGTATATTTACTGTAATTCTAGAAATTCTAACAACTGCCTATTCTATAAGATTGGCTTATGCTGGTTTTGTGTATTATTGGGGACAAAATTTCTCAAAGAATTTCACCTCTTCCATTATATACCTGCTCAAGGCTTTGGGTTGTCTGTCCATGCTCAAAAGACATGAGGTCTTTTTGGCATCAGGCAGCAAAATTTATTTTGTTCCAGGTATTTTTACCATTTTACCTTCTGTTCAATTTAAATTAACCAGCCCGCGTAGGATTGTTTCCTAGGATTCCTTAGAATTGCTATATCCAGAATGCAAAAATTCTTGTGACTAGAAGATTACAAAATTTTCTGCATCTCTTTTTTTGTTATCCAGATTTCTGTAGTCCACAATAGTTTTATCTGTTCATTGCATTGCATTGCATTTCCTCTTTTTAAATGGTTTTAGAAACCATTTAAATGTTTTACAACATTCGTAATCTGTCTGGAGAAGAGCAGTTTAAAATGTAAATGTTTGTAATGGTTTATAAAATGCAGTGGCTGGGTTATCTCAACATGCAAAGCCAAAAATAAACAAACAGTATTATGGATTAGAGTACAGTACTGAAATATGTAAATATAGCATTACCACTGGCCTTCGGTTAGTTTCAGATCTTGGCAGGATGTTTCCTATACACTCTTTTGAGTGTTTTGAATCTCTGTGTAAGGAAGTCTGTCTTCTTCCGCATTTTTGCAGGAACTTATTTGAAGGATTAGGGTATGCAATTTGAAACATATAACGAATAGAAATTTAGACATTGCAGCATTTTTATAATGTTTTAAAGAAGCATCTTGGGAGCTTTTAAGTACCGAGCATACTCTTTGGGGAGGCAGAATAATTCTGCAGTTGCTAATTTACTAAAATTATATTTAAACATGTTTGGAAATTCCATAGAGGGTGTTTCTCAAACAATTCTATGTGATTTATATATTCAGGGACAAATTTTAAATATATTTAGAGTTGTGTTGAATTGCTTAGCAACTAGGTACCCTAAAAGTCAAAAAGATTCTTATTTCAAATTAAATTCTTACGGACGTAATATTAAAATTTGTTGAGCTTGGTGCATTGAACTGACAATTATTTGAGTCCCAATATCATATTATTTTCTTTGCATTGCCTCTAAACTTTTCAGAATTTGAGTGTTTTTGTTGAATACATGCCCTAAATTTTAGGAGTAACCCCAATTTATTTCCTATGTTACACTTTTCCACTGTAGAACAGCTCTGAGTACTCCAAAAGAGTAACTTAATCATAAGGTTGCATAGGAACCAGCTGAGAAAGCTATTTCAAATAAACATTTGTCACTTAATTTAGACCCATGTTATTGTGGGTGTGCAATACAGTAAGCCACAAAAGATTCATATCCCATTCCACGTCACACGGACTAAACCATTTGGGTAGGATGCGTAGGAGGCAAAAGAGAGAAGAACAAATGATAATGAAAGTGGCATAACAAGAACCTGCCTCGGCTATATTGAATCCATTCTAGTCAGGTTTCCTTGGAAGCTTCAGCTTCCTTTTGTGAAAGTAAACCAAAGTTGTTTGTTATTTCCAAACAGACAGGTGGATAATATGGTTTTACATTATAAGTATTTTATACCATGTGTCTTTCAAGAAGCCCAAGGATTGCTTGCTTTGCTTATTTATTGTATTATCTCACCTTTATTTTTATAAATAAGGTGATGAACATACTTAAATATTCCTTCCTCCTATATTCTCCACAACAATCTTATGGAGTGGGATGGGCTGAGAGAGAGAAGGAGTGGCCCAAAATCACCCTGCTTCCTTTCATGCCAAAATGGGACTAGATCTCACAATTTCTACCCTGGTGCTTTAAACCACTAGACTAGGGGTCGGCAAACTTGAAACACTCAAAGAGCTACAAAGGTCCTAACCAGAAGCCCCCTATTCAATTCTGGAGCTGACGGGAAGTCTGGTTCCCCCCCACCATAGAGTCTCCTCCTAGCGCGGCATCCTCTACCTGTCCTAACCGAAAGCCCTATCAATTGTGGAGCTGACCGGCAACAGGGAGACGCAGCAGGGGGATGAAAGAGCCACATGCGGCTCCAGAGCCATGGGTTGCTGACCCCTGCTCTAAACCAAACTGGCTGAAATGTTACTCCTTCATTCTTCTTCAGTAAATGCGCAAGAGTATATTGAACTGCTAAAGAACAGTAGCAGATGTGAGGTCACTGAATAAGCTTCATGCTGAATAAGGATTTAATTTCTGGACCACAGTTCATTTTGCTCTTTGTGGGTCATTTACTTTTGCCTTCTTAAAACAACATTCTTTGTAGCCATCTGACCTGCCATCGATGAGCAGATTTATTTAAAAAAAATGGCAGGCATTCTCTCTACTAATAGGTTTTTTTTAGATGTATTAAACCTGCATTCTGATTTTCCACTGATTACTGCAGCTAATGGAACACCCAAAGATGCTTTTTCAAGAGGCAATCAGATTTTCTTTGTTTTTCCTTGAAGACGTTTTGCTTCTCGTCCAAGAAGCTTCTTTAGTTCCTCAGTTCAGCTTCTTGGATGAGAAGTGACACATCTTCAAGGAAAAACAAAATCCAGTTGTTTCTTGAAAAAGCACCTTTGGGACAACCATGACCTGGATGACTGAGAATTTACCGTAGCTAGTGGAACAGATACGTATTATTAGATACTACAGTTGGATACTTCATGATAGTATCTGTTCATAACCTTGCTTTCAACTGCAGATTAGTGTGAATATCTGCTAGTAGAAATTTTTATTTTATTTTATTTTTTCAATTCTATCCTTGGTTTAGGGTCTGCCATAACGTGTCCCCTTGTCTGAGGAAAGATTGCCCCTATGCTCTCAAGATTAAAAAAAAATGTAGCTGATATTGCCAAATCTTGTTGATGAAGATAGAGTTTTCTGGAAGTTGAGTCATGGCAACCCGAGTTCTTTTCTTTTTTTTATTTGAAATATTCCACTGCTTATCCAAGTAGATTCTTCAGGCTGAGCCAGTTGGTTGGGGGGAACCCCATATTTGTCTCCAGGGTGGTGGACCTATTCAGGATAGATGAGAACTGAAACCACTCTGGAGGACATATATGGGGTTCCCCCAACCAACTGGCTCAGATTGAAGAAGCTACTTAGATAAATTCAAACAACAGGAAAAAGAAATGAAATTTAGTTGCTATGACACAACTTCCAGACATTGCCAAATCTTGCAGATACGCTCAAACATCTTGAGAGTTTAGTTAGTTGCAGAATAGAGTTGAAAGGGACCTTGGAGGTCCTCTAGTCTAATCCCCTGCTCAAACAGGAGACTCTATGCTATTTCAGACAAGTGGCTGTCCAGCCTCTTAAAAAAAACCTTCAGTGATGAAGCAGCCACAACTTTTGAAAGCAAGCTTCTTCCACTGGTTAATTGTTCTCACGATTAGGAATTTTCTCCTTAATCCTAGGTTGCTTCTCTCCTTGATTAATTTCCATCTATTGCCTTGCTTTCTGGTGTTTTGGAAAATAGGTGGATCCCCTATTCTTTATGGCAGCCTCTCAAATACTAGTATACTGCTATCACATCACCCCTAGTCCTTCTTTTCTCTAGACTAGCCATATCCAATTGCCACCGTTCTTCATACATTTTAGTATCTGGGCTCTTATTCATCTTAATTGCTCTTGTCTGCATTCCCCCCCACCCCAAGTCTCAATGGATGTTGAATGATGGAGACTTGTAAACTCATACACTACATTCTTGATTAGGTCTTCGGAATAGAGCACAGAAATCTTGGAGATTGTGTATGTGTGTGAGTAAGTGAGAGAGAAAGAGAAAGAAAAGAGAAAAGTTTAGCACTGGAAAAGTTATAGACTCTGTCACTGGACTCCTGGAGTGTGACAGTAGCTCTTTTAGAGATTGGAATCTTTATCAACTCAACAGTGGTTTCTCTACTCGAACCATTACAGCCTTCTAAAGATTCAGCTTGTTCTCCTTTCTGTTATGGATGAGTGTGGGATAATATCTCTGTATTTTTCAAGGAGCTCTATTCACCGTTTTGAACTTGCTTTCAGGGCGTTCTTCATGCAAGTCACACATCGACATCCTACACTGATGGGCTTTCAGCAGCTTCCTTCTCCGAGTACCCCAGGCAGAAACCATTCATTAATGCTGACCTATGCCGATCCCACGCCAAGCCGGTAATTGCCTATCCAGAGAGTAACAGCAAAGGTAATATTTCTCCCCAGAGGAAATGGGCTGTCGGGAATAGGTTTTTTTTTTGTAACGTTATATGTAATCCTGGTTCCAACCAATAGATCATCTTGAAAATGGTATTATCTTTCTAGGCCTTGACATGCACTTCCCTTCTGAAAAACTGCTGTATGAAATTTGAAGAAAGCTATGTGTAGTTTTGTGACACAAATTAATAAAAATTGTGAGCATTTAGGAAATGCATTCATAAATTTCACAGGCACAGAATAGAACAAAATAGAGGACTGGGGGTTAAAAATAAAGGGGGGGAAACACAATGGAAAAACAGCCTAGTTTCAGACTGAAACACTCTACAATAGGTAATCATTAATAGAATAACAAGAGTTGGAAGGGACCTTGGAGGTCTTCTAGTCCAACCCCCTGCTTAGGCAGGAAACCCTGCACCACTTCACACAAATGGTTATCCAACATCTTCTTAAAAACTTCCAGTGTTGGAGCATTCACAACTCCTGGAAGCAAGCTGTTCCACTGATTAATTGTTCTAACTGTCAGGAAATTTCTCCTTAGTTCTAAATTGCTTCTCTCCTTGATTAATTCCCACCCATTGCTTCTTGTCCTACCCTCAGGTGCTTTGGAGAATAGCTTGACTCCCTCTTCTTTGTGGCAGCCCCTGAGATATTGGAAGACTGCTATCATGTTTCCCCTAATCCTTCTTTTGATTAAATTGGCATATGTTTATCATATGTTTCATCCTCCAGTCCCCTAATCATCTTTGTTGCTCTTCTCTGCACTCTTTCTAGAATCTCAACTTCTGTTTTACATTGTGGTGACCAAAACTGGATGCAGTATTCCAAGTGTGGCCTTACCAAGGCAAGAATGGCAGCTTAGTTGTGTTTATCCACCAGATAAACAGAATAGGCATTGCCGGTTTCCTTCTCTGAGTGCCCTCCTGGCCTCAAATTTGCTTTTCTTGATATCTCCTTCCCAAGTCCAAGTAACGGCATAATTTCCGAGTCTTTGAATATTGGGCGTAATTAGAAGTTACAAACAGTTAACACTGTCCCTTCATTCAGCCTGCAACCTCTATCTCAGGAACGTCTTTGCATGACAGACCTCATGGTTTAAGCATCTGGCAATAAAATTGCAGATGTGATATGACTGGTCAGCTCACTCTTAGATTACTGTAATTTATTCTGCATGGGACTGGTCCTTGAAGAAAATTGTGAAGCTTTAGAGATTAGGATGCAGCTTCCTGCCTACAGACTGATTACTACAGGGGTGTCAAACTCGATTTCATTGAGGGCCGCCACAGGGTTATGTTTGACCTTGGGGGCCGGGTGGGCATGGTCAGGATGGGTATGGCCAGCTCAATATCATTTGTGTTGTGGGGCGCCTGTGGTGGCCGAATGCTCTGCCAATGAAAATGGAGGTCAGGAGGCTGCAACAGCCTCCTGCAATCCTCTGCCAGTGAAAATGGAAGTCAGGAGCACCTCTTGCACATTGTACTTATAAGCTTCCATAACATTCCTTCATGGAGTATATTTGTTATCTCCTTTAAATCACTAGTATTTTAATATTTTAAAAATTAATATTCCACTGTAAATCCAATATCCCAATTGCTTAAAAAGACCAATAAAGCCATTCATTAATCAAATTTACTCAATCCTGGGATTATATCTCCAATCCGCTAAAATTATAAATTTTAGTATATTTTTACACAACAACAACAACAATAATAATAAACAACTGACTACCTACAACGCCATGACCGCGTTGCTAAGATCATTCACTGGAAATTGTGCCAGAAGTTTGGATTTGAGTACAGCAAAAACCACTGGGAACATCAGGTTGAGAAAGTTCTAGAGAATGAGAAACTCAAGATCTTGTGGGACTTTAGGATTCAGACTTACAGGCACTTGGTCCACAACACACCTGACATAACAGTAGTTGAAAAGAAAAAAGTATGGTTCATTGACACTGCAATACCTGGTGATGCACGGATTGAAGATAAGCAGCAAGAAAAAAATCATAAAGTACCGGGACTTGCAAATTGAAGTTGAGCAACTGTGGAAGAAGAAATTGTGTGTTGTCCCGATTGTAATTGGAGCCCTTGGAGCAATACCCAAAGGGCTATCCCATTATTTAGAAATTCTAAATTTACCGGACTTGAACATTTTGACTCTACAAAAAACCACCTTACTAGGAACAGCTTATATCCTCCGACGATACCTTAACAGTTCCTAGGTCCTTGGTTAGGACTCGAGCTGCTGAGCTATTAACCAGCCTCAAAGGCTGTGAATCTCACTATAGATTTAACAACAACAACAACAACAACAACAACAACAATAATAATAGGTTGCCACATCATAAACTTCCACTTTATAACCTTGATTAATTTATATTATAATGAATTATTTTATCTATCTATATATGTCCTACTGTTTTTCTATTTTCTACATCTTTTTGATTTCTAATCCATTCACCATATTGAGAAGTATTTTCTCTTTAAGACTTCATCATTTACTGACTTTTTGATCTCTCTCTTATATTTCTCTCCTGGGATCTTATTTCAATTCTTTTAACACTCTTGATGGCATCATATACTTTCGTTTGTTCTCTAAGCCACGCGCAGGTCCTTCTATCTTGCCTTGTGATGCCCAGCATGTATCTTTCCATGGCTCTTTGCGCCACTCTTAGCTTTTGTATCGATTGTGAGGTTAGTGTCCATGTTTCACCCGGCATATGTTAGAGCAGGTAGCACACACTGATCGAAAACTTTTCAGGCATAAGGGGAGGTTGTTTTTGATTTATTCAGTTATGCGGAAAGAAATAAATGCTGCTGTTCTCTCTTCCCCCAACAATCTTGACTGGTATTATATGCCTTGACTGCCCTTTTGTCACAAAGCCTATAATTTATTTCTTCTCTTCAGCCTGCTTTGATGGTTTACAAGTCATCATTTAGATGAGTTTCTTGGTCCCTAAGGAAGCAATGCAAACGTTCTACCAGTTATCATTTGTGCTGGAATCTAGTGGGAGGATCGTATTTCCATCTTTCTCTATTTTAAGGGTGTCCCTTGAGGGCCCCGAGTTCCAGGAAGCTGCATGAATTTTTCATCCTTTTACCCATTTGATCTGATGTGAAGGAGAGCAGCCTTTGAAATTATAGGTTCCTTACCTGGAAGCCCTTGGGAATCTTTGAGCCACACGTATACCCCAGGACATTAATTACCTTTCCTTTTGGAGTGGCTGTTGATAACCCAATTAAAATAGGATTATGCAAGGAAGACTCTCTCTGTTGGAGGCTATAGAAGGAAAAAAATGCTCCTACTAATGATCACAGACAATTACTTCCTTGCAGCACTGCCAGCATGAAAAGAACTGAAGTCATACTTTTGTTTACAGCTCTCTCTGTTCCTCTTTAATTGCAGAGGCTCAGTTGCTCAAACATTACAGCTGGCAATCTTTGTTCGGTATTAACTTTGTTATATTAGCAAGCATGCAACCTCCCCCCCCCCACCCCCCGGGCCCAGTGATGAATTCTAAAAAATGGGCAAAGGGCAGGAGAAAAGCCGAATTAGAGGGGAAAAAAATAGTATGTGGAATTACATTAAACTGATGAATTACCCTAATATACCCCTCCAAGTATTTTAATAATTTGTTCATCCTGTAAAAGTTGAATGATTTGAAATCATTTTTCAAATGGGCCTTATGTGAAATAAGTGAGGCAGAGAAAAATTGTGCTTTATTCCCAGGCCAGTGTTTTTCACTCAACCTGGCAACTCTAAGATGTGGGGATTTCAAGTCCCAGAATTCCCCATCCTGTATTTTTGATAGTTTGATAGAATAGAATAGAATAGAATAGAATAGAATAGAATAGAATAGAATAGAATAGAATAGAATAGAATAGAATAGAATAGAACAGAACAGAACAGAACAGAACAGAACAGAACAGAACAGAACAGAACAGAACAGAACAGAATTATTACTGGCCAAGTGTGATTGGACACCCAAGTAATTTTTCTTAGGCGTATATGATCTCAGTGTACATTCATCAAGAATAAAAAGATACAATACTTAGTGATAGTCAAGGTTACTAATAAGCTATCAAATTGTACTAGGAAACAAAAACAATATAATTGAAAGATACAAGCAACATGGTTATAGTAATAAGTAGGAAGAGATAGATACTAGAAAGGAAGAGAAGAATAATAGTAATACAGTCTTAGTAGTTAATTTGACAGTCTTGTGAGAATTAGTTGCTAATCAGAGTGATGGCATTTGGGAAAAAACTGTCCTTGTGTCTAGTTGTTCTGGTGTGCAATGCCCTATAGCTTCCTTTTGAGGGTAGAAGTTGAAACAATTTATGTCCAGGATGGGAGGGGCCTGTAGATATTTTCACAGCCCTCTTTTTGACTTGTGTAGTATAGAGGTTCTCAGTGGAAGGCAGGTTGATAGTTTGATAGCTGAACTGTCTTTGACTTTTAGTTTTTGCGCTCTTAAATTCCTCATCATCACTGCCTGTATCCTACCCTCTTGCTAACGGATGGATCTAATTTAATTTATCTACCAGCCATATTCTCTGCTCTGAAGAATCTGCAGGAAAAAATACGTCGGCTGGAGCTAGAAAGGATCCAAGCGGAAGAGAATGTGAAAAGCCTGACCAGGGAGACCTCAGATTATAAGAAAGTTCTAAGCGAACAGTTGCTGGAAAAGGAACAATCGAAGTTGCAAGTGTTCAAGAAAAATGACGGTATACAGACACATCTTCTTTACTTGTCCACATTTAGAATGGTTACATGTACAAGGACAGGTATTAAATGAGGCATAAGGCGTTTCCAGAAATCATTTGCTGCATCTTTCCCAATTTTGATTGCAATTGGCGTGCATAACAACCCTTTTGTTATGCATGCCAATTGCTAGGTTGAATACTTCTGTATATGCAGGCGCTGTATGTTGTGGCCCATCAGCGGAGCTGGCAGCAGATTTGGATAGTGAGGAGGTTGTGTGAAAGTGTGCCTTATACTTCGAAAAATACGGTAGTTACCATGATGCTCAGTTGTGTCTAGTTGGTTACTGAAGAACTGGCAGATTTTTCCATCAGGAGAAGTCATTAATGCCATTAATCAGCCTTTAGCTTTAGATTTACCTGCCATTAATCAGCCTTTAGCCAAGGCAAATTATGATCAGGTTCAACAGCACTGGGATCTCTACCCTTCTGTTTCACACTGAGATACATTTGTGGCTGGTTTGAGCACCTTGAGTAGTAGATGTAAAGTAGCATAGGTCGTCTGGATATCCCTGGATGCATACTTCTTATTTTTGACGCACCATTGGATGCTCAAGTTGAGAGTGGTGCAGTGGCCTTGAGGCAGAGCTCTCGCCTCACAGGCAGGAGACTGTGAGTTCTCAGGTCCTAGGTAGAGGCAGATATTTCTTTCTGGGCACAATGAGAATATATCTGATGAATAAAAATCCTCATTGGTGACAGGAAGGGCATCTGGCCATTAAAAACACTGTGCTAGCTCCATTAGCTCCATTCAGTTGCCCAGAGTCCATCCCGCAAGGGGTTATGGGGTTGTTAAATGATGATGATTGCATGATCAAGTTGGATATTCCTCCTACTCCTTTCATGTACTGGTTTCAAAGAGCCAGTTCGGTAGCTAAATGCAGCCATTGGAATAGTCTCATTGAGACCCATTCAGTGTTGGTTCTGGAGCAGGAACCTCCTTGTCCCTTTGTTTGAAAACAGTAACTTTTAAAGAGAAGATTTGCAGCAACTAATCGATCTGGTTCATGTTAGTTTTCCTATCCGTTTTCTTTTGCTGCACTGCCTCCAGAGTTGGCAGCACAACTGGCAGCAGCCGAGACTCGCTGTGTACTTCTGGAGAAACAGCTGGAATACATGAAAGAGATGATAGCGCAGGCAGAACTTGAAAAGACGACCGTCTTGGAGAAACAGGTACCTGGGCTTTTTTAGTTCTAGCGATTGAGTTTGTGTTTGGTCTAGTGGTTAAGGGACCAGGCTAGAAACTGGGAGACTGTGAGTTCTAGTCCCACTAGGCACGAGAGCTGGTTGGGTTGGGGTTAGGGTGACTTTGGACCAATCATTCTCAGCCCAACCCATTTCACAGGGCTCTTGTGAGGAAAATATTAGAAAGAGTATTAGCTACGTTTGCCATATTGAGTTATTTCTAAAAAAGAAAAAAAAGAAAGGATTAAATAAACAAACAAATAAAATATCAGTGTAGTCCTGATCCATAGGTTCCAGAAAAGTTGCCGGTAGCCATAACATCTTTTAAAACTTCCTGGTTTGCAGAACTTGCTGTTACACTATTTGTCAAGGTCACCATTTAGCTGGTTTTAACGGGAATAAAGTGATTGGGGTAGGTAGGACAGTGATGGCGAACCTTTTCGGCACTGAGTGCCGAAGACGGAGTGTGCATGCCTTGCACCGGGCCGCAACCGGAAGAGTAGCTGCCCAATGCATGCCTGCCCGAAAATGAACTTCTGGTTTCCGGCGTGCACCTGCGTACCAGCCAGTTAGTCTTCCGGGTTTATTAGACATGCATTCGCGATGATCAGCTGGCCAGCGCGCATGCTCACGCAGGAAAACGAAAGACCAGCTCTTCCAGTTTCCAGCACTGCCGCATGCAAAAAGGCAGCTGATTGTCGCGTGCATGCACTCCAGAAACCAGGAAGAGGAACGGGCGATGCCTCACGTGCCAGGCAACATGACTCCATGTGCCACTTTGGGCACGCGTGCCATAGGTTTGCAATCACCGGGGTAGGATGTTAATTGTTATTAGTCGTGATAGCTATAACTGACCTCCAAATTCAGAAAAAATTAACTCACATGCTAGCTATCGCGATCAGCAACTTTCATACAGTTGCTGAGTTCAGTATACCAGCATTTCCCAATATAAGGGGTGTCAAACCTGCCAGCTGGATGCGCCCACCTCTATTAGCGAAGGGGGGGGGAAATTGCGATACGTCATGTGACGATGTTTTGCCAAGAGTTTGACACCCCTGCCCAATAATAGGCAGACATCCTCCAGATCTGTGTATTTTAATTTTTAAGTTTAGCCATGACAGCTGGGAAAGATTGGGAATTGAACATTGTAGGGTTGAAAGATATTCTTGGTAATCAAGAGGATGGTTGAAGGAAACTAAAAAAATGACAAGGGAATCTGGTAGAGATTGTGTTTTCTACTCCTGGAGTACATTAATATTCAGATTATCATTTAGCACTTCGGACTGCTGAAAGACTATCCTAGGATTATCTCCTTCAACAATATCTGTTTTCCTGCTTACAGTTTAAAACTGTAGTCTAGGAACCACTTTACTACTTCTTTGGTAATGGCCAAAAGTAGTCCCTGGACTAAAATATCAATATTTAGTCACAGAATATAATTTTGAAGCTGGGCTCTTGGAAACATTTTATTTATGTCCAAGATTTTTTTTTTAATTGCTCTTTTCTGAGAAATACAACTGACAAATGTGGTTGATTTGTGTTTTGAACTTTCCCTCCTTTTGTGACTTCAAGTGGCATGGTGTAATTTCATAGGGCTGGCTCTTTCTTCTCCACGACACAAAGTGTTTAGTTTTCCTCTTCTTCTTTTTTTCCAGGCCACATTGGAAAAAGAGAAGATTGTTGATCATTCCCATGTGAAGTCCAAGTTGGAGAGGTTGGATCTGCTGGAGAAAGAATACACGCGGCTTACTTCAATGCAGTCTCATGCAGAGGTGAGACCTCATTGGTTCTGCTCAGCCAGGAGTGGGATTTGGGGGTTCTCCAAACTGCACAGAATCTTAGCTAGAGGTTCTCCTGAACCCCTGCGAATCCCCAGCAGCCCACCCCTGCTTAACTGCATTGGGTAGAGTAAGGATAGAGGGGTCATTAAAAGAAGCAATCATGTGGTTGCCTCGCTTAATGACCGTCATGACTTGTGACCAAGTCATAGTTCCATTACACTTGTGAGTCGAGGACTACCTGTTCTACTTTTCTTAAAAGGAAGTCAGTCAGATTATGATTTGCATCGGCCACACGGCATCCCATGCAGGGCGGCACAGTAACATTTTGCCTGTGATTGTCCTGCTTTAATGTTTTTAAACAGAAAAAAATGAAAGAATTGGAAGAGAAGCTCCAGGAGGAAGAACGTGCTCGGAAGCTGGTGCAGGAAAAAGCTGCTGAGGTAAATCCTGTTCACCAGGACTCTTGTCTGTCAGTGAGATACTCCTTCCTTTGCTGAGGAACGGATCATGAGGTAGTGGGAAGGTTGTGCATTGTTTCAGGAACTATCACTAAATTATCCACTTTACACAAGATTCAAGTGTCTGAACTACCAGGCCAGCAAGTAGGATCAGAATGATGCTTTGTTTGGAAAACAGCAAGCCCAGGGTCATAGGAACAATTGCAAAGTTAAAGGCAGAGATTTAACAATACAATTCCTTCATATTGAGTCATAAAACAGTTCACTAATTACATTCTAGATGAATTAATTGTTGTTGTAAACCATAAACTACAAAAATTCGGATCATAACATATTAAGCTGGAAAAAGAAGTTCCTGCAGATTTTACTCCGCTAATGATTGCCGAAAATAGGGGACGATGCTCATCTCCATTTCAAAGCCAGTGAGCTGTCCGAAGACATTTTCCGTGATCATACGGCCAACATGACATCATGTTACTTTGCCACCAAAGTGGTACCTATGTATCTACTCGCATCTTCACACTTTTGAACTGCTAGTCTGGCAGGGGCTCGTGTGAGGAAGGGAGCTCGCTCTGTTGCATGACGCTCGGGTCTCGAACCTCGGCTGCCGACTTTCCAGCCAACAAGCCTAGTGTCTTAACCACTGAGCCACCACGCCGCCCTGTTAAACTGGGAACATAGTATAATGTTTTTTTCAGAAAACTAACCAATCCCATTGCTCCCAAATTTCTGCTACCATTTGGGAAAATCAAGTCTAAACGGTAATAAACTAGAGAAAATCAAACTCTCCAATGAACTAAAAAGCAACAGGAAAGGGGAATTGGGGTGTGTTAACCTTTCTCTTTCCTCCCTCCCTCTTCCTCAGCTGAGGTCCCAAATGCCTGATTGGGAGAAAAATCATTCTGGAATTCAATTTCTGTAGAATTCCCACTTTTAGGGATCCAAATTGACACCCCAAGGAAGGTCTCGTTTCTGGATTGGTTCCTCACCAAGTGTCAAGTTCTGTTACTGTGATAAAATGAAATAATTCCCAGCTTTACCTTGGCAGCTTCAGACAGGATTGGAGACAAATAGAAGGTTGCTTCAGGCCCAGACTCAGCCAACACCAGTCTTGATGCCTTCAAAACCCAAAAAGATAAAAAAGAAATCAAAGCAGTCGGAGAAGGTAGGTAGAGGCTACCTGCTTGCAATCTTATAAATAGTTGCTCGGGAATCTTAGGGAAGCGAATAGGATTGCAAAGCAAAGCTGGCTGAGGAATTCTGGGAGTTGAAGTCTACAAGTTGCCAAGGTTGGAGGCCTCTGGTTTATGCTACATTATTGATTTGCTCTCAAGCCTTTAATACAAGAATGGAGACCTGAATGGTCTCATTTAATTACCAGCTGTATGGATTTCATTTAAACAGAATTGAATCTGGCATAATTCCTTTTTCCTCTTGAAAAAAACTTCTCCTCTCTCCCTTAGAATGCCTCGGGAATGACCCACTTCCACTCCCAGCCCCACTACAGGCTACGACTGGGCGATGTGCCGTTTGTTGCTGGGAAGGTAAAGAAGGATTATTTTCTCGATCGCTTGGTGCTGTCATAGCAAACAGTGGAAAAAAGCGGAGCTGGTTTCATTTAAATTCCTCTACGCATCCCAGAAGTATCTTAGTAGTTATTCTTGGAAGAGAAGGTGGAATGAAAGGAGCCTCTGTTCGGATCTTAGTTCTGAATTAAGAATGCCGCTGCTGCTCGTGGATGCAAAACCTCAATTGTACACAAATACAAATGAGAGATTTCAATAGGCTTTTTGTTGGTTGGGATACCAGAAGTTCTCCAGAAGTTGCTGAGCTGTATAATTTGTGGCATTCCTCATTGGCCATGCTTGGTTTCGGGCTTCTGGCTATAGATAAAAAGTCCAGAAAGGAGTAGGGAAAAAAACAGGGTACAAGGGAGGAAGAGATTGAAAAAAGGGGCTTGAAGGCAAGAGAGGATGGACTCATCCAACAGGTGGCCTGCAGTCCTCCACAGATTACTTGAAGGATAACAGAATAACAGAGATGGAAGAGGTCTTCTAGCACAGAAGTTGGCAACCTGCGGCTCTGGAGTTGCATGTGGCTCTTTCATCCCTCTGCTGCAACTCCCTGTTGTTGGTCGGCTCTACAATTGATAGGGCTCTCCTTTAGGACAGGTAGAGTAAAAAGGATGCCGCGCTAGGAGGAGACTCTATGGTGGGGGAACTGGACTTCCGGTTGACAGAGGAAAAAGGACGCCGCCCTAGGAGGAGATTCTATGGTGGGGAAACTGGACTTCCAGCCGGCTCCAGAATTGAATGGATGGCTTCTGGTTAGGACCTTGTGGCTCTTTGAGTGCTTAAGGTTATCGACCCCTGTTCTAGTCCAACCCCTGCTCAGGCAGGAAACCCCTATACCATTTCAGACAAATGGTTGTCCAATCTCTTCTTTAAAACTTCCAGTGTTGGAACATTCACAACTTGCCGATAAAGGAGAATATTTGTAGCTCAGGATGGAAATGAGCGGTCCTTGATGCTCTCTGAGCACTGATGGTATTATCTAGTTTGGGCAATGAAACATCTGCAAGAGAACAGAGAGCACCAAGGACCCCTAATCCAACCTTAATCAGGTCCGCTCTTGTTTTAATGATCCTAGTCTTCCTGGCTATGATGCCATCAGACCAATAGTGAAATCCATTTTTTTTTCTATTGGTTCTGTGGGTGTGGCTTGGTGGGTGTAGCTTGGTGGGCGTGGCAGGGGAAGGATACCGCAAAATCTCCATTCCCACCCCACTCCAGGGGATGGATACTGCAAAATCTCCATTCCCACCCCACTCCAGGGGAAGGATACTGCAAAATCCCCATTCCCACCCCACTCTAGGGCCAGCCAGCAGTGGTATTTGCCGGTTCTCCGAACTGCTCAAAATTTCCACTATCGGTTCTCCAGAACCTGTCAGAACCTGCTGGATTTCACCCCTGCATCAGACACAAAACTGAGCATAAGGCAGAACTGCTCCTAAAACAAACCAGGAAGTATATAGTTCCATTGATTCTATTTGTGTGTGCGGGGGGGGGGGGGTTGTTGTTTGTTTGTTTGTTTGTTTGTTTTTTGGTCATATATTTGGAGTAAACAAATTGCTTCAGGGCAGGAAACAAGACTTTATGTCTTACATATTCTTGTCCACTTTAACTTGCTGTGTAATGCCTTCCTAGCTGGAGTTTAGCCATCGTTCTCAAGATATTGCACATTTAATGGAGAAAGGGCATAATTCAGTTTTATAGAATTCAGACATTTGTGAAAATGGCGGCTTAGGTCAGGATATTGAACTCAGGGCTACACAGAGCTTCGTCTGATATTTCAAGGGGTTGCAGTCCAAACTAAGTGGCGCCTTTTTAATATTTCCTCTTTTTTTTGGGAGGATTTGTTAGTAATGGCAAAATTCCATCCTCAAAAACGATGGTCACCTTTATCCTGGTGCGGAGACGGTGTCATTTATTTCTCTTTAAAGCATTGCCGTTTTAAAGAAATTCCCGTGAAAAGTAGGGTCCAAATATGTGAGCCCTTCACCCATTTGAGATTTTATTATGGACTAAAGTTAACATCCTTGGTTTTCTCTGAGCGTCATTGTTTTCTTGCAGAAGCTTTCTTACTCAACTAAGTTAGCATCATCGGTGCTACTAATACATATATTCTTATATAAATACAAATATTCTCTTCTAAAGTTAACATTGTTAAAAGGTTTGTGTTTGTTCCAAAAATGCTTTTTCAAGAAGCAACTGCACTTTCTTGTTTTTCTTCGAAGACGTTTCACTTCTTGTCCAAGAAGCTTCTTCAATTCTGATTGGATAGTGGGGAGTGGAAGGATTTATACCCCTTACAGACAGCTGGTCATTTGCATCCTTTTAGAGAGTCATTGAGGCTACTTAGAGGTTTATCTGTGTCCTCAGGGTCACTTGAGTAGTACAAATAGATGTGGAGCCTTCTTGGGACCACTGAAAAGACTGTGTGAAGTTCAAGAAGTCTCCACATCCATTTTCACTACTGTGTTTCCCCGAAAATAAGACCCTGTCTTATATTTTTTTGAACCCCGAAATAAGCGCTTGGCCTTATTTTCAGGGAGGTCTTATTATTTTGGGGCGTGTGGAGGAAACCAGAGGAAATGGGGACCGGCTGTTCATGCATTTAAATATTTTCGGGGAGGGCTTATTTTCAGGTGCGTCTTATTTTAGTGCATGTGTTGAAAAGCCCAATTGGGCTTATTATCAGGGGTTGTCTTATTTTAGATAAGATAAACCTCTAAGTGGCCTCAACAATTCTCTAAAAAGAACGCAGATGACCAACTAGGATTAGGAATCCTTCCATTCTCCAACATCCAGTCAGAGCTGAAGAAAGCTTCTTGGATGAGAAGTGAAACTTCTTCAAAGAAAAACCAGAAAGTCCAGTTGCCTCTTGAAAAAAGCATCTTTGGGACAACCGTAACCTGGGTGACTGAGAGTCTCCGTAGACATTTATCACGGTGTTTGGTTCGTTCAATGCTTAACCTTGGTGTTCTTCATTTGTGTTGTCCGGTTTGTTGCCTCAGTCTACCAGCCCAAGCCACTCGGTCACAGCCAACGTCCAGCATGTGCTCCACCTCATGAAGCAGCATTCCAAAGCCCTCTGCAACAACCGCGTGGTCAGCGAAGCCCCGATGAGTAAGCCGACGAGTAGGGGCAGGAGATCATCTACGTCTTCCCTTTCTTCCACGTCACAAGGAGACCTTTCTGAGGTGCTTCTGACCTTACAAGATGAGCTCGGGCAAATGAGTTTGTGAGTCAAAACTCTTGTGCAAATGTTCACTGTGTGACTTGTTTTCTGACCGTACCTGAATTTTATTAGATGGCGGTCCAGCAGGCACGTCAACTGCTTCAGAAGTTTTTTTTCAGTCCTGTTTATGGAGTGGGGGCAGGTGGGTGGGTTGGAGACAACACCTGGCCATGCTTTCCACCTATATACCAGCATGCATGGGATGCTGGTATATAGGTAGCCCTCAACTTAACGACCATAGCATAATCTGTCTTGTGAAACCTTCTTTGACCAGGTTTCATAGAAGGAACGAATGGATTCTAAGCAATTCAGCAGCCCTTGAAACCTGATGGGCCCTATCGAGCAGTGTGCAAGTTTTATAGCGATACGTAAAGTTTACCCAAGTGATCAAATTGACCAGATCATTGAGACCATCGGTTCCCTTGGGATTGGTTTTGTGGAAGGCCATTTTTTCTACAGACCTGGGGGCGGGGGGAGGCTCAGCAACTTAGGTCCCTCACGCACACGGTTTACAGTAGGGTCATCTAAAAGGAGCTTTTTCAGGAGGCAACTGGACTTTTCTTGTTTTTCTTACGAAGACGTTTCGCTTCTCACCCGAGAAGCTTCTTCAGCTCCGACTGGATGGTGGGACTGAAGAAACCTGATGGATGAGAAGTGAAACGTTTTCGAAAGAAAAACAAGAAAAGTCCAGTTGCCTCCTATAAAATCAGCTTTGGGACAACCATGACCAGGATGACCGAGAATCTCTACAGACTTTTACAGTAGAGTTTTTGCTCCTATGAGAATCTAAAGCCTGATGATCTGAGGTGGAGCTGAGATGGTTATCTTAGGGTTGGGGAGCAGCTGCAAATACAGATGAAGCTTTACTTGCTAGCTAGCCACTCCCCTCCAGGTGCCGCCTGGTTCTTCCAGGCCACAAACTGTTACCAGTCCATGGCACAGAGGTTGGGGGACCCCTGATTTAGACAGCCTCCGTGCCTCCTTTCCATATACCAGGTAAAACCTCAGCTGTTATGAACCCTGTGGCCAAATTCTGTGCTGTAGATGTAAGGCCTGATGTGAGATAATGTGGGCTCTTTACAGGTTTTTTTTTAAATCAGTGAATCTGGTTGCAAAGTCAAATTAGGTTGACTTTGATCTTGACCTTGTAGAGCTTCTTAGAACTGTTTTCGTTTTTAACATGATTTATTTTATTGTTGCTGGTCTTTGATTATGATCATTCATTCAATAAAGAAATGGGTTTTTCCCCTCCAGGATTTTTTTTTTTAATTTCCAGTCTATCATGCAATTCTAGTGTTTCCTGGAGATTGTCTTAAGTCAGGGGGTCAGCAACCTGTGGCTCTGGAGCCACATGTGGCTCTTTGACCCCTCTGCTGCGGCTCCCTATCACTCAAAATATGTGTCACAACCACCAATGTGCACCAGCACACAATTTATTGAGCTTTTCAACCCCCCGGTAGGCCAACCATGGATAAATCCAAGAAAAGAAAAGTTTCAGAAGAAAACAGAACATTTAGTTCAACTACATATGCTAATTTTGTGGCCGCTCAAGAAATAATCAGGCACGGGAAGGGTTTTGTGGCTCCCGGTGTTTTCTTTTCTGTGGGAAACGGTTCCAAATGGCTCTTTGAGTGTTTAAGGTTGTAGACCTCTGTCTTAAGTATTAACCTGACTCTGTAAACTTTTGAATTCAATCAACATGGGACAGGCACTATCTTTGAATTCATAGGGATTTTCTCTTAGCTATAATATTTGGTAGCTACGTATGTTAAACTTCTGCTTTACACAATGTTACAAACTTTATCTGATTTAATTCCAATGATTTAAAATAATCTTGGATGGCCAAGGTTTTTTGTTTTTTGTTTTGGCTTGGTGCTGTGCTTTGTCCTTGCATTCTGCCTGGCGGCTGCAAGAAATGTAATTGATGATGTCATGAGATTACTAGAATTGGCACAGCTTCTCAGGGATTGTTCTGTTTCCTTGCTTTAAAATCAGAGTAGTCACATTAGTTCTGGAAGGAGAAACCCAGGCCAAATTTTCCTTTATGCCAGCCTCCGGGAACTTTTCTTGGAGGTTTTAGTGTTGGGAAATACTATACAGGGTGGTGTTGAATTAGTTGGGAAAAGAAGCAGTAAATCCTATTCCTTTTTTGCTAATCTCTTACAAAATGCTGGACTGTTCTGACATTGGAGCGTTTCGAGACAATAGTAGGATTGCTGTGTGGAAAAAAATTGTATTGCTTCTATTAGCAAAGTGAGTTTGAAATATATGTATTAAAGAAATTCATTATCGGCTATGTTTTTTTAAACCTTGTTTTATTGGTTTCTTTGTTTTGTATACAAGCCAACACCAGCACTTAGCAAAACTCATCCATGAAGCCTCAACGATTGCCTTAAGGAGAGACTTGGAGAAGGATTTGGAAGTGCTTGTGAAAAGAATGGAAGCCAAGGCTGAACAAATCAATAAAATCCAGAGGCATCGGGCACGGGTGAGTTATTCTGATGACTGCTTTCCCTTGTGAAATCACTGGAGAGTCAGTTTGGTATAGGGATTAGACTAGAAACTGGAAGACTGTGAGTTCTAGTCCTGCCTTAAGCATGAAGCCAGCTGGGTGACCTTGGGCCAGTCACCAGGCGACTGTGAGTTCTAGTCCTGCCTTAGGCATGAAGCCAGCTGGGTGACCTTGGGCCAGTCACCAGGCGACTGTGAGTTCTAGTCCTGCCTTAGGCATGAAGCCAGCTGGGTGACCTTGGGCCAGTCACCAGGCGACTGTGAGTTCTAGTCCTGCCTTAGGCATGAAGCCAGCTGGGTCACCTTGGGCCTGTCCCTCTCTCTCAGCCTTAGGTAGAAGGAAGCAATGACAAACGACTTTTGCCAAGAGAACTGCAGGGATTAATCCAAGCAGTTGCCAAGAGTCGAGTCTTATTTGAAAGCACTCTCCCCCACCCATCCACAGACAACAACAACAATGAAATCATTGCACAGAATATATTTATTACAAATAAATACTAGCCAAAGAAGTGTACAGTTATATAACATACTGTGAATTGCAGAACTCAGTGGGACTTCTGTAACAATTTCTAACTAAGTTAGGAAAAAAAATAAGGTAAAATGAAATAGAAATGAAAAAATAAAATGAAAGTGGTAAAAGGATAAATATTGCACTAGAAAACTGCTTTTGTAAAGGCGTAAAAGAAAACATAAGTTATAAAATAGAGTAGTATAAAATGATATAAAAAATTTAGATAGAGTTGCCAAGTGACATGGTTATTTATTATTCCATCTGGTCAAGTTGAATAATAATTGCCTGGTTTCACTCTCTATGTTGTTATAAGCTCCGAGGCAGAATTTGTAGCTTTAAAAGTGACATCATCATTACAGTCTGTCCAAAGAAATGAGACATAAGTAACAATCAAGATAGCATGTTAAAAGATACTTCATTAACGACCTCTATCCTAGACTATTTTGCAGCAATAAGATGATCTAGGTCAGTGTTTCTCAACCATGGCAACTTTGAAGACAAGTGGACTTCAACTCCCAGAATCCCCTAGTCAACCATGCTATCTGGGGAATTCTGGAAGTTGAAGTCCACATGTCTTGCTAAAGTTGAGAAACACTGATACTATGCAGTCTATGGAGATTCTCAGTCATCCAAGTCATGGTTGTCCCCAAGATGCTTTTTCTCAAGAGGCAACTGGACTTTCTGGTTTATCTTTGAAGACATTTCACTTCTCATCCAAGAAGCTGCTTCTTCAGTTCTGACTGAGTGGTGGAGAATGAGAACTGAAGAAGCTCCTTGGCTGGCTCATAAACTTTACCTATTGTAGGTTCCTCTTCTGAAAGCAAGGGAAGCTCCTAGTTAGTATTATATCTCTGTAAATCAAAGGCCATTATTTGCTGCACAACACCTTCTAGCTTTGGTAAAACCCAAAGAATGGAAGGCTATGTAACCTTCTGGAATTCCGAATCTTGGGCATACATCGACTCACAGGGCCTGCCTGCAATAGGAATTGCTGAAACAGAAGACTCCCATCAGGGCTTAGTTGCACGCATGAAGCCATAGCGATCATTCTGTGGCCATTGCTAGAGGCATGAGAACAAACACGGAAGGACAACTGGTCCACAGTTCTTTTGTCTGGACTTCCTCTCTGACATCTTTTAGATGTATTGGACTGGAAGGTGATGGAGGTTATTCTGAACAGTTGGGGGACACTGTTCAAAAAAGCTCTTCCATTGTTTTCAGCAGCTTCTCTGCAAAGACAGCATTTCTGGAAACCAGAAGCCAAATGCACGATAGGTTTAATTTAATCTGCTTCTTCAATCAGTACTGTACAGCAGTGGCCAAAATTGTGGAAATCTTTTGGGAAAAGTGTATTTTCTAAAACTAGCTAATAACACCACTTTTTTTTTTGAAATAGTACCATAAAATTATATATTAATGGAAAGATAATTTAATCAAAGAATGTAATGCAATAACTTTTATGGAGGATTTGCTATTAGAATAGCATTTACAGTATAAAGAAGAAAAGTGAAACATAGAAAAAAAGAGATATACAAAAATTATCACCATGTCAGTTAATAGTTGAGCAACCTTTAGCATGAATTACGGCCTTACATCTTCCTATGGAGTAAACCAAGTCTTTTACTGTAGTTCTGCAGTTGTTATAATGTGAAACCAAGATCGAATGATTGGTTCTATTAACTGGGTTTTATTGCTGGGTCGCTTCTGACTACCAAGTTTCTTTAGTCGGCTCCATAGATTTTCAATTGGGTTAAGGTCTGGGCTATTCCCAGTCCATTCCAGCAGTGGAATAGGATTATCTTGAAACTCAAAAAAAAAAAAAAAGTGGTGTTATTAGCCATCAAACCTCAAAAATATACTTTTCCAAAAAGGTTTCCATAATTTTGGCCACTACTGTATGTAAATTTGCCCCCTTCCCCACCAATCTGAGAAATCGCTAACGATACCTATAGGGTGGAGCCTTGAATATTTCCCCTTAGACCAGAGACTAGCCTGCATTTCCATTTCTTCCAGACTTAATGATGTTTGATTTGCTCATGAACCATATGATCCATTCCTTAGCTTGACCTTGTTTCTTCCATTTTTTTTTCTTTTTGTCATGTTAAACCTACTTTTATCATGGGTTTTGAAGATTCAGGCAGCTCCGATTGGTTGGCATTGGGAAATATTGTTACAAGAGCAATTTTGAAACCGCAAGATTAGTACTGTTTCTCTCCCTCTCCCTTTTTTCTCAAGCAGAGGAGAAGCTGTTGATTCTTTTCTGCCAATGCTATCTTTTACTGACCACGTAGATAGCCTTGCAGCTACACATAGTTTTAAACTATATTTCTGCTCCTTTATGGTAGGGCTATGGACCTTATAAAAATTAATGTGATACAGCAGTACAGGTAGATACCGACTTATGACAGATCGCTTAGCAACTGTCAGCATTCCAAGTGATGTACCCATAGGAAACAGAACTCCGAGGCAGGCAAATTCCTCAAAGGACAATTTATTGGATACATCATATTGGCACAACTGGTGAAAGCCGACTCTGAAAATTCCCACGGCTTTCATCTAATTAAAAAGTAAACATTTTCCCTTCCCCCCAAGTCACTGGTCACGTTGTCCAATCAAGGTGCTGGCTGGTTGCCTGGTTACTTCACTCCTCCTCTGGCCAGCCACCTGTCCTTGGTTCCCACAGGAAAACTTTATTGTTTTGACTACAAAACTCCATCTAGAGCCTTCCCCGCGCCCCCCCCCCCACCCGGTTCCCTCTATGTGTGTCAAGATGGCCTCAGCCAGGTTCATTTCACGGTTGACAACCGTTTGAAGTTGTGACAGACCTCCGTAGGGCTACTTAAATCCTTCTGACGACGGCCCTCCTGTGGTCACATTTAGGGCTGTTCGCAACTTTACACAATAACACGACCACCATTTACAATTATTATTATTTTTTTGCCAGAAACCAGTTTTTACTTCTAGTTTCCAGCAAAAAAAAACACCCACTGTGGAAAACGCTTAATGACTGCTGCATTGACTTAACAACCACAGTGACCCCCTTAATGACCATGATAAAAAAGGTTATACAATCGGGCGAGCTCATGTGGTTGACCTAGTTAACGACCAGCATGACTTACGACCATAATTCCAGGTTCAATTATGATCGTAAGTTGAGGACTACCTGGGGAGAAGAGAAAAGCTATGGATTTAATTGCAGGATTAATTGCTAGGCCAAGCAGCTTCTGAGATGTTGGATCAACAGCCATCAATTTAAGCACAGGCAAAACACTGAGTCCATGTAAGAATTGTATCATGTTTTAAACAAGGAGATAGTGTGTTCCACCAAGGTTCCCACCAAGCAAAATTACAATTGGAGGAAGTAGGCTTGCCTCTGAAGAAAGGTAGTGTGCCCAAAATATTGTGTAGAATGTATGGTTGTTTCTTGTTAAGACTCACATACCTTTAAATATAATTAAAGATCTGAACCAGGGATGAAATCCAACAGGTTCTGACAGGTTCTGGAGAACCGGTAGTGGAACTTTTGAGCAGTTCCTAGAACTGGTACTGGAAATTTTGAGTACTTCAGAGAACCGGCAAATACCACCTCTGGCTGGCCCCAGAGTGGGGAGGGAATGGGGATTTTGCAGTATCCTTCCCCTGCCACACCCACAGAACCGGTTTTTATTTTATTATTTTTAGTATTCATATTTCTATGCCGCCCACTCTCCGAGGACTCTGGGTGGCTTAGACTGTATACTAAATAGCATATTGCTCCCAACAATCTGGGTCCTCATTTTACCCACCTCGGAAGGATGGAAGGCTGAGTCAACCTTGAGCCGGTGAGATTTGATCCGCTGATCTGCTGAACTAGCAGTCAGCTGAAGTAGCTGCAGTACTGCACCCTAACCACTGCACCACCTTGGCTCGGTTGTTTAAAAAATTGGATTTCGTCACTGATTTGAACATTATAGAACGATGATGGCTAACCTTTTTGTTGTTGTGTGCCGAAAACGGTGGAGTGTAAGGGGGTCGCATGCGCGCATGCCCACTCACATAATGCAATGTCCCCCTGTGCGCCCCGCCCCCCTGCGCATGTGCACTTGACCCCTTGTGCTCCCCCGTGCATGTGCACGACCTCCGCGACAGAGACCCAGAAATCAGCTGGCCAGCGGGAGGCATGTGCACATGCGCGGTGGAGCTGAGCTGGGCGACGGCTCCGCTTGCCCACAGAGAGGGCTCCACGTGCCATCTGTGGCACACGTGCCATAGGTTCACCATCACGGTTATAGAACATTAATTAAAGAACTGAACATTATAGAATGTTCCTCTGGCGTCTAGCGTGTGAGGAGCGAGGGAGAAAAAATTAAGTGATCTGTGAGTGGCTGAAAATAGAACGAGACAAAAGACCATTTGTAACAATGTGTGCGCGAGTGAACAAGAAAAGACATCTAAAATAGATTAAAGAAATTACCAGAGTGTGGCCACTTTCAGAATGAGTGGAAGTTAAAACAAAGTCCATTTTAAAATGCCCAGATTCTTATTTCTTTTTTTTTTTATGTGGGTTGTGCTTGGGTGTAGCTGGAGAGGCTGAAGGCCAAGCAGCACAGCGCTCGGGATTGCTGTAAAGTGGACGATGAGAAGAAGGCGAAAGAGGCCGGTTTGAAAAGGAAGCCCGGCGGACAGAGTAAGAAGAGCCTCCAGCTGCTGAGAGACATGCAAAGTATACAGTCCTCCCTCCAGAAAGATGACATCAGTTGGGACTGCTGACTTGTCTTCCCCTCGTGCATGTGTGAGGGTTGTTTTTTTTTGTTTTTTTGTTTTTTGAGGGGTTTGCACCTTTAATCATTCTGGCTGCGGCCCAACCAGCTGGATGAAAGACGATACCATAGTGGCACCTTCTAAACAAAGGCTTCTCCTATTCTACCTGTATGCCTGATCATGTTACCATCGTGGAGGGGAACCTGGGGATGGGTAGAAAGGGAGAAAAGATAGGCCGGCCTCTTATTATTTCATTGCTAAAGCCCCACATTGGCACCGCCACCGATGAGATATTTTGCTACGAAACGTAATCCTTGCCCTTACAATTCTGCTTCTGACCACTGTATCTCATTGCTTGGGATGACTTCCTTCTACAAGTGGGGTTGTTTTTTTTTTTTAAATTCATTTGGAACATTGAAAGTCAACTGGGAAAAAGCATGAGAATTATTATTATTTTTGCAGAGTTTTGACTTTGTTTTATAAACACACGGTGCCTTTGAATGGAGCAGTGGTATGAAGCCCTGTGTCACTTTTGACTCTTTTCAAGGTCTCATAAGCGGCTTTTTCTTTAAAAAGAAAACAAGCTTTTTCTTCTCAGCATGGAGGAGACATTCTACTCATGTCTCAATGTTTGAGCAAGATGCTCCCGTTTTGAAATACAGAAATTATGCACAGAGGTGAGAAGATTTTCTTCGGCATTCAATTAAACACCAGTAAAAAACCCACAAATTTTATATCCATTTTAACCATGGAATTGAAGAGATGTGGTTTCAGAGTGAAACTGAATTGCCAAGTTAATTTCATCTCATTTCTACTGTTCTGCTGAAAAGCAGGTTAATACATGTATTTCCCCCCAAAAAATAATTGGTGCCTTCGATCATGCTGTTTAATACTGGCAGGCAGCTTTTTAAAAACTAATATTCTCTAGACTAGACTATCTGGTGGTGATTCTGGTACTAGGCAATTTTAATGTACATGCAAATATTATTATTTATTACATTAATAATGTAAAGGCTTTCCGAAGATTGGACTGTAGTAGTAACTCAAAATGGCCTGAGCTTTTTTGAGGTTTGATTGGACTGCAATAAAGGCAAATAGAATAAATTAGTTGCGAAAACCAGTTGACTCTTTGATTCTATGAACTGCTGGGCTCCAGGAACTGATTTGTGTAATCCACGCACAAAGCAGGTAGCATCATTAGTTGACATTTTGCCTTGCTGACAGATGGCCCATTGCTGGCTGAAATGAGAAGGGACACCTGGCAAAGTAGTTGGTGGGCGCAGCCTATTTCCATCTCCTGCTGAAGCAGAGAAAGGAACATGCCTGCTCACTCCAGTCTAATCTCTGTTTCTTTTGCAAATAGAGACCAAATAGAAGGAACTAGAATCATCCTTTGTTTGAGCTCGAAGCAAAATATTAAAGGGTCAAGATTTGAAAACTGGCCAACTGGAGGATGGATGGTGACTTTTGGGTTGCTATCCTGACTCTGCTCTGGGCTGCAAATAAGAAGGATAAGTGACCAGGGTTAGAACTGGGGATGCTTTAAAGGCTAAAACATATGAAGAACGGTTGCAGGAACTGGGTATGTCTAGTTTAATGCAGAGAAGGACTAGGGGAGACATGATAGCAGTGTTCCAATATCTCAGGGGCTGCCACAAAGAAGAGGGAGTCAAGCTATTCGCCAAAGCACCTGAGGGCAGGACAAGAAGCCATGGGTGGAAACTAATCAAGGAGAGAAGCAATTTAGAACTAAGGAGAAATTTCCTGACAGCTAGAACAATTAATCAGTGGAACAACTTGCCTGCAGAAGTTGTGAATGCTCCAACACTGGAAGTTTTTAAGAAGATGTTGGATAACCATTTGTCTGAAGTGGTGTAGGGCAGTGATGGTGAACCTTTTTGTTGTTGCATGCCAAAAGCAGGACCGCGGAGGGTGGGTGGGTCACGTGCGTGTGCCCACATCCATACTTTAATACGGCCCCCCCATGCAGACGTGTGACATCCCCCCTCGCACAATCCCTGCTTTGATGTGCATGTGATGGCGCAGTGCACGTGATGGCACGGTGAGCCCAGTAGGCCCTTTTCACCCTCCCCAGGCTCCAGAGCATGCACGTGCATGCGTGGCCCTGTTGCAAACTGGTAGTAAAGGTAAGTAGAACCCACCTCTGAGCTACAGCATATGTACTTTTCCACCTTTCATAGTCTTTTAAAAAAGCTGACTTGTTTTAAGAAATGGGATGTGTCTGAGGCCTGTACTTTTTCCACATCATTTTTAAAACGTACAACCCTAGTCCAAATACATACCTAAGTACATACCGGTACATATACATTATTTAGAATAGAATAGAATAACAGAGTTGGAAGGGACCTTGGAGGTCTTCTAGTCCAACCCCCTGCTTAGGCAGAAAACCCTACACCACTTCAGACAAATGGTTATCCAACATCTTCTTAAAAACTTCCAGTATTGGAGCATTTATAACTTCTGGAGGCAAGTTGTTCCACTGATTAATTGTTCTCACTGTCAGGAAATTTCTCCATAGTTCTACGTTGCTTCTCTTCTTGATTATTTCCACCCATGGCTTCCTGTCCTGCCCTCAAGTGCTTTGGAGAATAGCTTGACTCCCTCTTCTTTGTGGCAGCCCCTGAGATATTGGAACACTGACTGCTCCCCTAGTCCTTCTTTTTATCAAACTAAACATGCCCAGTTCCTGCAACCGTTCTTCATGTTTTAGCCTCCAGTCCCCTAATCATCTTTGTTGCTCTTCTCTGCACTCTTTCCAGAGTCTCAACGTCTTTTTTATATCATGGTGACCAAAACTGGATGCAGTATTCCAAGTGTGGCCTTATCAAGGCATTATAAAGTGGTATTAACACTTCACGTGATCTTGATGCTATCCCTCTGTTTATTTGAAAGAAGGAATCGGGTAACAATGGACACACAATTTTTTGACTGTAGTGGCCTGAAAGGCAGCGGTTTGGAAAAGGAACGATTCTATGTCAGGGAGACCAGAGTACTCATATTAATAATAAACTTTTAAGCTTCTGTTCCAAATACATAAATAGGATCATAAAAAATGATAGCTCTGCCTCTAATCCACGAGCAGAGTACACCGTGGTTATAAGGATGTGTCACTTGTTCAGTTATTCCTCCTCCTTTAGATGTCTTGGACTGCAAACCCCATTTCCCATTGGTCATGCTAATGAGAGAATTGTAGTCGGTTTTAGAGCACCCAAAATTGGGGAAGCCTTTTTATGCTAGCTGACGTCTCTCCCCTTAGCATACTTTGAATAGGAGGCTGAAGCATTGCCATACATTCTCAATTGCAGAGGAAGCCTGTTGGCCAATTATGACAAAGCTATTTTGCAAGACCATGAATCTTAAGTTATGCTTTCGTTTTAAATCTATCTGCTGAAACTTGCTAATTAATAAATTTGACATTACTAGGTCTGTCTCATTTATCCAACTGCTCTGTAGTTCCCTTTATAAATGGGCTGCAAGTTGTTAGGTAACAGATGCTAACAACCAGAAGTGCAACCTCTATCTGTAACTTGTCAAGGATACTTCTGCATTCTTTTTCAGAAATGGAACAACTTGTTTTGCCTACTATACTGGCTTGTTTATATAGAGGATTCTTTTTTTTTAAATGCGATATAGGATAAATGATTTAAAATGGCATAAGAACACCCATTTGTCAAATCTTGTTAAGGGACAATCTCTTCCAACCTTCCCCAATTTTCAGTGATGGTAGGGGGGAGTGAAATACAGTATGCCAACCAACAAGAAAGTGGCATTTTACTCTTCGGTTCATAACATCTCTTTCCTCAAGGCAATGCTTGACAAATAATCATGTTTAAGACAAATATAGGAAAGCTATCCCCAGGTCAATACAATTAAGGGTTTGTAGAGAAGGCTCGGCTCTACATTGGTGGAAATGCTGGATGTCATCGGATAACCTTGTATGACATTATATGCGATCGGATATTCTTATGAGGATTCTGATTGAATTTCCTGGAATATTAGATATATTTGTCCTTATAGAAGCAGTGCAGCCGCTCTGAAGCCTAAAGATTCACAGTCTGCTGTTATCATCCCATTCTATTCCATGTCCATCAGAAGAAACAGCTCAGTTCTGTCCCACCTCATGACTTCACAGACAAAAAAAGAACTACTGTATTTTTCGGAGTATAAGACGCTCCGGACTATAAGACCTTTTTTGGTGAGGAAAACAAGAAAAAGAAATCTGCTTCTGCCTCCCAGCAATTTTGCCTTGTTGCAGCAAATAGCAAACAGCCTGCTTTACTTTCATTTTCGTTTTCAGCATAGCTTGATTAGCACAAGAAAAAAAAATTGCTCCCAGCAATTTACCTCCTTGCAGCAAGCAGCAGAGGCCCCAGAACAGCTGAGAGTTGGGAGGCCGATCCAATCAACTTGTGTTCATTAGGCTGTGCTGAAGCTGAAAGTTGTTTCTTCTTGCTGCAAGGAGGTAAACTGCTGGGAGGCAGAGGCCAAAGGGTGGGGGAATGTACACCTACAATTGGTGTATAAGACGCACCTAAATTTTCACTCCCTTTTAGGGGGGAATAAGGTGTGTCTTATACACCGAAAAACATGGGGTATGCACTCTGACAAAAAGGAGGAAAGTTATATTGTATTTTGTAAGTTTGGCACATCCTTGTAATCGCCTGCTAGTTCCTACATCTCAAAGGAGCTGCTGTTAAAAGTCCAGTTTAATATACAGAAAGCTTTACAAAGTAGCTGGAAAACCTACAAGATGCTCCGGCTACAGACCTATTAAATCCTGGCTGTTGGCAATGATGGATGAGGCTGCTGGGAACTGTAGTACAGATACTACATACTTGATCTTAGCCCCCCCCCAAACAGTCAAAGTTAGGTTGCAGGAATACAACTTGAAGTCAGAGGCAAGCATGGTGTGGAAACTATAAATTAGCCTTGCCTGGCACTCCTATGTATTAGGATGATAATTCCCAGCATTCATTCCCTTTGAGCATCATTCCTTGATAATTCTGGGCGCTGCATTTCAACACATCTAGGGGAAGGCTGCTATAACACACCTCTCCATCCGCTGTGAAAATTAGCCTAATATAAGTAGTCCTTGACTTACAAACCATTTGTTGAGCGACCATTCAGAGTTGCATCAGTTTACTGAGAAAAGTAAACCCCGTCTTCACATTTATGAGCGTTGCAGCATCCCCAGGGTCACATGATCAGAATTCGGGCCCTTGGAAACCAGCCACACATTTACAACCGTTGCAATATCCTGGATTCATTGATCACCATTTGCTGGCTTTGAATCAGAATAGAGCTGGAAGAGACCTTGGAGGTCTTCTAGTCCAGCCCCGTGCTCAAGCAGGAGACTGTATACCATTTCAGACAAGTGACTGTCCAGTCTCTTCTTAAAAACCTCCACTGTTGAAGCATCCACAATTTCTGGAGGCAAGCTGTTCCCCTGGTTAACTGTCCTCGCGGTTAGGAAGTTTCTCCTCAATTCCAGGTTGCTTCTCTCCTTGATTAGTTTCCATCCATGCTGGCAAGCAAAGTCAATGGAGGAAGCCGTATTTGCTTCATGCTATTATTCACTTAATAACCAGTGGCACCATGGCCAAAAAATTGTCATAAAATTGGGCACAAATCTTACCTTACCGTCTTACTTAGCAGTGGAAAATCTGATCGTAAGTCGAGGACTACCTATATAGGTATATATGAGAAGCTGCCTTTACCAGAGAAAATGCTTGGTTCATCCCATCCAGGGAAGCACTGTTTCCTCGAATCAGCAGTGGTCAGAAAGACTTATCTAAGGCTCACCTTGAGACGCCAGGGATCAAAGAAGATTTTAAATGCAAAGCATCTGAATCTATTCGATCTATTGGTGTGTTCATAAAGGTAGGTAAAGGTTCCCCTCGCACATATGTGCTAGTCGTTTCCGACTCTGGGGGGCGGTGCTCATCTCCATTTCAAAGCCGAAGAACCAGTGCTGTCCAAAGACGTCTCCGTGGTCATGTGGCCGGCATGACTAGACGCCAAAGGCGCACGGAACGCTGTTACCTTCCCACCAAAGGTGGTCCCTATTTTTCTACTTGCATTTTTTACGTGCTTTCGAACTGCTAGGTTGGCAGAAGCTGGGACAAGTAATGGGAGCTCATTACGCGGCACTAGGGATTTGAACTGCTGAACTGCCAACCTTTCAATCGACAAGCTCATCGTCTTAGCCACTGAGCCACCGCGTCCGATATGTCACATCTGGTATGCGTTCATACCATATATTAAATTATATACAAATGAAGGCAAATGCAGATAGTCCTCGACTTACCACGGTTGAACCCAAAATTTATGTCGCTAAGTGAGAAATTTAAGCGAGGTTTTCCCCCCATTTTACGACTTTCCTTGCCATTTTTTGTTCAGTGAATCGTTGCAGTTATGAACCTGGTTTTGCCGTTGACTTTGCTTGTCAGAAGGTCGCAAAAAGGGGATCATGTGACCCCGGGACACAGCAGCCGTCCTAAATGTGAGTCGGTTGTCAAGCATCCGAATGTAAATTATGTTACCATGCGGCAAACAGTGTGAGAAATGGTCACAAGTCACTTTTTTTCATTGCTGTTGTAACTTTGAACGGTCACTAAGCAAACTGTTGTAAGTCAAGGACTACCTGTATACGTGTCCCAGGATAATGTTGCAGGATCCAGTCTGGGTCAGTCACCGGGACCAGAGGATTAGTCTTTCGAGCTTTCAAACTCGTGTTGGAACCAGAATGTGTAGAACTTCTACCAGAAGGTCTCTCTACCAGAATGGGTGTTCTGGTAGAGAAAAGTTCTCTGGAGAACTTCTGCCTCCAACCTTGGCAACTTTAAGACTTGTGGACTTCAACTCCCAGAATTCCTCAGCCAGCTTCCTCTGGAGGATGGACTTCAGCACACGTCGAAAAGCTTGGAAGACTAAACCTCTGGTCCCGGTTGACCGACCCAGATTGGATCCTAAATCATACACCATGATTTACAAACCGAAGTAGCCAAATCAAAAGTGAGCAAACAGTATCGTTTATATTTGGGTCCTTTTTGACAGCACTGCATGAACAAGACTCTCATTTGTTTACCCATGCTGTATGGTTTAATTGCCTGATCCACCATTCATAGCACCTAGAGATACAATAGATGGATACATGTGGCCTACTCTCATATGAGTGGTGCGGTGGCCTAGAGGTGGAGCGCTTGCCTCACAATCAGGAGTTCAATCCTAGGTAGAGGCAGATATTTCTCTCTTTGGGGACACTGAGAATGTATCTGCTGAAAAAAAAACTCCGCACTGGCGCCAGGAAGGGCATCCGGCCACTAAACACTCAGCTTCATTCAGCTGCCATGATTCCACCCCGCAAGGGATTACGGGGTCATTAAACAATGACATTTGGCCTACTCCCATAGATGCTTCTAAGTTACCTTTCCGCAATCTAGGTGTTGGCTAGATGTATGACTTCAATATCCAGCATCTTTAGCAATGGCCTTTTCTCAACTGAACATCTTCCAGCTATTGAATCTATTGAGATTTTCAGGAGTTCTCACATCTGGAGGGCCTCAAGGTTTTCCTCTTTACATGAACACCACTAGAAACATGGACGACATATTTGTTCCCTCATCCCTGTGTAGAGCAATTAACCTCATATGTTTTGAAATTGGTTTTTTTCCTCTTTGGAGGTCATATTTCTGTAAGAATGAGGCACCACAAAATAGTCTTATCGCCGATAAGCGTCAGAAGCCAAGAAGGCATAATTCTGATACGCACGATTGCAATGAATATTCTTCGTTCCTAGCAGGCAACTCATTACGATGACTTGCATTTCCACTTGCAAATTCCTTTGCGTTTTGTGGAGGAGTGAAGTAAGTGGGCAAGGTAAAAATCAACAAAGCCCCACCGTATACATCAGAAGTCCCTGTGACGCTCTTTGTATTCAGGCGGCTGAGGTTTGAAATAAGTATAAGACCCTGTATAATAAGGGCATCACTCCGCCACGAAAGTCAATACTAAAGATTTTGAACTCATTAACAAACCTCCTATAGCTGGGTCTTGAGATGCCATGCAGCTAGTTTCCTCTTAATTAGCCCACAAGAAAATTAATTCTATAAGAGGCCTTTAAAAAAAAAAGATTCCATCTTTTGTAGTGTTACAGCTGTAATAAAATACCCTGGAGAAGTAGACCATAATAAATACAGTGTCTAGACTCAAGAAAAAAGGGGCCACCAATAAAGAGTCCTGCTCCAGCTTCTCCTCAATCTGTTGCTTTCCCACTGTGTTGGGTTACAGCTCCTCTCAAGGCCAGCCAGGGGACGCAGCAAAACGTTGGGGAAGAGCATTGGAAGACGGGGGCGCGTGATGTCATACAATCGTCTGGACGGGCGTAACACACTGCGCAGGGGAACCGGCCCGCTCCGAGGAAGAAGTGGAGCGGTTGGTGATTTCTCGCTGGAGCTCTTCCACTTTTTTCTGAAGTTCTGCTCGTTTTGCCAGGAGTTCTTTGTAGCGATTGTGTACCGGTTCCTAATGGCAAATCAAAACAAAACAAAACAAAAAAAACCCACATACTTGGCTCACTCTCGAAACATAGAATGTCTATGGAGATTCTCAGTCATCCAAGTCATGGTTATCTCAAAAGTGCTTTTTTTTTTTTTAAAGAGGCAACTCCACTTTTTGGTTTTTCTTTGAAGACGTTTGTTGTGGCAGCAGATTCGGACACTGACGAGGTTGGGGAGGAATATGGGCCAGTCCTGGAGTCTGGGGAAGGCTCAGATGAGTGCTTTGCGTTGGAAGCAGAGATGGGGCCAGGGCCATATTTATTTTATTTTTATTTTTTTAATTTGATTTATATGCCGCCCTTCTCCGGAGACTCAGGGCAGCTTACAATGCGTTAAGCAATAGCCTTCATACTTTTGTATATTTTTATACAAAGTCAGTTTATTGCCCCCACAATCTGGGTCCTCATTTGACCTACCTTAGAAAGGATGGAAGGCTGAGTCAACTTTGAGCCTGGTGAGATTCGAACTTACAGTAATTGCAGACAGCTGGATGTTAATAACAGGCTTTAGTCTGCTGCGCCACCAGGCTCTATATGACAGATATCAGCTGCCTTCGGAGGCAGACGAACAGCTGGAGCCTGTTCCCAGTGTGCGCATGCGCAGAGTTGCCAGACGAAGGGAACAGCTAAGGAACAAGGGTCGATTTGGGAGTAAGGCCACAGGTGGAGGTTGAAGGGCCCCTCCCAGAGGGAATAAAACAGGAGCGAAAGGGGAGGGGTGTTTGCAGGAGACAATTAGTTTATTCCTGCATTCTTGCCAAGCATTGTGGCGTCTGAAAGATACCGGCGTGACCACTCTCCAAGCATGATAAAGATTGGTAATTGTGAACTATCTTGAAAGACTGAGGGAGAGGAAAGACTTTGCTGAAGAGGAATTCACTGTAAATTAAGTAAAAGGGGTTTATTGGGACGAGGACTCAGCTTCGTGCTGCTGGGGGAGCCTAGGTCCAAACAATGTTTCGCTTCTCATCCAAAAAGCTTCTTCAGAGCTGAAGAACCTTCCTGGATGAGAAGCTAAACATCTTCAAAGAAAAAATCAGAAAGTCCGGTTGCCTGTTGAAAAAAGGCATCTTGGGATGTCTTGAGAGAGAAGATTATAAAAACCCATAAGACATTTTTCATGACCTAGCAGAGTTCCAGAATAGCAGTAACACTTAGACTTCACAGTGCTTTACAGCCCCCTCTAAGTGGTTTACAGAGTCAACATTTTGCCCCCAACAATCTAGGTCCTCATTTTACTAACCTCGGAAAGATGGGTCAACCTTGAGTTGGTCAGGATCGAACTCCTGGCAGTGAGTTGAATTAGCCTGCAATACTTCATTCTAACCACTTGAACTACCACGGCTCCTCAACAGAACCCATTCAAAGTACCCAAATTCTTTTCTGGAAAGGCTATAGAGGTAGTCCTCAACTTACAATCATTTGTTTAGTGACTGAAGTTACAATGGCACAGACTTATGACTGTTTTTCACACTTACGACCATTGCAGCACCCCCATGGTTATGTGATCAAAATTCAGACACTTGACAACTGGCTCATATTTATGACGGTTGCAGGGCCACAGAGTCATGTGATCATATTTGTAACCTTCTGACAAGCCAAGTCAGTGGAGAAGCCAGATTCACTTAACAACTGCGTTACTAACTTAATGTTGTGGCCCGCCAGCAGCATGCGGACCTGGCAGCCGAGTTGAAGAGTGAAAAGGCTGGGGAGGAACATGGGCCAGTCCTGGAGTCTGCGGAAGGCCCGGACAAGGGCTCTGCGTAAGAGGCAGAGATGGGGCCAGGGCCATCTGGGAGCGATGTGTGGACTCCAGAGCTTCCAGAGTTGGACAGCAGAGGGGCAGAGGAACAGGAAGAGCGTGTTCCTAGTGTGTGCATGCACAGAGCTGCCAGAAGGCAAGAACAGTTAAAACAAAAGGGATGACTCAGGAATAAGGCCTGGAGATGATTGGCTCCTCCCATAAGGCTTAAAAGAGGAGCAAAGGCACATGGGCCCTTTGCAGGAAAGCAACATTGTTAATTCTGTTCCCAGTTGGCATCTTTGTTTGATTCTGGAATCCGTGTGGCTTTGCCAAGTAGGCCTTTCGCAGCGTGTCAAGGGAGATAAAGGTTGGTGATTATCCTGAAGGACGTCTCCCGAAGGAGTTTTTGCAACTAATTGGGACTCGGCTGTGAATTCACTTAACTGTGGCAAGAAAGGTTGTAAATTGGGCCAAAACTCACTTAACAACTGTCTTACTTAACAACATAAATTTTAGGCTCAATTGTCATAAATCATCTCCCACTCTCTCTCTCTCTCCCCCCCCTTCTCCCTCTCTCTCTCTCATAACCTAGAATTATTTGTAAAAATAATAAAGGCAGGATACAAATATTTTTTTTAAAAAAAATCCTTGCTGTCATCTGGTCGTCATAGAATGAACATCTTGTAGTACAGGTAGTCCTCAATGTATGACCACAATTGAGCCCAACATTTATGCTGTTGAGTACGAAATGTGTTAGAGGGATGTGGTGGCTCAGTAGCTAAGACGCTGAGCTTGTCAATCAAAAGATCGGCAGTTCAGTGGTTCAAATCCCTAGTGCCGTGTAATGGGATGAGCTCCCGTTACTTGTCCCACCTTCTGCCAACCTAGCAGTTCGAAAGCACGTAAAAAATGCAAGTAGAAAAATAGGGACCACCTTTGGTGGGAAGGTAACAGCGTTCCGTGCGCCTTTGGCGTCTAGTCATGCCGGCCACATGACCACGGAGACGTCTTTGGACAGCGCTGGCTCTTCAGCTTTGAAACGGAGATGAGCACTGCCCCCTAGAGTCAGGAACGACTAGCACATAGCAAGGGGAACCTTTACCTTTTTAAAGAAATGTGTTAAGTGAGTTTGCTCCATTTTATGACTTTTCTCCCCTCATTTGTTAAGTGAATCGCTGCAGTTTTTAAATGAGTCACATGGTTGTTAAGTGAACCTGGCTTCGCCATTGACTTTGCTTTGTCAGAAGGTCGCACAAGGAGATCCCATGACTTCCGGGATGCTGCACCCCCGTCATAAATGTGAGTCAGTTGCCAAGCCTTTGAACGTAACTCGCATGACCATGGGGATGCTGCTGCAAAGGTCATACGTGTGAAAAATGGTCATAAGTCACTTCTTTCAGCGCCGTTGTAACTTACAACAGTCACTAAACGAACTGTTGTAAGTCGAGGACTACTTGGATGGCGAAACACAGAAAGTCCATGACCTAATTGCAATCCTCAGAAACATCTGGTTTTGACCCAAGTCTCCTTTCTCGTCCCCATGAATCTGTGGTTTACCTGTGGTTTCATTCGAGGATTCCACCGGATATAGTATCCTACCCAAAGCTCTAAATGACGCATGCTAGCCACCGGATACAACACATGGTTGGTGTAACAGGCATACAGAGGGTTGGTGAAGTCTTCAAGCTGACTGTTGATGTAGGACCACAGGGATACTGTCTTTTCCGAAAGGCCCTGTAAGGAGCAAGGACGTTGTTCCATTTCAAAAGTACACATAAACGATGCGGACGAAGGGTTTAACGTTTACATTAAATTATAATTTAAAAGAGAATTTTTATAAGAGGATGCATTGTTGGTACTTAACACCAGATAAGCTATCTAAGATGCTATAAAGGCATGTCAAATGAATGTTGGAAGTGTAAAAATAAAGAAGGGACTTTTTAAATCATCTATGGCAGGGGTCTCCAACCCTGGCAACTTTAAGACGTGTGGACTTCAACTCCCAGAATTGCTCCTCAGCAAAGCTGGCTGAGGAATTCTGGGAGTTGAAGTCCACACGTCTTAAAGTTGCAGGGTTGGAGACCCAATCTATGGTGTGGACATGTGATAAAGCAAAATAAAAAAATAAAATAAAAAAGGAGTATGATTCTTACCCTAATACAGAAAATTCTGAAAATGAAGATAGAAATGAAACCAGAATTTTTTCTTTTGGGACTAATGGAAAAAGAAGTGGAGAAAAAATTTGGAACTTTGTTACTATACACGTTGACAGCAGCAAGAATATTGTATGCGCAAATGTGGAAAGACACTTTGATACCTACCATGGAGGAATGGATGCAGAAGTTGATGGAGCTGGCTGAAATGGCAAAACTGACTATTTTGATTAAAGAGAAGAACATACTGTATTTTTCGGTGTATAAGACGCACTCCCCTCCGCCCCAAAAGTGGGTGGAAATGTCTGTCTTATACAGCGAATGTTGCCGAAGCCACGCCCACCCGCCAGCCCCCACCCTTTGGCCTCTGCCTTCCAGAAATTTGCCTCCTTGCAGCAAACAGTCTGGTCAGCTTCAGCACAGCCTGATTTAGCACGAGCAGCTAAATGGTGGTTGGATCTGCCTCCTGGAATATCGCCTATCAGCTGTTCCAGACTGTGGGGATCGGCACTGCCCATTGCTGCCCATTGCTGCTGCCGCCTATCACCACCTCCGTGCGCCCCATTTTTAGCCCATTCCAGGCGGCAGAGATCGCCGCCTCTGCCGCCTATCCCTACCATCTGGGACGGGCTGAAAATAGGATGCGCGGAGGCTGAAAATGAAGCATGTGGGGACTGAAAATGGGACGCGCGGAGGCCAAAAATGGAGCACATGGAGGTGGTATTAGGCGACGATGGTGGTGATGGGCGGTGGCGATCCCAGCAGCCTGGAACAACTGATAGGTGGTATTCTGGGAGGCAGATCTAACCGCCAATTAGCTGCTCGTGCTAAATCAGGCTGCGCTGAAGCTGACCAGGCTGTTTGCTGTAAGGAGGCAAATTGCTGGGAGGCAGAGGCAGATTTTGTTTTTCTTGTTTTCCTCCCCAAAAACTAGGTGCGTTTTATACTCCGAAAAATATAGGTAAGTACTTTTGTTTCCACATGGAGACCACTTCTGAATTTCATGCTTGATGTGGAAAAGAATATAACTCTCTGACTTTAGGTTTTATAGATTAGATTGATAGATATTTAAAGAAATTACCTGTTCATGTTATTATGGAAAAATGAAAAGCTGTGATTTGATGCTAATGCCTTATTTTACTGCAATAGAGTCAGAAGTCAATGCTTCTTTTTCTTTTCCCTATCTGTCCACAGTTCTCTTTCCCCTCACTACTCTTTTATTTACTTTTGTATTTTGCATTTTATAATACTTTATATGAGGGACGCAGTGGCTCAGTGTCTAAGACGATGAGCTTGTCGATCGAAAGTTCAGCAGTTCAGTGGTTTGAATCCCTAGTGCTTCGTAACTGGGTGAGCTCCCATTACTTGTCCCAAGTTCTGCCAACCTAGCAGTTCGAAAGCACGTAAAAAATGCAAGTAGAAAAATAGGGACCACCTTTGGTAGGAAGATAACAGCGTTCTGTGCGCCTTTGATGTTGAGTCATGCCGGCCACATGACCATGGAGACGTCTTCGGACAGTGCTGGCTCTTCAGCTTTGAAAGAGAGATGAGCACCACCCCTAGAGTCGGGAACAACTAGCACATATGTGCGAGGGGAACATTTACCTTTAATACTTTCTAACTTAATTAAAAAAATGTTTTTTTAAAAAAAGTATACATAAGCGAGTAAGGAGAAATATTATAATTATTATTATTATTTAAAAAAAGAACCATTGTGATGGTTTACCTCTTTCACCCTCTGCTGCTCACTGTTACACAGGAAGGTCCCGAAGAGACAGCTGTAGAGATGGTCAAGGATGGTGATGAGCAAGAACTCGTTGAATTCAAAAGCTGTGGGAAACTTGGGAGGGAAGTAAGGAAAAACATTACAGTAGGTTTACACCGGATATTTCTCACATGGCACTCGAAAGAGCATTTTTTCCTGCCAGAAAATTATATTGGAGAAGTGTGTATGTGTGTATCATCCAGGTCATGGTTGTCCCAGAGGTGCTTTTTCAAAAGACAACTGGACTTACTTTCTTTGTCCTTGAAGAGGTTTCGCTTCTCATCCAAGAAGCTTCTTCACTTCTGACTGAATGGTGGAGAACAAAAACTGAAGAAGCTCCTTGGATGAGAAGCGAAACCTCTTCAAGGAAAAAGAAAGTAAGTCCAGTTGTCTTTTGAAAAAGCACCTTTGGGATGTGTATGTATATGTGTACGTGTATGTGCATAGTGATAACATAAAAAAGATTATCCTACTTCCAAGACTTGGTGGGGAAAAAACGGTGTTACTATCAGCATCCCTTTCCTTTAGGAAAGGATGTAACTATCTCCAAAAAATAAGAAATACCTGTGTTGTATATGCTCTCCAGAAATGTGGACTAACAACCAGCAATGAAAAGAATACTGTCTTCAGACCTATAGGCAGCTTTTGACAGAGTAGAGAATGTCTATAGGAACAGCTGGCAGAAAATTGCAATTAAAACCCCAAAGACTTGCTGCTAATGAGTGAAGACTACAACTGGGCTAATTGAAGTCTCCATTTGGCATCTCAGAATCTTCTCTGCAGCCTTTTAGGTTACAGGTAGTCCTCGATTTATGACCACAATTGAGCCCAAAATTTCTGCTGTAAGCGAAATGGTTGTTAAATGAATTTTGCCCCATTTTGCAACTTTTCGGGGCCACCCAAGAGTGGGATTTGGGGATTCTCCGAACTGCACAGAATCTTAGCTAGAGGTTCTCCTGAACCCCTGTGAACCCCCAGCAGCCCACCTCAACCTCCCTTGAATTCTTATCTCTTATCTAGCGCCAATTTAGTGTTGACCTTTCGTTAACTAGATTCTTGTGTATAGGCAAGAGAAATAAACCCAGTTAGGTGGAACTTAACGTGTGCTTCTGATTCTTCACAGCTGATATTAGCCTACTTGAAACTGCTGCTCTTGGGGGAAATAATAAACAATGATTGCCAGTACAATATGAAGCTACCTTTAATAGGGACAATATGGAGTTACCTGAATATTAGTCAGGCAAATTCAAGTTCCAAGAAGGCAAAGAACACCTTGTGTTTAACCAGGAACCTCCAAACATGGCAACTTTAAGACTTGTGGATTTCAACTCCCAGAATTCCTCAGCCAAATTCTGGGGAGTTAAAAGTTGACAAGTCTTAAAGCTGCCAAGTTTGGAGACCCCTGTATTAAAATATAAGGTTATGTTATTCGGGTGAAAAACTTTCCCCCCTCACATTCAGGACCTGTGTTCTTTCAAAAATAACAGTTTTGAGGGCACATGCTTCAATGGGCCGGCTCAGAGCGTCCAGGGCAGGGATCAGCAACCTGCAGCTCTGGAGCCACATGTGGCTCTTTCATCCCGCTGCTGCAGCTCCCTGATGCCAGTCAGCTCCAGAATAGGTAGAGCTTTCGGTTAGGATAGGTAGAGGAAAAAGGATGCCATGCTAGGAGGTGGCTCTATGGTGGGGGAACCAGACTTCTGGTTGGCTCCAGAATTGAATGGGGGGCTTCTGGTTAGGGCCTTTGTGGCTCCTTGTGTTTTTAAGGTTGCCAACCCCTGCTCTAGGGGAATTTGGTTTACAAACCAGACCAAATCTGCAAAAAACAACAACCACCAAATGCAAGATCTGCATGCAAACTTTGGCTTGGAGATTTCCTGTTTTTTTCAATCCAAGGAACGCCGTTTGGGATAGGCAAAAATGCTGTAATATCAAAAGAAGCCCTCTGCTGTTTGTCTCAGCATGATTGAGTAATGCTCAAGGCATGGGGAGATTGTCACTAGGAAGAGGGGTTATTGTACAGGTAGACCTACAACAGTTCATTTAGTGACCGTTAGAAGTTAGAACAGCACTGAAAAAAGTGACTTATGATCATTTTTCACACTGATGACCATTGCAGCATCTCCATAGTCACGTGATTTACATTCGGATCCTTGACAACTGACATTTATGACGGTTGCGATGTCCTGGAGTCCTCTTCTGGGACTTTTTGACAAGCAAGGTCAATTGGGAAAATCAGAGTCGCTAAACAACCATGTTACTAATTTAACAACTGCAGTGATTCACTTAACAAATGTGGCAAGAAAAGTTGTAAGTTGGGAGCAAAACTCACTTAACAAAATTTTTCACTTAGCAATATAAACTTTTGGTTCAGTTGTGATCGTAAGTTGAGGACCACCTGTATGAATGGAGAATATGTTCAGCACTGAGACCCATTGAGTTTACAGAGGCTTGTTGCCCACTGAAATATATTTTTTTTACAGAACTGCAACCTATGGGCCCTTGCTACCCTTAAACAGTGACACATTGACTTTATATTGGCTCGACAATAAAAACGGAGGTATATTATTTCTGGGGTTCTTTGGTGTCCCCAAAATATACCTGTCTCGTCATCTGCCAGACACAGTCCACAAACTGCAGAAAAACAGGAGATCGGTCAGCATCAGCATGGTTTTTGTCTCCATGGCCAACTCTCTGAAACAAGAAAAAAGTAGAAGGAAAAACACAGATACACAGTGACACCAACCTATGACAATTACCCTCTTCATAGAGAACCAAAGCAAGCAACTTAACAAGCCTGTAGGTGGAGCCCCAATTCCTGATTTGCAGCCTGAAGAACAATTAAACAGCAATTTTTAAAATTTCTCTCTCTCCACCCTGCCCATTTAAAGTTCACTGTGGATTTCTTACAATGTAAATATTTTCACTCTGCATCCTCACCTAATAACATGAAGTTAAGAACACTCTGTATCCTTAATTAGGCATCTGAATCCAGCATTTTGTCTTTCTTAGTGGCCAACTGAAGCTTCCTGAAGTTCTCATAAGGAGAAAACACATAACTCTCTTCCATGTTGTTTCTTCACAATTGGTATTTTGGGCATGCTGACCCCCATCTTCAAGTAACAAGAATCTTCAACACTGAGTGTTCAGGTTGACTCTATCAAGACAGCTCTTGATAGACTCATCCCCACCAATTTATCTAATCTCCTTTTAGAATTATCCATGTCATCAATTACACCTAGAATTAATCACACCTAGAATTAATGAATTCTACATGCAAACTACATACTGTTTGAAAAAAAATGCTTTGTTTTAAATCTTCTATTTGGTTCCACTGGATACTGTCTAAAAGTTTTGTGGGATGAGAAAACTTCATGCTATTCTTTTTCTCCATGCTATGTATAATTTCCTGACATCCTTCATTTTTTCCCTGAATTACAGTTCCAAATATCCTAGCTTTTCCTTGTAGGAAAAGTATTCAAGGCCCTTGCTTTTTTTTTATTGCCCTCTCCTTCACTTTTTTCCAGCTATGGTAGTTTGTGAGAGTTTAGGTTGAAAAATAATCACTTTTGGTTTTCAATAGTTGTCAAAGATCCTGGCATCATCCCATGAAAACTATTGCGCTCAATTCCTCCACAGTAAGCTGTGGAATTTTTCTAGTCTCTTGCAATTATGTCTGAGTGGTGATCAGCAATCCTCAGCCAGTTTTTAAGTGCATATTCATAATCTTAAATCAAGATACAGAATTCCACTTGTATGCTTGTTTACAAGATCAGGTAATGGGCCAAATGCAAAGAAATAGCTAAGGAAAAAAAAATACTGCATTCTGAACAGAGAAAATAGCCTATGATCAGCACAAGAATTCAACAAAATACTAACTGTGAATCAGTGCACATAAATAAATAAATAAATAAATAAATAAATAAATAAATAAATAAATAAATAAATAAATAAATAATCAATCAATCAATCAATCAATCAATCAATCAATCAATCAATCCTTATTCTGGCTTTTCTGGAAACCGATTTAACCCAGAAAAATATTATCCTCTCTTTCTGCTATTACTATTGTTAAAAAACTGAGTTTCAAAATCCGTTGATGTTCTACCAAAAAAATAATCACACTCACCAGCTGGAATCTGTGCCCGAAACTCAGCCATTCTTTCTCTATCAGGATTTGGAAGCCTCGTATTGTCCTGTAATAACCATCTAACATGAGCATGGCCAGAGAGGTGAGCTGAGCAGTACGGTCCCAACCATCGCTACAATGTACAATTACCGATGTCTTCCCTGATTCTACCTTGTCAGCAATCCGAAGAGCACCAGCGAGAATCAACTGGGTTAAAAAAAAATCATTTTGTGATTGTGCTGTTTATCTCCAATAGAAGTAGACTTGAGAACAACTGAGCTCCATCCATCACCTTCACCTTAAAAGGGCCCAAGCTAACATCTCTGCATGATGGGAGCAGAATGGAAAAATCAGCAAGGGATATTTCAATGTTTTTCCATACTTTCATGTTGATGCATGCATTCAATAAGAAGGCAACCACCTTCTAAAGTTCTGTTATATTTCATAGAATATATCCAAATTTATTTGCTAAGGCTTACACACATATTATTTTAACACACGACACACTGTATTTGTACTCATGCTTAATCATAAAATAAATCAGGAAAGGTATTTCTTTGCTACTTAGATATTTTGGATCATATTGTATTTGCGATAAAGGCCATTTGCAATTTCCAGTTTGTGCCATTGGAATTGGATAGAAGAATCTATCCATTATTATGCATCTTTGGAATAGCCCCAACAAAACCATATCTAAGTTAAATTATATAAGTTAATGGGTTTACATCACACACTTAATCTAGTTATGGTATTGTTGTAAGAAACATCCTTGTAGGTTCTGCTCCAAGTGGGGACAAAGACACTGGAGACCCGGAGACTGCTTGGAAAGATGGTTTAATGGTGGACAGGATCACATGGCTTGAGTTCCTGAACAGAAAAAGGGCAGATACAGGGAGTTCTCGGGTTTTATGCTCTCTCTGGCTTTGAACTTCCTGGGGCCCAGAAAGAGTATCCTGATTGGTTCTCAGACTTCCAGGGGGTGGGGGTCTTTGCTAGCCTTGCTGGCTGATGGTCACGTGTGCTTCCCTGGTCACATGCTTCCCAGGTCACATGTGGTGAGTTTCTGCTGCTATTGTGTAGAGGGCTAATCCTATCTTGTTGGATATTTGGCAATTCCTACTATGGCTCTGCCTGAAGGAGGTAGATCTTTGTTATGTAGAATAGACTGGCCCAGGCCTTAATGGTCCATTGATAAAGGGTGGGGGCAGGAAGATGGGAGCAGCTTCAAAATATGCTTATCTATTTCTCATCCAGAAAAATATAATATTCTGCCTTTAATATTTCCTAAAAATATTTCATTCTTCTAGGACAGGGGTGGGTGCTAACTTCCTACAGTATCATCCTATGTTTTGGATTTACATGGTATGTTGAATCTTAAAGTACTAAACAGAATTAGCACAATATTTTTTAAAAAGGAGAACCAATAATGTTAAAACCAAGATTTGCAAATTATGAAAATGCATCGTCAAATCTAAATGACCTTGTTCAATCATTGTGTGTGAACATAGCCAATGAATGACTAAGGACTCAAGCTAAAATGTTTTACAACTGTAGCTTCCGTCAACCTATTCTAGCAAAGACAATGCGACATGAGGTCACTATCCCTCCCACTTTTATGAGACTGTCCCAACTGTTTTCTTGAATTATATTTCTTGTAGAGAAATATAAATCAGTTCTATTAGAAAGGAGACCCAGTCACGTAGATGCAAAGGACAAAGAAATGAGTCATGTGGAAAACAAAGGAAAGATAAATCAGTTGATCTGTAACTTTTCACTTGCAGCTTTTTAGGTCCCTGCATTCTATGTAATGCAAATACCGTTGCCAATCAAAGAATATCATGAATTTGCTTGATGGAACCTGTGTAAACATTAATAAAACTCTCTTCCGGCTAATTAGCTCAGGTCACATTGCCTTTGCTAGAACAGATTGACAGAAGCTACAGCTGTAAAACATTTTACCTTCAATCCTCAGTCATTCATTGGCTATAGTGACACAACTGAATTTTTAACTGAACGTTTAAATTTAAGATCTGTATTTATTGTTCTAATGTTTTACACAACATTTTATTCAATGACTGTAAGCTGCCCTGAGCCACCCCTGGTGAAAAAGACAATATACAAGTTTAAAAAATAAATACAGTAAATAAACAGACATTGGCATGTGGAACAGCTCCAGTGATTGCTGTTAAAAGAAGCTTCTAATAAAGAAAACTTTCTCTTTCTTGTTGGTGCATTTTAACTGAGTAATGGGATTTAACATATATAATACTGGTACGCTCTATCAGATTCATATATAAAAAGCTTAAGTTGTCTTAAGACACTAAAACAGTCCTCAAGATCAGGGCTGTCAAACTCGCGGCCTGTAGGCAGGATGTGTCATGAGCTGGCCACGCCCATGCCCGGTTTAGCGAAGGGGGGGGGGAAATCCCGATACGTCACATGACGAAACCATGACTATGCAAGTTTGACACCCCTGCTCAAGATGCTTCACCAACAGGGATCCTGGCTGGCAACTGTAGTTCAAGAACACTTGGTGGCTACCATTTTCCAGCTATGGGCATGGACACTTTTCAGATTCATGGAAATTTCTAAGTCTTCCAATGCAAATATGCAAATCGAGTTACCAGAAATCATAATGAGTAACGGCTGTAAAGCTAAATTCTAGAAAACGTGGTACATTACTATCTATAGTGCAGCTTTGTTTTAATAGATAGGGTGTAGGATGCTGGTCCATTTTCCCTTGGGTTTTTTTGTTGTTGTTGTATTAGTGTTTGTTTTATTTTTGTTTTATTGTACACTGCCCAGAGTCGAATAGAATAGAATAGAATAGAATAGAATAGAATAGAATAGAATGGAATGGAATGGAATGGAATGGAATGGAATAGAATAGATCCCCTAATCATCTTTGTTGCTCTTCTCTGCACTCTTTCTAGAGTCTCAACATTTTTTTTACATTGTGGTGACCAAAACTGGATGCAGTATTCCAAATATGGCCTTACCAAGGCATTATAAAGTGGTATTAACACTTCACCTGATCTTGATTCTATCCCTCTGTTTATGCAGCCTAGAACTGTGTTGGCTTTTTTGGCAGCTGCTGCACACGGCTGGCTCATATTTAAATGCTTGTCCACTAGAACTCAAAAGATCCCTCTCATAGTTAGTACTATTGAGCAAGGTACCACGTATCTGTGAGATGAGCGGCTATTTAATCTGATAAATGAATAAATTGGATAAGAGGTAGTCATTATTCAAGAATGCCTGCTGAATCAGAGACAGGACTATCGTGAATATTTACAGTATCTAATTTATGTGATGACATCAGCATGCAAATTTGGAGCACGGTGGCTTTATTGGTTGGAACTTTGGGCAGAAGGATAGAAACCGTGCGTTCGAGACCTGAGAGCTGCCATGGGGCGGGGTTGAGCTCTCCTCCTTCACTCCAGCTCCTGCTGAGGACATGAAAGGAGCCCTCAACTGGGTGTGCGCCCAGGACAATAGTGATGTCATTGACTAATCCTTTCAACCAGTGGTGAAATCCAACTTTTTTTACTACCAGTTCTGTGGGCGTGGCTTAGTTGGCATTGTGTGGCTTGGTGGGCATGGCAGGGGAAGGATACTGCAAAATCTCCATTACCTCCCCACTCCAAGGGAAGGATACTGCAAAATCCCCATTTCCTCCCCACTCCTGGGGAAAGGATATTGCAAAATCTCCATTCTCATCCTACTTTGGGGCCAGCCAGAGGTGGTATTTGCCAGTTCTCTGAACTGCTCAAAATTTCTGCTACCAGTTCTCCAGAACCTGTCAGAACCTGCTAGATTTCACCCCTGCTTTCAGCCCAGAAGTGCCTTGGTGCTTCAGACATGAGTGCAGAAAAACAAACAAACAAATCATGCAAATAATGTTAATCACACCATTTGGGTGAATTTATGTCATTTTCATGATTTACAATTGTATAAACTGCAGCAGAAGTTCAGTCTGATGCATGCAAATTCTGATCAGTCAAGATCCGGGAAAATGAGCTTTTGCTGTATTTTACATGTACCTCCGCTTTGCATAAAACAGGTGGAAACTGGCTGAAAGAAATCAAACAATTAGCAAAAGGCAACTCTAGATTGCAAATCATTCCAGATTGCCAGTAGAACAAGGGTCTAGTGATAACTTTAACACTTGTGGATGTCAATTCCTAGAATTCCCCATCCAGCCATGCTGGCTGGAAAATTAGAACTTAGAATAACAAGTTGGAAGGGACCTTGTAGGTTATCTATTCCAATCCCACACCCACCATTTCTGACAGATGATAGTCCAGTCTCTTCTTGAAAGTCTCCAGTGATGAAGCAACCACAACTTCTGAAGGCAATTTCTGTTCCATTGGTTGATTGTGCTCACTGTTAGCAAATTTCTCCTTATTTCTAGGTTAAACCTCTCTTTGATCAGTTTCCATCCATTGTTCCTTGTCTGGAATACTGGGAGTTGAAATCCACAAGCCTTAAAGTTACATAGTCCTGCACTAGAAGGCCACTTTTGCCCTCTTTATGTCATCAGTCCAACTCTCTCCTTGCAAAAGTGTCATGCTCAGCAGATTTATTCTCTCCTCTTTCTTTACAAATCAGACAAACTACTAACCCCTTCACTGTAGGAATGAGAGAAAATGAACGAGAACCACATCATCAGAACTGCCTGCTTCGTTTGAAAATAAGACGTCTGTCTGGAATACATGTCAGATATCCTTCTTTCTGTTTGGACTGAGAACAGATATGAACCAATATCTCAGAGCTCTAATTAGCAATTATTCATTAGAAAGAAAGGAAAGTTTATCACTACAGCCAACAAGCATGAAATGCAGACTCTGTTGGATAGTAGAAAACATTTACCAGTAGCAACAGCTGCTATGAATCCTTGCCGATGACACATAATCACAATGCGTTTTATTTATTTTATCTATCTAGGGCACCCATTTATTTATCTGGGACACCCATTCCCAAGGGTCTCTGGGGCCTAATACAGACAGACACAGAATATCCATCAACCGACCTTGATATGCTCCAGCCAATGAGTGGATTCCAAATTCGACAGCCAGTGTGTCTCTTCTATGTTAGGATATATAATCTCTTTCAGTTTCCTCAGTGATTCCCTCATGACGTGGATATTGTGGATGTCCAGGAAAACCAATTCGGCATTCTGATAGGCATCCTCACTTTCATATCCTCCTCCTTTAGCCTGCAAAGACAGTGAATATGGGGCTGTTTGGAGCTAGCTAAGACAGGGGGTGTCAAACTCAAAGCCCGTTGGCTGGATCTGGTCCGTGGAGTGCTTAGAGCTGGCGCGCGGGGCTGCCTTCGAAGCAGCGAAGGACCGGCCTGCGTTGCCTCTGCTAGCGAAAACGGAGTTCAGGAGGGCCGACCACAGCCCTCCTGAGCTCTGTTTTCCCTGGCAGAGTGTTGCAGAAGGCTGTCGCAGCTGAAAATGGAGCTCGGGAGCCTGTTTTCGCTAGCAGAGCACTTGGGCCATCACAGGCGCCCCTGACATGAGTGACGTCGAACTGGCCATGCCCCCCCTGAGGTCAAACACAACCCTGATGCGGCCCTCAATGAAATCAAATTTGACACCCCTGAGCAGTTTCAGAACTGCGAACTCTACATCACTGTCTGCACAGCCATACGCCGTCTCCTGCCACAGTTGTGAAGACTGAAATGAGATCCTATACTTTGAATCCTACCTACTTGAGGGTGTTACTTCAAGGTGAGGAGAAGCAGAGTAGAGGTAATCCTCGACTTACAACCATTCATTTAGTGGCTGTTTGAAGTTACAACGGCACTGAAAAGAGTGACTTATGACTGCTTTTCACATTTACAACTGTTGCAGCATCCCCATGGTAACAAAATCTGGACTCTTGGCAACCGGTATGTATTTATGTTGGTTACAGTGTCCTGGGGTCATGTGATCACCTTTTGTGAGCTTCTGAGAAGCAAATCCAATGGAGGAAGCCAGATTCATTTAAAAAGCATGCATTTAAGAACCATGCTGTCTATGGATATTCTCAGTCATTCAGGTCATTGGGGGAAACAAAACAACCACTTCATAAACGCATGGCACAACATAGAAGAACAAATCCATCAGGACTAAATTCAGCAGTCCATCTGCCTTTAAAAGACTCAGTCTTCACTCTATTGAAGAGAGTAAAGTCCACATTTTGGACAGGGAGGAGCACTGGTTTGAAAGAGGGATCAAAGAGGCCACCTATGTCCAAACTGAACAGCCTTTTCTCAACAGACGAGGGATATGACATTATCTATCTTCAGACTACAACACGGTCCTCTCAGCAGTTCCAAGAAGGCTCCTCACCCATTTGCACCACTTAGGTGACCCTGATGACACAGATAAACCTCCAGGTGACCTTAACAACTCGCTAAAAGGATGCAAATGACCAGCTGTCTGCAAGGAGTATGAATCCTTCTGTTCCCCACCACCCAGTCAGAGGTGAAGAAGCTTCTTGGATGAGAAGCACAACGTCTTCAAAGAAAAACCAGAAAGTCTCTTGAAAAAAAGCACCTTTGGGACTTTAACAACTATAGTGACTCACTTAACAACTGTGGCAAGAAAGGTCATACAATGGAGCAAAATTAACAGTCACAGAAATGTTGGCCTCAACTGCAGTTGTAAGTCAAGGACTAACAGTACTGGAAATTGCTAGGTGGGGAATGGGCTGAAATACTTGTTGCAAAAGGTATGACAGTCCAACCTTGTTTGCTACTGCATTCACACTTGGCCTGGCATCAAAGATGAGTATTTTGTGGGACTGGGCATTGGAATCCATGATAGCCTGAAGATACTTTTCGTCTTCTTTGCTCCTCTTGCCACTGACTCCAACCATTGGTTGGCTGCAGCGAGTGATGGTGGCTTGGCTTTCTGGATGAATCCATGATAGGACCTGGTAGAAGACAAGAACGGAAAGAAAAACAAAACAAGAGTGGATCAAGGGATAGAATCAAGATCACGTGATGTGTTAATACCACTTTATAATGCCATGCTAAGGCCACACTTGGAAGACTGCATCTAGTTTTGGTCACCATGATGTAAAAAAGATGTTGAGACTCTGGAAAGAGTGCAGAGAAGAGCAACAAAGATGATTAGGGGACTGGAAGCTAAAACATGAAGAACAGTTGCAGGAACTGGGTATGTCTAGTTTAATGAAAAGAAGGACTAGGGGAGACATGATAGCAGTGTTCCAATATCTCAGGGGTTGCCACAAAGAAGAGGGAGTCAAGCTACTCTCCAAAGCACCTGAGGACAGGACAAGAAGCAATGGGTGGAAACTAATCAAGGAGAGAAGCAACTTAGAACTAAGGAGAAATTTCCTGACAGTTAGAACAATTAATCAGTGGAACAACTTGCCTCCAGAAGTTGTGAATGCCCCAACACTGGAAGTTTTTAAGAAGACGTTGGATAACCATTTGTCTAAATGGTGTAGGGTTTCCTGCCTAAGCAGGGGGTTGGTCTAGAAGACCTCCAAGGTCTCTTCCAACTCTGTTATTCTATTCTATTCTATTCTATTCTATTCTATTCTATTCTATTCTATTCTATTCTATTCTATTCTATTCTATTCTATTCTATTCTATTCTATTCTAAAGATAACTGAATACCGTGGCTCTATATTTAACTATTTTGAATCAAACCTCAGCAACTGCAATCTGAAGTATTCCTGTTGCTAGAATGAATTATGTTCATAAATTGTAAAAGGATTCTTACTGATCTTTCCCACCCACCCATCCACCCCTGGAAAATCCACTTGGTGAAGGATGCAGCCCAACCCATTTGGGAGACACCAATCCACAGAAGACATACAGCTAGTGCCATACTCACAGGTATACGGCCCCTTGACCGGAACGCAGCCACTTTCTTCAACTCCTCATCTGGAATATTGGCTGGAACTACCAAAAGGGCAGGATAGGTATCACAAAGCTCATATTGCTCATTGAGGCTAGTGATTCTCCAACTTTCATTAGGAATTCCCTACATAGGAAAGAGAAGCTGTTCAGGAGATTTTAATAGGGAAGGGGAGGGGTAGGAAAGGGAGGGGAAAGGAGAAATGAGAGAAGGCAGAGAGGAGAGAGGAGAAGGGAGGGGAGAAGGGAGGAGAGGGGAGAAATGAGAGGAAAAGGCAGAAATGAGAGGAGAGAGGAGTAGGGAGGGGAGAGGGGAGGGGAGAAATGAGAGGAGAGATGAGTAGAGAGAGGAGATGGGAGGGGAGAAATGAGAGGAGAGAGGAGTAGGGAGGGGAGAGGGGAGGGGAGAAATGAGAGGAGAGAGGAGTAGGGAGGGGAGAGGAGAAATGAGAGGAGAGAGGAGTAGGGAGGGGAGAGGGGAGGGGAGAAATAAGAGGAGAGAGGAGTAGGAGGGGAGAGGGGAGGGGAGAAATGAGAGGAGAGAGGAGTAGGGAGGGGAGGGGAGGGGAGAAATGAGAGGAGAGGGGAGTAGGGAGGGGAGAGGAGAAATGAGAGGAGAGGGGAGTAGGGAGGGGAGAAATGAGACGAGAGAGGAGTAGGGAGGGGAGAGGGGAGGGGAGAAATGAGAGGAGAGGGGAGTAGGGAGGGGAGAGGGGAGAGAGGAGTAGGGAGGGGAGAGGGGAGGGGAGAAATGAGAGGAGAGGGGAGTAGGGAGGGGAGAGGGGAGGGGAGAAATGAGAGGAGAGGGGAGTAGGGAGGGGAGAGGGGAGGGGAGAAATGAGAGGAGAGGGGAGTAGGGAGGGGAGAGAGGAGGGGAGAAATGAGAGGAGTAGGGAGGGGAGAGGGGAGGGGAGGGGAGAAATGGGAGGAGAGAGGAGAAGGGAGGAGAGGGGAGGGAAAGGGAAGGGAGAGGAGAGAGAGGAGATCCTCTCTCTGGATACCAATCTCTAGAAATTAGATATTTACATAACTTGGACATCACTGTCTACTTCACAGAGCAGATTTCTCTTTCTACCAGTTTCACTTCTAATTTTTAATTAGCAACCGTGAAAGGAGGGGGGGGGGAGGATGGAAATCACCTTGTGCTATAAACACAGCAGATTGCTTTGTAAATATACAAGGTGGCCATTTATTTATTTATTTATTTATTTATTATTGATTGATTGATTGATCCACAAAAATGTTTCACGTCCTCTGCAGTGCTAACCATTCTGCAGATGCAGCATTGTTGCTGCTGCAGCTTTTCCTGGATAACCACGTGATATGCTATGATTTAGATTAATCTGGCCCAGACACACTTACGTGGGAATTGTTTTCATTTGATTACCCCCTTAGAACAATGTTTCCCAACCTTAGTTGCTTTAAGATGTGTGAACTTCAACTCCCAGAATTCCCAAACACTACAACAGAAGTTCTTCCAGCCAGCAAGTTTGTAATAAGATAGTTTGCAAGAGAGCAAAACATGAAAATCTGACGTGGAATAGTGAGACTCACCTGTCTTCTGTACTCCAGAATGGGATCATAAACGTTCCAGCCATTTTCTGGGAAAACTTCTTTATACTCAAATGCAAACAGAGGCTTAAAAAAAATGGAGAGATTCTTTAGCAATGCATTTTTCATTTTTGTATGTAATTTCAAATAACTTTTTTGTCTGTCTACCTTAATAAAAGCATTAAAAAAAAGGCAGAGAGCCCCAGAACGTGCATCTGTTATAGGAAGCAGATCAATATATGTTTCTCCACATTCCTTTTATTTTCTGATCTATGAAACTGCCAAGAAAATGGTAGGGAAGAAATAAATGGTTCTTAAGGAGGAAGTTAATAAGAATGGTTTTTCAGAGCAGTATTATCAGGCTGCATTTTTTAGTTTTGCACAGGGTTGCCCTCTAGGTAAGTGATGATCTCCAGATGGTGTTTTGTTTTTTAGGGCAGAGGTCTTCAAACTTGGCAGCTTTAAGACTTGTGGACTTCAACTTCCAGAATTCTCCAGCCAGCACAGCAAGTTTGAAGACCTCTGGTTTAGAGTGACATGGAACTTAATGCTAATTGTGGGATCTATAACTAGGGAACAGTCAACAGTTCCCCTTTAGATTAGTATGCAATGATGAATAAGGCACAACTCCTCCCAAACTTTTAATGCATGCCATGGCACATAAATCTTCACTGCTCACTTTCTCTTTTGCTTCATTAAGAGAAGGATTCTGCAAAGGGTCTTCTTGACGGTGAAAGCTCACAAATTAAAAGAGGACCACAGGTCCCAACATGCTTGCAGTTTCACTAAAGAAACAGAGTTCCCTAACAAACTATTATGTGAGACACCAGGAACTCCTTTTCCTGGGATAAACCTTTTGGCATTTACATCCAGAATATGAAGGCTTGAGCATAGCAGGAGTCCTAGAAATCAGTGGTTCTTGTTGGTGATTCCTTGTCCCTTTCAAGGAAATGTTGACACTGGAAAGACGTGGATAAATTCATCCCAAGCTTGATGATCCCTTTAAATTTTCTCAGGGAAGTTGCTGAATAGCAATAGCACTTAGCAATAGCATTTAGACTTATATACCACTTCACAGTGCTCTAAGCGGTTTACAGAGTCAGCATATTGTTCCCAACAATTTGGGTTCTCATTTTACCCATTTTACCCACCTCATTTTACCCACCTCGGAAGGATGGAAGGCTGAGCCTGGTGAGAAATAGATCTGCCAAGCTGCTGGCAGCTGGTGGTAGCAGAAGTAACCTGCAGTACTGCACTCTAAGCACTGCATCACCACGGCTCTTAGATTTTCGGAGCGCTTCTTAGATTTTTTGAGAGTTTGCATAGAAATTAAAAAGGAACAACAAGCAAACAAAAACAAAACCCTGAACTAATTATGGATGAATTGAAGGTACTTCTCTGATAGCTTTTGCCTTGAAAAATCTCCTCCTGATCTGATCCTGGGAGAGGGGGCAAAAACCCACAAGACCCTCAATCTTGTCTGGGTTCCCCCCCCCCCCCCCGCTGGATCCCTTACAGCTTCCAAAACATCAAGACAGATTGCAGTTAAGAATCATCAGCATATGGATGATACTTAACCTTGGACTGATGGGTGAACCTACATCAAATAGGGTAAGCAACAAGAGAAGTATGGCTGGGATCACTTTTATATGTCTGGGTATAGACATATCAATTTCACTCTTTAAAAATAGTTTTCAGTATGGAGAAATGTCCTGAAAATAATATACCGTATTTTTCGCTCCATAAGACATACTTTTTTTGTCTCCCAAAAGTGGGTGGAAATGTCTGTGCATCTTATAGAGCGAATATTGCCAAAACCCCGCCTATTTGCCAGCCCCCACCTTTCAACCATTTTTGGCCTCCCTGCGCCCTGTTTTCGGCCTCCATGTGTCCCGTTTTTGGCCTCTGTGTATCCCGTTTTTGGCCTCTGTGTGTCCCGTTTTTGGCCTCTGCAAAGGAGGCCAAAAATGGGATGCACGTAAGCCAAAAGTGAGGCACACAGAGGCCAAAAAATGAGGTGCATGGAGGCTGAAAATGGGGCCCATGGAGGCCAAAAATGGGAGTGCGTCTTATCGTCAGGTGCATCTTATGGAGCAAAAAATATGGTACGTGGAGAAATTTTGAACTCCCTTTAACTCATGTTTGATTTGCACGTTCAAGGGGTGCACTGAAGCTATATCAATGATGAAGTTTCTTGGATGAGAAGCAAAACATCTTCTTCAAGGGAAAAAATAGTCCAATTGCCTTTTGAAAAAGCACCTTTTGAGACATTGTTCTGATGGTTGTAATGCACACCCAGCCTTGATTGATCTTAAGAAGCCAAGCAGGATAAAATCAAATTTGTATTTTGATGGGAGATCATAAAGAAATCTTAGAGCTGTAGGCTAGAAAGGGAAGTTGAAAAAACATCCTGGAAGAAGACAGTGGCAAAACTTCAGTACTGTTGCCTGAGAAGACCTCATGGATATTTCCCTCAGGGCACCAGGAGTTGAACTCAATCCAAAGGTTTCTTTACCCTTTCAGACTGTTTTTAAAAGAAAGGAATGTTTGACACACATATCCTCCCCATCAATTATGGGAAAAGTGACTAATCCTAGCGATTATAGGGAAATAAAAATATTTGAACATTCTGATTCAACTTTGAGTCTCCCTCTTTTGCAACATGAAAGGATTACAACCAGGGGTGAGATGCTACCGGTTCAGTCCGGTTCTCTTTAACCAGTAGTATAAAATGCTACCAGTTTGGGTGAACCAGTATTTCCGACGATCATCTGGGTAATGATCAGCTGTGACTGCACAATTTATATTAGCTAGAGTTGTCAGATTTTCTGCTTTCTAGCTAATCTAAATCGTGTGGCACAGTGGATTCCCCCTCCTCGCTGTTCTACTTACCTTTGCAGACTCGGAAGGCTTAAAAATGTTCCTTTTTTAGCGAAGTGCACGCTCGGTAGCAGACTCACAGAACCAGTAGCAGACTTCAGAGGATTTCACCCCTGATTACAGCCTTGCTTTTAGATTGGCTTCAAGAAGCCAATAACTCCCACCAAGATCAACATCCCTTCACTTTCCTGCATTTTCATCTTACAACCACAGGGTCTCGGTAGCCCACAACTTACAATAATTTGTTTAGTGACCGTTCGAAGTTACAATGGTGCTGGCAACAGTGAAGTATGACTATTTTTCACATCTACAACTGTTGCATTATTATCCTCATCATGTGATTAAAATTTGGATGCTTGGCAACTGGCATGGATTTATGGCAGTTGCAGAGTCCTGGGGTCATGTGATCACCTTCTGTCAACTCTTGACAATGGGGAAGCCAGATTCACAAAACAACTGTGTTACTAACTTAAAGCTCCAGTGATTCACTTAACAACCGTGGAAAGAAGGGCAAAATGGGAAAACTCACTTATCTTGTTAGGGTAATGAAACCTCTGCAAGAAAACAAACAAGCTCAGAGAGCACCAAGGACTAGTGGTGGGATCCTTCCGGTTTAACAACCAGTCTGGTGATCGCGTGTACGCAATTCAATGAAAAATCACCTTCCATGTTACTGCTGGGGAATTAAAACAGCTGAGGTGCGGCAATCTGCTCAGCTGCGCTAATCAGCTGCGAAGATAAAGGTAAGTAAAACGTAGAGGCAGGCAGACGGGCCCAGCTGATTGTCGGAGTGAACCGGTTCACTTTCAGCTGATCGTCAGAGCTACCGGTTTCCCAGAACCGGTAGAATCCCACCCCTGCCAAAGCCCCCTCACTTAACAATTGCATTGCTTAGCAATAGAAATTTGGGCTCAATTGTGGTTGTAAGTCCAGGGCTACCTCAATTCCTTGGAAAAGATGTTTATCAGATTAGCAACAAATACTCACCAAGTGATTGGACATAGGAAATGCGTATTTTGTCAAGTTCTCAAATATGGCTCTTCTCGTGCGACCTTCAGGTCTATGAGCGAACCGAAGATTCCGGACATCCTATAGAATGTAGGGAAAAAATAAGGTCTTGCCAGAAGCCCATTAGCATTCCATACTGATTCATTTGCTGAGAAATTACTTTATCAATCGCTTCCAAATTCCTCCTATGTCAGCGTTGGCGAACCTTTTCAGCACTGAGTGCCGAAAGGGGGCGTGTGCATGCTGGAAACTGGAAGAGCCCCCGTCCAGTGTGCATGCGTGTGCTGGAAAGGTGGTGTTCTGATTTTTGGTGCGCAGGCATGCTCAAAGACCAGCTGCCCAATGCTCCTTTGCATTCCGGAAACCAGAAAATCATCTTCCGGTGCACACATGAGCACCGGGCAGCTGCTGTTCTGGTTTCTGGTGCTCCCGCGGACGTGAAGATCAGCTGGCTGGCGTGCCGGTACCCAGAAGAGCAACAAGCAATGGCTCGCCTGCCCAGAGAGATGGCTCTGCATGCCAGTTCCGGCACACGTGCCATGGATCTGCCAACACGGTCCTATGTTATGCCATGAAGAGGAAATTATTTTGTAAGAGGCAAAACCACAAGTCTATCACTTTGAACTTTGAATCACTAGATTCTTAATCTGGTGCCCATGAACAATTTTCAAGGAAGCCACAAACCTGGATGGCCACTAATCTCTAATTGAAATTTAATTCATTCAATCATGAATGTAGGCGACAATGGCCTCCAGACTCAAGAAATGTTTAACTTCAATGAACCTCATCTAAAATTATTATACCTTAAAACGTAAAACCAGAATAGTCCATTCTTCAATAGGACAGATGGTTGGATTAAATGAACTTCAGAGTCATTTACAACCCTTACATTTTATGATTGTATGAATTTTCTGACAACATGCTTTACTGAAGTCCATTAAGAAGGTCACCAGCCACAGCTATTAGATGCTATATGGATCATGAACTCAGTATCTTCCCATTCTTGATAAACCAGTTTACCTTGCACACAATTTCTAGGCCGTATGAATTTTCACCACGACTAGAAGCTCCTCCGATTTTCTCTACTCTGTTAATCACTCCAAGAGGGCCATCTAGAACAAATGGAGGGTTCTGGAAAAAATGGAAATTTATTAATAAAGCATCCAAATGAAAGAATTATGTTAGATAGTGCTAACAGAGCTTAGGATTTGATTTTTTGATACTTTATAAGATACTTTATAAGTATCTTATAAACTTATAAACATGTTCAGAAAGCTGAGGATACCTTTAAGATTAATGCATTAGATCAGGGGTATCAAATTTGATTTCATTGAGGGCCGCATCAGGGTTGTGTTTGACCTTGGGGGGGATGGGGGGGTCGCATGGCCAGAGTGGGTGTGGCCAGAACAATGTCACTCAGGTTGGGGTCGCCTAAGGTGCCCAAGTGCTCTGCCAGCAAAAACAGGCTCCCGAGCTCCATTTTAGGCTGCGATAGTCTCCTGCTACCCTCTGCCAACAAAAACAGAGCTCCATTTTTGCTAGCGGAGGCACTGCGGACTGGTCCTTAGCTGATTCCAGTGTGGCCCCCTGGGCCAGATCTAAGCACCCCGCAGGCCGGATCTGGCACCTCTGCATTAGATACTATATACATCCTTATTACCTTTATGTTCCACCATTCCTCAGAGAAGTCAAAGCGTATTACATTGAATCTATTTTCATTTTACCACCAAAACAACTTCCCTGTGAAATATGGTGGTCTGAGAGAGAAAAACTGGTCAAAATTCACTCAAGAAATTTCCACAAGAATGGATAAACTTGGATCTCCCCAGGCTTAATCCAACACCTAAATGGCTACTCAGCACAAAATGTATTTCCCTTTGTTACAGCCCATTTCAACACATGTTTTGTTGTTAGTTGTGAAGTCGCGTCTGACCCATCGCGACCCATTGGACAATGTTCCTCCAGGCCTATTATCTATAAAAATACAAGCTATAAGAAAATGTAATTTTTAAAGTGGCTTTTTGTTCCATGCAAGGTATGGAAACATGAATATTACGGCTTTGCTTTGCTCCTTCTTATGGCAATCATAAATTTTGCCATCACTGTGCAAGAAATAACAGACTTGCTCTTTGGAGACCAAATCTAAAGTGCTTTACAGTCCTAATGAATATTTGAAGTTGATGAATATCCAGTACAAGCCTTGGTTCATTTAGCCTACATTTATCTAAGCTGCTGGCAATGTCGCTCCAATGTTTTCACAGGTGAGTTTTTCCTCTCCCCCCTTTTCATTATATAGTTGTAAATGCTGACACATGATATTGTTTAAATAGAATAATATTTATACAATATCAATTAAAAACCATTGACATTCTATTATTTAGTTAACCTAGGGCAGCGTTTTTTAAAGCATGGTCCTAGGAGCCCCAAGGGTTTTCTCTGCAGTCCTCAAAATCAAAATTATTTGCCAACCTAAGTTGAAAAATAACCAGGGGCTTCAAAATTTTAGCAAGGGGTTCTCTGCCCGGTTGCTGGGTGGGTGTGGTCATGGTGGGTGTGGCCTAGTTGGCCTCCTGCACCACGGCGGTTTGGGGGGGATTTTATTTATTTATTTTATTATTTATTCATTGGTTCGATTTATATGCCGCCCTTCTCGAGAGACTCAGGGCGACTTCAGAATAGCTGGTTGGGGAATTCTGGAATTTGAAGTCCACCCCATCTTTAAGTCACCAAGGTTGAGAAACATTGAGTTACAGTATTGGAAATAAAGAGAAAGAAATATTCTGCCAAGATTAATTAAAATGTAGGATGTCAATGATACAAGCATAAAATTGCTTGACTTTTTCATCCAAAGTTCAGTATAATGTTAGATAAAAAGAAATGCTGCATTTAAGTATTTGTCGAAGAATAAAATGTTTAGTTCTGATTATTTCATGTTGAAGGCTATGTTGTGTAAATCACTTAATATATAAGAATGTGAGATTTTTCAACTCCACATTGAAAGGCAGAAGCAGAGGTAGTATTCAACTGGTTCAAACCGGTTCACCCAAATTGGGTGAAAAAAGCAATTTATTAAGCCTTACCCTTTCCATGCTTTTAAAATACAGTCTGTAATTTGTAACTGTCAACGTTCCTCTAATACCTCCGGTAAACGGGCAGATATGAGTAACATCTTTTGCTAGGAAAGAAATTAGAAGTATTATAAATATTTCCACAGGGAACCGTTTGCCATAAGGTTTAAAATCTTTCTCCCCCCCCCTCCTGTTTTTCTAAGGTGAAAGAGTAATTCTGGATTTATGCCATCTGAAGAAGAAAAAGAAAAGAATTTTCTTCTCACTACTTCTGCAGCCTTGTAGTACAGAGAAATATGTGGGAGAATGAGGAAGGATTTTAAACTTTGTGGCAGGAACAAATAAATATGGCCTGACTTGATTGTTTTATGGACAGATTTGAGAATAAGAGAGGCACACAGTTTGACATTATTTCCCCTGGAATCTCTGACAAAATGCTTAACCTTTAAACTTTCCCGCAAAGTTATTTTAATGAGCCCCATGCACAGCTAGAAGCTGAATTCATATAAACAAAGACTTGAAGCCAAATATGTCTAACAGGAATTCATCTGACACACAGGCCCAGCCACTCCATTTCATTTGTTTCACCAGTTTTCAGTTCTATCCTATCTATCCTACACTCCTTAGGTCAACACGTAATCAAAATCGAACACATGTATTTTATGACGGTTGCAGTGTCCGGGAGTCACGTGTTCACTTTCTTTGTGACCTTCTTCTGACAAGCAAAAGTAATGGGGAAGCCATTTCATTTAATAACTGCAATGATTCACTTAACACCTGTGGCAAGGAAGGTCATAATATGGAAGGGCAACAAAAATTTGGGGCTCAATTGTGATCGTAAGTCAAGGACGCCCTGTAATTGGAAGAGGATAGATTTTTCAGAAATATGAGTGTGCCTGAATAAAATAAGAGGTAACTGTGTGGAGGGTTGGCAAAGTGAGGTACACATTAATGCATCATTGATATTTGGATTTCTGTGCTAGCATAGAGGTATTTGGGTTGAACGCCTTAAACAGGTTCCTTCCACTGGTATATACTGATAGCAGATGCTAATATGTAAGTATTGGTTCCGTCTGCCTGCCTGCCTGCCTGCCTACCTATCTACCTACTTGGTCTGTCTGTTTATCTATCTCTATCTCTATCTCTATCTCTATCTCTATCTCTATCTCTATCTCTGCCTGCCTGCCAATCGACCTACCTACCTACCTGTTCTATCCCAGTTATGGATCCCAAAGAACGCAGCACACACAATGTCTGTACGAACCTTAGTTTACTAAATTAAATCAGTCTTTTTCAAACAAAGGCTGTTAATTAACTTTCTTAACAGCCTACAAGAATCCAAAGAATAAATAATCGTAATCTTACTATGGCTGGCAGAAAGCCCAGAAGCAATTTGCAGAGAACTAAGATCCAGACATGAAGGAGAGTAAATGAAGTTGTTCCCTGCAAATTGACTCGTCGTCCTTTCTTAAATAGGCTAAGGGAGTGGCCAATTAGCCCCAAGCCTTACTCTCGAGGAGACCTCCTCCTGAGGAGCCACTCCTGCCTTTTGGCAGCTGTGTGTGCCCGTGCATTGAGAAGAGGCTTCTCCTTTTCTTCCTCTTCACTTAAGGGAGCTTCTGGAGGTTCTGAAGGCCCTGGCTGAATCTCCGCCTCTGGCACCACATCTTCTCCAGCCTCCTCATTGTCCAACTCGAGTGCCAGCTGCATAGGCTGCTGGCGCAGCACCATACCAGCTTTCTCGCTGTCAGAATCAGCTACTAGCTGCATAGGCCGTTGACGGGCCACAACTCACTCACTCTCTCTCTCTCTCTCTCTCTCTCTCTCTCTCTCGTATCTGATGATTCTTAAGGATCATGTGACTGTATGGATATTGCAACTGTCATAAATGTGAAAAATGTGGTCATAAATCTCTTTTTTCAGTGCTGCTGTAACTTCACTGAATGAATGGTTGTAAGTCGAGGAGTACTTGTACTTACTTTTTATTCAGGCACACTTATACAGGTAGTCCTCGACTTACAACAGTTCACTTACTGACTGTTTGAAGTTACAATGGCACTAAAAAGAGTGACTTATGACCATTTTTCACACTTATGACCGTTGCAGCATCCTTTGGCAACTGGCACGTACTTATGATGGTTGCAGTGTCCCGGGGTCATGTGATCACCTTTTGCGACCTTCTGACAAGCAAAGTCAATTCACATAATATCCATGTTACTAACTTAAGAACGGAAATGATTCACTTAACAACTATAGCCAGGAAGCCCATAAAATAGAGGCAAACCTCACTTTTATAACTGTCTTGTTTAGCAATAGAAATTTGGGACTCAATTGTGGTCATATGCTGAGGACTACTTGTGGGTCAAATAGAGACTGTCCACGGCTCTTGCAATTTACTTTGGCGAGAAAATACAAATAGCTGCACTTACCCATGTCCTTAATAGTTTCTCCTGGTAGCAAAGGGGGCTCTTCCATTTCAGCTAATTTATTAGATTCTCTGAGTATCTAAAACACAAACACAATATCAGCTGCACTCACTTTCAATACGTAAAAGTTCAAGCATTCGAAACTTACTCACCCTGCTTGTAAAGAATAACATGGCAAAAAAAGAAAGCCCAACCAACAATGCCTAGCCCTAAAATCTATCTCCTGCACTCAGCTTCAACCTACCTGATTTGCAGCTTCTAGGAAAATCTACAGTAGTGGCCAAAATTGTGGAAACCTTTGGGAAAAGTGTATTTTTGAGGTTTGATGGCTACTAATACCACTTTTTTTTGGAGTTTCAAGATAATCACATTCCACTGCTGGAATGGCCTGAGAATAGCCCAGACCTTAACCCAATTGAAAATCTATGGAGCCGACTAAATAAACTTGTTAGTCAGAAGCAACCCAGCAATAAAATCCAGTTAATAGAAGCAATCATTCAATCTCGGTTTCACATTAGAACAGCTGCAGAACTAAAAGACTTGGTTCACTCCATGGGAAGACGTCGTAAGGCCCTAATTCATGCTAAAGGTTACCCAACTAAGTATTAACTGACACGGTGATCATTTTTGTACATCTCATTTTTTCTATGGTGATAATTTTTGTGTATCTCATTTTTTCTACGTGTTTCACTTTTCTTCTTTATACTGTAACTGCTATTCTAATAACAAATCCTTCATAAAAGTTATTGCATTACATTCTTGAATAAATTATCTTTCCATTGATATATTATTTTATGGTACTACTCCAAAAAAAGGTCGTGTTATTAACTAGTGTTAGAAAATACACTTTCCCCAAAAAGTTTCCACAATTTTGGCCACTATTGTATAAGGGGTCTCCCATTTTGTTTTTCTGAGGTAATGCCAAAATGATGAAATGGCTTAACTTCTTCACCAAACCTGGCCACCTCCTACTTTGTTAGGCTCCAGGAAATTATTGTAACAGCCCTTTTGGTACATAAATGTTGCCATCTTTTTCATCGCTTTTGAAACATAATTGTGTAATTTTATCTGTGATTTAGTTATTGTTACAATATTGTAAATTATGTATACTGTGGAGAATGTAAGTAGCCGAGATTGGTTAAAAAAAGAAATCAAATGAATGAGTGAAATCAAATCCTATATTATATTTGAATACTGCAATTAATCAATTAAGTATACTTTAAAATAAATCTTCTGGTCTATTTGACTAAGAAAGGAACATTTATTCTTACAAAATTAAGGAAAAGCTTCCTGACGAGGATCAGACAACTGTTGGCAATAGAAAAAAGAGAATAATTTAGATACTCTTGAAGGTTGGGTTTTTTTTTTCTTTTTTGAGTTTTGGTGGTATTTTTTTTTTTTTGCCCTGAAATAGAAAAAATATTCCTATTCTTGCTACTGTTTTTTTAAAAGTAGTAGATAAAAGCATCAAATTTGCATCTGCATTAGATCAAATTAACCATATACAGGATTCCTGTAAATCCCTACAGAAAATTTCTGTAATCTGCAGACCAGCTAAAACTCTTTATTTCATAAAATGCCTTTATTTTGTGTGTGTTTGATGATTAAAGAAACAGATAGGTGAATAACCGAGTTCGGAATGACTGAAGCCAGAAAAAAAACCCCACTAATCCTATAGAAAAAGCATTCATCAAAATCATTACATGAAGGAGAAATAAAGTAGAAACCCTATAAGCAGACAGGATATTTTACAATAATTCAAATAGAAAAAGCTGTCAAGGTAAGATACAAGATAGGGAACAAATGCCTTCTTGAAATAGCATTTTTAAAAAATCAGTTCTCTGCAGTGGTGAAATTCATTTTTTTTTACTACCGGTTCTGGTGGTTTGGCTTGGTGGGCGTGGTGTGGCTTGGTAGGTATGGCTTGGTGGGTGGGCAGAAGAAGGATATTGCAAAATCTACATTCCCACTCCACTCTGGGGCCAGCCAGAAGTGGTTTAGTTAGTTTAGTTTTATTGGATTTATATACCGCCCTACTCCCGAAGGAGAGTAGGGCGGTTTGCCGGTTCTCCAAACTACTCAAAATTTCCACTACTGGTTCTCCAGAACGTGTCAGAATCTGCTGGATTTCACCCCTGGTTGAGCCTCCAATGGGGTGGGGGTCCAAAAAGTTGAGTTGCAGCCACAGCCACACATTTGAAACCCGTTGCCTTTTTTATAAGGTGAATATAAAAATGGGTAGGACTTGGATTGTTATAGAATCCTTCTTTGGCATAGGCCAAGATTAGAAACCCTAGAGCCGTGATGGCGAACCTATGGCACGGGTGCCACAGGTGGCACACGGAGCCATATCGGAGGGCACGTGAGCTCAGCTCCGGCACGCATGCGTGCGCCAGCCAGCTAATTATCAGGCCTTCTGGGCCCATCAGAAGTCAGGAAACACACTGTTTCTGGCCTCCAGAGGGCCTCTGAGGGGGTGGGGAAGGCCATTTTGCCCTCCCCAGGCTCCTAGAAAGGCTCTGGAGCCTGGGGAGAGCAAAAAAATGGGCCCACCGTGGGCCACCGCGGGCCAAAAGCAGGGGGAGCATGCAGAGGGGCAGGGCGCATAGAATTATGGATGTGGGCACGCGTGTGTGTGACCCCACCATGCTCCCCCCACTTTTGGCACACAATGGCAAAAAGGTTAGCCATCACTGCCCTAGAGGATGCCTATGCCAAAGAGGGATTCTATAACAATCCAAGTCCTGCCCATTTTTATATTCAGCTTGTAAAAAAGGCAACGGGTTTCAAATGTGTGACTGTGGCTGCAACTCAACTTTTTGGACCCCCACCCCATTGGAGGCTCCTGACCGAATATTTCTTTACTCCGAAAAAATGAGCTTACTGCTGGGTAGAAAAAGACACTATAACACCATTAGCCATCTGCTTGTTTAATCATGGGGATTAAAACCTCACGACTGTATTCTCGTTACCTTAAACCATAAGCTTCAATTCCCTCTTCAGCCCCTTTCCTTCCCTGAGAACAGGTTTGCCATCTTCTACATGAGTTCTTAGTTTATCACAGTTTGTCAGGATGTCTTGGTTTGATGCATTCACATGTGACTTGTTCGGTGACGTCATATCGTCACCGCTACTGGCTTGGCTGAACCGGGTCAAACCGGGAGGAACCCACCACTGTTCTATACAATATAGTACAGGTTGTCCTCAACTTATGATTATAATTAACCCCCAAATTTATGTTAAGTGAGAAATTTAAGAGAGTTTTGCCCCATTTTACAACTTTTCTTGTCACATTTGTTAAGTGAATCGCTGCAGTTCTTAAATTATTAACACGGTTGTTAAGTGAATCTGGTTTCCTCATTGACTTTGCTTGTCTGAAGGTCACAAAAAAGGGATCAAGTAAGTCCAGGACACTGGAACCATAATAAATGTGAGTTGGTTGTCAAACATCCAAATATAAATCACATGACCATGGGGATGCTGCAGCGGTCCTAAGTTTGAAAAATGGTCATAAGTCTTTTTTTTCCAGTGCCCTTTTAACTTCGAATGGTCACTAAATGAACTGTTGTACGTCAAGACTGCAATCAAATGCAGGTAATCCTTGACTGACAACCACTTATTTAGGCAGTTGAAAGTTATGAAGGCACTGAAAAAAAAAAAGACTTTTGATTGGTTCTCACACTTATGACCATCACAACATCCCTGTGGTAATGTAATCAAAATTAAGATACTTGGCAACTGGTGTGTATTTATGATGGCTGCAGCATCCTGGGGTATGTGATTGCCATTTGTGACTTTCCCAGCCAGTTTTGGACATAGGGGAATTTGGATTCACTTAACAACAATGTAATCCATTTAACAACTGAAGTTATTTGCTTAAGAACTGTGGGGAAAAGCTCATAAAATTGACACAAGTCACTTAACAACCGCCTTGCTTAGCAACACAAATTCTGCTCCCAATTGTGATCGTAAGTTGAGGACTATCTGTGAGGAGGATATGATGTTTTAGTTAGTATGTTGAGTGCAACCACTTGCTCTTTGTGTGAAAGCAGCATGTAGAGATAGAAAATGAAGACTTGCTAGACCCATGATGGCAAACGTATGGCACGCGTGTCACAGGTGGCACGCAGAGCACGCAGAGCACGCTCTGTGGGAACACGAATCATCACCCCACCTCAGTTCCACCGAGCATGTGTGTGCGCCTCCTGCTAACCAGCTGGTTTTCGGGTCTCTGCTGCGCATGTGCAGAGTGTTTGCGGGAGATGCGCAAGCATGCTCAGGGGGTGTTCTGCCCCAGCTCTGGATTCCCAAGGATTGTGACACACACCAACATTCCTTATCAAAGTTATAACGTACCAAGAATAAACAAAGTCTGGCAAAGGTTGGCAACCAGCCCAGAAAACAAGGTACGATAAGACACTCACTCTTCAAAATGCTCTGTAATAATTACATGTTGTTTCCAGCAAGAAATTACTAACTGCGTGCGACTTAAATAGGCTAAGGGAGTGGCCAATTATCCTCAAACCTTACTCTCGAGGAGACCTCCTCCTCCTGAGTAGCCACTCCTGCCTTTTGGCAGCCCTGCGTGCTCGAGCATTGAGGAGAGGCTCCTCCACTTCGCTCTCTTCACTTGAAGGAGCTCTGGAGGTTCTGAAGGACCAGGCTGAATCTCTGCCTCTGGCACCATATACTCTTCAGCCTCCTTGCTGTCCGACACGAACGCCAGCTGTGCAGGCTGCTGGCGCGACCCCACACCAGCCTCGTCATCAGGAGCAGCCACGATCTGCGCAGGTCGCTGGCGGGCCACAACAGGGGGCAGGACGCACACACGTGGGTCACGTACACATATGCTGGTGAGGGTGCAGCGCACATGGGGGTTACGCGCGCATGTGTGTGGGGTGGGGCGAGTGCGGGCATGCCTGGGGTGCATGCAGGGGGTTGCACATGCGAAGGGGGGTGCACAGGGGAGATCGTGACGCATTGCATTATAGGTAGGCACGTGCACACACTTTCGGCACTCGGTGCTGAAAAGGTTAGATATCCCTGTGCTAGACAGAATCAATTGTCCAGTGATTCTCATGAACCGGCTTTGTATCATCTTTCCCCTTGCTCTTTCCAGTTTGCTCAATTTCTCCTTTGGACAAAAAAACCACCTTCAGGAATCAGCTTAATTTTTTTTTAATCTTTTCTTCCTTTTTAAATTCAAATCGTAATTTGCACCCACTCCACTTTGCCCTTCACTTCACAAAATGCATCACATCAAGAAGAGAGACTGAATTTCTGGAGCAGTGAAGTAGACGTTACCGTGTTTACTTCCTACAATTAATTAATTAATTAATTAATTAATTTGCCGCCATTCTCCGGAGACTCAGGGCGGCTTACAATGCGTTAAGCAATAGCCTTCATACTTTTGTATATACCTGCTTAGTAAGGCTTTCGGCGTTCTTTTTTTTTATATATACAAAGTCAGCTTATTGCCCCCACAATGCGGGTCCTCATTTTACCTAAGTTGAAAGGATGGAAGGCTGAGTCAACCTTGAGCCTGGTGAGATTCGAACTTGCAGTAATTGCAGGCAGCTGGTGCTACTTAACAGCACTTTAGTCTGCTGTGCCACCAAGGCTCACAGGCCATTGAGAAAAATCATTGCAAACTTTACTCTTTCAACGTGTTTTTTTTTTTTAAAAAAATGAAGACTTCTGCAATCTAGAAACGCTTGCTGATTATTTAGTGACAATTGTTTTTACTGATGAACCTATAGAGGTGTTAAATTATGAATTAAGATTAAATTAAATTAGGGGTGAGTTATCCCTCGCATCTCTGAAAAATCCAAGTGAGGAAAGAGGAATTAATTTTTGTTCGGATTCCCAGACAAACTGCAGGCCTTTGGCAAAAGTTAGATTTGCCATAGGATAATAAAAGAACAAAATCCCTTGTCCACATGCACTTTCCAATGGAAAGATTGAAAATCGTAGCTAAGTCACAATAAGAATTAACACGACAGCCTCCAAGGGGAAATAATGGATCACTGCTCAGAAGGTCACTCCAAGGCCACCAGCCTGCACCCTTCAAATCTGGTTCTTCTCAAATGACAACCAGAGATAATTGCAGGAGAGCATTCTTGCTTCAAGATGGGCACCTATGCAAATACTCAAGGACCTTGACTAATTCTGAGGTAACTTTTTTTTTCTATGCCTCCCTTTTGAAATACCAACCCACTCCAGACACTTCTATTTTCCTTGTCTCAGAGACAAAAGATTGAGCGAGGCTGGCTCCCCCCTGCCCCATCTAATGTGCACTAAATTTAAATTTTTCCCCCTGATCTAATTTGCACTAAATCAATACACTGCAACCTGGTCTTTGACAAGTCTATGACGAGAGAGAGCTATAAAAAGAAGACAGAGGAAGGACAAAACTAAAAGAAGATCTTGCTAAATAAGCTAAATTCTTTTGGCTTCGGGAAGCAATTGGTGAACGGCGAGGAGGGGAAAAGGAACTGGAGGGTTTTATGAGCTCGGATATCTTTTTTTTAAAAAAAATAAAGGGCAAAGAAGATTGGGAGTATGAAGTCTGCTTGCCAATTTCAGGGGTGCTGATGCAAGTAGAAATCCCTGCATGCCCTTCACGCTTTCAGGGATGTTTACCATAATATCCCCCCAAAAGAGAGAAACTCCTGCAATTTCTGGTGCAGGTTTTTGCTGTGCTGTTTTTACAGCATTTATTTCTATAAAAACTCATGCCATCACCTCTCATGCAGATGTTAAACACATTCAATGTAATTTAAAAACAAACACCACACATACAAACATACATTCTAAAACCTAGTCAAGATAAAATGAAAAAAATAACATTATTTTTTAAGTAATCAATGGCCACGAGTAATAGTAAAGCATTTTTCATGTGGAAATGTGAGGTGTCATACACATGTAGTTGTCCCTGCTTGGGATTAAAGAGCATCTCAGAATCAGAAACAAAATTAAAAATCTAGGGTTCAAAAATCCAGATGACCACTTTGTTGTTGTTAGTTGCAAAGTCGTGTCTGACCCATCGCAACTCCATGGATAATGTTCCTCCAGGCCTTCCTGTCCTCTACCATCCTCTGGCCATTTAAGATCATACCGACTGCTTCAGTGACTCCATCCAGCCACCTCGTTCTCTGCTGTCCCCTTCTTCTTTTGCCTTTAGTCTTTCCCAGCATTAGGCTCTTCTCCAATGAATCCTTCCTTCTCATTAGGCGGCCAAAGTATTTGAGTTTCATCTTCAGGATCTGGCCTTCTAAAGAGCAGTCAGAGTTGATCTCCTCTAGGGCTGACCGGTTTGATTGCCTTGCAGTCCAAGGGACTCACAGGAATCTTCTCCAGCATCATAGTTCAAAGGCCTCAATTCTTTGGCGCTCAGCCTTTCTTATGGTCCAACTTTCACAGCCATGCATTGCAACTGGGAAAACCATAGCCTTGACTATATGAGATGACCACTAGTTGGCAGCAAAGACCCTGAACAAGTCAAGATTGTTCAAAGTTGGTCAGCAACTGGACATCAAAAGTTTTTCACAAAAACTTGAGTTCCCTCAAATGGCCACTCCTTTTTCCTCCCTCTGAGGAAGGGAGTCACTCAATTACTTACTCTGGAATGAGAGTGAGAAGCATTCTCTAATCTTAGAGAAGATCCATGAGATTCTTCCTACAAGGAGCAACAACTTCCTAACTGATTTCTGGAAATTCTAGAAGGAGTCCATTGCTCACAGGTTTCTACCTTGACAAGATCAAGATCTTCTGAAGAATCCTCAAGAAACAATATAAAAGTCAACATTGGAAGCCCAGTCTCACCATCACCCATCATCAGAGGTTGAAACAAGAAAACAGGAGACAAATCAAACATACGCAGTACATTACCTGGGCAAGCTTGATCAGCTGCAGATCGGCTGGGGAGTGTTGTTATATGTGAACAAACCCATTTTCAGGAAAATTTTAAGAGTTTACAATAAGCTCTTTAGAAAAACTTTGAATAGCCAATTATCCAGTCCATGAGAAGGAAACTATTACCATCAGTTTAGGCTGGGGTATAGTCAGCAAAATAAGAGGTCCTATTAAGGAACAATCTGTTGGTACATCTTCAAGATAGTGGAGGATTTTATTTAAGAGAATGGAGGAGCTAGGGTGAAGAAGCCAACATCACTATTCTAAGATGCAACTTATTTGGAACAAGAATTAAAATCTCAATTTATACTGGTTTCCCAAGTTACACACCTTACCTTTAATTACAAGGACTAGTCAAGGGCAGATGAGCCATGCAGATATCAATATTCATTATTTGTTTATTTGAGCTGTCTTTGTATGATACTAGCTGGATGCCCGTGCTTCGCTACAAAATTATGTGATCGGGCTTGATAAATTGATACTTAAAGCCTGAAACTTAATGTAGAATGTGTAACTCCATAGCATCAGAGTGTGTTAATATAAGGCAACTGGCAGTTGGAACAGAGGAGGATGGGGAGTAGAATGTCCCAGCCCGCAGGTTGGATGAGCCATATATTGGCCACGCCCACACTTAGTTTAGCAAAGGGTTAGCAGCAGAGTGCGTTAATATAAGACAACTGGCAGTTGGACAGAGTTCTTTTCAGGTGGGGATGGGGAGTAGAACATCTAACTCCTTAGTATCGGAGAGTGTGAATATAATACTGTATATGAAATACTAATGATCATTTCAAAACATCTTTTCTTAGTGAGCACCTAGAAGCCAAGAGGAACATAAGTGCCAAATTTCACGTTTGTAGGCTTTACCGTTCCGGAGATTTCGTGATGAGTTAGTGGTATTTGGCTTTTATATATATAGATAAGATATATATCTAATGTTCCAGCCTCCTATTTTCCTCACAATAACCAATAATCCTTGACATTGGTTGGGTTGAGAGAGAGAGTGACTGACCCAAGGTCACCCTCTCAGCCTTCACACCAAAGGGAGGACTAGAATTTATGGTCTCCTGATTTCTAGTCCAGCACTTCAGACACTTCTCCCATTTGGCTTTCTTCTACATTGGAAGGCAGAAGAGTAGGATTAAGGAACTAGATGGATACAAATGGATTTATTTTATCTTTCTCACTTTGGGCTTTATTCCACTCAAGTTCATTATTTGGGACCATAATTGGTTTTGTTTAGAAAAGGCTTTGGAAGAAAGATCAACAAATTGGATTCAGACATTCACATGAAATTTGAGCTTTCTCTTTTAGCTTAATTTTTTTTTTTTTTTTGCCCAAAAGTAACAAAGCTGGATGGAAAATTCCATAGCAACTTATTATAGCATTTTAAGGTGGTAGGTGATAATGTAATCAATTCTGTCTATCTATCTTCTCTCTCTCCCTCCCTCCTTCCTTCCTTCCCACTCTCTTTCTCCCATCTATCTGAAAAAGAGAATGGTAAATTTTACTTATTCGTGGAAAGGACTTATATAGAGGCTGAACCATACCAAGTTATAAGCAACACAATAATTTTCAGTAAGAATATCTTGTAAAGCAGGGGTGAAATCCAGCAGGTTCTGGAGAACCGGTAGCAGAAATTTTGAGTAGTTCGGAGAAGGCAAATGCCACCTCTGGCTGGCCCCAGAGTGGGGTGGGAATGGGGATTTTGCAGTATCCTTCCCCTGGAGTGGGGAGGGAATGGAGATTTTGCAATATCCTTCCCCCTTTAGTGAGGAGGGAATGGGGATTTTGGAATATCCTTCCCCCTGGAGTGGGGAGGAAATGGGGATTTTACAGTATCCTTCCCTTGGAGTGGGGTGGGAATGGAGATTTTGCAATATCCTTCCCCCTGGAGTGGGGAGGGAATGAGGATTTTGCAGTATCCTTCCCCTGGATTGAGGAGGGAATGGGAATTTTGCAGTATCCTTCCCCTGGAGTGGGGAGGGAATGGGGATTTTGCAGTATCCTTCCCCTGCCACACCCACCAAGCCATGCCCACAGAACCAGTAGTAAAAAAATTTGGATTTCACCACTGTTGTAAAGAAATATTTATTTCCACTATAGTAGCTTCCTTTCTTTTACATTCAATCACAGGCCATACAATATAAATGACTTTGGCATGAAAGTTACATCATAGGGTGTCAACACGAAACACACCCAAAGTCCAAAGCTAACAAAAGGATCAGCTGTTCGTTCACCTAATGCGGCATTCATTTCCTATTCCTAAGCGCCAGGTTAAAACATAACAGGAAGTGTTCATGGAAAAGCAGTTATATTTTTCCTTTTTGGCCTAGTAGCACTGAGGATGTGAACACAGTGGACAGTGACATAAACACATAATAGTAACAGTTAGAGCATAGGGCAGCATCTGGTGAATTTGGCAAATCTCCCTAAAGACAAGCGGGATTGGCTCTTGTGGGTACCTGGATGGAAAACTACTAGAAAAGTCCAGGATTGCATCCCAGAGGAAAGGCTAAACTACAAATTTTGGGGGAAAAATCAACCCAGAAAAAAGGCAATAGGAACCCTTCTAACAGGTTCTATACGATGGATGAATATGTGTTGACCTCAACACGGATCTGACCATCAAAAAAACAAAAACAACAAAAAAATGAAATATAAACATTCCTTGCCTATTAAAAATGGTATTAGAAGAGGAGTTTTCTGAATTTAGGTTGAATGTACTGTGTTTCCCCGAAAATAAGACACTGTCTTACATTTTTTTGAACCCTGAAATAAGTACTTCTTTTTTTTTTTAATTTAATTTATATGCCACCCTTCTCCGGAGACTCAGGGCGGCTTACAATGCGTTAAGCAATAGCCTTCATACTTTTGTATATACCTGCTTAGTACGGCTTTTGCCGCCCCCCCCCAAAGCGGTGTTCTTTTTTATACAAAGTCAGCTTATTGCCCCCACAATCCGGGTCCTCATTTTACCTACCTCGGAAGGATGGAAGGCTGAGTCAACCTTGAGCCTGGTGAGATTCGAACTTGCAGTAATTGCAGGTAGCTGGTGTCACTTTAGCACTACTTAAGCTGCTGCGCCACCCAGGCTCTCTATTGGCCTTATTGCCATGCACTCAAAAGCCTGATTGGGCTTATTATCAGGGGATGTCTTATTTTGGGGGGGAAACAGGGTACTGAATACATTTCATTCAGTGTATATTTTATATATACATATATAAGGGATCCTTGATGGTCTCAGAGCTAACATCATCAGTGCTAGTAAGGAGTGCTGTTTGCTGTCAGTTTATATTCTATCTAGTGACTTTTGCCTGTCTGTGTGGGTGTGGGGCCAGTCTCAGAGATTCTTTGGTTGGGCTGTTTACTGATGGCTCTTTGGCAGTTTCCTGATTTGGGTATTGCTTACTTGATTGTTGGTCTGGAGTTAACCTTGGAGTTAATCTATGCCTGGGATGGCAAGCCTATGGCACACGTGCCAGAGGTGGCATGCAGAGCCCTCTCTGTGGGCACGCACACCATTTCCAGCTGCTCTTCCGGGTTCCGTCGTGTGCACATGATCCAGCTCTCTTCCGGGTTCTGGCGCTTTGAAGTGCACATGCTCCAGTTTCAGAACTCAGTGCCGAAAAGGTTAACCATCACTGATCTATGCTGATCTGAGTGATGATTACTAGTGGAGGGGTGCTGGGGTCTTTTTCTCTTTTGGGCTGATTGACAGTCTCTTTTGCATAGTCTATAGATCAGTGATGGCTAACCTTTTTGCCGTCACGTGCCAAAAGCGGGGGAGTGGGGGGGCGGGTCACGCATGTGCGGGGCCACACCCATAATTCAATGCGGCCCACCCCGCTTTTGGCACGCAGTGGCCCGGTGGGCCCAGTAGGCCCGTTTTTTTTACCCTCCCCAGGCTCCAGAGGCTTTCTTGGAGCCTGGTGAGGGCAAAAGCGGCCTCCCCCGCTCCCCAGAGGCTGGAAACGGCCCATCTGCTGACTTCCAGTAGGACTGGAAGGCCCATTTTTTGCTCTCCCCAGGCTCCAGAGGCTTTCTAGGAGCCTGGGGAGGGCAAAAATGACCTTCCCTACCACCTTAGAGGACCTCTGGAGGCTGGAAATAGCCCATTTCCTGACTTCCGGTGGGACCGGAAGGCCCAAAAATCAGCTGGCTGGTGCACGCATGCGCACCGGACCTGAGCTAAGGCAATGCTCACATGCCTAGTGATACGGCTCCACGTGCCATTTGTGGCATACGTGCCATAGGTTCACCATCACGACTATAGATGTTCTTAATGTCTCTATGTCTATTGATGGCTGAATTTAACTGAACATAGTACACCTTATACGCTCCAGGCCTCTGCTAAGTCATTGATCCACTCCAGTGCTTACCCTCAAATCAGGAGAAAAGTTTTCGGTAGAGGTGGAGATAGAATCTGATGAGACGACCGAAGCTGATTTGGTATGCGCTGAGTGATCCGAATGAGAGGTAGAAGCACTAGAGAAACAAGGATGAGAAAAAGAAGAAAAATCTAGAAACAATCTTTTGACTGATTAGAGTTGCGGAGACCAAATCCCGCCCCCCCCCCCTTATTGGCTTATTTTACCTGACCCATCTTTCACCTTAAAGCTTTCATCTATGAGAAATTCTCCTTGAAATGACATCCATTGTTGTGACCTAGGCCCAAGTAGTTATTACCAGACACAATCAGTCCTAAAGAAACATATTTTATTAGAACAGCTGAGAATTACTTCATTCTCAGCTTAGTCCAAATTAATTCCAAAATAAGTCCTTCAGAAAAAGTCCTTCGGCCTTATCACAAACCTTTTGTCTTTTTGGCACCCTGTTTAAGGCTTTTCTTGGCAAAGCCCCAGGAAGTTCAGAAACAAGAGATGCCAACAAGAAACAAGTGCAGCAACACTGCTTTCCTACAAAGAGCCAAAGAGCTGTTGTTGCTCTTTTAAGCCTTATGCGAGGGGCCAATCATCTCCTGGCCTTACTCCTGAGTCATCTTTTTTGCTTTAGCTGCTCTTGCCTTCTGGCAGCTCTTTGCATGCGTGCACTAGGAACAGGCTCCTCCTGTTCCTCTCCTTCTCTGCTGTCCGCCTCTGGAGGCTCTGGAGTCTGCGCATCACTCCCAGATGGCCCTGGCCCCATCTCTGCCTCTGATGCAGAGCCCTCGTCCGGGCTTTCCCTTGACTCCAGGACTGGCCCATTGTCTTCCCCAGCCTCCTCACTGTCCGACTCTACTGCCAGCGCTGCAGGCTGCTGACGGACCACAACATTCATTGGATAGCAACGGCAGTAACATTTAGGCTTATATACCGCATATATACAGCACTTTCTGGGCAGTTTACAATGTAGAAGCATTATTTTCAAATCCCAAAAGTGCTTTTTCACCATCCGGTCAGAATTGAAGAAGCCTCTTGGACGAGAAGCAAAATGTCTTCAAAGAAAAACCAGAAAGTCCAGTTGTCTCTTGAAAAAGCACCTTTGGGACAACCATGACCTGGATGACTGAGAATCTCCATAGACATTTAGCTATGGACTTTGGGATGAACACCCTTTGAATGGTGCGGGAATAACAAACGGATTTCCAGAAAAAATGCAGACTACAGGAACCATTTGCACTTCAATTTGAGATGTGGACAGCACAGTCTCATCCCCATCAGCCTGCACCTGTGCTCAACAGTGAAGGGACACAGGGCAGCAAACATCGTGTAGTTAATGCTGTTAAAAGGTATAGCTGTGTTTGTTCCAAAGATGCTTTTTTCAAGAGGCAACTGGACTTTCTGGTTTTTCTTTGAAGACACTCCACTTCTAGTCCAAGAGGCTTCTTCAATTCTGACTGGATGGTGGGGAATGGAAGAATTTATACTCCTTGCAGACAGCTGGTCATTTGCATCCTTTTAGCGAGTTGTTGAGGCCACTTTATCTATGTCCTCTGGGTCACTTGAGTAGTGCAAATGGGTGTGGAACTTTCTTGGAACTGCTGAAAGGACTGTGAAGTTGAAGAAGTCTTCACACCCATTTGCACTACTCAGGTGACTCTGAGAGCACAAATAAACCTCCAAGTGGCCTCAACAACTCTCTAAATAGAATGCAAATGACCAGCTGTCTGCAAGGAGGGTAAATCCTTCCGTTCCCCACCATCCATTCAGAGCTGAAGAGGTTTCTTGGATGAGAAGTGAAACATCTTCGAAGAAAAAACAGAAAGTCCATTTGCCTCTTGAAAAAGCACCTTTGGGACAGCCATGACCTGGTTGAATGAGAATCTCCATAGACATTATTTGCATATTTCCTCCAACAATCTGGGTCCTGGATGCAATTATGATACTCATTGGACAAAAAAAAACAAACAAAATCCCTCAGTTGAACTATCCTATTCAAGCACATTAAATTAATTAGTCTCTCATAGCACAGACCAACCTGTAGTAAACTTCTTGTAGCAGTACCTGAATGGATTCGCTGATGGTCTTTGAGGTCCTGTCTAGATCTCACCATTCAACTCTTCCATATCTTTGCTTACAAGAGGAGAAAGTAAATGTTCAGATGTTGCTGAACCACAGTTATCAGTATCCCTCCTTACTCCCACCATGGGGATTCTGTGACCGTCATAATAAATCACTTTTTTTCAGTGCCATTAAACGGTCAGTCAACGAACAGTTGAGAACTACCTATATTGCCATCAAGTGAGCTTTTTCTAAAACCAACCACATTTTAAAAAAAAAAAAATTGGGGGGAAACCTTATATCTTTGCTGAAGTAAGTGTTGTACCTTATCATTAAGTGTTGTACCTTATGATTCTTGATGAACGTATCTTTTCTTTTATGTACACTGAGAGCATATGCACTGTAGGAAGTTAGCACCCACCCCTCTTCTGAAGAATGAAATATTTTAGGAAGTATTAAAAAGGCAGAATATTATATTTCCCTGGATGAGAAATGGAGAAATATGTTTTAAAGACAAACCAGCTTCCTGCCTCCCCCCCCAAAACACACCTTTGTTAATGGGCCAGAGGCAGAAACTCAATCCTTTGTCAAAGGACCATAATCTGCAAAACAATGGGTCCCCATCTAGCAACCGAAACTCAGCACATGTGACCTGGGAAGCATGTGACCTGGGAAGCACATGTGACCATCAGCTAGCAAGGCTAGCTAAGATCCCCACCCCATGGGAGTCTGATAACCAATCAGGATACTCTTTCGGGGCCCCAGGAAATGCCAAGCCAGAGAGAGCATAAAAACCTGAGGATTTACTGTATTTGTCCTTTTCTATTCAGGAACTCAAGCCATGTGATCCTGTCCACCATTAAACCATCTTTCCAAGTAGTCTCCGTGTCTCCAGCGTCTTTTCCCCCACTTGGAGCTTAACCCAAAAGGATATTTCTTCCTACATGCACCAAGACAAATTCCTTGTGTGTCCAATCACACTTGGCCCATAAAAAATTCTATTCTATTCTATTCTATTCTATTCTATTCTATTCTATTCTATTCTATTCTATTCTATTCTATTCTATTCTATTCTATTCTATTAAGAGAAAAATGAATTGAATTCTGGCTTGGAAGATTTAGAAAGAGGAGGACGGGGTGAGGGTATTTGCAAAATATTTAAGAAGCAGAAGGGACAATAAGATTGTAATGATCTGTGGGGAAAAAAAGTCAGAAGTTATTTATAATATTTAACTTTAGGGAGGGGTCTGCACATTTCAGGTTTTCTTTTTCTTTCTTTTGACTTGTCTTTTATTCTACGAAGATTCTTAAAGGCATTTAAATTTTTTTTTTTTAAAAAATGAAAATCTTCATTGTATGCTGGCCATTGTCGTACGATCGTCTACAGTATTCCAAGCATTGCTCATATACGATTGGCTGTTCTTGTTGTTTTTAATATTGGTGGCTGGGAAGAAGCGCCCAAGTTAAAAGTCACTCTGCTTAGTAAACAAAGCTCTAATTGTTGCCCTCCCAGAACAGAAAATGAACCAGTCATTGAAATTCAATGCATGTTTCCTATGGAATAACCTTTGGTTGCTGTTGAATCATGCTATTCATGAGTCAAAACGGCCTAAACCCAGCCCCTTCGTACTGGCTGTAGAATTATATTCCCCTTAAAAATCCTCCTTTTCTTACAACACTGAGGGGAAAAGACACTGTACTAACAAAATCTGATTAGAACTTTAACTTGAAGAAGTATACACAGATAATGGAAGTTTAACTAAATTTAAGCATGTAGGGAGGAAGTTAGCACCCACCCTCTCCTAGGAAAATGAGGTATTTTAGGAAATATTAAAAGGGCAGAATATTTCCCCTAAAAGGAAGGCAGAAACTCAGCCCCTCCCCCACCAACTTTTGTCAATGGGCCATTAAGGCCTAGGCCAGTCTACTCTACATAACAAAGATCTACCTTCTAGGCAGAGCCATAATAGGAATCTCAAAGCCCTTTCATTACATCATCACCCAGCAAGAGTCAACCAAACTTGGGACTCAAAAACACAACCTATAGAGTTACCCCTGCATGACCCTGTGGGAGTCTGATAACCAATCAGAATACCAGCTCAAATTCAAAAGCCCAGAGAAGGTATAAAACTCAGGCACTCTCAGCATCTCTTCCCTTTTTTCTCCCTTCACCCAACATCTTCAAGGCATGTGATCCTGTCCACCATTAAAAACCATCTTTCCAAGCAGCCACCATGTTTCGAGTGTCTTTCTCCCCACTTGGAACGGAACTCAGAAAGACATTTCTTCCAACAAGCAAGAAATGCTTTCCCTGCATATTACAAACTCATGCAGCAAGGCAGAGTAAAGTTTCCAAAGTTTGTGTTCATAAACACTATAAATCAGTTGGATTACAATGAAGGGGGGAAGTCAGAAACCAGATACTGATTGATGCTATTTTTAGTAGTTATTTTTCTCTCGCTATTTTAACTTGTTTTTCCCCCTTTTCTTCTTTTTTTAGCATTTATAAATAGCAACGCAAGAGATATTTTGGCTTTATGTTCCAGGTTTTATAGGCCGTAACAATGCACTTATCTAGTGTGATCGATCTTTGATTAATGTTATACCGAGCATTAATTTTTGCCTTTTCAAAAAGGCAAAGGAAGCATGTTTCTAGATCGTATGGAATTGACCATATGCTTGAATTTATAGGTGGGAGCATAAGACTAAACTCCTTAAGTGGATCTGGTACTTTTATTCCCTCCTTTTAAAATGTGTTGGAAGAAATGTCCTTCTGGGTTCAGTTTCAAGTGGGGAGAAAGACTTGGAAAGATGGTTTAATGGTGGACAGGACAATAAGATTTTGAGGTCCTGGGCGAAAAAGGCACATGAATGAGCGGGAGAGAGAGAGAAAGAGAGGGAGAGGGAGAGCGAGAGCGAGAGAGAGAGAGAGAGAGAGAGAGAGAGCGAGAGAGAGAGCGAGCGAGAGAGAGAGAGAGAGAGAGAGAGAGAGAGAGAGAGAGAGAGAGAGAGAGAGAGATGTATACCCTCTGTTGGGCTTTGAATTTGACCTTGTATTCTGAATGGTTGTCAGACTCTCATGAGACCATGCAAGGGTAACTTTGTAGGTTGTCTTTTGAGTCCCAGGCTTGGTTGAGCCTTGCTGGGTGATGCAATCTCCCCAGATGCCATGTGGTTAGTTCTGTTGCTAGATGGGTAGAGGGCTAATCCTATATTTGTTGGATCTTGGGTGAGGGCATTTATTTATTTATTTTATTTATTTATATCATAAAAAAAAATCACCTAGTGGGAAAAAAACCCCACCAATTTTTCTGAAGAGATTTCCGATTATTAGTTCTTAGTGCTACCACCTGGGGAACAGTGATCATATGGGTTTTAAAGTGCTGGTTTAAGCTTTAAAACATAAATGATTTAATTTCTGGTTAATTGAATGCCTGCCTCTTTCTGGCGGAGAGAATAGAGATTCTACATTCTCTTAAGGGTCCCTCGCTTTCTTTGTTAAAACCTCAAATTTTTAACCAGATACTCAGAGTTGATTTTTCAATGGTGCAAAAAGCTGTGTTTGTATATTGCAATGATTAGTTTCGCCTGATCTGGCTCTGGCTTTCTTTGGATTATTAGCTGCCTTGATCAACGTGTTTGAATTGAAAAGGCAGGAGCTCAGTCCAAACAAATATATAATAAAGACGTATTCCATTGTTTCCTCCTTAATGTATTTTCTATACTAAGTAAGATGACAGATAGATAGACAGACAGACAGACAGGATAGGTGATAAATAATAGATACAGAATAGACTGAGGATTGATGGATGGATGGATGGATGGATAGATAGATAGATAGATAGATAGACCAATATACACAGATATATACAGATACAGGTATAGCCATAGATACAGATAGTCTTTGATTTAGACTTTCTTTTTTAAATTTGATTTATATGCTGCCCTTCTCCGGAGACTCAGGGCAGCTTACAATGTGTTAAGCAATAGCCTTCATACTTTTGTATATTTATACAAAGTCAGCTTATTGCCCCCACAAACTGGGTCCTCAATTTACCTACCTTAGAAAGGATGGAAGGCTGAGTCAACCTTGAGCCTGGTGAGATTCGAACTTACAGTAATTGCAGACAGCTGGTCCTTAATCACAATGCTTTTAGTCTGCTGAGCTATCCAGACTTACAATTCCATCCCCTGGAAGCTCCATTTCAGCCTGCAAAGGGCCAGGGGAAGGCCGCGGAGAGCCAAATGGAGCCTCGGAGGGTCGGATCCAGCCTCCGGAAGCTCCATTTTGGCTTGCAATGGACCAGGAGAGGCCCATGGAGGGCCGAGTGGAGCGCACAAGGCTGGAGAGGAGACTGGGTAAGTGATCTTCACAGGGTAAGTGATTCGGCAGGAGAGGTTGGGAGGGGAAAGCAATTTGGGCCAGCATTAGGTAATTCAGTGGGTTAGGGAGGCCTTGGGTGGACTTAAGCAGGCGGCCTGTTCCATTGATAGGCCCCCCATGGCCTTCCCCACCTTGAAATACCTCATGTGCACTTAATGAGCCTTGCATTTGTTTAGCGAATGTGTGGGCAAAAGGAGGGAGTGATCTCGTTCAAGGTACAAGATTCACTCCCAAAATTCCTCAGAATGGGCAGGCTCTATTACATTCGTAACTCAAGTGCTACCTATATGTTGGTATGAGCTATGGTGGAGCAGTGGTTAGAGTGCAGTACTGCAGGCTACTTCTGCTGACCTCTGGCTGCCTGCAATTTGGCAGTTCAAATCTCACCAGGCTAAAGGTTGACTCAGCCTTTCATCCTTCGAGGTGGGTAAAATGAGGACCCAGATTGTTGGGGGCAATAGGCTGACTCTGTAAATCACTTAGAGGGGGCTGTAAAGCACTGTAAAGCGGTATATAAGTCTAAATGATATTGCTATGTTACAGTAAATGTGAATGGGAACAGAACAGAGTACCTAACAAGACCAGAACATTTAACTAATGATTGGCAGCCATTCACCTTCTCCAGAAAATGACTTTTCCATTCAGATATACTTATGCAAGATGTTTTGTACTAGAAATGGGTCAAAGCCACATCTTTCCTTTACTAAATCTAGATTCCCATCTCCTTACCATATACAAAAGTGGGGCACAGGGCTGCTGCCTCCAGCAAGTTGTTCACTGCACAAACATGCTGTTAGAGGGCCCACCCATCAAATTAAGTTTTTTTTTTTAAAAATCCATTCCACACTCCAAACACAAATCGTTTACATCAGATTTTACTTCCTTCGAAATAAGTGCTCTTCTAAGCAACAGTTCTGAAGTTGATGCCTTCATCATTTCTGGGTTGTTGGTTTTTTTTACTTCTCAATCAATCAGATGCTTAATACTGTTCGATATCACCAAAAGTTGGGAATAGAATATTCTGTGGTCAGTCTGTCTGTCTGTCTGTCTGTCTGTCTATCTCTGCCCATCCATCCATCCCTCCAGTCATCCAGCTATCGGTAGTTAGCTATGGTAGCTAGCTAGCTAACATTCTAGCTATCATCTGGCTGTCTTGGTAGCGCAGCAGACTAAAGTGCTGTTAACTAGCACCAGCTGCCTGCAATTACTGCAAGTTCGAATCTCACCAGGCTCAAGGTTGACTCAGCCTTCCATTCTTTCGAGGTAGGTAAAATGAGGACCCAGATTGTGGTGGCAATAAGCTGACTTTGTATAAAACAGAACACTGTTGGGGTGGGGGTGGGGGGAAAGCCCTACTAAGCAGGTATATACAAAAGTATGAAGGCTATTGCTTAACGCATTGTAAGCCGCCCTGAGTCTCCGGAGAAGGGCGGCATATAAATTGAACCAATAAATAAATAAATAAATAGATATGTCTATCTGTCAACCTACTTACCTACCTATCTACCTACATACATACCTACATACCTACCTACCATATCTATCGATGACTGCACACAGCAAGTGGTAACCCTCAGCAGCCTTGAATAATCTCAGAAAAATCTAAGCAGGGCTGGACCTGAATAGCATTTGGATGGGAACCACAAGAATTCCCAGAAATATATATTAGATTGGGAAGTTGAGAAAACTCTCAAGGTAAGAACGATAAACCACCTCCATGTTGCAGTCAGGACCATATGGATACGTCTATGAAGTCAGTAGGAATTGAGATTCATTCAAGAAAACTTTCCGGTTTACTCAGATGCATTCAGAATTCCCTGGTTCCAATTTGTGGCATCAATTCTAGGCATAGTGGGTACCACTACTGAGCATCATGTAATAAACTTTCAAGAAAAGGTGCACTTGGTGATAGACTCAACAATCCATATTTTCCAAATACCTCTTGAGGAATTCTTGGCCTTGATTGATCTCTAGAATACTGAAATAATTTACTGGGGTTTTTTTGCCAGCCCCACTCTGTAATAAACTCATGTTCCATGTATACCTACTGACTGTACTGGGTTTTTTTTTTTTTGTTCAAGATGTTATGATATGGGATAGCAATGAATTGAATACAGTATCCAGGAAATACCCATGGCTATCTGATATCCAAACTAAAAGCTTTCCATGTACGGTATTTTGTGGTAGGACTCACTTGTAAAGTCATGGTCCTCATTTAACTCCTGCATTCACACAATGCACTTAATCACATCTTGTACAGATAGTCCTTAAGTTTAGTGACCACTCAAAGTTATAATGGCATTGAAAAAAGTAACTTACGAGTGGTCCTTGGAGTTATGACCATTGCCACATCCCCATGATCATGTGATCACAATTCGGGCGCTTGGCAACTTGCATAAATTTTATGAAGGTTGCAGAATCCTAGGGTCATTTGATCACCATTTGCAACTTTCTCAGCCAGCTTCCAAAAACAATGGGAAAAGTTGGATTCATTTAACAACTACATGATTCACTTGACAACTGTGACAAAGAAGGTTCTAGAACAGGATATGGCTCACTTAGCTACCATCTTGCTTAGCAACAGAAATTCTGGCGTCGAGTTGTAGGCATTACAGAATGCTCCTGTAAAGCAGGTGCATTCACACACCTTACTGATTTCGGTTAGAGTTAACCTCCCTTGTTTTTTGTGACTTAGTGAGTGCTATAACCCCAACCATTCGGTGACCAGAATGTTTGGTGAATGGCGATGTAGGAAGCTCTCCTAGGAAAATGAAATATTCTAGGAAATATTAAAAAGGCAGAATATTATATTTTCCCTAAAGGAGAAACATGTTTCTAATGACAAACTCAGAGCCTCAGCTCCCTGCCACACCCCCTCCAGCAGATATTTTGGTACCAACCTATCTACAAGACAAAGGCTGGGCCAGCTTATCTACAACACAAAAGACATGGTCCTCATGTCTCAAGATCCAAACCAGGACAAAGCCATTAAGCCATAATAGGAATTGCCCAAAGCCCTTTCATTACATTATCACCCAGCAAGATTCAACCAGGCCTGGGAGTCTGACAACCAATCAGATTACATTCCTTACACAGGAACAGGAAGCACCAAGGCTTATATCCAAGAGAGGGTATAAATTTCTCTCTCTCTCTCTCACCCATGTGTTTTTTTTGCCCAGGAGTTCAAACCATATGATCCTGTCCACCATTAAAAACCATCTTTCCAAGCAGTCTCCATGTTTCCAGTGTCTTTCTTCCCACTTGGAACTGAACCCAGATGGACATTTCTTCCATCAGTGAGAAGACAGAAAATAAATTTAGTAACCAAGACAAGAACGTTTTACCAACATACCCCCTTGTAGATGTATTGGGGGGAAAGCTCCCACAATACTCAGCAATGCATCTGAGGAACACATATTTTGGAAAGCGTGCCAATCTTGCAACCTCTTTTATAACAGTGAAGCTAAAGTCTACAGAGATTCTCAGCAATCCAGATCATGGTTGTTTTTTTTTCCTTGAAGAGGTTTCGCTTCTCATCCAAGAAGTGAAAGTGAAGAACTGAAGAAGCTTCCTCAATGAGAAGCGAAACGTCTTCAAGGAAAAAAGCAAAGTCCAGTTTCCTTTCCGAAAAAGCACCTTTGGGACAGTGAAGCTACAGATTAAATTCAATCAAAGCATAAATCCCTTTTAGTGGATTTTATACCTTCCTTGGCCAATGGGCTACAGCTAAAATTAATGGTCAAGTCAGTGAAAGCTGCTCAGAAATAAATAACGTCGGCTGCTCCCAAGTAAGTGTGCAAAGCATACCCACCTAAACCCTCTGGAATAATGCTGCTTAAACCCACTAGGTTGCAAACATCCAGAGGATCCGGCTGCAAGAAATCCTAACCCTGAGATTGTCCTTGTCTTTCAAACTGGAATACAGGTAGTCCTCGACTTTCAACGGTTCACTTAGTGACTGCTCAAAGTTATAGCGGCACTGAAAAAAGTGACTTACAGCCATTTTTCACATGACCGATGCAGTATCCCCATAGTCATAGGGATTATTGACATTTGGTTCATATTGATGAATGTCCTGTGTGTGTGTGTGTGTGTGTGTGTGTGTGTGTGTGTGTGTGTGTGAGAGAGAGAGAGAGAGAGAGAGAGAGAGAGAGAGAGAGAGAGAGAGAGAGATCAGTAGTGGGTTTTAATTTTTTTTACTACCAGTTCTGTGGGTGTGGCTTGATGGGCATGCCATGGCTTGGTGGGCGTGGCAAGGGAAGATACTGCAAAATCTCCATTCCCACCCCACTCCAGGGGAAGAATATTGTAAAATCTCCAATCCCTCCCCAATCCAGGGGAACGTTACTGCAATATCCCCATTTCCTCCCGATCAGCTGGGACTTAGGTGGCAGAGAATAGATGGGGGTGAGGCCAGTCAGAATTTTTACTACTGGTAAAAGTTTCGCTACCGGTTCTCCAGAATTGGTCAGAACCTGCTGAAACCCACCTCTGATGCTGATCCCCTTTTGTGACCTCCCGACAAGCAAAGTCAACAATGGGGAAGCCAGATTCACTTAACAACTTGTGTTACTAGTTTTAACTATAGCAGCCATTCACTTAACCAAGGTGGCAGGAAAAGCAGTTAAATTGGGGCAAAACTCACTTAAGCCATTTTTCCCTCAGGGACATTGTGGCCATAAGTCGAGGACTATCTGCACCAGCAAGATTGCAGCCTAGAACACTTGGCAAAAGAAGCATCACCCAACCTTTGTGCCTTCTCCATCAGTTTCTTCCCTGCAGCTGGGAGAGCATCCAGCCTTTCTAGTATGTCAGGGCTTCCAATAAAACCCGGATCAGACCCTCCCCCAAGCCTTCCCCCCCATCCCCATCATCAAACCACGAATCTAGGTCTAATAGCATAATCCCTGCTTCTCTCCATCCGCGCCCCCTTCCTCCGCTCTTTGCCCCGCCAGCAGAGGCTTCAAGGAGAGATGCGGTACCTGGAGAGGGAATCCGAGCTGGGCTGGCGGGTAGCCGGCGGCGCCGGCTTGGAGGCGAGGCTCTCGCAGCTGGAGCACTTCTCCATCTCGGCGGCTTCGGAGGAGCCAAAAGGGGCCAAAAGGAAGCAAGGGCGCCCGCCTGTCACAGCGCCGGGGAGCCGAGAGGGGCCGAGGAAGCTGCCATCTTTCGCCCACAGTGCAGCGCGCAGGAGGGACGGGAGGCTGCGACGCGCCCGACGGTCCCTCCTCCAAGCCTTCGGGAGGCGGCTGCCCACCGCCGCATCTCCAGAGCGCCGCGGGAGAAGGCCAGCGCCGAAGGCTGCAGCGGGATGCTCGTCGGGAGCGCGCCGCCTTGAGGGCTTGGGCGCGGAGCCGACCGCCCGCCCGCCCGCCCGCCTCCCCGCTTCTTCTAGCTCTTGAGGAGTTGCCGGGCTGCGCGCGACACGCCGGGGACGGACGGGCGGGGGACGAATGGGTGGGTGGGCTGGGTTTGATTCCCTTCACCCTGTCGTACCATCAACCGATCAACATTTAGAAAGAGTGAGAGAGATCTTAGTAGTAGTAGTAGGTAGTAGTAGTAGTAGTAGTATATATATATATCTGTATATGCATCAGTCTGTCCGTCCGTCCGTCCATCCATCCATCCATCTATCTATTTATCTATCTATCTATCATCTACATCTATCTGAAAAAGAGAATGGCAAATTTTATTTATTTGTGGAAAGAACTTATATGGAGGCTGAACCACATCAATTACTAGTTATAAGCAACACATTAATTTTAAGTAAGAATCTCTTGTATTGTAAAGAATCTCTATCTATCTATCTATCATCTATCTATCTATCTATCTATCTATCTATCATCTATCTATCTATCTATCTATCTATCTATCTATCTATCTATCTATCTATCTATCTATCTCTATCCATCCATCTCCATCTCCATCTCCAACTCCATCCATCATCCGTCTATCTATCTATCTATCTATCTATCTATCTATCTATCTATCTATCTATCTATCTATCACGTATATATAAATTCAAATTCCTTAATGACTCATTCTTTAAAAAAAAATAGAGCACTGATGCACAAAAGCTTGTTTGCTTACATATATACCAGTATTTATTTAATTTAGATAGCCGCCCACCTCAGACGTTATATCTTGTGAGGTAAATATAACAAAATTTAAGAGTTTAAGTTTATTTATTTGTCAAGCATGTATACGATTACAGGTAAAAAGTATAAACATAATTTGAATACATGAAAAGAGTAAGTAAAAAGGAATATTAGGACAGGTAGGCACGCTGGTGCACTTATGCACGCCCCTTACAGACCTCTTAGGAATGGGTGAGGTCAACAGTAGACAGTCTAAGGTTAAAGTTTTGGGGGTTTGGGGTTGAAATCTTCAACCCCCTGCTCAAGCAGGAGACTGTACCATTCCAGGCAAGCAGTTATTTATTTATTAAATGTATCTAGCCCATCCCATGTCACATACTATATGCTGTAATATGTTTATTTTAAAAATTTATTATGAAGCTGCACATCTCACAGCTTGTAACGTAGTTATTGATTGATTGAATTTCTAAAGATGGCCATTTCATATATTAGAGGCTATAATAGGTTTAGTTATAATAATGTATAAAACCATCCATCTCGCATATAATACGCTATAACATAGCCAGTGGCTTGTTTGGTTGTTTCTGTTGAGAGGAAGAAAAAAAAAATCCTATTTTTTCAAGACTTCCGTGTGAGCCAAAATAAATAATGCCGCCATTTCTGCTCTGCTCCATGAGGAGAAAATGGAATACTTAAATCAAAGATCTGAGCAATTATCTTTTAAGGATTGCATAAATAAATTTTTAGCTGGCTGGCTCAATGGCATGCTTTCAAATATGCATGTTACCAGGAGCTAAATGCCATACACTAAATAAATATATAAATTCCAGGAGCTGAACATTTCTCATGGGGATCCTATGTAGGGCTTTCAGATGTTCAAAACATGTGATTTTGGGTTTTACTGATTAGATAGATTTGTTGTTGTAGAAATGGCTAGTTTCTATTATTATGAAAAAGTAAAAAGTTGAGGGTAGATCTTAATGCCTTATTTTACTGCACCAAAGGAGTCAGAAGTCAATGCCTTTTTTCTTCTTTTTCTCTTACTTTCCGCCACACCACTATCCACTTCCCTGTTTCCCCCCTAATTTCCCTAATATTTACTTTTGTATTCTCTTTGTATGTCATATTATAAATGAATAAAAAACTATGTAAAAAAAGTTTTCAATTGGCAAAATCTTGTATGAATGCACAGGATCTTCTCCAGTTTTGGTTTTTTTTTTAAGCAGACAAGTCCTAGAGATTATAAAGTGTTTTGCGCTTGCTGAGAATATTTGAGGAAGAAGATAACTCTTTCCCAGCCACTCCCTCCATTACATTGCTAAAACTGGTACGGAATGATATTACTAAGGAATTTCAAAAAGTGTACTGTACAATACTGGTCCCCAACCTTTTTGGATCTGTGGACCAGTGGTGGTGGCAGCAGTGGGGGGAAGAGGATGATTGCGTGCATGCAACCTAATTTTAAGTAAAGGTAAAGGTTCCCCTCCACATATGTGCTAGTTGTTCCCGACTCTAGGGGGCGGTGCTCATCTTCATTTCAAAGCCAGAGAGCCAGCGCTGTCAGAAGACGTCTCCGTCGTCATGTGGCTGGCATGACTAAACGCCAAAGGCACACGGAACGCTGTTACCTTCCCACCAAAGGTGGTCCCAATTTTTCTACTTGCATTTTTTACGTGCTTTTGAACTTGGCAGAAGCTGGGACAAGTAATAGGAGCTCACTCTGTTACGCGGCACTAGGGATTCAAACTGCTGAACTGCTGACCTTTCGATCGACAAGCTCAGCATCTTAGCCACTGAGCCATCGCGTCCCTTTAACCTAATTTTACTCATGCACAAATAAATCTTCATGTGCTTGTCAGCGGGTTGGGGACCCCTGCCATGCAAGACTGATAGGAATCAATTAAGCTTGTAAGCAAGATGGTGGAAATAAAGAAAAAGCTGTGAAGGAAAGGAGCAGTAATCTTTAAATAAATTACAATAGTGTATGATTGTATATGTTTTTTGCTTCTCGTTGCTAAGTTTGGAAAATGTCTTTATAAGAATGGGAAACTGTTGTAACCGCTCTTGCAGCCGAAACAGTTTAAATCGTTAAAATTATTAATTGCAGAGTCATTTTCTAAGATGGATTCCGTTAGAAATCCAATCAATAAATCAATGAATTATTCACATGTTGCTACAATACTCTAATAATAAGGATTGATAGCACCTTAAGAAAAAACACATTTGTTCTGGAATAATTTTTTTCATGCATCTGATAAAAGTAAACTTTACTGATCAAGTAGAAGAGGGTAAGATTGTGGTGCAAAAAAGAAAGAAAGAAAAGAATTGATGCTATTTTGCCTGAACTGATTAATAGGCTATGGCTTGGAAAGCTGTTATCTAACTCAAGATAATTTTGAGAATGCTGTTCATGTGACCAGCCAGAGAGAGTTGGGCATTTCCTGGTATTCATCCTCTGTACTGTGGAACAGGAAAAAGAAGATCTTAGAGGACAAGAAATTCTAAATTGATCCTAGCCTTGGAAATGCTGGGGTGTGTTTATGAATCCCCCCCCCAAGTTTATTTTTTGAAAAGCAACACAGAAAAAAAAACATAAAAACATGTACAATAATGAACAAAACTAGAAAAGTAATATTTTATTTATTTAGAGAACCTGTATGGTGTAGTAGTTAAGGCACCAGGCTAGAAACTGGGAGGCTATAGGTTCATGTCCCAATTTAGTCATGAAAAGCCTCTGGGTGACTTGGGCCAGTCACTTCTTCTGAAATCAACCCACCTCACACAATTGTAGTTGTGGGGGGGAAAACGAGGAAGGTCCGTTGTATATATTTGTCGACCTGAGTATTTATAAAATTAATAAAAACAGCATACAAATGAATAAATAAAAAAAAATCTGCCTTTGAATCATGGCCCTTCTTTTCCTTTTGCTCTGAAGTCATGAGGAATCCATACAGGTAGTCCTTGACTTACAACCACAATTGAGCCCAACATTTCTGTTGTTAACTGAGTCGGTTGTTATGTGAATTTTGTCCCATTTTACGACCTTGCTTGCCACAATTGTTGAGTGAGTCATTGCAGTTGTTAACTTAGTAAGTCTGTTGTTAAGTGAGTCTGGTGTCCCCATTGAGTTTGCTTGTCAAGGTTGCAAAAAATGATCACATGACCCTAGAACCCTACAACCGTCATAAATATGACTCAGTTGCCAAATATGAATTTTGATTATCTAACCTCAGAGGTGCTGCAATGGTTGTAAGTGTGAAAAACGGTCATAAGTCACTTTTTTCAGCGTCATTATAACTTCAAACGGTCACTAAATTAACCTCTATTTATTAGATCCATATCCTCTCTTTGATTTTAGAGCTAAAGGCATCCCATAGCACAGGGGTTGGTTCCACCTCCCTTTACTACCGGTTTGCAGCGGGAGCGCACGCAGATCACCCATGATGACATCGTGGCTGGTAGGTGGAGCCTCCCGCCGGTTTTACTACCGGTTCTATAGAACCAGACCGAACCGGGAGCAAACCACCACTGACATAGCACCATAAGATGTGATTGATATAAGAGAGAACAACTGGCGCAAAGTCACCCAGGTAGTTTCTGTATGTGATGACCCAGGGCACGGCACAGAGATTACACAAACAGCTGGCAGTTCAAACCGCCCCTTTATTGCTCCAAAGCTCCCCAAATGCTCCCATGTTTCTGGCAAGTCCCAGAGCAGAGTGAGAACAAATCCCCACACAAACCTCAAGCAGCCTCTGGCCGCAATTAGTCCAGCCTAGTGCTGTCTTCATTAAGGCTGCATGCAGGGGTGAAATCTAGCAGGTTCTGACAGGTTCTGGAGAACAGGTAGCGGAAATTTTGAGCAGTTTGTAGAACCAATAGCAGAAATTTTGAGTAGTTCAGAGAACCGGCAAATACCATCTCTGGCTGCCCCCGGAGTGGGATGGGAAGGATATTGCTAAATCTCCATTTGCAATATCCTTCCCCCAAGAGTGGGGATGGAATGGGGATTTTGCAGTATCCTCCCCCTGGAGTCGGGTGGGAATGGAGATGTTTCAGTATCCTTCCCCTGCCATGCCCACCAAGCCACACCCACAGAACTGGTAATAAAAATATTTGGATTTCACCACTGGCTGCATGGCAATAAATCTCAAATGTATTTGGCAAAACAAGAGTCAGGCAAGGAGTTCAGGGATGTTTTGACCTGTTTAGAAAGTAAACAGCACAAACTTAGTCTTGGCAAACCTCTTTAATTCAGATGGCTGTAAATTACTTTCATTTACAGTCTGCAAGACTTGATAAACAGTCTTTCAGAGGACTGAAAGTTATCAACACCCACCTATCTCACATGGATCGCTGCCAAAGAGCTAATTTCCAGACGCAGGGCAAGGCCAAACTTGGTACAGAATCACAAACAGAATTTTCAAATCTTGAATCGGCCAGATGAACTAATTGCTTCCTGCAAAAGCTCATGTCTTGTTCGCTTCTCTTTTATGTCTTATGGGAGGGGCCAATCATCTCCAAGCCTTACTCCCAAGTCGACCCTGTTTCCTTAATTGTTCCTGTCTCCTGGCAGCTCTGCACATGCGAACACTGGGAACAGGCTCACACTGTTCTTCTGTGTCGCTGATGTCAGACTCCGGAGACTCCAGAGACAGCAAAGAACTACCAGATCTATATTTTATGGATCATTTTGATGAAAGGTGTCCTGATCTTTCATCCTCAACCTGTTTCTCTTTCCTGGTTCCTTCCATTTCTCCTTTTCCAATTTTTTTTTGGGAAATAAATCTTTCATGTCAGAATCATGGGCCTTGATGCACTGTGCAATAGCCATTATTATTCTATTTGTTATCCTCACAAGCAAGAAGTACTATGTAAGCGGATCTATTCTAGGAATGTGGAAGTATTCAGCCAGATTTAGAGGAGTATAGATTTCATCTCAAAGTCAAAGAGAATATACCGAGGCAGGAATTTATGCAGTGCTGGTGTAAGGCATCAGGCCGGAAATTGGGAGAACGTGAGTTTTAGTCTGGTCTTAGGTACAAAGCCTGCAGGGTGACCCTAGGCCAGTCACTCTGTCACCCTAGGAAAGAGGCAACGGCAAACTACTTCTAAAAATCTTACCAAGAAAAATGCAGGGACTTGTCCAGGCAGTCTCTGAGAATCGGTCACAATTTTACAGAGGAAAAAACTGGAATACCCGTGTGTTCTAAAATTTTTAGAATGCAACAAAAGGGTTGACCTGTATCAATTATAAATCGAATCAGTAATCTTCTCTTTATTGGCCAGAGAGTACTAAATAGGAAACTTTCTTAGATGTCAGATGCGTTGCCCATCCCAAGAAGAATTGTGAACTCCAGCTTTCTCCCTGTTTAGTATCAAGACACATTGCTGCCAGGAGTAGAAAATCAGCCCTATCAATGTCAGGGTACTCAGGGCTAGACAAATTATTCTAAATAAAGTAATATCTCCTTTTAGCCAAACTTAGCTACCGTATTTTTTGGAGTATAAGATGCACCTACCTTTTTTTGGTGAAGAAAACAAGAAAAAGAAATCTCCTGCTGCCTCCCAGCAATTTTGCCTCGTTACAGCAAGCAGCAAACAGCCTGCTTTACTTTCATTTTCGTTTTCAGCATAGCTTGATTAGCACAAGGAAAAAAAAATCTGCTCCAGCAATTTACCTCCTTGCAGCAAGCAGCAGAGGCACGTGCAAAATTGCTGAGAGAAAAACAGCTGAGAGTCAGGAGGCCGATCCAATCAACTTGTGCTAATTAGGCTGTGCTGAAGCTGAAAAGAGCTGTTTCTTCTTGCTGCTTGCTGCAAGAAGGTAAACTGCTGGGAGGCAGAGGCCAAAAGGTGGGGGCCAGTGGGTGAACGGGGCTATATTCGGTGTATAAGACGCACCTACATTTTCAGTCCCTTTTGTGGGGGGGGGGGGGGAAAGGTGCATCTTATACTCTGAAAAATGTGGTAACTCTTTCGTGAAGATGTGGGCTTCTTGGCAAAAATATAGAAATGATTTTCCTTTGGTTTTTTCGGGGATAATTTTTCAATTTCTTGATATCATTTACAGTCCTGTGGTTGCTTAGCAGTTTTCTTCCCAAGTGCTGACCAAATCTAACTTTAGCTGCCAAGTTTATATAAGTGCTATCCCTGCTATGTAGACTAAAGTTTGGATTACTGTAATACAGATTCTCCTGAACACCTATCTTTTCTGATTCCTGGCAATAAAATATAGTAACATAAACCACCACCATCATCATGGTTGTCCTCATCATCATCTGTATTGATGAATAAATGGCTGTTCTCTCCTATTTCCCTCACAACAACAGTCCTATGAGGTAGGCTTGACTGAGAATGACTGGCCCTGAGTCAACCAGTTGGCTCTTGATGATACATAGCCACCTGTGATTGAAAATTTGGGACAAACTAGCAAGCAATGCTGTGATTAATAGAGCTAAAAGTGCTTGGACTGAGATATTGAATTTAATGGTAAAAAGCAGCATAAAGTAATCATTATAAACCTCTTTGATCTGGCCGAGAGAACAGCTTTTTAACGGGATGCTATAAGACAGAGGTAGTATTCAGCAGGCTCTGACCAGTTCTGGAGAAATGGTAGCGGAAATTTTGAGTAGTTCAGAGAATTGGTAAATACCACTGTGACTGGCCCCGCCAACATCTATTCTCTGCCTCCTGAGTCCCAGCTGATCAGGAGGAAATGGGGATTATGCAGGATCCTTCCCCTAGAGTGGGGTGGGAATGGAGATTTTACAGTGTTCTTCTCCTGCCACACCCAACAAGCCACACTCAACAAGCCACGCCCACAGAATCGGTAGTAAAAAATTTTGAATCCCACCACTAGTACAAGATCTCCTGCCTTAAGAAAGAGGTTGGTCTTGAAGATGTCCGAAGTCTCTTCTAACCTTATGAGTCTTATGTTCTATGCTCCCACGAAAGGTCTTAAGTCCAACACCTCTTGAATTCCATTGACCCTTCTCTAGTGCCAATTTACTTTGAACATTAGCTGACTAGATTCTTCTATGTGGGTTTGAGCAATAAAATCTTAACTGCAACTTAACATATGTGAAGAGAAGGACCAGGGGAGACATGAGAGCAGTCTTCCAATGTTTGAAGGGCTGCCACAGAGAGGAAGGGGTCAAGCTATTTTCCAAAGCACCTGAAGGCCAGACAAGGAACAATGGATGGAAACTGAACAAGGAGAGATTCAACTTGAAAATGAGGAGGAACTTTCTGACAGTGAGATCAACCCATGGAAGTTTGCCTTCGGAAGTTGTGGGAACTTCATCACTTGAGATTTCCAAGAAGAGACTGGACTGTCATTTGTTAGAAATGGTGTAGGATCTCCTGCTTGGATGGGGGGTTGGATTAGATGACCTACAAGGTCCCTTCCAACTTTGATAATCTGTATGATCCTGATTCTTTGTGCCTGACATTACCTGTATTATTATAGCCTCTCCCCACCTTCTACAATGTTCCTAGTTCTTGCAATTTGTTTTTATAAAATTTAAGTTTCTTGATCTCTCATGCTTGTTGCCCTTTCCTAAATCGTAAATTGTACCCATCCTTAAAATCTATTCCCCAACCCGGGCTCAGTATGTAAGATAAGGTGCAAAGCACATTTGGAACAATGACTTTTTTAGATTTAAGAGAGCTGGTGTTTCTTCTAAAAAGCTGCCTTCAACCTGGAGATGGAATTAAAGCAGCCAATATCCTTATTTAACATGACGTAACTAATTATATTGAGCTTAAATGGTCTCCAGGGATGGTAGAAGACAGGCAGTCCTGGAGGAAAGTTGTCCATGTGGTTGTGATGGGTCGGACATGACTTTGCAACTAACAACAACAACTAATTATATGAAACCAAGTTTCAGATTTTAGAACAAAGCCATCAATTTAGGATCCTCAATAATTTTATTCAGATTTCTCTTCTGATCTCCTCTTATATAAGCTGCTGCATAAATCTCAGGATGGAAAAAATTAATCGTATCATACATTTCCCCTTGCCCCATACATTGTATATTCAAATACGAATTTCTTTTTATCTCCTTTGCAGTATAAAATACAAAGTTTGGACATTACATTTTTATTCCACATGTGTATAAATATAACCCAAAGAATATGATTTTAGTATTCCTACCAAAATATTACATTTTTGTACAAAAGTTTACAAAAACTTTTCTTTATATTTACAGCCCAATACTGAAAAGAACTCCTGATCCAATAATGCAAAAGATAAAGCGTAGTGCATTTAACTGTAATGATAAAAAGAAGATACATGGTGATAACAAGATGCAGGGTTGTTGTTTTTTTCCTTCTTCTTGTTTTAAAATCAAAATATTCCCAGCTTTTTTCAGCATTGGGTCAGAAAGGTGCAACCTAAGATTGAGTGTTCAAAGGCCTGGAATTTTAAAATAAACAGCGGTTGCACAACGATAGGTCTCTTTTACAGCTTTGGTTTATGGAACTGCAGGTAATCGGGAATTGTAAGATTTTATAGATCCAATGGCCAGGAACAGCATCTGAAATCCTTAGGTGACCAACCTTCGTTTCTCACCTCATCAGAACTGCAAGTTGCTCATTATTTCAGTTTTCCGACAGTGGTATGCTTCAGATGTATTAGGACTGAAATTTGCAAAATTGTCGTTGCAAATATGTTGGGTAGAAAGTTTTGTAGAAGACTCGATCTACCCAGAGAGTATAAGATCGGGACGCCTGTAGATCCTAACAGTGTCCTGAGTGAATTATGTACAGGGCACTGTAGAGAATCCAATGTAGCAATAGCAATAAAACTTCTATACTGATTTACAGTGCTTTTACAGCCCTCTCTAAGTGGTTTACAGAGTTAGCATATTACCCCCTCATTTTACCCACCTCGGAAGGATGGAAGGCTGAGTCAACCTTGAGCCTGGTGAGATCTGAACTGCCAAATTGCAGGCAGGTGGTAGTCAGCAGAAGTAGCCTGCAGTACTGCACTGTAACTACTGCGCCACCACAGCTCATTGTCAATGACAAGTAAAGCACTGCCTTCCATTCCAGAATGTATTATCTCTGCTTGCTACTGTCATAAAAATCCAAGGGAAAAACTTAAACCTCACTTAATATTGTGCTGTTTATGAAAGAATAGGAATATATATTTAAAAAAAACAAACAAACCTTGAATTTGAACAATGAACTGTTTAAATTGCTATCTTAAGAATGGTGACTGGTTGGTTGCAAAATGTGCTCAAATAATTAAAGCACCACGTTTGACAGAACTACCATTCAATATCCTTTGAGCCTAGATGTGTGAGGTTTGCAGGGATCCCTGCTTCAAGGATCCTCATTCTTATTCATAATATGTTACTGACGTGTAAGATAAAACTGGATCATCTTGATAATAATCTGCATTCTGGGACACAGGGGATTCTATTAGCATCCAAAATTCAATCCTGTCTCCAATATCTAATTAAAAGGATAAAGAGAAGGGAAGGAAAAAAAACCCCACTAGGAGATATGAAAGCAATAGAGAAGGAAGCTTATGAAATTGTAACAGGCTGGCCAAGCTGGTTATTTCTATTTGACACTTCAAGACAGATCTATAATAGAAAGTTTCTAATTCTCTTGAGTTTAGTACTCCATACTTTGCAGATTCTCCCATAAGGAGGGGTATTAGGAAGAAAGTGGGTGGGAAGCCACTTATGGGGCAAACTATCTGAATTATCCCATCTAATGATGTAGATTTATTTCCAGGAAAGTGGGCAGAAAATTGCTGTTTTAAGACGTATTAGGAACTCTAGAGATTTAGGAAGCTGCCATGTGCGCCATGGACCTTCTGAATTGTGGGAAGGCTCTTTTTCATCCCACACTAAATAGCTTATGGACCCTAGGATGTTTGATATGCATATATATGGGTTCTATCAATAAACTTATCTTTCATGGCACACAGATTCCCTCTATGAAGTGTTAACCTGCATCCCTAAATCTGATGTGCTCCAGATGTTCTGAATGACAGTTCTCACAATGCCATGTTTCATTGCCACTGAATGAAAGTGATAGGGATTCTAATAAAACCTATTAGAATGTGCAATGTTAGGGAAGACTTTTGCTAAACTTTTTGAGTTGGGTGTTGTTGTTTTTTTTGTTTTCTGTTAATTTTTCCCAGCCAGATTACTATTTGTACACATACGGATACACACGAGAATCATTAGTGGATGTCAGCAGTATCATTTCGATGCAGTGCATATTCCTTGGTCTCTCCTGTGTGTAATAGATGCAAATATTAGCTTACATATTTAGGATTTGTTTAGATGATGAGCAGCCATTTCTCCGAGTTCCTTCATCATTTAGAACCACCGTGTTTGGAAGCTACAGATCCAGACTTCACCCCCTCTAGCATACTTGATAATGGGACAAGCTATGTTTAAGCATGGTTGCATTAATATATTTTTAAGGTTGGATCCAGCAACCCATTGTTTTGCTCCCCTCCCCTCCTCCCCTAACTTTTGTCTTTTACAAACTGAAGACTGGTATCCTGACTTTTCACTCTTAAAAAGCACCAGGAGTTCATCACTGTTAGCTGCCTCAGGAATGGCCTCCCAATATCTCATCAAGGTTGATGTCTTTCATCCAATCATCATTACTAGGTTCTGTTTTCAACAAAGAATCAATGAAGTCTGGGTCGCTATTGAGTGCGGGCCCAATGTTATCCGCTTGCTGGTTCAAAAAATCAAACGCCAGATCATTGGAGGGATCTGTTCCTTGAAAAGCCCTGGTGGACATTTGGGTAGCACTTGATGAGAATTGGTTCGATGACAAGGGGTGAGGTTGTGTCATCCCCACCCTGGGTGGATTTAAGTGGGCCACCACCTCTGCCTGCAACTGAGTAGGCATTGTACTCTGGGTTTTGGGTGGCCCACCCACTTGTCCATTTAGGCTTTGGTTCATTTGGCTCGTAGGGTTTCTCATCTGGAGGGCGCTCAGTTGGTTAGGAGGCACCATGGCCCGCTGAGGGAACTGCTGAAGGGCACTTGTGCGCTGTAGTGGCTGATTTGGATAGGAGCTTCCCGGTGAGAACGTGGATCCTGAAGCCCTCTGTGTTTCCTGTTGCTTCGATCCTGCTTCTGAAGAAACCCAGTTCTGAGCTGCAGCGTTTGAACTGACCATCACGTTTGAAGGCCTTTGTGCTGAAGTCCCCTGGTTCAAGCTGAGCTTCCCTTGCTGGGAGTTAACTCCCAAGCCACTGTCATAGGTCGGCATGCTATTGCCTTGCCCAGCTGGTGCTGGCCGAGACGCTGCGGGGTTGTTTTGAGTGGTTACAATTGGGTTTAGATTTCTATGCTGTGCAACCTGGCTTACTCCGGATGGTGCCACGTTATACGCATTGGGTTGACTGCAGGGAATGTTCCCGTAGCAGCTGACATGGTGGCCTGCTGGAAGAGAAGGCATTCTGGTGCCGTGACTTGTGGACAAGAGATTTGATTGCTGTGGCAAAATGTTAGGAGTGGAAATGGGATTGGAGAAACATAGATTGGAGTTGATGCTCACAGCCGGTGATCCACCTAGGAGAAGAACAAAGTCATAATCCATCATCAGGCATAAACAAGACTCAGAAACCAAAGTACCCAACAGGACCAGTTACTTCCCTGGCTATTTTCTTATCTCCCGTTCAACATAATGACTCTTCTAGAGAAAATGAAGTATATTCTAGTGCCAATGACACTTATCTAACCATCTCATCCTCTGCTGTCCCTTTCTCCTTTTGCCTTCCGACTTTCCCAACATCAGGATCCTTTCCTATGAGACCTCTCTTCTCATTTGGTGATCAAAGTATTTGAGCTTCAGCTTCAGTATCCGTCCTTCCAAAGGACAGCCAGGATTGATTTCCTTAAGGATTGTCTTCTTCGATCTCCTTGTGGTCCAAGGGACTCTCAAGACACAACACAAAACAAGATTGTGTACAACCCAATAGACTAAGTTAAAATGGGGTTGGATATTTTATGTTTCAGCATTTTTGGAAACCCAGCAGGTTGTGTGAATTCAGCCATCACATTAAACCAGAATTTGATTTACTGCAGAATAACATTTTATGTGAACATTTTATATTTAGGAAGGAGTGCAGCGAATGAACCCAGCCGATGAGTCAAAGAAATGACAGTGAATCTTCTATTGTTCCCTGATCCTTAGTAAACTGGGATCAAGCTTGCTTACAAACCAGGCTTAGTTAACTGACCAAACTGTTAAACTTCTCCTGATTGATTTATGGAGGCACTCATTTTAATGTATTAAATTTGAAAGAGAATACATAATATTGCATCTGAATGTGATACAATATTATGATTGAAAGATGAGCCACTAGTTCAGGGGTGTCAAACTCAATTTCTTTTAGGGCCGCATCGGGGTTATGTTTGACCTCGGGGCCCCAGGGCGGATGTGGCCAGCTCGATGTTACTCATGTCAGGAGCGCCTGTAGTGGCCCGAGCACTCTGCCAGCGAAAACAGGCTCCTGAGCTCTGTTTTTGGCTGTGATGGCCTCCTGAAACCCTCTGCCAGTGAAAATGAAGCTTGGGAGAGCTGCACACGGCCCTCACGAGCTCTGTTTTTGGCTGCAATGGGGCCTCCTGCAGCTCTCTGCCACTGAAAACGGAGCTACTATGGATAATGACTAAGGATGACTGAGAATCTCTACAGACTTTTAGCTATACAATTTGGGATGTAGACCCTTTGAATGGTGTGGGAGTAGGAATGGATTTCCAGAGGAAAAACTGCAGATTACAGGAACCAGGAGCACCACTCAGGTGACCCTGAGGTCACAGATAAACCTTCAAGTGGCCTCAATGACTCTTTAAAAGGATGCAGATGACCAGCTGTCTGCAAGGAATATAAATCCTTCCATTCCCCACTATCCTGTCAGAGCTGAAGAAGCTTCTTGGATGAGAAGTGAAACATCTTCAAAGAAAAAAACAAAAAAATCCAGTTGCCTCCTGAAAAAGCACCTTGGGACGATATGAAAAAAACCATGGAGTTTCTTATCAGACACCTGCCTGGATTACACATGTCATTCGAGAGAGCTGCGGTGGCGCAGTGGTTAAAGTGCAGTACTGCGGCCTACTTCTGGTGATCACCGGCTGCCAGCAGTTTGGCAGATCGAATCTCACCAGGCTCAAGGTCGACTCAGCCTTCCATCCTTCCGAGGTCAGTAAAAATGAGGACCTAGATTGTTGGGGGCAATAGGCTGATTCTGTAAACCGCTTAGAGAGGGCTGTAAAGCACCGTGAAGCGATATATAAGTCTATTGCTGTTAGCAATTAAGTCATGCAACCGGTGCTGAATTTGTACACCAAACATCATTGAAACGAAGCAGATGTTCAGGACACCTAACATTTATCTGTTGCAACAAAAAGATTCAGGCAACTAAGGCATTTTCTAGATTAGCCAAGATGGAACATGTTGATTCAGACACAGATGGCCAACATACTATATTCTTTTGTAACAGCTGAAATTGCTTCAGAGGGTACAGTGGTTGGGCACAATGGTTCTCTCTCTTATTCCCAAGACAAAGTTTCCTTTTTTCTCTGAATTGCTCGCTATTTTTAGCTTCTTCATTCTCCCCCCCCCCCCCTTTTCTGGTCTAATTTATACCAGATGGACAGAAATTTCATTCCAATTAGTCTTCAGTGGAGAACATAACCAGACCTCAGATACCAAAAAACCCTGAGTGGTAGTGCAGAATGTGACAATTTCTGATTAATGGCCAGGACTGACAATCCATTGTGAAGAGAGAGAGGTGTCTGCTCTCTGAAAGTCAATTTTGAGGCCAGCTGGGTAATCTTTAATTCTGTTTCATGAAGAGTAGCAGTAGGATGATCATTGATACTAAATCCAGATCAGAGGACAAACGTATTTAATGAGCCATAAGGTAAATGCCCTAGTCCACAGAACCTTTTAGAAAAATGCTGGACAGTCTTTCAAATGTATAAGCATTCTCCATCAAATATACAGACAGAAAGGTTAGGGAGATTCAGAATATTGCACCCAGTTTTGGTCTCCATAATATAAAAAAAAGATGCGGAGACTCTAGAAAGAGTGCAAAGAAGAGCAACAAAGATGATTAGGGATCTGGAGAGTAAAACATACCAAGAACAATTGCAGGAATTAAGTATATCCATGAAAATAAGGACTAAGGATGACATGATAGCAGTGTTCCAATATTGGAAGGGCTGCCACAAAGAAGAGGGAGTCAAGCTATTCTCCAAAAATCCTGAAGGGAGGTCAAGAAGCAATGGATGGAAACTAATTAAGGAGAGAAACAACCTAGAGCTAAGGAAAAACTTCCTGAGAGTTAGAACAATTAATCAGTGGAATGACTTGCCTCCAGAAATTGTGAGTGGAGGTTTTTAAGAAGAGGTTGGACAACCATTTGTCTGAAATGGTATAAGATTTCCTACTTGAGGAGGAGGTTGGCCTAGAAGACCTCTAAGATCCCGTCAATGTCTTTTATTCTGTTAGATGTCTCCAAATATCTTTCCTTAAAGGCATTTTCAAATTTCTCCCTGGTGATTCGTACTAAAAAGACCATGGAAGGATTCCTGTCCTTGGGATTTAACCTTGGGATTTAATGCCAACCTAGGAAGCGAGGAAAAGTTCATATCTTTGGAGTGATGACTTAAAGACAAGATCCTCACCCAATTGTGAGTAAGTAAAATGGGAACAGCAATGTCTTTCTATCTATTTCACATGTCCTTTTTTCGCGGCTGGATGCCACGTGGTGCATCGCGCCAGTGCCGCCTCTTGTGGCAGGATGCCACTTGCCATGTCACACCGGTGCCGCCACTCATGGCAGGAGGCTGCGTGGCATGTCACGCTGGTGCTGCCGCTTTTGTGCGCACTGCCACAACATGCCACATGGCCTCCTGTTGTGAGCAATGGCACTGGTGCAACAAGCCATGCACCTCCTTCCATGAGTGGTGGCATAAAACTGGGTCTTATTTTCGGGGAAAATATACTCTAATGAATTCAAGTTTATGAACGTTCTTCTGATTCATTTATGCTTGCATCAAGGTTTATGCTAGAAATGCAGTGCCTGAAAGTAGAACATGAGACAATCAGGCTCTGTTAGCCAAATCAGCCTTTTTAAAACTTATTCAGAGACCTAAGAAACTTGAGACTCAGTTTAGATCTTCACCAAGTAAACTTTAAATGTTTTAAAGTTGAGGATCCATGAAGAATGTTTGAATCATCAGATGACTCATCACGTTAGAACTGCTCTTCATTTTTTTTGGGGAGGGGGAGCCCTTGATTTATCCAGCCACCAGGCAAATTCCAACAGAATTACTATCTTTAGACATCCTCTGATTAAGCTGATAGTAGATGTAGTGGGCTCCAAATCGTGAATCGACTTTTAAGCTGTTGGTGCAACCGCACCAATGCCGTACAATGTTCACAGATACCGCAGCAGTGGAGGGGAAAGGTCAGTGGAGGGTTCCCGAAAATCAATGTAGCTTCTGTGAGGGAAACTGAATGCTGGTTTGTTTGGGGTAGGGAAAAGGCTTCGGGAAAGATGTAAGGGACAAAGGGGGCGTTTGTGTTTCCAATGGATGAAAACAAAGGAAAGTTTAGGAGGAAGGAAGTTTGAGAGACCAGGGAGATGAGAAAACAGGAAGAAAACAGAAGGAACTCTCACATAAAACTTGGATAGAAGGAAGCCCTAAAGCGATGCTCAGGAGGAAAGAGCCACCTGTCCCACACTTAAAATGAGTCAAATCTTTGTCTGAAGGTGGCTTGTTTGCTTTTATATGCATGCTTACCAGAATATTGGTGTGTTTGCTGCACATTGACTTGTCCCCTTCTTTGGTCCTTATAATCCGGTGGTGGTCTTGTAAGGTGTCTATTCAGTTGATCTTGAGGGGTTGCTTTCTCCTACAGGAGGGAGAAAAAGAGAAAAGCATTGCTATTTATTTATTATTCTGAACGTCTGAAAAGAAATCACCTGACAGCATATACATATACTAGCTGAACGCACGTGCTTCACTATGAAACTATGTGATCAGGCTTGATAAATTGACACTTAAAGCCTAAAACTTAATGTAGAATGTGCAACTCCGTAGCAGCAGAGCATGTTAATATAAGACAACTGGCAGTTGGAACAGAGGGGGAGGGTGAGCGGGAGTGGAATGTCCCAGCCTGCAGGCCAGATGTGTGATGCGCCAGCCACATCCTCGCCCGATTTAGCAAAGGGGTAGAGCATGTTAATATAAGGCAACTGGCAGTTGGAACAGAGTCCTTTTCAGGTGGGGCGGGGGAATAGAATGTCTAGCTCCTTAGCATCAGAGCATATATATAGCATGAATATAATACTGCATGAATATAATAGAGCATGAATATAATACTGTATATGAAATACTAATGTTCTGATGGTCATTTCGAAAAATCCTTTCTTAGCGAGCACCTAGAAGCCAAGAGGAACATATGTGCCAAATTTCAAGTTTGTAGGCTTTACAATTCTGAAGATTTTGTGATGAGTGAGTAGTATTTGGCTTATATATATATATAGATATAGATATAGATTCAAAGATGCGTTCTCAAAGGATATCCTATTCTACTGATGCAACAGAGGAGAAGCAGGTGGGGCGCTGTGGGATATTTGTTAGAACAAACTTCTCCAGCTTGATGTCCCTCAGAGAGGTTGTAATTAATTTTGGAAACTAAATTCTCAACAATGGAGCACAACAGGCTGGTGAAGCTGGTAGAAATAACTGTAATTTCAGGTTATGAAATATGGAGACCCCACAGATCCAATGGAATGTTTGTATATTGTTTGGGATGAGAACAAATATTAAGAGGAATAGAATGCAATAAAGAATGCAAATGACCAGCTGTCTGCAAGGAGTATAAATCCTTCCGTTCCCCACCACCCAGTCAGAGCTGAAGAAGCTTCTCAGATGAGAAGCGAAATGTCTTCAAAGAAAAACCAGAAAGTCCAGTTGTCTCTTAAAAAAAAGCACCTTTGGGACGATATATCTGGTAGTTCTAAGAAAAGGCTATAAATTAATGCCAGTGACTTAAATGATCTGGATGGAGTAATAACGTCTTTCTCATGCCTCACTCTTCCTGCAAAAGAAAAGCATTTCCAGTCCAATTGGGCAGTTCTGGAAAGCACACCAAATTTTGCCTGAAGGGTGTGTGTGTATGCGCGTATGTACGTGATCCTTGTTTGTCGGCTGCCTATGCTAAAAAGAAAAAGGTACTTGTTGCACTGTATCAACTCTGTATTAACAATATTATGATTGCAGACAAGAGTGGGAAATTTGTATTTTCATCCCCAAGAACAGCAGGTTACAAAGCTCTGTAATTATTATTATTGGTAGTCCTCAACTTATGATCATAATGCAGCTTGGAATTTCTATCATAAACCATGATGGTCATAAGTCAAGGCACCAATTTGACCAGACCTGATTTTATGACTTTTTTGCAGTGATCTTTAACCAAAGCAATTTATTACTATGGGTGTTTTTTCCAGAAACCTGCAAAAAATAGCACTAGCAGTTAGATCTATATGCTGCTTCACGGTGCTTTACAGCCCTCTCTAAGTGGTTTACAGAGTCAGCATCTTGCACCAAACAATCTGGGTCCTCATTTTACCAATCTTGATAGGATGGGAGGCTGCGTCAACCTTGAGCCGGTCAGAATCGAACTCCGGGCAGTGAGCAGTGAATTAGCCTGCAATAATGCATTTTAACCACTGTACTACAATGTCATAAATCTCAGTCATGTGACTGTGGATGGCAACAACCAGTCGCAAATGTGAGGCAGTGGGCAAGTGCCCAAAATGTGTTTAATGAGGGGATATGTGCAACTGTCAGAATTCCGGAACTGGGTTTAAGTGCCTTGTGGGAGAGGGGTGGTGGAGTCTATTGTAACTTTGAACAGTTCCTAAGTGAGGACTACCTGCTGTTCCATGAAACATAAAGTGTTAAGCTATGATTCATCTGAAACAAACGAACTGTTGTGGTCTGCCAGCAGCCTGCGGAGCTGGTATGGAGTCGGACAGTGAGGAGGCTGGGGAGGTACATGGGCCAGTCCTGAAGTCTGGGGAAGGTCCAGATGACGACTCTGCATCGGAGGCAGAGATGGGGCCAGGGACATCTGGGAGTAATGTGCAGACTCCGGAGCCCCCAAAGTTGGACAGTGGAGAGGCAGAGGAACAGGAGGAGCCTGTTCCTAGTGCATGCATGCAAAGAGCTGCCAGAAGGCAAGAGCAGCTAAAGCAAAAAGGATGACTCGGGAGTAAGGCCAGGAGATGATTGGCCCCTCCCATAAGGCTTAAAAGAGAAACAAAGGCACTTGGGCCTTTTGCAGGAAAGCAATGTTGCTAACTCTGTTTCCAGGCGGCATCTCTTGTTTATTTCTGAACTTCGTGGGGCTTTGTCAAGTAAGGCCTTTGACAGGGTGTTAAAGAAGATAAAGGTTGGAGATTATTCCGAAAGACTTCTTCTGAAGGATTTTTTTTGCAACTAATTGAGACTCAGCTGGGAATGAAAGTAATTCTCAGCTGTTACAATAAAATAGGTTTTATTGTAACCTATTTGTGTATTGTAATGACTCAGTAAGCCTAGATCACAACACAAACAAATATATGAGGAGGGTAAGGAAATGTACAATTCTGAAACTCATAATGCATAAGCCTAGTGGACCATCTTCATTCTACAATGACTTCAAGGTTTCAGAGAACCTTCTCAGCATCTGCTCCTGACCTTGCTAATTAGAGGAGCCACCTGGAACCTATGATGCTCCCCATGGAAAAGACATGTTCAAACTTTGTGCTCTTGTTTCAGAAGCAGACGTATGGATTCTGCAGAACTCCTAGGCCTAGTGAGTGCAATTTAGATTGGCCACCAAACTTCTCAAGAGCCGAACAATTCCAAACGAGTCGAGCAGTTCTTTCCTCACATTTCTTTTTTGGACCCTAGGAGGTTGTTTTACTGTATTTCCCTGAAAATAGAACCTATCCTGAAAATAAGCCCTAGTTAAGATCCTGCCCACTCCGTCCCACTGTCTGGTTGTACAAGGTAGGGTGAGGCGCATGCATAAAAATCAAGCTAGGGTGGGGGGGGAGGTGAGCTGCCCCACGCACCATGCATCCGTTTATCTTAGGACCACTGCAGCCAGGACTCCCATGCCCCAACACCTGTCGCGCTGCTGCCCAACTTTTTCTGCAGCTACTAGCAGCTGCTCGTGGCCGGATGCCACGTGGTGCATCGCACCAGTGCTGCCGCTTGCAACAGGATGCCAGGTGCCGTGTCACACCAGTGCTGCTGGTGTGGCAGGAGGCAGCATGGCACGTCGCCCCAGTGCTGCCGCTTTCGTGCACAATGCCACAACATGCCACACAGCCTCCTGTTGTAAGCGGTGGCACTAGCACGACTAGCCATGCAGCGTCCTGCTGTAAGTGGCGGCACCAGCGCAATGCACCACGTGATGCCTGGCCGTGAGCGGTCACAGAAAAAATGGGGCTGCGGTGTGACAAGTGTCGGGGAGTGGGAGGCCTTTCCTTCCTTTCGTAAGGAAAGCGGGTAAGACATCCCCTGAAAATAAGACCTGGTGCTTATTTTGGGGGCCCAAAAGAAAATAAGACTGGGTCTTATTTTCGGGGTATATAGAGCTAAAATAGAAAACTGTGATATTTACTGCTTCAGTTAGTATTTGGTGCTGCTGCTGCTGCTGCTGCTGCTGCTGAAGGAGGAACTGTTGTTTCAGCTGCTGATTCAGTAATGCTTGTGGCGATGAGTTGATGTAGTTGGTTCCAGTGTTTGCATTTGTGCACGAGGCAGATCCTGGGTTGGTGCCTCCACTTTGACTCAAGACGGTATGTTGATTCTGGAAAAGGAAAAAAAAAAAAAAAGGAAGGATGGGATGGGATGAATCAAAAGAGATGCAAAGGTGCACACAAGCAAAAATGGAAAAGGGAGCATCACCTTCTCTATCTTCTTGGAAAGTGATGAAAACAAAGATCCTTCTGTTATATGTCTGCTGGAAGAACTTGACCAAAGCATAGTTTGAAAAAAAAAAAGTGCCTATCGTTGCATGTGAACTAAAAATCTTGAAGCTCAAAATCTCAAAGAAATAGCAATAGCATTTAAATTTATATTCTGCTTCACGGTGCTTTACAGCCATCTCTAAGCAATTTACGGAGTCAGCTTATGGCCACCAACAATCTGGGTCCTCATTTTACCAACCTTGGACGGATGGAAGGCTGAGTCGACCTTAAGCCTGGTGAGATTCGATCATCTTGAGATGGTCAGGATCGAACTGCTGGCAGTCGAATGAATTGTCCTGGGAACTCTGAGGAACTATACTATCATAGTAGCTAGTAGTATGATAATGGAACACATCTGCATCAGGGGTGAAATGCAGCAGGTTCTGACAGGTTCTGGGGAAATTTTGAGTAGTTTGGAGAACCGGCAAATACGACCTCTGGCTGGCCCCAGAATGGGGTGGGAATGGAGATTTTGCAGTATCCTTCCCTTGCCATGCCCACCAAGCCACGCCCACAGAATCGGTAGTAAAATAATTTGGATTTCACGACTGATCTGCACATATAATAATGCAGCTATAATATTTTATTCCTTTGTTCTTCTGTTTTGGGATGGGAGGGACATACTACTTTTCTATCAGTTAACCCCATTTTCACTTGATCTCATTATAGGTCGACATGTTTTATCGCTCTATAAACATTTACCACATTTTTATATGGGGGGGGGAAGAGGTGGGTTTCACATAATTTTATCACCGGTTCGCCGCACACCGAAAATGAGAGTGTGTGTGTGCGCATGCTCGCTTCGCTCGTGCAGCCTTTTGTACATGCATGTGGCCTTCTGTGCATGCACATGTCTTGCACATATGTGCACGGCTTAGAAAACGTGGCTAAATAGGACAACATAGCACCAGAGCAGGTGGACGGGCGCACCTGTAGGTCACCACTACTGGTTCACCTGAAACGGCTGAATACCATCACTGGTGGTGGAACAAGCAAAACAGTAGCTCTGATCTTGGACATGAAGGCAACTGAGTTTAATGGCCAATTCCATCAGCGGTAGAATAGAATAGAATAGAATAGAGTAGAGTAGAGTAGAGTAGAGTAGAGTAGAGTAGAGTAGAGTAGAGTAGAGTAGAATAGATCATCTGATCATAGAATAGAGTAGAGTAGAGTAGAGTAGAGTAGAGTAGAGTAGAATAGGTCATCTGATCATAGAATAGAATAGAGTAGAGTAGAGTAGAATAGATCATCTGATCATAGAATAGAATAGAGTAGAGTAGAGTAGAGTAGAGTAGAGTAGGTCATCTGATCATAGAATAGAATAGAGTAGAGTAGAGTAGAGTAGAGTAGGGTAGAGTACAGTACAGTAGAATAGAATAGAATAGAATAGAGTAGAGTAGAGTAGAGTAGAGTAGAGTAGAGTAGAGTAGAATAGATCATCTGATCATAGAATAGAATAGAGTAGAGTAGAGTAGAGTAGAGTAGAGTAGAGTAGAGTAGGTCATCTGATCATAGAATAGGATAGAGTAGAGTAGAGTAGAGTAGGGTAGAGTACAGTAGAATAGAATAGAATAGAATAGAATAGAATAGAATAGAATAGAATAGGTTATCTGATCATAGAACAGAATAGAATAGAATAGAATAACAGAGCTGGACCTTATTTGACCTCAAGACATATTTTCTTCCACATGCAGGTTTGTCGATCACACATTTTGTTATATTAAATACTGCTTTGAAAAGCTCAAACTGAAAAAAAACACCCTACTCAGTCAATCGGTCGATTGGTTGGTCAGTCAATAAATCATTTATCTCATTCATCCCTGAAGTAAATTACGCACGTGAAAATTTGGGCAACCCGCCACAGTAAGGAAATGGGGAAAAAAACCTTTGCACAAATTGCAATGGGTGGCCCCTCTCTTATTTACAGAGGTAAAAAAAAAGAGAAGGTTAATGGAGCCAATGCATCTCTGATATACGATGTCTTCTTCAAATGTTGTTTTTATATCGAGTATTTAAGCTTTCTATCTTCCTACAAGGTACGACGCACTGTCTTCTCTTTGGTTCTATTTATTTGCATAATGAAGGTTGGAAAAAAAGAATCAGAAATTGTAGGGACATATGTCTCCCTCTGTGTGTAATCAGAATGGTTGACTTCTATCTTTTTTACACACCATTGTGGCCAAGAAACAAAAACCAAGGACTGGATGATGTATTTAACCTGATGTAAACTGTGGCTAGGAATTTCCACGTTCCCATCAAATTCTAGGAAACTGCCAAGACCAGAGCTTCACATTAAACTATCCGCTCACCCAGGAAGTTTTAATTTAGTTCCTGCCCATTGCTCTTTCTGAATTCCGGTCACTCATTATTTATTTTATGTGTGGGTAAGCATTATTGCTCAATTCTTCTGTCAAAAAGCTAATTAGGGCAGTTTATGAGAATGTAAAACAAAGCAATATAATCTGGGAGCAAATCACCAATCAAACGGTGCAGCCAAGGGCTTAAAAAACCTTTTCACAAAGACCCAAAAAGCAGTTGGAAAAGATAAGGTAAAGTTTCCTCTGAGTCTCAGAGGTGCTTTTTTTTTATCCCAAAAGGCAACAGGTCTTTCTTGGTGTTTTTCTTTGGAGGCTTTCACTTCAAAGAAAACACTAAGAAAGTCCCGTTGCCTTTTGAAAAAAGCACCTTTAAGCAGGGGTGGGTTCTACTTACCATTACTACCGGTTTGCAACAGGGCTGTGCTCTTGTGCGCATGTACAGAAGCGTTTCGATAACATCGGGGTCAGTGGGTGGAGCCTCCCACCAGTTTTAGAACCGGTGCGAACCGGGGGCAACCCACCACTGCCTTTAAGGCAACCATGACCTGGATGATTGAGAATCTCCACAGACATCTCCTCTGAGTCCAACTTGACCCTTGACAACTACATGAACATAGCCATAGTTTTCTTGGCAACAATACACAAATGGCTTGACACGGCCACCTCCTGGGATTTTTCCCCCTCCCAACTTTTCGGCCTAGTGTACTGTGCTGAGACTTCCTAGTTGGATTTCTAATCAAATACTAACCATTTACAATCCTGCTTAGCTTTTTTAACATCAGCCAAACAATCTTAATTGTTTGCTTAAAGTAGGGGTGTCAAACTGGCGGCCCGCAGGCTGGGTGAGTCATATGCAGGCCATGCCCAACCCATCTCCGCGAAGGGAGAAAACATTGTGATACATCATATGACGGCAACATGATGGGGCGCATTTGACACCTGTGGCTTAAACTATGTCAAAATATGGACTAGGTGGACATTCTCACCACTACAGTTAAGAAAGTCTATATTTATTATTTGATTTATGTCATCTGAAGACAGAGCACTTAAAGTAAAAGGAAGATCTCATCCATCTTCCCCAGTGATATTAACGCCACTTTTGGTCTATAGCAGATCAACAAGCCAACCTAATTCTAACTCTAACCCTAACATCATTGTGAAGTGTTCCTCAGAACAAGGCATTGAGATGTTCACGGTCCTCTCTCTCTGTCAATGACTACTTCAGCTTCAACCACAACAATACATGAACACACAATAGATGCAAACTTAAAGTGAACTGCTCCAAACTCAATTGCAGAAAATATGACTTCAGCAACAGAGTGGTCAATGCCTGGAATGCACTATCAAACTCTGTGGCTTCATCCCCAAACCCCAAAAATTTTAACCTAAGACTGTCTACTGTTGACCTCATCTCATTCCTAAGAGGTCTGTAAGGGGCATGCATAAGAGCACCAACGTGCCTACTATCCCTGTCCAAATGTTCCCTTTAATTGTATTCATTTTATGTATTCAATTCATGCATATACTTATATATATTATCTAATACGTACTCAACAAATAAAATAAATAAAATAAATAAATACTAATAATTAAAGTATAACGGTCAGCTCTCGGATAGATAAAAATTCAGAACATGATTAAGCAACCAGATGTTTAGTGTTATTTGAAAACATGGCCAGCTTACAGACACAAACGTCAATTATAAACAAGTTAGAAAGCATTAGAACCAAAGCAGATTCTTAAAAAACTATATTTGTTATATTTTTCCATTAAGAAAATTGCTCATTTATTCCTTTTTTTGGGGGGGTTTTGAACCAATTAAAACCAAGTTGCCAATCCCTAAAACCACAGGTCTTCTTATCCTGTGGCTGCCAATTTTACTCAGTAACATCTGATGAGGAATGTGGTCAAATACTTTTGAAAATCTACACATCCCATGTGGATAGGGGCACCTCCATCTACACATTTTTAACATTCCTCAGAAATCTACAAGATTGGGGAGGTAGGATTTGCCTTTGTGGAATTCACACTGAATTTCCTTCAGTGAAACCTGTTCCTTTATATGCCTTTAAAATAAATGTTTTCTGCCAATTTCCCTGGAACAGACATTATGCTGAGTAGCCTATAATTTCTCTGATCTCTTTTTTTAAAATATTGATGTCTCATTGGCTATCTTTGAGGGGGTGGAGTGGGGACAGTTTAAAAAGATTGACCAGAAGATCACATTTCACATTTCTGTGTTTTAATAACCCTCTGCGGATGTCTTTGGGACTCCGTGATTTGTTACCAAGTAGTCTTTCAAGATGTCCTACATCTTCTTTTGTTACCTCAGTCAATTTGCTTTAGTTCAGATTTCTTCTCTGAAAAGTCAGTGCAGGCTCATCTGTCTTGTATCGTCTGTAATAAAGACAGATACCCAGAATTCATGCCATTTTTTTCCGGGTCTCCTCCTCTTCATTCAAGATTCTTTTCCTACATTATCTAACAAACCAACACTTTCCTTGGCTAGTTTTCTCTTTCAAATAACTTTAAAGAAGTTCTAATAAGTGTTCTAGTTTGAGGATTACATAGATGGAAAAGGAGCATTGAAAAAAATTACATGGATAACCCAGACTTGAAATTCTGGGCTTGGACAATCTGGAACTGTGCCGCCTGCGATCTAAGCATAGTACCCAAAATTGTCTGCTACAACGTCTTACCTATCAACAACTTCTTCAGCTTCAGCCACAATAATACACGGGCAAACAATCAATACAAACTCAAGGTAAACCACTCCAAACTCGATTGCAGAAATTATGACTTCAGCAACAGAGTGGCCAACGCCTGGAATGTTCTATCTGACTCCGGTGTTACAGCCTTAAACCCCCACAGCTTCAATCTTAAACTGTCTACCGTGGACCTCACTCCATTCCTAAGAGGTCGATAAAGGGGGCGTGCATAAGCACATCAGCGTGCCTACCATCCTTATCTTTCTGTCCTTATTTACCTGTCCTTACTTCCTTTCTTTATGTTTATACCTATACCCGCTGTCTTGTACATATTTTGACAAACAAAATAAACAAAATAAATAAAATTAAATAAACCCCATGATGGCCCTTAACTACATATTGACAAAGGGGGTCTCTTAACTATATTGACAAAGGGGGTCTCTACCATGGAGGAATTCAAATTTTTAAACTACTGGTTCTGTGGGCGTGGCTTGGTAGGCATGGTAGGGGAAGGATACGGCAAGATCTCCATTCCCATCCCACTCCAGGGGAAGGATATTGCAAAATCCCCATTCCCCTCCCCACTCCTGGGGGAACGATATTACAAAATCTCCATTCCCACCCCACTCTGGGGCCAGCCAGAGGTGGTATTTGCCGGTTCTCCGAACTACTCAAAATTTCTGCTACCGGTTCTCCAGAACCTGTCAGAACCTGCTGAATAGCACCCCTGGTCTCTACCTCTTTAACCCAAAGATTTTCAACAGTTCTATGGGTCAGAAAGAAGCCCTTTCCCCTATGTTTCCTTGAAACCACATTGCAGGAAGGGACAGATTCTCTCTTGGGCCACCGATCAGCTCCTGTGGTCTTGCGGCAACTTCAACTTAACCAACAATCAAAGTTTTTTTTTAACATGAACAAAGGCCAACAGTGATTTGTGTCTAATTTGTTTCTTCATGTGCTCAGTGTAGTCTCCTGCTGAGCCAGTCTGGAATATTTCCTGTCTGGGCTATGAGTGCTCATGGGTGATCAGACAGGGCAGTTTTCTTAAATATAATGTCTCCAAGCACAGATGTTGGAATCCGATAGGTCAATGTTTCTCAGCCTCAAGTGAATTTTAGATGCTGGCTGGAGAATCCTGGGAATTGAAGTCCACACATCTCGAAGTTGCCAAGGTTGACAAACACTGCTCTCTTCTGTTGGGTGTACAATATTTTATATGGATTGACGCAAAGAGGAAAATATGAGAGCCCTGGTTATTGAGAGTGTGTAGGTGTGAATGCCCGTATATCCGTGCGCAACTGACAAACCTCTTTGTCATCCTTGCTATGTAAAAATTCTTCCGGGGAGGCCAAAGAAAATGTACTTTATAATTGTTTTTCATTCTTTCTTAGGCTGTCAGAAAATTATCTCCTTCTACCTTACAGCAAATAATTTTTTTTTAAAAAAAGACTGATTTAATACAGGTTGCTGATTGTACTCCCTGGAAAGATTTGGAAATATTATTCCTCTTTTCTGCCTCCCCCTTTTCATTCACTCAAACCACAGCTATGCATGTCAGAACTTTCTCATTCTTTTCATGCTTAGGGTCTGACAATAATATCCTATCCTCATATTGCCTTGGAGCAGTCAACCTCAATTTATCCCCCTTTCCCAGCTGGAGAGCCATTCGTACGGGGAGAAAACCATTCAGAACAACAATGCCTGGAACATTTAAACTATTTCTTTAGCCTTTGCGTCAAATGCCTCCTCCCCACCCCCCTTGCGTTAAAACATGTTCTGTTTATCTTGGTTTCTTGCAGAAGTCACAAATGCCTGGAATTGGGAATCGGGATAAACCATAAAGCAGACATGGATTATTTTAGCAGGCAAAGAGAGCTGTTTGGGAGTTTCAGCTGAGGTGTGCAGCTACTGTTGGCTCAAAGACTGGAGGCTAAAACATACGAAGAACAGTTGCCAGAATTGGATATGTCTAATTTAATGAAAAGAAGGGCTAGGGGTGGCATGATAGCAGTCTTTCAATATCTATGAGGCTGCCACAAAGAAGAGAGGGTCAACCTCTTCTCCAAAGCACCGGAAGGCAGAACAAGAAGCAATGGATGGGAACTAATGAAGGAGAGAACCAACTTAGAAATAAGGAAAAAATTCCTGACGGTAAAACAATTAATCGGTGGAATGATTTGCCTCCTGATGTCGTGGGTGCTCCATCACTGGTGGTTTTAAAGAAGAGATTGGACAACCATTTGTCTGAAATAGTATAAGGTCTCTGTCAAAGTGTTTACAGCGTGACTACTATTTTGAGACAACCCAGGAGCAAAATACAGTACACAGAGGTTTGTCTTACAAACAGTGGTTTATATACAAGACTTCTATATACGTGGTAGGCACATACCAGACAAGCAATCAGTCTTTTCCAACTCTACATGGAGAACTACAATGCAGATACACGAGGAGAGAGAGAGAGAGTGAGATATGAGGAGAGAGAGAGAGATGCCCTCTAATGGCCTCCCTTATATAGACAGCTTCTTAAAGTGGCAGTAACCCTGCTGACTCATTCTCATTTCATCATCATCTCAGTTTATAGCCTTATAGCAGCTGGTCAGCTTTAAATCATCATTATCTTAACAGTCTCCTGCTTGAACAGGGGGTTGGACGAGAAGAACTCCAAGGTCTCTTTTAACTCTTTTATTCTGTTAAGACTATATCAGACATAAGAAAGTTTGTGCTCCAAAACTAAATGGGGGGCCAGGGTTCCAAGTGGAATTTGGGGACTTGGTATAAAATAGAAAGTGTATTAGACATGGGTTACTAAAGCAAGAAAACTACTAAGTGACAGGAAAGAATTAAAGCTCTCCACAACTCTCTGCTATCATCTAACAATTTAGATAATAATAATAATAATAATAATAATAATAATAATAATAATAATGATGATGATGATGATGATGATGATGGCGGCAAAGCTAGACACCATACTAAAAAGCAGAGACCTCATCCTGCCAGCAAAAGTGCGTATAGTCAAGGCTATGGTTTTCCCAGTTGCAATGTATGGATGTGAAAGTTGGACCATAAGAAAGGCTGAGCGTTAAAGAATTGAGGCCTTTGAACTATGGTGCTGGAGAAGATTCCTGCAAGTCCCTTGGACTGCTAGGCGATCAAACCAGTCAGTCCTAGAGGAGATCAACCCTGACTGCTCTTTAGAAGATCAGAAACTCCTAATGAGAAGGAAGGACTCACTGAAGAAGAGCCTAATGCTGGGAAAGACTGAGGGTAAAAGAAGAAGGAAACGGCAGAGAATGAGGTGGCTGGATGGAGTCACTGAAGCAATAGGCGTGAGCTTAAATGGACTCCCGAAGATGGTAGAGGACAGGAAGGCCTGGAGGAATGTTGTCCATGGGATTGCATGGGTTGTAACTAACAACAACAATTTAGCCGGAATTCTCACAAAGGCAGAAATGGGTGCTTTATTTTTTCCTTCTTAAAATCTCAAAATGGTTCGACTATTTTTCCTATACATATTTTGGGAGATCTAGTAGTATATAGGAGGTGCTGGTATTTTGTAAGTGGTCCATGTACTCCCTTCTTTGCATCCCAATCTCAATTTGTAGATATTTCATTACCCAACTACTGTAGGCAACTTCATCATCATTGTTTCTGCTTTTCACACTATGGACTGTGAAAAGCAGAAACAGTGATGATGAAGTTGCCTACAGTAGTTGGGTAATGAAACATCTACAAGAAGCCAATCAAGTTCTGAGAACACCAAGGACTCCACAATCTTTCTAATTTTTGCTGGAACGATCCATACAAAAGCCAGCCAGCAAAGATGGGAAGGACAAGAAGGAGAAAGATGGCCATCAGGTCTTGCTGTGGTCATCCTCTGAACTGAACACTGACTTGGCCTGCTGCCAGCCCAGACTAGAATGGGACCAGCATGGAAGATAAACAGTAGAACTGCCCTTTCGCTGAAACAGAAGCAAACAAATCATCTAGTGTTTTTTTGTGTATGTGCGATGAACAAATAGAATCTCTGGAGTGACTAGGACACTGTCCTGCTTCTCCCTTTTCTTTGGAAAAAGGGGTCTCTCAAAATATACAAGGCATAAAAAGAATCAAATATGAAAGCATATTTAGAAATAAACATTACATTTATACATCAAGGAGCCAAAACAAAGATACGCAACAATGCACAATTAAGAATGTAAATGGTCTAGGTTTGACATAGGATCATTTTCATGGAGATGTTGCAAGGGTCGACATGACCAACCCAGTTATCTGCAACTGGGAAAAAATGAACGTAAAATCAGTCCTTTCCACATAAGGTTTGCACGACACTCCTACAATTGATCTGAGCCAGCCTTGTGCTACAGCTGCCCAAAAAGCCAACACAGTTCTAGGCTGCATTAACAGAGGGATAGAATCAAGATCAAGTGAAGTGTTAATGCTACTTTATAATGCCCTTGGTAAGGCCACACTTGGAATACTGCATCCTATTTTGGTCACCACAATGTAAACAAGATGTGGAGACTCTAGAAAGAGCGCAGAGAAGAGCAACAAAGATGATTAGGGGACTGGAGGCTAAAACGTATGAAGAACGGTTGCAGGAACTGGGTATGTCTAGTTTGATGAAGAGAAGGACTACAGGTGACATAATGGCAGGGTTCTGATATCTCAGGGGTTGCCACAAAAAAAAGGGAGTCGAGCTATTCTCCAAAGCACCTGAAGGCAGGACAAGAAGCAATGGGTGGAAACTAATCAAGGAGAAAAGCAACTTAGAACTAAGGAGAAATTTCCTGACAGTTAGAACAATTCATCAGTGGAACAACCTGCCTCCAGAAGTTGTGAATTCTCCAACACTGGAAGTTTTTAAGAAGAGATTGGACAACCATTTGCCTTAAATGGTACAGGGGGTTGGACTAGAAGACCTCCAAGGCCCCTTCCAACTCTATAATTCTATTCTATTCTATTTTTCTTTGATCTCTGCCCCTGGGATTCCATCCGACCATTTCTGTTGAGCAACCAAACCAATTTTCTTCTGACCCCAACTCTCCCAAAATTTACATTTAAAACATCTTCAACTTAGTGATTTGACTTAGTTGAGCTTCATGTGGCTGGGCTGCTTTCCCATTGGTCAGAATTCTAGATAATCCTTGACTCTGGCTCCATAACACTCCCTTCTCTTTTCAGCTACAATGATATCGTAGCATCACGGTGTCCTTGACTGGCTTATGGGGATTTCCCCAATTACTCCAGCAGTTTTGGAGTCTACCCCTTTGCTGTGAGTCAGTGTGGTGTGGAAAGGAAGGGAGGAGACAGGAAACTGTCAGAAGGCTGATAGCTATTCTATCCCTAGTCTGATGGAGGGTGTACAGGTTAGTTCTAGCTACTTCTGTGACAGTTGCAGTTAGGGCAATCATAAAGCATTGCACAAAAAACACTGGAAGGAGATACTGGGCCCATTGGAAGTATCTTCTCTTAAAAATCTAGATCTTGTCCAAAACTGCCAAGCATCTGAATTTAGATCACTGACCACAGCAGGGGTGAAATGTAAAATTTGTTACTACCGGTTCTGTGGGTGTGGCTTGGGGGTGGTGGGGTTTAATGTGACTGGGGTGGGCGTGGCCAAAAAAGCATTTTTTCTAATGCTTTGAAAAGCCTCTGCTGATCAGGCAACTCAGCTGGGATCGTCAGAGACTTTTCAAAGCATTTTTTTTACCACCTCTTCGGCCAAGAGGTTGCAGAAAATAATGCTTTGAAAAGCCTCTGACAATCCCAGCTGAGCCGCGATCGTCAGAGGCTTTTTTTTTTAAAAGCATTTTTTCGTCAGAAGAGGTTGTAGAAAAAATGCTTTTAAAAGTAAAAAAAAAAAGCCTCTGATGATCGTGCGGCTCAGCTGGGCATGGTGGGGGGGGGGGGGGGCGGGAGGTGCAGGGATTTTTGCTACCGGTTCTCTGAACCACCTGCCACTATCGCTACCAGATCCGGCGATCCGGTCCGAACCGGGAGCATTTCAACCCTGGACTACAGGGATGCTACAATGGTTATAAGTGTGAAAAAACAGTCATAAGTCCCATTTGTCAATGGCGTTGTAACTGCAGTCAGTAAATGAACTGTTGTAAGCCGAGGACTACCCATTGTGCAAGATCAGAAGAAGTGGAGACACCTGGCCCATAGAACCACCAAGAGCCAGACATGACTGAATGGACAACATCCTCATCAGCTGTCATGAGACAGGTTGCACACGCTCAAACCTTTCAGTTTGGGTGTGCGCATGTGCTCACATGCTAGCCTGATTCCTATAACATTTTAGCATTTTAGAGTTGTATTTTAAATATGAAGTTAGTTTTTAAATTTTATGGCCACTTATATTATTATTTTATGAAAATTTTAACTTTTGTATGTTTGTTCTTAATTGGCTGTACACCGCCCTGAGTCCACAAGGAGAAGGGCGGTATATAAATTCAAATAAACTAAACTAAACTAAACATGCAGTTTGGGCATTCAGTGTCTAAAAGATTCTCCATCACTGCCCTATTTGATTAATAATCTTCAAAGTTTCCAAACCAGTTAATACAACTTTACTCTGTAAACAGCTTGAAGATAAGCTGGTGATTATCAGAAGCCATTATGCATTTGTCTCGAAGAAATCTTGCCTGAGTAATCTTATCTCACTTTCTGATGAAATTCCTGAAAACATTGCGGGAATGTTGTAGACATTAGACAATGCGTCCTGATTTCAGCAAAGCAGTTGACAAAAAACTCATCACATGCTGATTAGCAATCTAGCTAGGGAGCAGAAGGATAGCATGACAATGAAGGGGATGCAGAACTGGCTTGGAAACCTTACTCAAAGAGCACTCATAAGTGGTTTCTCCTCAAACAGGGAAAAATATATCCAGAACAGTGGTAAATTTTTTTACTACCGGTTCTGTGGGTGTGGCATGGCTTGGTGGGAGTGGCAGGAGAAGGTTACTGCAAAATCCCCATTTCCTCCCAATCAGCTGGGACTTGGGAGGCAGAGAATGGATGGGGGCAGGGCCAGTCATAATATTTACTACCGGTTCTCCGAACTACTCAAAATTTCCGCTAACAGTTCTGCAGAACTGGTCAGAACCTGCTGAAACCCACTTCTGATCCAGAAGTAAGTTATTACACCAAGACGATATTAGTGTAAGTCAAGTGTTTCTCAACCTTAGCAGATTTAAGGGGTGTGGACTTCAACTCTCAGAATCCCCAAAGCACACCAATGGATAGCAATGGACAGCATGCTGGCTGGGGAATACTGGGAGCTGAAGTCCACACCTCTTCAAAGCCACCAAGGTTGAAAAATACTGGTGTTAAATTATTACAGCTGTGGTGGCGCAGTGGTTAGAATGCAGTATTGCAGGCTAATTCTGCCAACTTCCAGGAGTTCGATCCTGACCGGTTCAAGGTTGACTCAGTCATTCATCCTTCCGAGGTGGGTAAAATGAGGAACCAGATTGTTGGGGGCAATAATATGTAAACCATTTAGAGAGGGCTGTAAAACACTATGAGGTGGTAGGTATATAAGTCTTAAGTGCAATTGTTAAGGAAATGGTCTTGGAAACCAACCTGGTCCTGTAGCTTCCTTCCAGACTAGGAACTGGGTTGACTGGGAACATATATGAGAAGAGCCAGACACATCTTCCCTCAGAGTTAGGGCTTATGGTCACTGCTACATCAATCCACTTTCCTGCCATCCTTGAGTGGAAAGGATATTGCTAGAAATTGTGCTATCCCCCTTAATTTATGCTTCTGGTATCATTGCAATGAAGTTGGGCAGTGTTGCCTTCCCATTATTTTTTTTTTAACTTGATTTATATGCCGCCCTTCTCCGGAGACTCAGGGCGGCTTACAATGCGTTAAGCAATAGCCTTCATACTTTTGTATATTTTACAAAGTCAGCTTATTGCCCTCACAAACTGGGTCCTCAATTTACCTACCTTAGAAAGGATGGAAGGCTGAGTCAACCATGAGCCTGGTGAGATTCGAACTTACTAATTGCAGACAGCTGGAGTTAAATCACAATGCATTAGTCTGCTGAGCTATCCAGGCTCTTAAGAATTGCTCTTCTTAATACAAGGCAGTGAAGAATTAGAGTCCATGACTTCATTGTTATTACAGGTAATCCTCAAATTACAACCACAACTGAGTCCAAATTTCCTGCTGCTAAACAAGATCGTTGTTAAGCGAGTTTCGCCTCCTTTTAACGACCTTCCTTGCTGCAACTGTTAAGCGATTGGCTACAGTTGTTATGCGAATCTGGCTTCTTCCTTGACTTTGTGCGTCAGAAGGTCACAAAAGGACACTGCAACCGTCATAAATATGAGTCAGTTGCCAAGCGTCTGAATTTTAATCACGTGAGCATGGGGATGCTGCAATAGTTGTAAGTGTGAAAAATGGCCATAAGTAATCTTTTCACGCTGTTGTAACTTCGAACAGTCATTAAACAAACTGTTGTACCATGTTTTCCCGAAAATAAAACCCTGTCTTATATTTTTTTGAACCCTGAAATAAGCACTTGGCCTTATTGCTTTGCACTCAAAAGCCCGATTGAGTTTATTATCAGGGGATGTCTTATTTTGGGGGAAACAGGATAAATTGACAACTATCTGTATTTGCCAAATGCTCTTATCTCAGAGACTTCTCAAATTCTAAGCTTCGCTTACAGTTATCTGAAGAAAATACTTTCCTCCGACGGTGAAAAGAATAATATTCCTGCCAGAGAAATCAACAATCAATATCCTTATTTTAAATACCCTCCATATCCCCCAAATCTTCCTCATTTATTGGAAGAGCCGATACCAAGCAGAAAGGCTTGACTGAGATAGTCTTAGTACTCTTGCATTTTCAGATCAATCTTTCTTTCCTTTCTCCTGAAACCAATTTCCTGTGTGAATTATTTATGGGCAGGTAAAGATCTTCTCTCCCTCGTGCACTCATTTCAACTAGGGTGTGCACGTATGCGCGCAATGGGCTTTTCTTATTTTACAACTTACCCAGACCACACACAGGCCATATACGCATAGCCCCAAATAGCATGATTCCTGGTGGACTGAGCTATTGATTTCCTTGCAATTTGACATTCTGGAGTACTGTAAAAATACCCAAAGTATTTTAAAGGCATGTTGGCTGTTCTCCCGGCCAGCAGAAGTCAAAATAATAATAACAATAACAATAACAACAAAAACAAAAACAATTCAAAAAATTTTGATGCATTTTTGAATGTTCAGTTGACTGAATTTCATGTTTAATGAATAAAGTATATCATAATAATCTTAATAAAAATTTACAAAACACATCAAGAAATTGCAGCTTCCTGCAATAACACCAGCAGAGCTGCAAAAAACTGTCTTACTCAGAGCATCATATATTTTAAGAAGATACTTGGTTGATACCTAGGCCGCTGGCAGCAACCTGTGTCAACCATTAGTACCAGTCAATCGTATTTGTGACACATTTTTAAATTTTCAGTTGACAGAGTTTCATGTTTAATGAATAAAAGAGATAACAACAACAACAAAGGGAGTACTATTGAAATCACCATGAGTCAATTGCAAAAGGCAGATTTTTGTAGATGACAAGCTGAGCCTCAGGGAAGGGTCAAACACGTCATAAGTCATGAGTCTTTGAGTGAACGCAAGAAATCTAAATCCAGTCTACTTTGAATGCCTCTCTTATCTCCTGTGCGTTTCTCTTATTGTTGGATTCTTTATACTCATTTGAACTGCCTAAATCTCTTGATTTCCTGGATGCTTGACAGATTTACTTTGAACAGCTTACACCCTGTGGTAATATTGGCTCTCTCCTCCCCAGTGGTGGGTTTCTACTGGTTCGACCCAGTTCGGGTGAGCCGGTAGTGGCGATGGTGAGCTGAGAGCGAACTGGTTCTCTCTGATGGTTAGCTTGGCCCTCCCGCCCATCCCTGAGTTATACATGCCTTATATTCGGTCATTTTTACCACAGCTGAAAGGCGCGGCAGAGCGGATTGCCATGTCTCAGCTGTTCCAAAACACACTGCGCTTGTGTGGAGTGCACGTGAAGCATATGCATGAAGCGAAGCGATGGTAACACTGGTTGAAACCCATCACTGCTCCTCCCCTCCTCCTCCCAAGCCATCAAGTCCAAAACTCAACCCAACACTCTTGGCCATTGAGTTCAGCTCAAAACATCCATTTGGCTGTCCTGCCTCTGTTCAAACATATCCTATGAAGATGATGATAGGAGTCATGAATTCTTTCGGTAAGTGATTCAACTTGGTTTTCCCACAAGCAATAGAATGTTTTTCTTAACATTCAAGCTGAGCCCTTTTATGAAACACGGAACAGCCGGTCCTCGGCTTACAACCAAGTTCATTTAGTGACCAAAGTTACAACAACACTGAAAAAAGTGACTCATGGTCATTTTTCATACTTACGACCGTCGCAGCTTCCCTATGATCATGCTTGGCAACTGACTCATATTTATGACGGTTGCAGTGTCCCGGGGTCTTGGCATCCCCTTTTGCAAACATCTGACAAACAAAGTCAATGGGGAAGCCAGATTTATTGCAAAACCATGTTTACGGATGTAACAGCTGCAGTGATTCACTTAACAAATATGGCAAAAAAATGTCATAAAATGGGGCAAAACTCACTGAGCCGCAGTGGTGCATTGGTTAGAATGCAGTACCGCAGGCTACTTCTGCTGACTGCCGGCTGCCTGCAATCTGGCAGTTTGAATCTCACCAGGCTCAAGGTTGACTCAGCCTTCCTTCCTTCCAAGGTCGGTAAAATGAGGACCCAGATTGTTGGGGGGCAATAGGCTGACTCTGTAAACCGCTTAGAGAGGACGGTAAAGCACTGTAAAGCGGTATATAAGTCTAAGTGCTATTGCTAAACAAATGTCTCACTTAGCAACAAAAATGTTGGGCTGAATTATGTTCGTAAGTTGAAGACTACTTGTACTTCAACAAGAAGTCAATAGGCAATTGTTCGATCAGTTTTGCTTTCCCCAGAAATCATTTATGTGTCAGAAAAATCACCAGGAGCCTTCTTTCCTAGCACCAAGGGAACTACACGACACATGATCCTTCCAACAGATGCCTCTAGCCATCTACTAATAGCAAATGTCTTCTTTGAGCAAGGCTCTTCAACTCTCATGATGACAACATCCATGTGTAAGAAAGTCAGTGGACAAAGAAACAAAGGTGTTGGCTGAAACAGGAACTTGGGACAATTCGATCTCAGCTCTGTTAAATTGTTTATGGAGACTCTCAGTCATCCAGGTCATGGTTGTCCCAAAGGTGCTTTTTTTTCAAGAGGCAATTGGACTTTCTGGTTTTTCTTTGAAGACGTTTCGCTTCTCATCCCAGAAGCTTCTTCAGCTTTGACAGGATGGTGGGCAATTGAAGGACCATCCAGTCAGAGCTGAAGAAGCTTCTGGGATGAGAAGTGAAACGTCTTGAAAGAAAAACCATAAAATCCAGTTGCCTCTTGCAAAAGCACCTTTGGGATTCAGCTCTATTAGTTTATTTATTTGTTTGTTAAATCTATTTGCCACCCCTCACCAAAGGGCTTCTCTAGATGGCTTAAAACAAGAAAACGGAAAAATGAAAAGAAGTATAAACGTAACGGTAGCAAAGTAATGATAATAACAATGAAAAAGAAAACGATGAGAATACAGCAATATGAAAATAAAAGCTGGACGGATGGGGAAGCATGTAGCGAGGGGAGAAGTGGGGTTTGCTATCAATCTTGGTGTCACCCCCAGTCTGGTGCTCCCCCATTGGGTCTCTTAGGTACAGACATAGTCCTTGACTTATGACCACAATTGAGCCCAAAATTCATGTTGTTAAGTGAGACATTTGTAATATTTTGCTCCCCCATTTTGCAACCTTTCTTTCCACGGTTATTCAGCCAGCCACTGCAGATGGTAAGTCAGTAAGTGAGTTGTTATGTGAATCTGGCTTCCCCATTGACTCTGCTTGTCAGAAGGTCGCAAAAAGGGATCCTATGACCCTTCAGCCATCATGAATATGAGCCAGTTGCCAAGCGTCTGAATTTTGATCACGTGACCACGAGGATGCTTGAAGTGTGAAAAAACGATCGTAAAGTCAGTTTTTTCAGTGCTGTTATAACTTTGAATGGTCGCTAAACGAACTGTTATAAATTGAGGACTATCCGTAATGGGACATTTCCAAGCATTTTTAGGAACGGTTGGTAAAATTCCAGCACAGATAACCTTTTGATATAAATACTGAGCTAAACCAATTAATGGCTAATTCCATTTCAAGGAGCATCCTAAATTCTATACTGCAGCAGGTCCCACTGTTTCATTCATTTTATTTCTGATAATGACTTCTAATATCCAGCAGGTGGCGCCTGCCACAAACCTCTGGTGACATGGTGCTTCTTTTTTTGTGTGTGTGTGATCTAAAAGCAATTAAGACATTTCTGGGTATAATTGTTCCATGTTAATTTTCTCCCGCCTCACTTAATCTTTAAGGGGGAAAAAAAAAACATTTCCATCTTTTGTCTCTCACGTTTTTCCTCCCCCTCCTCTCTTTGTAGTTGCATGCAAATAAATAATACCACTTGCTTCTGTGCTAAACGTTCCAAATGTTTGTCAAAGGCATGGAAGTCCAACCAGAGTTTATAAATAACTCGAAAACTGGCTGCACCAAGATCCCAATCCTTTGCATTTCCTTTTTTAAAAATTAGTTTATGAAATAAAATACAAAAATACAACAGAAAATATTAGGAAAATAAGGGAGGGAGAAGCGGAGGGGAAAGGGAAAAAAGAAAGAAAAGGCATTGACTTCCGATTCCCTTTGGTGCAGTAGAATAAGATAATAGCATCAAACCTCAACTTTTTACTTTTTACGTAGTAGTATAAACTAGCTATTTCTATAACACCAAACCTATCTAATCGGTAAACCCCTGAATCGATGTTTAATTTTTTTCCCCACTTCAAGCACTGAAGTCCAGAAGCGGTTTCCAAGTAGAAACAAAAGTAATTGTGTTTTTATTTTCTTTAATCAAAGCAGTCAATTTAGCCATCTCTGCTAACTCCAACAACTTTTGCAGCCATTATCCATTATGGGAATAATCTTTTCCATTTCCCATCCCCTCTGAAGGTGCAGCAAGCTGATGAGGGAAAACAGGCTTATAGTTCTTCCTAACTTGTCTTTCCCAGAATCCCAAAGCAGCATGAGGTCCTCTTCCAACCATCTGCAGAAATTTAGGTTCCTTCTAGATGCGTGATGGCGAACCTATGGCACATGTGCCGGAGGTGGTACGCAGCGCCCTCTCTGTGGGCACGTGAGCCGTTGCCCTAATTCAGCTCTGCTGCATGCGCGCACGCCTCCTACTGGCCAACTGGTCGTCCGGTCTCGGCAGCTCATGCGTGGGGAGTGGGGGGCAGGGACATGTGCGGAGCCTGCGCACGCATTGCATTTTGGGGGTTTGGCCGTGGGCGCATTTGCGTGGGCGCACACTTTGGGCACTTGGTCTGGAAGAGGTTAGCCATCACTCTTCTAGATGTTTCTAGAAGAGAATTAAGACAACTCATCTGAAATACAGGATGTTAGACCTCTCTGAAGATTCTCCTTGAAAATGGCAGAACTAGGTGGAGAGAACTTTAGAAAGATCTTTCTTTCTTTCTTTCTTTCTTTCTTTCTTTCTTTCTTTCTTTCTTTCTTTCTTTCTTTCTTTCTTTCTCTCTCTCTCTCTCTCTCTCTCTCTCTCTCTCTCTCTCTCTCTTTCCTGTGATATTAGCAGATCCGGTCTATTTTCTTCCTATTTTCTTTCTTTCTCTCTCTCTCTCTTTCCTGTGATATTAGCAGATCCAATCTATTTTCTTCCTATTTTCTTTCTCTCTCTCTCTCTTTCTCTCTCTCTCTCTCTTTCCTGTGATATTAGCAGATCCCATCTATTTTCTTCTTTCTTTCTTTCTTTCTTTCTTTCTTTCTTTTTCTTTCTTTCTTTTCTTTTCTTTTCTTTTCTTTTCTTTTCTTTTCTTTTCTTTTCTTTTCTTTTCTTTTCTTTTTTCTTTTCTTTCTCTCTCTCTTTCCTGTGATATTAGGAGATCCAGTCTATTTTCTTCTTCTCTAAAGGAAGATATAGGTTTGATGGAATAGTTTGTAATATTGAATGAAACATTTGTTCCAGTTCTGGTAACCTTTCCAGCCAATCCTGAAGGCCAAATTCTTTCATGTGGACACAAAGGAAAAGAATAGAAGGGTGTTTGGGGTGGGGGGCAGGGGGAGGGGGAGAGGCAAAGACACATAAAAACCACTCAATCAAATCCTGGACAGAGTCCCCATAAAAGATCCTCCCTTTTTGAGGTCAAGATATTAAGAACATTCTTCTAAACCTACATGGCGTTGAAAAAGCAGCTTCAAGTGACCTTAACTTGGAAGTCACTCCAGACTAATTTACTACCTTCCCTTTATTCTTCCTTCAAGATGCTCAGCACAACTGTTCCTTTTAATATTTTTACAGCCAAAAAATAAAAATAAAAATCCAAGGTTAGGTTAGAGTTATCTAATGAATATCACAGGTGTGTGAGGATTTGAACCCAATTCTCCAATTCTCAGTTATTCTTTCTCTATTCTCCTTTCGCCAAAGAATAGTCGTGTAAGAAAGGTCACAGGTATCAAATAAATAAAGCTCTTTATACCACAAACTGGCCTCTTTGGACAGTTGTACTAATCCTCTTAGGTTGGGCCGAAGACAGTGAGGAAATGTGTGAAACTGCAGTAGGGAAGCCAGCTGAGTGAGATCCGTTCTAATGTGTCATCAAATAATTTATTTCAACACCAGAGAAGAGAAAGAGGTAATATCTCAGTCTAAGCAGCATGTGTGTAAAATCTGAATTAGGAAAAAAAAATATTCGCAAAGATTTCAATGCAAAGAGTTTGGTCCAACTATTTTCAGAAGTCAGATCAACATATTAATTCAACCTACATCATGGTAGGTGGTCTATGATAATGTTGAAGGACCACAAGGGAACAGCTGTTAGTCTTTAATGAGAAGCAAACACATTTTTCTTTTTCTTCTTTAAATGGTGCAAAGGTTACCAAAACTGGCACGACTGAACAAAATCTTAGGAGATCTTGGCTCTTCTCAGTCAAATTTGAAAAACATTTTAAAATGACGTTCACTTGATTTTGGAGTTCTGTGAAGAGTCATCGGCCAGTCGCATCAAAGCTTTCAACGACAAGATAGTGATCACATAAAATGAAAGCCCAGAACTGCTGTTTACTTGGCTGTTTAGTGTGTATTAGATAACATGATAATATAATCATTTTAAGGTAGGTAAAGAGATTAAGTAGGACACCTTAACTATTTCCCAATGCATGTTCAATGTGTATACATTTGGAACATCTGCAGATCTCTCTGTTTGTTGCAAAAATGCTCTTTGTAAGTCAGAGGCAGAAGCACAAAGCATCAAAATATATTGGTTTTTCCAGCCGGTGGCAAATCTGTTATGCTAGTATCCATCTTGCTTCAGTCACTCAGAACACAAAAGCTACTACTTAATCCCTTTTCTTTATGTGAGATACGTGTGGCTGTGATAAATGGAATACTTTTTTTTTGTCCCTGGAGGATTAAATCCTCCCTTTTAAAGGTATTTGTGTTTTGTGTATTTCTAATAATCTTTTTTTTTAATCAAGACAGCCTGGGAATCAAAACAGCCTCTTAAAAGGCACCTATCCATATCGCTTTTAAGACGATTCGAAATAAATGTCTTCTCGCAAACAATGAAGAAAAATCCCCTAGAATTGTTTAAAAAACAACAGCAAGCCAACCCAATTTGATACCGTAGATGGAGTATTTCATTAGCTTTTGTAAATTTTTTTAAAAAATATTATTATATACACACACAAATCCTTGGTGGTTTGTTTCTGGTGGAGGAAGGAAATGGACAGAGTCAAAAGGAAATGGTTAACTTCTGCTGAATAGAACAGATGATTCACACAACTTGTTTTTTTTTGACAAATAGTGGTTGAAAGTAGGTTCAATTTCCAAAAAAAAATCTGAGAGGAAAGTGTTCTTCTAAAAGGACTATCCTATGGTAAGATTGCAAGTTTTGGTCTTCTAATCATAAAAATACAGAGTTTGAGCGGACGATTCAAAACACTATATCCAACCCCTTGCTCAATGTGTCTGGTTTAGTTCTGCAACCCAAGACAGACACAGACTTCAGAGGATAATTAAAACTGCAGAAAAAATAATTGCTACCAACCTGCCTTCCACCGAGGACCTGTATACTCCATGAATAAAAAAAAAGGGCTGTGAAAATATTTACAGACCCCTCACATCCTGGACATTCAAACTCAACTCCTACCCTCAAAACTACGCTATAGAGCACTGCACACCAGAACAAGTTTTTCCCCGAATGCCATCACTCTGCACTGTCAAACCAGTTATTAAGTCTGCATTATTATTAATCTTCTCATCGTTCCTATCACCCATCTCCTCCCACTTATGACTGTATGACTGTAACCTTGTTGCTGGTATCCTTACGATTTATATTGACTGTTTCCCTATGACTATCATATCATTAAGTGTTGTACCTTATGATTCCTGACGAATGTATCTTTTCTTTCATGTACACTGAGAGCTTATGTACCAAGACCATCCTTCTACCATCCTTGTGTGTCCAATCACACTTGGCCAATAAAGAATTCTATTCTATTCTATTCTATTCTATTCTATTCTATTCTATTCTATTCTATTCTATTCTATTCTATTCTATTCTATTCTATTCTATTCTATTCTATTCTATGCAGGTATTCAGATTAAAGTGATCTTGACATGAGGCTTAAATGCATCTAGTTTGGGCTTGGCAGACCACCACATCTTTAGGGAAAAACTTCCCCTACTTAATAGAATGACTGTGGCAAAAGAAGGCAAAAGTAGTACTAATAGTAATAAATGCCCTAGGTGCAATCCCAAAACAACCAGAGTACTACTTCAACACCAATGGCATTGACAAATTCACCATCGGTCAATTGCAAAAGGCAGCTTTATTCAGAACAGCTTACATTCTGTGACGATGTCTCTAACACCACCAAACATTGACATCTCAGGTCTATCCCAGCCCAGGTCTTTGGGAAGGACTCAATGGGTGGATTAAAAATGTCAAATCAAGTCTAAACGTTTGGCTGACTTGAGCAACGAACCGTTATAATAGGCATGGCAATGCAAAGTTTAGACAGCTTCTCCAAAATTCCAAGTCAAATCAAGGTTTACATGGGAAGATTCCATCTCCAGTTTCCAAGTTTCAGCTTTTACATTAAGAGATGTGAGTTTCTCAGCCATCTGTCCCAAAGGAGCTTTTTTTCAAACGGCAACAGGACTTTTTTTTGTTTTTCCTTGAAGACGTTTCGCTTCTCCTCCAAAGAAGCTTCTTCAGTTCAGTCAGAACAACCATAGGATAAACAATGACCTGGATGACTGAGAATCTCCATAGGCATTCTCAGCCATCTGCTCTCAAGATGTGTTCAGGCGGCACTATCCAGATTTCCTTTTCTAGGTCTGGCAGGATTCATGCTATTGAAATCAAGGACAATTCTGAGGAAAGTTCTCTTCTGGTTGTAATTTCTAAAATCTGAGCGCTTTGGAAAATCATACAGATTTTCTGTCTGTTGATCAAGCTGCCTGGTGCTGGCTCAGAAAAGCATTTTCAGGATGTGGGGAAGATTTTATGAATGGTTAGAAAAGAAATATGATAGATAAATGAGGGAGATAAATAGAAAGGTAAATGAATGGAGAGCTCAAAAAAGAAATAGAAACCTAGATGATACCGGAGAAAATTGAAAAGGGGTGAGAGAGAAAGAAGAATATAAGAATAATGTACAATTATGATGATAATATTGATAGATAGAATAAACCTGAAAAGAAATTGAAAGAAAGTATATATTGTTAGAATATAGGAGTTGCTCGGATACCAAACAAGGAGAATATTCCACAGCAAAGAAGATAGAAAGGAGAGAGGAGTAGAGGGTAGGAAGAGGAGAGGAAAGGAAGAAAGGGAAAAGGAGAGGAAGGAAGGGCAGGGGACAGGAGTAGGAGAGAAGGTGAGAAGGGGGAAAGAAGAGAGGAGTAGGGGAAAGGAAGGAGAAAGTAGGAGAGGAAAGGAGGTTGGGAGGGAAAGAAAGGAGGAGAAGAAGAAGGTTTGTTGTGAAAAGAGGAAGAAAAGGTAGAAGAGCAACTCCGAATGTAATTAGAAATGTCTTATTTTAATGCTTTCTTTAAGGAAAACATGTATATGTAGGATTAATAATGTATAAGAAAATGTACATTTTATATTATGTATATAAAAAATAAAACTGAAAAAACTTTTCAAAAAAAGAAAAGAAAAAAAGAAGATTCTCTTGATGGCTTGATCCTTTTGGCCTCTTTTAACCCTGGGGGTGGGGGAATCCATCTTGGTGATGTTTCAGCACTCCTATCCCACCTCTCCTGTCTTGGGACAGCTGTTTGGTGCCAGTTACTCCAACCTTCACCAAGGTGATTTAGGAAGGAAAAAAAAATAAGCAGGGGGTGGGGGTGGGTGGGGAGGCAGAGAGACAGAATACCTGGCCGGAAATTGGAGGCAGGATGTCTGCATGGACAAAATGGGGGGGCAGTGTGTCTCTAACCCTTCTCAAACATTTTGAGAAGTAATTAAATGTTGTAACACTTGAAATGTTTTCTGCCATTGGAAGGGTAGGGTTTTGAGAATAGGTGGTAAAGACTGCGAGATAGCGTGCTATTTAGATATAGTTCTATGGGCAATCTTTTGCCGGAGTTGAAGGGCAAGGGCTAATGTTACCGTAATTCCATGGGATTTGCAAAAGAAAATTTGAAAAAGAAAAAAAGGGATGCGGTGGCTCAGTGGCTAAGACACTGAGCTTGTCGGTCAAAAGGTCAGCAGTTCAGCGGTTCGAATCCCGGGTGCCGCGTAACAGGGTGAGCTCCTGTTACTTCTCCCAGCTTCTGCCAACCTAGCAGTTCAAAAGCACGTAAAAAATGCAAGTAGAAAAATAGGGACCACCTTTGGTGGGAAGGTAACAGCATTCCGTGCGCCTTTGACGTTGAATCATGCCGGCCACATGACCACGGAGACGTCTTCGGACAGCGCTGGCTCTTCGGCTTTGAAACGGAGATGAGCACCGTCCCCTAGAGTCGGGAACGACTAGCGCATATGTGCAAGGGGAGCCTTTACCTTTATTAATAAAAAGCACATTTCTTCTGATAGATTTGCCCAAGAATGTGCATACTGGAAGGGGCTTATCATTCAACAATCGCATCGCGAAGAAAACAGGAGCCTGAAAAAAATTGCAGAACGCTATATTGTGTAACCAAGCCTGCCTGTTTTTTTTCCACGGTGGGAGTATTTATCACATTCTCCTATACATATTATACTTCAGCTGTTTGTTTTGTTTTGCACTGTTTTCCACCTAAAAGAAAAGGAACTTCAAAAGGATCCTTACAGCAAAAGAGGAAAAAGGAAAAAGAGATTGCAATTGCTCTAGCAGTTTGTAAGAAGCAAAAGGGATATTTTACGGAAAGCTGGCCAGAAAAAAAATCAATAACGCTCCCCGTATTTTCAAAAGAGGTTTGATTCAGGGAAGAGGATAAATGTTTCTATATGCATGTATGTGAGAGCAAGGGGGTGAATATATAGGAGAGAAATTTTAAAGCTGTAATCTTGTTTGACAAGTTACCTCCCTGATCCAGTTCTCGTTGGGGATGTGGTCCTGCCACTATTTATCTTCATTGGGGGTGGGGATGGGGGGGATGGGGGGTGGGGAGAGATAGCAGGGGGAAAAAAAATCATTCTTGGGTTGAGTTACAAGCCTGGACTTCCACAGACTTGGCCCTCAGCCAAGAAGGAGGAGGAAAAATAAAAGTTGCTTCATAAACTTTCCTTTGTCCCAGAAAGAAAATGTTTTCTGGCAACTTTTGAGGCCAAGAATGTTCTTTCAGAGTGGAGAAAATGGGAAAAAAAAAAAAGGGGGGGGGAGGGGAGTGGGAAATAAAGGGAGGTGGGAGACAGACATTAACTAGTGATTCAGGTTTACTAGAAACAGTATTGGTCACAAATGAGTAAAAAACATGTTTTTCTCCACAGCGGTAAGAACATTTTAAAAGTACACATTCACTATGCTGCAGTATACGGAGTGCCAGAGATTGGGGAATAGGGAATCTCCTGGGCCTCTGAGAGATCAAACACAAATTTTATCCCATCCCATTGCCATGTGTAGTTTAGGGAAACCCAATAAACTATGGCTGTGGTTTATCTCGTGATCACGTCTGTTTTGTACTCTCACTTCTTTTTAGAAGCTCAGAAATTATGAATCAGCTCTGGCTCTCATTTTAACAAAGCAGAGCCTGCTCTAGAAACACGGGCAACCTTCAAATGGATGAAGAACTCCAATCCCAGAGTCTCCTAGCCCAGGGATCACCAACCTTTTGGACCTCAGGGACCACAAAATTAATAATTTTAAATCCCACGGACCATTAATAGGATCTGCCTAATGACCGGCTGGGTGGGTATGGCTACGTGGTCATGTGACTAAGTGGGTGTGGCCAACTCAATGCGTCTACTCACCCCTTCCCTCCCAGACACTCCTCGCCTCCCCAGCCGGGCTCCTTAGGGCCCCAACAGGTAGCAGTTGTTGGAGATAAGCAGCCACCATGAGAAAGAGTTGGCAAAACAGCTCAGTTCAAATTGTATCTGACCGAGAAGGAGGCTGAAGCACCACATTAAGGACTATGAGCATAGGTTTTCCAAGCAGAGAGAAGACCTGTGGGAGTGCAAGGCCAGGTACCTATGCCTGGAGCTCAACGAGTTGAAATGGACAGCCAGTTCCAGGCCATGATGCAGTCCACTGGAACAAGGGCCTCCGGCTCTTTGCCACCAGTGGCACTTCCCTTCAGCCTTCGCCCAAAGCCCCACATCGGGAGGCCAAAGCAGACACCAAGTTGGAATTTCTGCCCCCCTCCAACCTGCACAAAAAGACCCTGAAGGGGGAGACTCTCTGCAGCAACGCAAACATTCATTGCATGTATTCAGCCCAGGGACTGTAGTTTGAGGACCCCTGATTTAACGCAATATAAAAAATGGAAATAATTTTTCTGCGGACCACCAACATTTTCTCATGGACCATCAGTTGGTGACCACTGCTCTAGCCTGCTTGGCCATTGCTAAGGCTTCTGGGAATCGAGGTCCTACACATCTAAATGGCATCCTTCTTGGGGAAAATTGCTTGAACCTGGTTGAAAGACATACTTCGGTGTGCATTAGAGCAGGGCTGTCAAACTTGATTTCACTGACATCAGGGTTATGTTTGATCTCGGGAGGGGGGGCAGGATGGGCGTGGTCAGCTTGCTATCACTCATGTAAGAGACACCTGGCTTGAGTGCTCTGCCAGCAAAAATGGAGCTTGGGAGGGCTGTCCTCCTGAGCTCCGTTTTTGCTGGCAGAGGGTTGTAGGAGGCTGTCACAGCCGAAAACAGAGCTCAGGAGGGCCATATGCTCCTTTTTCGCTGGCAGAGGCACCGTGGGCTGGTCCTTCAGTGTTTACAGGGCAGCCCTGCAGGCCAGATTTAAATACCCTGTGGGCAGCGGTGAAATCCTACCGGTTTACACTGGTTCAGCTGAACCGATAGTGAAAAAAACCTACCGGTTCGTCTGAACTGGTATTTCCGATGATCAGCTGTGCTGCATGATTTAAAATTGCTAGAAAGCAGGAAATCCTGCTTTCTAGCGAATCTAAATCACGCGGCACAGCTATTCCCCCCTTCGCTGTTACGCTTACTTTCCCAAGCCTCCTTTTTCTGCGTGTTTGGTGTGCACCACGCATGCGCAGCCAGGGAACTAGTGGCAAACTGGTTCAGATTTCATCCCTGCCCATGGGCCAGATTTGGCCCGCAGGGCTTGAGTTTGACACCCCTGTGTTAGAGCATTCATTTCCAAATAAGAATTAGTAAATGCATACAGGGCCTGTAACACTTAAGGTTTCCTTGATTATCAGAGGTCATTCACAGCCATAATCTCATTCCTAGTTTAAGCTATGTATATTCAGGCAGTCTTCAACTTATTACCACAAATGGAATCAATGGAATTCAAAGGGAGCTGCACTCAGATCATTTGTGACAACGTAAGACTCTAGGGTGATGACAAATTTAACTCCACCCACCAGCTCTGTTTGCTCTTCTCCTACAACACCTTAGGAACAGAGTTGCTGGTCCCAAATGTAGCTGTTAAGCAAGAACTAGCTATACTGATTAATATTCAGTGGGGGTTTTTTCTATCTAGTAGAAGCTACTGGATCTTGAATTAGGAATGCCCAAATCTGTCAATGATTGTCCCATCCAGTAATCCACAAGAACCATTAAGGAAGCTCCTTCCAAAGCAGTAAGAATTCTCAGATTCAGCATTAACTCTTCCCAGTCAGACGGGTGATTTGATCCTTCCAAGCTCTGAGCATTTTCCACTGGGGGTCATGGTTTCCTTGGGCAACAGAGCAGGAATCCATATCAATTGTTTTCCCCAAAGGTCGTAACACAGAGTGTGCAGTTCTTTTATGATGGCCTTTAAGAAACATTTTGTGGCATTTTGGGAAGAGTTTTGCTGGTTTCAAGTGAGAGACACCATTGGGTGGCCTCAGCAGCCATGGATCCTCTTCTGAAAGGAAGAGCTACTTAGCTTCCCACATAACTTAATTGGATCTCTAAACTAGGTTGTACTTTGAGATGAAGCAGAGGATGCTCCCTGTCTGACTTACAGTACTGAAACAGCTTTCTTTCTTTCTTTCTTTCTTTCTTTCTTTCTTTCTTTCTTTCTTTCTTTCTTTCTTTCTTTCTTTCTTTCTTTCTTTCTTTCTTTCTTCCTTCCTTCCTTCCTTCCTTCCTTCCTTCCTTCCTTCCTTCCTTCCTTCCTTCCTTCCCTTCCTTCCTTCCTTTAATTTATATTGCCGCCTATTCACCATGGCAACTCAAGGTGGTTTATAGAATATAAAACCGCATTTAAAACAATAAAAAACTAACAAAAAGAATCAAATAAGTTAATATAATACAATATAACAAAATCACCCGTCTCCCACCTCCCACTCCGGCAACAGCAGATCACAAGATCACAACCGCTCTGGGTTCCTCAGGCCCGCTGGCAGAACTACGTCTTCAGCGCCTTCCGGAAGAGTGTCAGAGTGGGGGCCATTCTAATTTCTAGGGGAATGATGTTCCAGAAAGAGGGAGCCACCATGGAGAAGGCCCTTCTTCTGGGCCTCACCATGTGTATCTCCCTTGGGGATGGGACCGGCAACATTCCCTGCCTCCCCGTTCTGATGGGTCAGGTAGATGTGTCCGGTAGATGTGAGACGGTCCCTCAGATAACCTGGCCCCAAGCCATGAAGGGTTTTAAAGGTGACAACCAGCACCTTAAATTGCACCCGGAAGCAAAATATTATTTAATAATTGCCATCTGGTTCACCCTACATAATAGGTGTATGTGACATTCTGATTCTCCAGGTAGCAGCAAAGCATCTCTGGGAAATTTGGCGCCAGTTACCTTTTTTTCTCAGGAGTAATTCATTCTCTGACTTCCTAAATCAGTGTTTCTCCACCTTGGCTGCTTGAAGATGTGTGGACTTCAACTCCCAGAATTCCTCAGCTGGCTGTGGAATTCTGGGAATTGAAGTCCACACATCTTCAAGTGGCCAGGTTGAGAAGCACTGTCCTTAGACTGAGCTTTACTCACTAGCTCCATTGATTTCTGATGCTGTACATCATTTTTGATAACTTCTACTGCTTAAACCCACAAGGGCCTTCCTACTTTCTGGACCTTACCCTATAGCAGTGATGACTAACCTTTTTGCCATCGCATGCCAAAAGCAGGGGGAGCTCAGGGTTTTTAAAAAAATTTTTGATTTATATGCCGCCCTTCTCCGGAGACTCAGAGCGGCTTACAATGTGTTAAGCAATAGCCTTCATTCTTTTGTATATTTTACAAAGTCAGCTTATTGCCCCCACAAACTGGGTCCTCAATTTACCTACCTTAGAAAGGATGGAAGACTGAGTCAACCTTGAGCCTGGGGAGATTTGAACTTACACTAATTGCAGACAGCTGGTGTTAATCACAATGCTTTAGTCTGCTGAGCCACCAGGCCCTACTGCACATGTGTCCGCACCCATAATTCTATGTGCCCTGCCCCCTGAGCATGCGCACGTGACCCCCCGCGCTTCCCCTGCTTTTGGCACATGATGACACAGGGGCCCAGTAGGCCCATTTTTTGCTCTCCTCAGGCTCCAGAGCCTCTCTTGGAGCCTGGGGAGAGCAAAAAATGGGCCTTCCGGTCCCACCGGAAGTTGGCAAATGGGCCGTTTCCAGCCTCCAGAGGGCCTCCGGGTGGGGGGAGGCCATTTTTGCCTTCCCCAGGCTCCTAGAGAGGCTCTGGAGCCTGGGGAGAGCCAAAAATGGGTCTTCCCCATTAACCCCTAGGCCCTCCAGAGGCAGGAAACAGCCTGTTTCCCTACTTCCGGTGGACCCACATATGTGCCGGAGCTGAGCTGGTGTGCCCACCGATATGGCTCCACGTGCCACAGGTGGCATGCGTGCCATAGGTTCGCCATCAGGGCTGTATAGCATTCAGAAACAGACATAGTAGGTCTGGCTAATCATGGAAAAAAACTGAATCAGGTCAGACTTGGAGGGTACTTGGATGGAAGACCACTAGGACATTCCAGGAAAAAATCCTGGAAAAAGGCAGCAGCACGCCACTTTAGTATTATGGCTAAGAAAACTACATTCATGTCTCCACAAAGTCATCAGGAGTTGAATTCAAATTGAGAGAACCTTCACATTTTCTTTATCTATAATTTGAAAAATATGATTCACAACTAGATCAAGAGGCTGCTTTTCTTTTTTGGATTTGATTTATATGCTGCCCTTCTCTGAAGACTCAGGGCAGCTTACAATGCGTTAAGCAATAGCCTTCATACTTTTGTATATTTATACAAAGTCAGCTTATTGCCCCCACAAACTGGGTCCTCAATTTACCTACCTTAGAAAGGATGGAACCTTGAGCTTGGTGAGACTCGAACATGGAGTAATTGCAGACAGCTGGATGTTAATTAGGGTGCTTAGTCTGCAGAGCTATCCAGGCTCTACTTGAAGATGTATAGATTTAGACCAGTGGTGGAGAAGGGTGGCATTTAAATCTAATTTAAAAAAAATTACCTCAAGCATTACACCTGAAGGATTTTTGGATGAGTTTTGCTATTCGATGTTTTTTCCAATAGAAGAGAATGTCTGTAGCTCAGGGTTAGGGCTAGGAGTTAAGCCTGACTCAAGGGAGACTCAAAAGAGGCCATTGTTAATAAAATCCAAGATTTTATTCATAGAATTCCCAGTTAAAAACATAAACTGCTGAATCAGGAGGAAGAAAGAAGGTAAAACATGTGTCCTACTTCTGAACAGAGTGACTTTGGAATTGAATTTCAACATAAAATGCCCTCTTCTATACACACCTCAAACTTTTCCATGCGAAGAAAAAAAGGGAGAGGTAGTTTGGCTACCTTGTGAAATCCACCAAAGAAACACAAACTCCTGTTCATCCTGAAGAGATCACCTGCCAATCTTCTTCACTAGATGCCGATTTTAAAAACGACACCAAAAACTGCTGAAATCAAAACCCAATCCTTCAAAGCAGGCAGTTAAAAAAAAAAAAAAGGGAGCAGATTGATTGGGATCCACTACCCATAATAGCAATTGCCAAGAAGATTGAAATCCCAGAGCTTGAGGGGGAAACAAAACAAAAAAAAAATGAATGAAAGCATGACACGTTCAACCCAGAGTCGTGTCTTTCTGAAAACTTCCTCTGATACTTGCTATGTCCTTCTGAGCGGTCACATTTTGATGATTGGTTTATTTGTATTCAATTCAGCTTTGAAATCTATGATAAGACACTTCTGAGGGAGAAAAGAAACAAAGCACATGATCGGTTGTCTAGCCTCTCTGAGGCCAGCCTGGCTGCTAACATTTACAGATGTGGTTTAAGTACAATAATTAAAAGAGATTGCGGGACCAGCTTAGGCATTTGCCTTTCTTCTGCAAACACTGCCTCTTACATTCAGGGCTACGGGGTCTTTGAATAGCCCCCTCTTCACATGAAAAGCTGATGCTTATCTTTTGCTAGATTCAGAGTGAAAGGATTCTGCCCTTCGGGTTTCACAGACAGAGACAGATTCACATCTTTTTGCGGTTGCCCGCCCCAACTTCTCACAGTGGCCTCTGCCAATCGGAGATGGGCTGCTGTCCCCAAGGGAACTTCAGGCATCTCACTTTGGCAAAAGTTCCCATTCCCATGGAAGGAAGCACAGTTCTTACACCACCCACCTCCCCCGTTCAACTTTTGATGGCCGTGTTCTCATGCAGTTTGCTCATTGCCTCCAAGCTTTTTCCTCCTTCAGTAAACCGAGCACCATGTTTCACAGAGAAAGGATAATAATAATTAATAATCCATCCCACCATCCCTGGAACTCTCTCTCTCTCTCTCTCTCTCTCTCTCTCTCTCACACACACACACACACGACAAAGAAGAATAATTGAAAAGTGAATTGCAAGCAGGGCAATGAAGCTCCTGCGTGTTCCTGTATTGTTAAAACTTGGATGGAGCCCTTTAGTGCAGGAAACATGGGTTCTGAATGATGGCATTCGTGGCTACTTGTCAGTGTATTTTATTTATTTATTTTATTTATTATATTTCTATACCGCCTTTCTCCCGCAGGACTCAAGGCGGTGTACAGTCAAGAAAAAATAAAAGATACATAAACATCATAAAATTGATAATTAAAATTATAGCATAGTTTAGCCCAAATAAATAAAACCCAGAATTATATAATATTTTAATCATTCCCAGTTAACATGCTTAGCCCTGCCTGATTGAACATCAGGGTCTTGAGGGCACAGCGGAAAGCACGGAGATTAGGGATGTTTCGTATATCAGGGGGCAGTTCATTCCAAAGGGTTGGAGCCCTTACAGAGAAGGCCCTCCCGCTGGGAGTCGCCAGTCAGCACAATTTGACTGACGGTACCCTGAGTAGTCCCTCCCTGTGAGAACGAACTGGTCGGTGGGAGGCTATTTTACTGGGACCCAGCTCAAACTGGATCTTCAGTTCGGATAACCTGGCTTTGAGGTTGAGAAATAATACAGGATTACCTGTGTGCAGGTAATGGGAATTGTGAGAGGAGGGAAGAATTTTATTCCTCACTGCCTTGAGAAGCAGTATACTTTTCTTGATCTTATTTTGAAAAAATAAAATTTAGAATGGATTAAGGCAGCCACGTCTCTCTTTTAGAAAAGAGCCCTACCCTCAGTGCTTGAAGGAATACATGACCAGCATTTACAGTGAAGACCGTGCCTTTGAAGCAAGGGTGAAATGCTCCCGGTTTGGACCGGATCGACCAATCCGGTAGCGATGGCGGCGGGTAGTTCATGGGGCTCCACTTGGAGAGCACCCGGAGGCTCCAACTGGTCCAGAATGTGGCCACGCGGGTGATTATGGGAGCGACACGACACACCCATGTAACACCTCTCCTGCATGAGCTGCACTGGCTCCCGGTGGTCTTCTGGGTGCGATTCAAGGTGTTGGTGACCATCTTTAAAGAGCTCCATGGCTTAGGACCCGGATACTTACGAGATCGCCTTCTGACACTGATGGCCTCCCACCGGTCAACACGCTCCCACAGAGAGGGACTCCTCAGGGTGTCATCGGTCAAACAATGCCGTCTGGTGACCCCCAAGGGGAGAGCCTTCTCTGTAGGGGCACCCGCCCTCTGGAATGAACTGCCCCCAGGGATACGTATGATTCCCGATCTATGTACCTTTCACCATGCCCTTAAGATTTTATTGTTCCAACAGGTTGGGCTGGCTAAAAAATTAATTTGAATGGGGTTTTAGTCTTGAGTTTTAATCTGGGGACCAAATTCTTTAATATGCTTTTAAATTGTTTTAAATGTTGTAATATATGTTGTTTTATTCTGGCTGTACACCACCCTGAGTCCCTCGGGAGAAGGGCGGCATAAAAATTTAATAAATAAATAAATAAATAATAAAAACCGGTAGCAAAAATCCCTGCCCATCACCACCACCCATGCCCCCCATCAATCGCCCGGTCGCCCGCTTGCCACTTCTTTTTAAAAAATGTTTTTAAAAGGTTAAAAAAAAAGGTTCTGATGATCACAGCTGAGCCATGTGATTGTCAGAGCCTTTTTTCTTTCCTTTTAAAAGCATTTTTTTACAACCTATAGGTTGTAAAAAAAATGCTTTTAAAAGCTTAAAAAAAAGCCCTGACGATCACAGCTGAGCCGTGCGAGGTTGTAAAAAAAGCTTTTTAAAGTAAAAAAAAAAGATTGTGCATCACAGCTGATCATACCCCCTCGTGCGTGATTCTACTTACCCCGCGCTCCTTTTGGCATCCACTGTGCACGCATGCAGTGCCCTGTGCAGCCAGTGAACCGGTAGTAAATCGGTTCAGATTTCACCACTGCTTTGAAGGTGGGGACTAAACTTTCCACCCAGTTTGTAGCACCAGGGCACGCAAACTGAAAATCAAGCGTCTCATGGGCCTAGTTTCTTTTAATCTCCAATACAATGAGATTAGTAGAATTTGAATTAGAGAAGCACTTTCTCAATTTGCACATAAAGTCATCTAGCACAATTCCATCTTCTTACTTAATTTTTTTAAAAGATAACTAGGGTTAGATCTGATTTAATATTTGCAGAGACTATTAGAAAACAAAGCAGTACGCTAGACGGGGATTTTTTTTTCAAAAAAATATAGTCTGGAAATGAATGAATGAATGAATGTATATCTCTCTATCTATTTTAACAGATTAACAGAGTTGGAAGGGACCTTATAGGTCAGTGATGGCCAACCTTTTTGCTGTTGCGTGCCAAGAGCGGGGGGAGAGCGGGGGGATCGTGCGCGTATGTGCCCACACCCATAATTCAATGCCCACCTGTGCTCCCCCCTCTCGCGCACATGCGTGTGCTCCCCCCCATTTTTGGTGTGTGATGGCACAGTGGGCCCATTTTTCACTCTCTCCAGCCTCCAGAGGCTTTCTAGGAGCCTGGGGAGGGCAAAAACGGCCTTCCTCAAACTCACCCGGAGGCCAGAAACAGCCCATTTCCTGACTTCCGGTGGGCCCGGAAGGCCCAAAAATCAGCTGGCTGGTGGGCATGTGTGCTGGAGCTAAGCTAGGGCAATGCTCGTGTGCCCTCAGATATGGCTCCACGTGCCACCTGTGGCACCCATGCCATAGGTTCGCCATCACAGTTATAGGTCATCTAGTCCAACTCCCTGCCCTATCTATCTATCCATCCATCCATCCATCCATCCATCCATCCATTAATCATCTTTCACATTTTGAACTGCTCATCTCCCTCAGAGATCATTAACCAAATCTCATGAACATGCCCAAAAGGGTTGTGTAGAGTTGTGCTTTTCCCAACTCAAAATTATGAAAGCAGTGTCATATTGGAGGGTGACAATATGACATTTCGCAGTGTCATATTGGAGGCCCAGCTCCTCCCCCACCCAATGTATATGATATTTAAACACACAATGTATTAAAAAAAAGGGACAGGATTTACAGTATGATGCTTCTCCCATGAAGTGAGAAACTAAGTTTGAAGTGAAGGAAACTTAATCATCCTCCACCTTTTTTAAGTGTGTGTGTGTGGGGAGGGGAGGGAATTGTGTATCGGTAGCTACGTAACTTCATTCAGGGTTTTAACAGTCTCCTCTGAAGTTAACCCCTCAGAAAGAGTTTATTACCATTTTACAACTGGCTCCTTTATTTAAGCGAACTAAACGTCTAAGTGATTTACTTGTTGTGCCTAACATGGTACCTCTCGATTCGCATTGATGGCAACTTCTATCAGCCACAGCCAAAATGGGCAAGGATAAAAGCTGATGCGATTTATAATACAGACAGAAGAGAAACATCCAGTTGAGATGGGCTGGTATAAAATCTAAGCACCACCAGACCGATGATAAAAAATAAAGGAACTGAACAGAAGTAAAACAAGGGGGAGAGGAAAGAGAAAGTTTCTGAAGAATAATATTTCATACATTCTTTTTTAGAAACACTTGAAATAACCAACATCTAAGGAGCTACATATTCCTGAGGTGTGAAATAAAGCATTACCAAAATGAACGCAGAAGGAGAGAGATCAATAATACTTTGGATGAATCAATCAATCTACTCAAAAGACTAACTAGACATTTTTTAAAAAAGGCAATGCCTAAAGGGGGAGCACATTTGATCTCCTGAGCTCATTGTGTGTCCAATCTCAAGATTGGAGACAAAGAAAAGGAATTAGCAAACTGTTTTTTTTATCTCAGTTGGGAATCCTTATGCAATTTAATCCCATTTTTATCACGTAAATTGGTTAGTTAGCTTTCCAATGCAAGAATGTCTAGGTCATGTCCACCTCTTATTTTGTTTCTGATCAATATCTAAAGCAATTGTGTCTCTTACCTCTCTAATCAACATTGCCCTCTTCTCTATTTATCCTCCTACCACTTCGCTCGCTCCGAAAAATATACATATAGTATTTTATGAGCTACCAACCCTAATTTAATCCTCCCAACAGCATTGTCCATGCATCATTCCCATCTCTTTTCCTACTGACCTGTGTTTTATGAAACACCATGATTTGTCACCACAAAATACCATGGGCCAGCTACCACAGAACCATGCTGGGTAAATTTCACGACATCCCTCTCTTTTGGAGAACCAATTTGGCATAGTGGTTAAGCCAGGGGTCAGCAACCTGCGGCTCTGGAGCCACATGTGGCTCTTTTACCCCCTCTACTGCGGCTCCCTGTCACTCAAAATATGCATCACAACCGCCAATGTGCGACACCCGCTGGCCTGCCATTTATTGAGCTTTTCAACCCCGGTAAGCCAACCATGGATAAATCCAAGAAAAGAAAAGTTTCAGAAGAAAACAAAACGTTTAATTCAACTACATATCCTAGTTTTGTGGCCACTCAAGAAATAGTCAGGCACGGGAAGAGTTTTGTGGCTCCTGATGTTTTCTTTTCTGTGGGAAATGGGTCCAAATAGCTCTTTGAGTGTTTAAGGTTGCAGGCCCTGGGTTAAGCGATTGCATTAAAAACCAGAAGACCATGGGTTCTAGTCCCACCTGAGGCATAAAGCCAGCTGGGTGACCTTGGACCGGTCTCTCCAGGTCCTAGGCCAACCCTAGAAAGAAGAAGGCAATGACAAACCACTTTCAAAATACTGCCAAAAAACCTGTAGAGACAGTTCATTGCCACCAGTGACTCAATGGTGCATGTGTATGACTTGAAAGAATTTATTTATTTATTTATTTATATGCACACACACACAATACCACACTAGTTTTGACTATCATTCATAGATTTCCACATGGTTGAATGAAGCCTTGGTACAGATTCCTTAGCCAGCATAGTAGAAAATGCATGCTATTGATCAACATCTCCAAATATTCATCTTCCTTCACCAATTAAATGCAGAGGTATTTAATTAGTTTGCCAGAATAGCACATGGTACCATTATGACACATTAGCAAGGATTAGATTAGTACAGGGATCTGCAACCTTAAACACTCAAAGAGCTATTTGGACCCGTTTCCCAGAGATAAGAAAACACCGGGAGCCACAAAACCCTTCCCGTGCCTGACTATTTCTTGAGCGGCTACAAAACTAGCATATGTAGTTGAATTTTGTTTTCTTCTGAAACTTTTCTTTTCTTGGATTTATCCATGGTTGGCCTACTGGAGGTTGAAAAGCGCAATAAATCGCGTGCTGGTGGGTGTCGCACATTGGCGGTTATGACACGTATTTTGAGTGACAGGGAGCTACAGCAGAGGGGTGAAAGAGCCACATTTGGCTCCAGAGCCACAGGTTGCTGACCCCGGGTTAGCAGATGTGCTCTCTTCACTGCATTTGTTATACAGCTACACCGCTGGGAATTTATAGATGAGCACCTTCTTTTAAGTGTTGATTGAACGAGATTCTGTTAAAGGAACCTGCAGGAGAGGTTATAGAACATGGTAAATTTTTGTGTACACCCTTTGAAACATTACCTGCAGACTCCTGTGGCTCCATTAGTAGTTTTTGCAGCTTCTGCCACTAACAGCTCTTGAAAAAATGAATAAGATGAACACATCTATAATTCATGGACCTATGATAGTGTAATGGAATTCTTCTGCTCAGAGAACTTATTTGTCACTCACTCATGAATGTCATGGTCTCCACCAAGATTGTGACTGATAGTTGTATGTGAGAGGTTTTGCAACACTTAGGAAGTAATTCAGAAAAAGTATTCTGTGGAGCATTGGCCCAGGAACATAGTACTTACCGGCATCTCTTTAAAGCAGTTACGTGTTTCCCTGGGAAAGCATGGCTGCTTTAAAGAGCTGCAGATGCGTCTCTGCAAGCTATAAAGCATCTTTTAGCAATAGCACTTAGCAATAGCACTTTGACTTATATACTGCTTCACGGTGCTTTTACTGCCCTCTCTAAGCAGTTTACAGAGTCAGCCTATTGCCCACAACAATCTGGGTCCTTATTTTACCCACCTCAGAAGGATGGAAGGCTGAGGTGACCTTGAGCCGGTAAAAATCGAACTGGCAAATTGCAGGCAGCCAGCAATCAGCAGAAATAGCCTGCAGTACTGCATTCTAACCAGTGCGCCACCGTGGCTCTCAATTTAGAAATTGAATTCAAAGTAGCCGTTATTTATAGGGTGGGTATTTTTTAGTAATTCTGTGGGTTGGTATAATACAATTTTCCTCCAACTTGTAACTTTCCAAGACTACGATCCCCAAAGAAATGGAAGTAGTAAATAAATGAGTCTCTTTGACTGAAATCAAATATTATAGAAACATTTGGCTTGTTAGATCATTCAGATTTGGGTGACTTCACTAAAATACCAGCCCAGAGTTAAATTCACGATAGCTGAGTTCAGTGGTGAAATCTAAATTTCTTTCCTACCGGTCCTGTGGGCGTGGCTTGGTGGAGGCCATGTGACTGGGTGGGCGTGGCTATGTACCATGTGACTGGGAGATCAAAAGGCAGAAACTCACTAAAAATGTCCTGCTGGAGCATGGTTGGATTAGATGACCTCCAGGTCCCTTCCAGCCATAGATTATCCTCTGAAGCTGCCTCTAGTGCATGTCTGTAGTCCTTCCTCTCCCTTTTCTTTCTTTCTTTCCTTCCTTCCTTCCCTCCCTCCTCTCTCTCTCTCTCTCTCTCTTTCAAAAATGCATCCCTACCCCCCATTTTTTGCCTAGACCTCCTGTTTTTGACCTACACCCAATGGTGAAATCAAAAGTTTTTTTCTACCGGTTCTGTGGGTATGGCTTGGTGTGGCTTGATGGGCGTGGCTTGGTGGGCATGGCAGGGGAAGGATACTGTAAAATCTTCATTCCCACCCCATTCCAGGGGAAGGATATTGCAAAATTCCAATTCTCACCCACTCTGGGGCCAGTCAGAGGTGGCATTTGCTGGTTCTCCGAACTACTCAAAATTTCCATTACAGGTTCTCCAGAAGCTGTCAGAACCTGCTGGATTTCACCCCTGCAAAGAAGACTCTTTTTCCAAGAAAAGACTCTTCTTGGAGAAAAGAATCCTATTTATCTTCTCCTCTCTTCTCTCTCTATTCCAATGACTGCATCTGTAAGAATCCTTCTGTTCAAGTACTGAAATTTGCAGATGATAGAATAACAGAGTTGGAAGGGACCTTGGAGGTCTCCTAGTCCAACCCCCTGCTTAGGCAGAAAACCCTACACCACTTCAAAGAAATGGTTATCCAACTTCTTCTTAAAAACTTCCAGTGTTGGAGCATTCACAACTTCTGGAGGTAAGTTCTTCCACTGATTAATTGTTCTGTCAGGAAATTTCTCCTTAGTTCTAGGTTGCTTCTCTCCTTGATTAGTTTCCACCCATTGCTTCTTTTCCTGCCCTCAGGTGCTTTGGAGAATAGCTTGATTCTTTCTTCTTTATGGCAGCTCCTGAGATATTGGAACACTGCTATCATGTCACCCTTAGTCCTACTTTTCATGATGCAACGGTCATTGGTCTCATTCAAGATGGTGATGGGAGATTGAACAACTAGCCCTGTGATAGCTGGGGCAATCTGGAGCTGAACATGCTTAAAACTGTAGAGTGGAGAATGGACTTTAGGAGGTACCCTTCTAATATATCACCTCTTACTATATTTGACAGTGCAGAATCAGCAGTAGAATCCTTCACGTTTTGGGGTTCTATAATCTCCCAGGATTTGAAATGGAAACCTAATGTTAGAACCATCATCAAAAAGGCAGAACAAAAAATGTTCTACTTGCATCAATTTAAGAAGTTCAGAATGCCCCAGGTTCTGTGGATATAGTCCTACAGAGGAATTATTGAATCTGTCGTTTGTACGTCTATGACTGCCTGGTTTGGTACAGCAAGTAAACAGGACAGGTACAGACTTCAAGGGATAGTTAGGATTGCAGAAAAAACCCCAAACAATTGTAACTAGCCTGTCTTCCATAGAAAAACTGTATATTGCTCAGGTCAGAAGAAGGGCTGAGAAAATATCTACCGACATTTTCTGTAGCATTAAATGCTAAAACAACTAGAGCAGGGGTCGGCAACCTTAAACACTCCAAAAGCCACAAAGATCCTAACCAGAAGTCATCCATTCAATTCTGGAGCCGACCGGAAGTCCGGTTCCCCCACCATAGAGTTTCCTCCTAGCACGGCATCCTTTTTCCTCTACCTGTCCTAACTGAAAGCTCTATCAATTGTGGAGCTAACCAGCAACAGGGAGCCACAGCAGAGGGATGAAAGAGCCACATGCAGCTCCAGAGTCGCGGGTTGTTGACCCCTGAACTAGACACAGGGACAGTTTTTTTCTTCAGGCCATCATTCTATTGAACATCCTATCCTATCCTATCCTATCCTATCCTATCCTATCCTATCCTATCCTATCCTATCCTATCCTATCCTATCCTATCCTATCCTATCCTATCCTATCCCATCCCATCCCATCCCATCCCATCCCATCCTATGATAAAATGGATCATTAAGTGTAGTCTGATGCATCAAGATTTGATTTCATAAATCTTTTAGAATAGAATAGAATTCTTTATTGGCCAAGTGTGATTGGACACGAAAGGAATTTGTCTTTGGTGTATATGCTCTCAGTGTACATAAGGAGAATAATATACATTCATCAAGAATAAATTTTCCTTCCTTCCTTCCTTTCAAATTATATTCCATCTTTCTAATGCATGTTCCTCTGTAAATGTACAAAAGATTAAAAGGAATAATTTGAGAGCCTTTCCATGAAGGATATTCAACAGCAACGTATTAGCTTAATTTCCACTTCTGGAAAATAGAAAATGGAAAGAACAAAGTAAAAAAAAAAAATCCCATGAATTTTCCATATGAGTCACCACAGTAATTTGATGATGGGTAAACTCATACTTTCGCTTTTGTTTTTCTCCCAATTCCTTTGCTCCAAACACAGCAGGTGGAAGTGAATATTGTAATTCATTAGCTCTGCATCCTTTTGATCACAGCGTTGTAACCACAAGAACGTGGCCTTACAAACAAATTCACAGATGCTTGGAGTAAATATGTCAACCACTTTATTTCCTTCCTCACCCCCACCCCCACCCTGTTTCAAGCATGATTTTAAAGTAGTATTAATGTGCAAATCCAACACTTAATGGGTCTCTAATAGCTTCTGATTTGCTTGGGATTTCATTTGGGGGAGAGAAATCCTCTAGAAATACCGATAATAAGAGAGCAACAAAGAGAATGTTTACATCAAAAGTACCTCTTCTGTTCTGAAAATGAGGAGGGTTATGATTTTTTTTTAAAAAAATAAGTGCTATAGTAGTATTAGGCATTTGACTATGGTGAAATGACTCTGCTTTTATTATCAGAAAGGACCTTAAATAAAAAAAAAACCTTTTGACTGTTACTCACAATAATTGCCACCATAGGAGGAGTGATAAAACATCATGACATCAAAACAGAAGTGATGCAAATGATGTCATGATATCACTGTGGCCACTAACAGATTCTGATGGTTGCCACCAACAACTGTGCTACCACAACTGATCTTTTTAATGTGTGTGTGTGTGTGTGTATGTGTGTGTGTGTGTAGAATTCTGAGATATGCTTGCTCGTTAGCCACCCACATGTGAAACTAGCAGCAAAACCCAACTTTTTATACAATGGTTAACTTTCGCTCTATTTAAGCAATCCCTATATATGTCCTTTTACTATATACAGTAGTGGCCAAGATTGTGGAAACCTTTTGGGAAAAGTGTATTTTTGAGGTTTGATGGCTTATAACACCACTTTTTATGGGGAGTTTCAAGATAATCATATACCACTGCTGGAATGGCCTGGGAATAGCCCAGAACTTAACCCAATGGAAAATCTAGGAGCCGACTAAAGACAGAAGCGACCCAGTAATAAAACCCAGTTAATAAAAGCAATCCTTCAATCTTGGTTTCACATTAGAACAGCTGCAGAACTAAAAGACTTGGTTCACTCCACGGGAAGACGTTACAAGGCTGTAATTTATGGTAAAGGTTACCCAACTAAGTAATAACTGACATGGTGACAATTTTTGTATATCTCATTTTTTCTATGGTGATAATTTTTTGTATATCTCATTTTTTCTACGTGTTTCACATTTCTTCTTTATACTGTAACTGCTATTCTAATAGGAAATCCCACATAAAAGTTATTGCATTACATTCTTGATTGAATTATCTTTCCATTGATATATAATTTTATGGTACTACTCCAAAAAAAAAAGTGGTGTTATTAGCTAGTTTTAGAAAATACATTTTTCACACAAAATTTCCACAATTTTGGCCACTACTATATGTTTTAAAGATATGTCAATAGCCTATATTCTGGAAACGGTGCTTCCTGCTCTCTGATCCTCCAGTCACCCAAACCAGAAGCATATTTTAATTTATTTAAAGTTTTGACTTGCTTCTTCTCTGAAAATCTTTTTGGACATGGGTCTACCCCTTTACTGATTAGGACTCTATCCAGTTGTCCCTGAAAGGATTGTGCAGCTTTCAACCATTGTCTTTCCTTTCTGTCAAACACACAGGATAAGCTAGAGAAATTGTGGTCCATGTCTCCTTAATTCCTTGCTACATCAGAGAAGACCAGCCAACGACATTAAGAATGAAGGGCTAGGCAGAGTAGACGGTGCTTAGAAACATCTGTTAAATTTCTAAAAATGCTGTGATGCCCACAGGCATATTGTTATTTATGTCTATATTATGGAAACAGGATGATACATCATCAATTATGAAAGAGAATTATTGTCGGGCCACATGCTAATATTTGCTACTATGGTTGTCTGTAAGCGTACCACCAGAATGTTTTTCATGGGACTGAATTCCCAAATTCAGGTCTGTATAGATTGATTGTTTGCTGTTTTGTTTTTAGTATAAGCAAATGAACGAACGATGGAGGTGGCAATCACAAATCACTTCTAAACTATAGGAAGAAAACTGCAGAAATGAACCACAGGAACTGAGGCTGATTCTGCAGGAAATTAAACGGAGCTCCATTTTCGCTGGTGGAGTGCTGCAGGAGGCAGTCACAGCCAAAAAGGGCCGGGGTGGGGCACATGTGGCCCACCCGAGCTCCGTTTTCACTGGCAGAGGCACCGCAGGCCGGTCCTTCGCTGTTTCCAAGCCGGCCCTGTGGGGTTTCCTGGAGATCGGGAGCCCATTTTGCTGGCAGAGCTCTCTGACCCCCACAGGTATTCCAGACATAAGTGACGTCAAGCTGGCCATGCCTACTCTGGCCATGCCCATCCCAGCCCCCCAAGGTAAAACACAACCCTGATACGGCCCTCAGTGAAATTGAGTTGACACCCCTGGTTTAGAGAATGGCTAAAATTTGGTATTTTTTAAGTCCTTTCATAAATTGAGTTAGAATCATAGGGTTGGGAGGGATCTCATAAGTTTTCTAATGCATCCTTCAGGGCAGGAGAGTTGTACCATCCAGTCAAATGGTTGTCCACTCTGTTTTGAAAAGCTCAAGTGATGGAGATCCATACAGCCTCAGGAATCAAGCTATTTCACTGAGTTATTTGTAAAGGTAAAGGTTCCCCTCTTACACATGTGCTAGCTGTTCCTGACTCTAGGAGGCAATGCTCATCTCTGTTTAAAAGAGTCAGCGCTGTCTGAAGATGTCTCCGTGGTCATGTGGCCGGCATGACTAAATGCCAAAGGCACATGGCATGCTGTTTTCTTCCCACCAAAGGTGGTCCCTATTTTTCTACTTGCATTTTTTATGTGCTTTCGAACTGCTAAGTCGGCAGAAGCTGGGACAAGTAATGGGAGCTCAATCCGTTACGTGGAACTAGGGATTCAAATCACTGAACTGCCGACCTTTCGATCAACAAGCTCAGCGTCTTAGCCACTGAGCCAGTGGTGAAATCCAAATTTTTTCACTATCGGTTCTGTGGGCGTGGCTTGGTGGGCATGGCAGGGGAATGATACTGCAAAATCTCCATTAGCACCCTACTCCAGGGGAAGGATACTGCGAAATCCCCATTCCCACCCCTCTCTGGGACCAGCCAGAGGTGGTATTTGCCAGTTCTCCAAACTACACAAAATTTCTGTTACCAGTTCTCCAGAACCTGTCAGAACCTGCTGGATTTCACCCCTCACTGAGCCACAAAATGTATTCATTGTAGGAATGGACTATCCTGGGTTATGGACCATGCTGGGCTGATCATTCAGAGGAATGGCCTAGTACTTTTGTGGAACTTAATCTTCTGAAATGAAGCAATTAATATTGTTCAAAAAACAACACCTGTAGTGTGACCAATAAGGTCTTCCATTTGCAAGATTTCACTTTCAGCACATTGCTGGATCATCTTTTGAACAGAGGGATGAATCTGTTCCTCACAAAACCCGCAGGAACATTCTGGAATTCTTAGAAAACCCGAGATTTGCAGTTTAATTGGTTGCCTCTCACAAATTGGCTGCTTTAGTGAGTACAGCCACCAGATGGGCTTGCTTCCAACCCAAGTCCTGGAATGCATCTGCCCACCATATTTATTTCTTAAGGATGCCTCAGGAGGCTTTACAAATGACAGAGATGGAAATAAGCACCATGCGAAGATGCTTTTTCCTCTGCAACTTTCCAAGCTTCACATGTATTATGACTTCTAATTAAAATAACCTAAAATAAATTCAAGCTAAGTATAGCTGGCAACTTGCCGAATTCTGGGTAGGTGTGCTAGTGGCATGTTTTATTCAAAGTGCATTGCACAAGCTTTAGTTTCTAATTACAATTGTCCAAAAATGACGAGAAAAAGGATGAATTGTGATGTCTCACTAAATCCATTGTTTCTACTTGCATCAGAATGTCCCATACAAATATATAAAAGGGCACAGTTTGTACTCTGGTGTCACTATATAGTACTGGCCAAAATTGTAGAAACCTTTTTGGAAAAGTGTATTTTGAGGTTTGATGGCTAATAACGCCACTTTTTTGGGGAGTTTCGAGGTAATCATATTCCACTGCTGGAATGGCCTGGGAATAGCTCAGACTTTAACTCAATTGAAAATCTATGGAGCTGCTGATTAAAGAAACTTGTTAGTCAGAAGTCACCCAGCAATAAAACCCAGTTAATAGAAGCTATCATTCAATCTTGGTTTCACATTAGAACAGCTGCAGAACTAAAAGTCTTGATTCACTCCATGGGAAGATGTTGTAAGGCCATAATTCATGCTAAAGGTTACCCAACTATTAACTGACATGATAATTTTTATACATCTCATTTTTTTCTATGGTGATCATTTTTGTATATCTTGTTTTTTCTACGTGTTTAACTTTTCTTCTTTATACTGTAACTTCTATTCTAATAGCAAATCCTTCATAAAAGTTATTGCATTACATTCGTGATTAAATTATCTTTCCATTGATATATAATTTGATGGCACTACTGTAAAAAAAAAAGTGTATTTTCTAGTTTTAGAAAATACACTTTTCCCAAAAGGTTTCCACAATTTTGACCACTACTGTACATGTTTTTGGCACATGTTCCTGTACATACGTCTGGGCACCAGGTTATTTATGCCCAAGAAACATGTTCTGGAAATGCCATCAATCTTATGGCAACTCAAGAGCAGGCCAGGGATGCTTTGCGAGATTTCAGACAACTCCACCACTGAATGGCCCCCTTGCTGACAAGCAATCCTAATTTACTCATATAGAACCATAGATAAATAATCACAAAATACAGATAGTCCTTGACTTAAGACTACAATTGAGCCCAAAATTTATGTTGCTAAGCAAGACAGTTGTTCAGTGAATTTTGTCCCATTTTACCACCTTTTGTCAGGCCTGGAAGCCATCTTTTTCGTTGGGCCTTCAGACCTGCCACATTTACTACTGTGGGAAATTGGGAGGGGGGATTGTATGGAGCATGGGGGATATATATTCATAATAACATAATAATTCTTTCATTGGGGGTGTTACTTGGAACCCTGACACCTTTCTTGCTACAGTTATTAAGTGACTCATTGTAGTTATTACATACATCTGGCTTTCCCATTGACTTTGCTTGTCAAAAAGTGATCACATGACTCCAGGGACACTGCAACTGTCATAAGTACATGCCAGTTGCCAAGTGTTTGAATTTTGATCACAGGACCATGGAGATTCTGCAACGAATCTCCATGGTCATGTGATCAAAATTCAAGTGTGAAAAAAAATGGCCATAAGTCACTTTTTTCAGTGCCATAATTGTAACTCTGAACAGTCACTAAATGAACTGTTGTAAGTTGAAGTATTTATTTTGGATATTTTTATTGTTTTTAATTGTTTTTACAGTTTGGGAATTGTAAGCCACCTGCAGTCATTGATTAACATGGGTGACTATAGAAATGGAATGAATAAATAAATAAACATGTTGCAGGACTTCATTCATGCAACTCTGCAACAGTTCTAAAATGTTTATTGTGACCACGGTCCTGTTTCCTGACCAGACTTACAGTAGTCCTCTCTTTCTGATTTCCTGGTAGTGGTCTGAAGGAAAATTGAGAAGGCCCAGTCTAGAAAGGAATGTAATGGTCATCAACTTGCTATACTTGCTGTAGCATCGTCAACAAGCAAAAGAAACTTACACTTTGCATGGCTGTTCTCATCATTAAGAAAAATTTTGGGGAGCTGTGTGCCTTTGAGTCATTGCTAATTCCTGGAGTCGGCCTGGACTTGTCTTTGCAGTTTTCCTGCCAAGATTTGGGAAATGGTTTGTCACTGTCTCCTTCCTAGAACTGAGAGTGAATCACACACACACACCCGTCCCCTTGCTGGTTTCATGATTAAAGCAGGACTAGAACTCATGGTCTCCAGCCTGATGCCTTAATCACCTTACCACAAACTGGATGGTGGCCTAAAAACCAGGAGACTGTGAGTTCTAGTCCCGCCTTAGGCATGAAAGCCGGCTGGGTGACTTTGGACCAATCACCAGGAGACTCTGAGTTCTAGTCCCGCCTTAGGTATGAAAGCCAGTGGCTGACTTTGTGGCCAATCCCTTCGACTCAGTCAAACCACCTCAAAGGGTTGTTGTTTTTGTGGGGGACAATCAATGCAAGATAACTGTGTCATTATTAACGATATCAATAATATTACTAATATTAAGAGAGGAACGGGTCTAGAGTACTGTTATCTCGCATTAAGTTGTCCCACGGCAAGTTGACGGCAACAAGTTGGCCATGGTGAGTTGTCCTAGACCTCCTAGCAGCAATCTTTTCATGTTTCCTAAAAATTTAAATCATGTTCCCACCAGCTACCACCAGTCTGGGAGATGTCACCATATGACACACTTTAAGATAAAGGGCAACCTATTCAGCTCCCTGCTTAAATCTGCAAAGTGTCATACAATTTTTGAGCTTCTTATTGCTGCAAAAGAGCCCTGCTGAATTTGGGACTGCAAAACCCTTGGAAGTTTTCACCTTCCACCTCCAAAGAAAGCTCTTAGAATAGAATAACAGAGTTGGAAGGGACCTTGGAGGTCTTCTAGTCCAACCCCCTGCTTAGGCAGGAAACCCTACACCACTTCAGACAAATGGTTATCCAACCTCTTCTTAAAAACTTCCAGTGTTGGAGCATTCACAACTTCTGGAGGAAAGTTGTTCCACTGATTAATTGTTCTAACTGTCAGGAAATTTCTCCTTAGTTCTAAGTTGCTTCCCTCCTTGATTAGTTTCTACCCATTGCCTCAGGTGGTTTGGAGAATAGCTTGATTCCCTCTTCTTTGTGGCAGCCTCTGAGATATTGGAACACTGCCATCATGTCTCCCCTAGTCCCTCTTTTCATTAAACTAGACAAACCCAGTTCCTGCAACCGTTCTTCCTATGTTTTAGCCTCTGGTCCCCTAATCCTATTTGTTGCTCTTCTCTGCGCTCTTTCTAGAGTCTCCACATCTTTTTTACATCGTGGCGACCAAAACTGAATGCAGTCTTCCAAGCGTGGCCTTACCAAGTGGCCTTACCACTTCTCTCAACCATTCTTACTGTTCAGAACCTGAAAGGAAGAAGGTCAGACAACACGGCCTCCCAAATCAAGTAACGCATTGTGAGAGTTTTCCTCATTTTATCCATCGATGGATAAAAAAAGAAAAGTATAGGGGAAAATCTTACCATCTGATTCTGTGGGCCCAGGAACTGCAGTGCTGAACCAGGTTGGCTTTGTAGCATTTTCTGGAGCATGATCTTTTGTTGTAAAGCTAAGGGTACGTTGGGGGGCCTTTGGAGATGCTGAGGTTGGGCCGAATATGGCTGCGGCGGCTGCTGCTGTGAAGTTTGTGGCTGAACCGCTGAGCTAGACAACTGTTGCGGGGGCTGCTGTGCATAGTGGAGAAGGGAAGGTTTGTTGGGGGCTCCCAAACCAGAAGAGATCTGCTTGCTGGCTTGTTCCGAGTTGAAATGAAACAAAGGTTTGATACTGTTCTGAGATTCCTCCAGTGACACCTGATTGTTGCTGACATAATTTCTGGGGATGTCTTGAGGTTTTCGGGGCATTACCATGTTGACAGAAGTTCCTTGAGGCATGGAGTTCGGCCGATAGGAGTAACTGTTCATGCCTTTGGATGGAGTCCCATTGACTGGAATGCCAGACATTGCAGAACTTTGCGGGCTGAACTGTGGCTGCTGGTGGAAGGATGGACTAGACATCTTCTCCTGCACAAAGGACCCAGAAGATGGTTCTGTAGATGACAAACCAGGCCAGGAAGTGGCTGATTGACTTTGTTGGCACTGCTGAATCAGAGCATGCTGTTGCCTGTTTGCTGCTATTTGCTTTAATTGTTGGGCATGAGAAACTTCTTGCCAACTGGCCAGTGGCCGAGTGGGGACTGATGTCCCTTGAGAAGGAGGAGTCTGAGTCTGAGGTACTGAAGGAATGGGAGATGAGGTGGACATAGCAGCACCAGGCATGGTGAAAGCCGAGTCTGTGGAAGGAGGTCTCATTTGAGGGGATCCCACCGAAGCTTGGCTCAACCCCGGTGAATACTCTTGTTTGATCACCATTTTGTCCATCTGCAGAGAAGATGATTGGGCAGGGGGCCCTCTCTGGATCTGCTGACCAATGTCGATGTTGAACGGTTCGTCTTGCTTGATGGTGGCATTTATCATGTTTTCTAATTCAAGGTCACTCATGGGGGGCACAGAAATATTGCTCAGTTCATTGAATAGCTCCTGAAGTTCTGGGTCCATCAACTGTTCTCCCGTGTCTTCTCCATATCTGTTAGGATAAACACTGTTGTGGGATGTCTGACCATCCAGATGTTTACTACAAGAGATTGTCTCCCCGGGTTCCTTTTTGACCTCTTTTAGTGTCATGTTAAACATCCCGTTGGCCCCAGAATGACTGTTGCTGGTTGAGTTGTCCATTTTCCTTGGAGCACCTTGACCAACTGAGAATGATCCCAACACTGACTGGTTTGGGCAACTGTTACCACACTGACCACGTCCCATGGAAAGGTTATTATCAGCACCTCGGATTCTCTTAATATCCAGGAAAGTGTTGTCAGCAATGCCATTCGATCTCTTGTTATTGCCTGGTGTCAGATTTACCACCAGTTTTCTCTTCAAGGAACCCTGGAGCTGAAAGAAGAAGAAGAAGAAAAGGATTTTTTAGCTGGAGTTAAAAAAATAATAATGCGATTTTCCAAAACTTAGTCATGACTGCCCACTGCCCACTGCCACAAACAATGACTAAAAACAATGGCATCTGAAAGACTAACACAGTTATTACAACATGTCCATTTCGGATACATAGAATATTATCCTAAAACAGAAATGTTATATAAATATTTACAGTTGGAGGGAGGATAACTAAGACATCTTTATTGCCTATAGACAAATAAAGGTAAAGACCATTAATAAAACATTTATTGGGTATGTAACAATGTGAAACTTGTAATTTGATTCTAGTGTTTTCCCAAAGTAGCAATCTTTTTTTATCAGTAGGATACAACAATGAAACCTTGTTCTTACTGATAAAGGTAGTCCTTGACTTATGACCACAACTGGAACTAAACTTTCTGTTGCTAAGCGAGGCAGTGGCTAAGTGAATCATTCCTGATTTTACAACCCTTTTCACCACAGTTGTTAAGTAAATGAATGCAGATGTTAAGTGAATCATGTGGTCATTAAACAAATCTGATTTCCCCCTTTGAGTTTGTTTGTTGAAGGTTGGCTGGAAAAGTCACAAATAATGATCACATGACCCAAGGACCAGGGATGGGCTTCAAAAATTTTAGCAAGGGGTTCTCTGCCTGGTTGCTGGGTGGGCATGGCCTAGTCGGCCTCCTGTACCATGGTGGGGGGGGGGTGTTTTTGCCCTCCCTGGGTTCCGGAGGCTTTCCTCAAGCCTCTGGGAGGGTGAAAACGGCCTCCCAAGGCTCCGGAGGCCCTCTGGAGGCTGGAAATGGGCCTATTTCCAACCTTCCTGAATTTCCGGTAGGCTCGTTTTTTGCCCTCCCCAAGCCTCCGGGTGTGCCCTGCACTTACCTGCATCTAAAATGGGCTGTGTGGGAAATCCTGGGTGGGGTGGGTGGGGCGGGCCATCCAGGAATGAGATTTGGGGGTTCTCCGAACTGCACAGAATCTTAGGTAGAGGTTCACCCGAACCCCTGCGAACCCCCAGCAGCCCACCCCTGCCCAGGACACAACAACTGCCATAAATACATGCCGATTGTCAAGCGCCTGAATATTGATCACATGACTATGGGGATTCTGTGACAATCATAAGTGCAAGAATTGGTTGTAAGTCACTTTTTTTCAGTGCCATTGTAGCTTCGAACGGTTGTAAGTTAGGACTACCTGTTCTGAAAATCTACCAGGACTTCCTCTGAAATCCATGTAGTACCTCTACATGAAGTTTGCACAAGCACGTGTTTCAATCAAATTAGCTATCGTGAGCATGCAAATGAAGCTTCCTGAGTTTTTTAAATATATATTGTTTGAAGCTTTGATCACCTTGTTGTACCAGTTGATTTTTTTTTTGAAAAGAAATACCAGCTTTGCAGGTTCAGAGCTGGTATTCAATTCAGTTGTAATCAACGAAAGGAAACACTGGTTACAGTTACAAGATTATTAAACCAAGTCTTAAGTTACAGAAAAGCAGAATAGAAAAACAGAATAACGGAGTCGGAAGGGACCTGGAGGTCCTCTAGTCCAACCCCCTGCTTAAGCAGGAAACCTTATATGATTTCAGACAAATGGCTGTCCAATCTCTTCTTAAAAACCTCCAGTGAGGGAGCACCCACAATTTATGGAGGCAAGTCGTTCCACTGACTAATTGTTCTAACTGTCAGGAAATTTTTCCTTAGTTCTAGGTTGTTTCTCTCCTTGATTAGTTTCCATTCATTGCTTCTCATCCTGCCTTCAGATGCTTTGGAGAATAGCTTGACTTCCTCATCTTTGTGGCAGATCTTTAGATATTGGAACACCGCTACCATTCCTTCTTTTTCATTAAACTAGACATACCCAGCTCCTACAACCGTTCTTTGTATGTTTTAGCCTCCAGTCCGATAATCATCTTTGTTGCTCTTCTCTGCACTCTTTCTAGAGTCTCCACATCTTTTTTAGATTGTGGCAACCAAAACTGGATGCAGTATTTGAATGCAGTTTCTTCGGCCACATTCTTTCCTTCACATCAACCTGGCAAATTAAAGACTTCGTTTCCCAATACTATTTACTCTCCTTTTGTGAAATTAGAATCACTTTCTAAGGCAAGGATTCTTTCTGTCCAATGAGAAGACTTCTGAGCAATAGAAGTCTTGCCACGGCATCACATTTGTGCACTTCCCAGAGTTCGTTGTTAATTTGTGATAAAAACCGAACAGTCTCTTTTCCAAATCTCAGGACTTGGGATTTGGAAAATCACAATAAGGACTGATATTGATCACAATTCATCCAACCATGGTTATAGATCTTCTGCTTTCACTTGTCTTTCAGATCTCCAAACTGTTTTTAAATCTCCCCAGGGTACACCAAGTGATTGGATGGTTTCTCGCAGGGAGAGACGGAGACAATGATAATGGAGATTAAAAGAACAGCAGCTCAAGATCCTGCTTGGGAATTGTGAGACCCACTAACCTGTTTTCTTGTCAAAATTCTGGTTATATTTTTGCCCCATTAACATCCCTCTTTCAATTCAGTCCTCTTCACCCACCAAAAAGCTTTCCATCAGAATGAATGAGGGATACATCACTTGGAGTTCCGTGCCAAAAAGTTAGGTGGTCTCCAGAGGTTCCTCTGAAATGGCCATTTTTTTCACATGATTGAAGGAAAAATAAATGAATGACCATCTATTGCCGCGATGGCGAACCTATGGCACATGTGCCACAGCTGGTATGCGAGTCCTCGCCCAGCTCAGTTCTACCATGTATGTGTGCCTCCCACCGACCAACTAATTTTCAGGATGCACCGGGGGGGGGGGTGCATGCGGGACATGCATGTGCAGGAGGATCATGCATGGGAATGGGGGTGGAATGCAGGGATGTGGCCCGCCCCCCCCCCCATGACCTGTTTTTGGGCCAGGAGGCTGCAGGGAGACCTGCTAGGCCGAAAACAGGGCATGAGGGGGTGCGGCCTGCCCCCCATGGCATGTTTTTGGGCCTAGGAGGCTGCAGGGAGGCCAGCTAGGCCAAAAACGGGGGGGGGGGGTGTTACACACAGATGTGGGGGGCAGGGGGGAGCATGGGGGATTCGTATGCTTCCTGGGGCACGAGAGGTTGCGGCCTGCCCCAGGAAGCTGCAGGGAGGCTTACTCGGCCAAAAACAGGGCATGAGGGGGTGCGGCCTGCCCCCCATGGCATGTTTTTGGGCCTAGGAGGCTGCAGGAAGGCCAGCTAGGCCAAAAACGGGGGGGGGGGTGTTACACACAGATGTGGGGGGCAGGGGGGAGCATGGGGGATTCGTGTGCACATGCATGGGGGAGAGGGGGAGCATGGGGGGTCATGCACGCATGCTCAGGGGGCTCACGCATTGCATTATGGGTACCGGCCCGCACGCATGTTATTGCGCGCACGCTTTCAGCACACGATGAGAAAAAGGTTAGCCATCATTGAACTATTGCATCAATTTAATAAATTTAAATTACTCAATGGTAGGATTTGGCTAATCTTGGTCGCCTTCTTGAGTTCTCTACCATTCAAAAATCAAGACAAAGGCTTTGCTTGAGAAAGTTAGTAACTGCCTTAGCCATATGCCCCAACCGCTGGCCCTTCCAAAATCCGAGTAATTTCCTTGGCTCTGAATGCAATGTAATGCAATTGGAGAAAACAATTTGCCCCACTCCTCTCCTGCAAAAATTACAAAGTACATTCTCCCCACAACTTTGGCAGAAGGATAATTTTGTTCCAAATTAAACAAAACAAAATTAAACGGCTTAGCTTGGGAATTAACGTTTGGCAGCTTCTCCAAGAAACTGGGCGGGTGAGAGTGGAGGACGACTATAATGAATCCAGTTTAGCTCCAGAAAACTGGACCTTTTGCCAACGACATGATTAAGATATAATACATGATTTTATCACTTGCTTCCAAAGCTGTTCTTCCCCATCCTGATGCTGGTTCGATACAAGGAAGGAAGGAAGGAAGGAAGGAAGGAAGGAAGGAAGGAAGGAAGGAAGGAAGGAAGGAAGGAAGGAAGGAAGGAAGGAAGGAAGGAAGGAAGGAAGGAAGGAAGGAAGGAAGAAAGAAAGAAAGAAAGACTTTGCAAACATTGACTTAATTTTGATCAGTTAATGAACTTCACTGGAAGAATAATTGGAATGACATTCCCTTGATACACTGTAGTAAATTAAGGAGGGGAAGGGTGCCTCTCCCCCCCTCCCACCCAAATTGAATTGCAGACACAAAAGATCAGTTTCCATAATCTCTACAAAGTGCTGCTTTCAAAATCTCTCCCTGGTTTTGATTTCAGTGGCTGGCAAGCGGTGATGATGTCTGCGAGAGAAACACGCCGGGAGTTGGGTTCGAAAATATTATGTGCAGTTCAGAATATCTAAGAGGCACAATAGCGACACAGAATAGTTCAGCTATAAATAGGTCAAAGCTGTTAATCAGGACAAAGCATTCATGACTTTGGGCGAAACAAACAAGGAGTACTCCGTTGTTTGTATTGTAGAAGTGTTTTCCTTCTTGCTCATTCATCCTGGAGAACTACCCCCTTCTTGGTCTCGGAGCCTCTCAAACCAGGAATAAATTAACTACCCTTTGCTGCTAAATCGACAGAAATTAATGTCAATGTAGATTAACGGGGCATAGGAAGCCAGAGTGATGTAAGCAAAACCAGAGAGGGAGGGAAGGAAGGAAAGATCTGCCTGGAACCCGCACTGTATATAGGACATTAATACAATTGAGCGAGTCCAGAGATATTTCACAAGAAGAGTACTCCACTCCTCTGCTCACACAGAATATTTTAAACCACCAGACTTGATATTTTGGGATTAGACAACCTAGAATTACACTGCCTTCGGTATGATCTAACCGTAGTATACAAAATTACACGGCGCTCCCATGTAACACCTCTCCTGCGTGAGCTGCACTGGCTCCCGGTGGACTTCCGGGTGCGATTCACCATCGTCAAAGCGCTCCATGGCTTAGGACCCGGATACTTACGAGATCGCCTTCTGCCACTGATGGCCTCCCACCAACCAACACACTCCCACAGAGAGGGACTCCTCAGGGTACCATCGGTCAAGCAATGTTGACTGGCAACACGCAGCGGGAGAGCCTTCTCTGTGGGGGCCCCCGCCCTCTGGAATGAACTGCCCCCAGGGATACGTATGATTCCCAACCTACATACCTTTCACCATGCCCTTAAGACCTTACTATTCCAACAGGCTGGGCTGGCTAAGTAAGGAATTGGAATTGGGTGTCTGAATCTTTGAGTTTTTAATCTGGGGCCAAATTATTTAATCTGTTTTTAAATTGTTTTTAAATTTTGTATTATATGCTGTTTTATTGTGGCTGTATACCACCCTGAGTCCTTCGGGAGAAGGGCGGTATAAAAATTTAAATAATAAATAAAAAAATAATAAAAAAAATTATCTGCTACGAAGTCCTACCTGTCAATGACTACTTTAGCTTCTAAAATATTGCCAGTGGGTGAGTTTTGCAGTAGTGTTGAATTTATAAAGCCCATGCAAAATTAAACTCAGTGAGATTTGCTTCCGAGTAAAGCATTGGTTCACTTGGAAAATAGCTTTTTTTTAAAAAGCTGAGTACTTAAAACAAAACTTACTTTAAATACAATCTGAAAATCCAGCCCTAAAAAACCTCATGGCTTATCTAAACCCCAAATTCCAATCTCTAATTAGTTGTTACATCACTTATTTATCCTTTCCACCCTATCTCATTGTAGAAGCACTGCTTAACACTTAACCACTCTTCAGTTTCAACCACAATAATACACGAGCACACAATAGATACAAACTTAAGGTAAACCACACCAAACTCAATTGCAGAAAATACGACTTCAGCAACAAAGTGGTCAATGCCTGGAATGCACCACCTGACTCTGTGGTTTCTTCCCCAAACCCCCAAAACTTTAACCTTAGACTGTCTACTGTTGACTTCACCCCATTCCTAAGAGGTCTGTAAGAGGCATGCATAAGCCCACCAACGTGCCTACTGTCCATGTCCTACTGTCCCCATATATTTGTATCCTTATCCTGTATTCATAATCATGTTTATACTTATATCTGTTATCTTACGTGTTTGACAAAATAATAAATAAATAAATAAATAAATAAATAAATAAATAAGGAAGGAAGGAAGGAAGGAAGGAAGGAAGGAAGGAAGGAAGGAAGGAAAGAAAGAAAGAAGGGACAAATTTGCTTTCATTTTATTTGTCATCTTGTGTATCAGATTTAAACTGAAACAGCTTCCCCAGCTGAGCCTGACAATTGTGGGCAATCTGGAGTTTCTAGAGCAGGCATCCTAGCCAAAAGGAAAAGATGTTTCAAAAGGGGTTACAGTCCAGCACTTTTCTTCTTCCATCATTTCTGGTACTCCAGGGAAAGGGAAGTGGGACCAGAATACATAATTGGAGGAGGGTTCACAGGGAAGTAAAAATAAAAAATCAACATATTGGCCACAACCTTGCAATTGAAATCCATAAAAAGGGACTGGGTTTGACTGTGTGATGGTAGCTGGCATTTTGCCTTCGACAGAATCAAGTTCACAGGAGGTGTTAATACCACTTGATAATGCCTTGGTAAGATCACAATTGAAATACTGCATTCCAGTTTTGGTCAACAGCAGGGGTACTGGTTCGGCGGTTTGGAAAACTGGTAGCAACGGCAACGCGAGGCTCCGCCCACCCACCTGATCATCATTACTTCCTGGTTTTAACCGATCATCATTACTTCCTGGTTTTAACCTGTTTTTTTACCCTCTGCACGTGCGCAGAAGGGTTTGTGTATGTGCAGAGGGTTTGTGCATGCACGTGACGCCCATATGCACTTCAGAACTGGTAGGGAAGCTAAGTAGATTTCATCCCTGGGCCAACACGATATAAAAAAGATGTTGAGATTCTAGAAAGAGTGTAGAGAAGACCAACAAAGATGATTAGGGGACTGGAGGCTAAAACATGTAACAACAACAGCAACAACAACAACAACAACAGAGATGGAAGGGACCTTGGAGGTCTTCCATTCCAACACCCTGCTTAGGCAGGAAACCCTACACCACTTCAGACAAATGGTTATCCAACATCTTCTTAAAAACTTCCAGCGTTAGAGCATTCACAACTTCTGGAGGTCCATTGATTAATTGTTCTAAAGTGAAGAACAGTTGCAGGAACTGGGTATATCTAACCTAAGGTTTTGCTAAATTCACCAAAATGGGGTGTGTTTGGGCTGTCAGAGTGCTACAGGAGGCATCCGTCCCATCTCTCTCCCCACCATGCTGCCATTGGAATTCCTAAATTGGGAATTCCTGTATATATAGTAGTGGCCAAAATTGTGGAAAAGTTTTGGGAAAAGTTGAGGTTTGATGGCTAATAACACAACTTTTTTGGGGGGAGTTTCAAGATAATCATGCTCCACTGCTGGAATGGCCTGGGAATAGCCCAGACCTTAACCCAATGAAAAATCTAGGGAGCCGACTAAAGAAACTTGTTAGTCAGGCGCGACCCAGCAATAAAACCCAGTTAATAGAAGCAATCGTTCAATCTTGGTTTCACATTATAACAGCTGCCGAACTAAAAGACTTGGTTCATCCATGGGAAGACGTTGTAAGACGTAATTTATGCTAAAGTTTCCCAACTAAGTATTAACTGACATGGTGATAATTTTTGTATATCTCATTTTTTCTACACGTTTCACTTTTCTTCTTTATACTGTAACTGCTATTCTAATAGCAAACCCTTCATAAAAGTTATTGCATTACATTCTTGATTAAATTATCTTTCCATTGATATATAATTTTATGGTACTACTCCCCCCAAAAAGTGGTGTTATTAGCTAGTTTTAGAATATACACTTTTCCCAAAAGGTTTCGACAATTTTGGCCACTACTGTATATACAGGAATTCCCAATTCAGGAATTCTAATGGCAGTGCCACCTATGGTGACATGACCACATTTTGGGCACCTGGCAACCAGTTCACCATTGCAGCTGGTTGCAGTATATCTATGCATATCAAAGCATCCAGATTCAATTCCCACATCTCCAATTAGTTATCTGAAGTCAACCATCCATTATTAACTCTGCTACAATTTTGTGCCAACATTATTTATCTCTTAGCTGCAATCTAGTGGTCATCAGATTTTTGTAGTCTGGATGTAATAACTACAGATAACATTCCGGGCAGATTCTGATATAGATTCACTGAAAGCTTCCCTGTTGCCTGGTAGGCTATCTGTCCTGCCTGACACTTCTTTAGAAAATCCTTTACATCAAAACAAAACAAAAAAAATAATATATGAGAACTGACATCCTGCAGAGTTAAGGGCCAGCCTTGAGCATCATCATCATCTCTCTCTCTCACACAAGAATGACTCTGAAGCCCCATAAGCACTTTTGGAAATCAAAATAATGGATCTGCTGCTTGTGAATACCTGCTTGGAAACCAGAAAAATAAGGATGGTAGAAAATATCTAGAGGGATAAAGGAGATTGCAGAGAGTAGCAAACTTATTAATTTGGGGACTGACCACATCATTTCAGAAGCCATTTTGTGATTAGGCAAATATCCTGCCCATATTGCTTCTACTGTGCAGCCACACCAGCCTCACACAGCCTCCAATTGCGCAACACAATTGCACTATTGGGCAACCACACTATTTTGAAGCATGTCCATCTCCCCAGATAAACAAGAAGAGTAAATTGGATGAGAGTTATCTAGATGGTGGGGATGATGGAAAAGAAGTTTCATCTACATAGTTCAGGGCAGTGGTGAAATCCATTTTTTTTATTACCGGTTCTGTCAGCGAGGCTTAATGGGCATGGCAGGGGAAGGATACTGCAAAATCCCCATTCCTTCCCCACTCCAGGGGAAGGATACTGCAAAATCTCCATTCCCACCCCACTCTGGGGCCAGTCAGAGGTGGTATTTGCTGGTTCTCTGAACTGTTCAAAATTTCTGCTACCGGTTTGACCTTGAAATCCAGCAGATTCTCAGAACCTGTGAGAATCTGCTGGATTTCACCCCTGGTTCAGGGGTGTCAAACTCAAAGCCCAAGGCCGGATGCTGCCCTCAAGGTGTTTAGATCTGGCCCACAGGGCTGCCTTGGAAACAATGAAGGACCAGCCCTTGGTGCTTGGTGCAGACCACCCTTCTGTCAATGAAAATGAAGACTCAATTTTCAGCCATGATGGCCTCCTGCCACCCTCTGCCAGAGATAACAGAGCACCCCGACCTCCCCAAATTCTGTTTTCACTGGCAGAGAGTGGCAGGAGGCCATTATGGCCAAAAATGGAGTTCATTAGCCCATTTTCACTGTAGAGTGCTCAGGCCATCACAGATGCCCCCGATACGAGTGACATCAAGCTGGCCATGCCCCCCCCGGCTCCCCAAGATCAAACACAACCCTGATGTGACCCTCAATGAAATCAAGTTTGACGCCCCTGACCTAGTTGATCAAAATTCATAGATCTGTCATAACCACCCTGGTAACTATTTTGGATATAGCCAAGCATCCCACAATGGCTGACATTTTGTGGGAAGGCTCACCTCATGCTCTCAAAATTTTGAAAGGCTTCACATAGGCCTCCAAAAATGGTTTCTGTAAATGTCTTTTGCAGAAAGCCCCAATATTTGGTTCCGACAGCAGAAATATAAAACCGAGCAGATTCTAAAAGCTTGAAGGCTACTTGACTCTGATTTATGGTATGAGCCTTGTCTTAAAAAAAATCTTAAAGAAACCCATCTTTTGCTGTGGGAACAGAAGAGAGTTGCTGGAATACCAGTGTTGCTTGACAGTGAGATGGGCAGCATACAAATTTAATACATAAATGTATTTTCTAGGTCAGTGTTGACTAATCTTTTTGCCATCGCGTGCCAGGAGGGGGGGTGATGGGAGGTGTTGTGCGCATGTGTGCCCACACCCATAATTCTATGTGCCCCGCCCCCTGCATGCATGTGCGATCCCCCCCTCCCAGCATGTGATGGCCCGTTAGGCCCGTTTTTCTTTCTCATCTGGTTCCCGGGCCTCTCTAGGAGTCTGGGGAGGGCAAAAACGGCCTTCCCAACCCACTCGGAGGTTCTCCGGAGGCTGAAAATAGCCCATTTAATAACCTCCAGGTGGGTGGGGAAGGCCGTTTTCGCCCTCCCCAGACTCCTAGAGAGGTCGTGAAGGGTAGAGACAGCAAAAAATGGGTCTTCCGGTCCCACCGGAAGTTGTTAAATGAGCTGTTACCAGCCTCCGGAGGACTTCTCCAAATGAAGCAAATGTCATCATTTGGAGCAAATTAGCAAATTTTTTTCATTTGGAGAAGTCAATAATTCTGGGTGGACTCAGGCAAGAATTACGTTTATATTAGAGATCGTTACCATGGGGTTTTGGTTTCCAAATGCTCCCAAACAAGCAATTTGCTTCATTAAGATTATTTTAATAAAACAAAAAGTTACCGGTAACTAGACACAGAAGGCTAAAAAGGAGGCCATCATCCAACATCATACTTGATGGCAGCAAAACCTTTAGACACTACAAGTCCTCCAGGGAGTTTGTGGTACAGCGAGTCCTCGACTTACAACAATTCACTTAGAGACCGTTCAAAGTTACAACAGCACTGGAAAAAATGACTTATGACCATTTTTTCACACAATTATTGCATCCCCAACATCATGTGATCAAAATTCAGACGCTTGGCAACCGACTCATATTTATGACAGTTGCCCTGTCCTGAGGTCATGTGATCCCCCTTTGCATCCTTCTGACAAGCAAGGTCAATGGGGAAGCCAGATTCATTTAATAACCATGTGACTAACTTAACAACTGCAGTGATTCACTTAACACCTATGGCAAGAAAGGTTGTAAATTGGGGTAAAACTCACTTAACAAATGTCTCACTTAGCAACAGAAAGTTTGGGCTCAAGTGTGGATTCGTAAGTTGAGGGCTACCTGCAAGTAGGATTCTTTCATCTTATGGAAATGGATTTTTGGGGGGAGTTTTTTGGCGATGAACAATTGCTCCAATTTCTGAATAGCAAACTTTCCCAGAGTAGCCATTTTGTGAGTGAATATTCAATATTCCAATTATGTCTATGCATGGTTGAGACAGTTGTTTGCTTTGGGGGTTACGCATGAACAGATTCTTTATATCAGGGGTGAAATCCAGGAAGTACTGACAGGTTCTGGAGAACCAGTAGCGGAGATTTTGAGTAGTTCAGAGAATTGGCAAATACTGCCTCTAGCTGGCCCCAGAGTGGGTGGGAATGGAGATTTTGCAATATCCTTTCCCCAGATTTTGCAGTCTCCTTCCCCTGGAGTGGGGTGGGAATGGAGATTTTGCAGTCTCCTTCCCCCAGATTTTGCAGTCTCCTTCCCCTGGAGTGGGGTGGGAATGGAGATTTTGCAATCTCTTTCCCTAGAGTGGGAAGGGAATGGAGATTTTGCAGTATCCTTCCCCTGGAGTGGGGAGGGAATGGAGATTTTGCAATATCCTTTCTCCATGAGTGGGGAGGGAATGGGGATTTTGCAGTATCCTTCCCTTGGAGTGGGGTGGGAATGGAGATTTTGCGATATCCTTGCCCTGCCCTGCCACGCCCACCAAGCCATAATCACGCCCACCAAGCCACGCCCACAGACCCGGTAGTAAAAAAAATTGGATTTCACCACTGCTTTGTATAGTAATTCTGAAGAAAATCCATCAATGTTTTCTTATTAGATGAATTGGATGTCCTTTTCCATCAGTGAGTAAGTACTATCTCCTCGCCTCTCACCTGGGGGATGTTTGCCAATGTTCCCACATGCACACTTACAAACCGCACATCCAAATGCTATCTGCACATATGCGGTTCAACGCCTGTGGGTGGAAAATGCATGGTTGATTTCTTATTTTGATGTAGTAATCTAAACATATAATTTTTACTATGCCCGCTGAATTGCTCACATATGGATAAAATTGAGATGATGCATCTCTGTGTTTATGTTGCTTAGAATTTTTCTTCACACAACCTCCCACCCTTTTAAATCTGTTTTATGTGGGCTTTCTCTGTGCACAATCTTTTTGGAAAATTCTTCTGAAGAAATCTTTGATACTGCACTGTTTTGCATTCAAAATACCTGGATAAATTGATACGTTAGTTCTTCGTCATTTGATGAAAGAAAGAAGTGGAGCGGGCAGTAAAAAGGGAATTGACACAATATTTTAAGGCTTTACAGAGGAGGATCTGGATAAGTGATATATGGTATACTTCTTGCCATTTTTCAGAAAAACTGGCTGTATTTAAAAGGCAGATTAAAACAAGGGTGGTAAAAAGCAGTGTATGCACAACGGTGGGATATTATACGGTTCTGCATTTACGAGTTATAAAGTATAAATATTGGGATATTCTCTCAAGCCAATTAATGGAGGTTCCCACCCCTAAGAGGAAATTGAAAATATATTCAGACTGCTCTATAGTCTGAATTTAGACTACATTACCGTATATTATATTATATTATATTATATTATATTATATTATATTATATTATATTATATTATATTATATTATACTATACTATTCTATTCTATTCTATTCTATTCTATTCTATTCTATTCTATTCTATTCTATTCTATTCTATTCTATTCTATTATTGTATATTATGTCGTTATGATTTTTATAAATAACTCAAGGCAGCACATATATTAATACTCCTTCCTTCTCCCATTTTCCTCACAATCATAACCCGTGAGGTGGATTGGACTTTTAGAATTTAGAAGTATATAGAGTAACACAGTTGGATGGGACCTTGGAGGTCTTCTGTTCAGGCAGGAAATCCTATACCATTTCAGACAAATTGTTGTCCAATCTCTTCTTAAAAACTTCCAGTTTTGTAGAACTCCCAACTTCTGGAGGTAAGTTGTTACACTGGTTAATTGTTCTAACTGTCAGGAAATTTCTCCTTAGTTCTAGATTGCTTCTCTCCTTGTTTATTTTCCATCCACTGCTTCTTGTGCTGCCCTCAGGTGCTTTGGAGAATAGCTTGACTCCCTCTTCTTTGTGGCAAGCCCAGACTGAAAGGGAGTGACTGGCCCAAAGTCACCCAACTGGCTTTCATGGTTAAAGCAGAACTAGAACTCACAGTCTCCTGTTTTCTACCCTAGTGCTTTAACCACCAGACAAAACTTGCTCATTCTTCTTGATTTCTGGGCAAAAATGGCAAACTGAAGATGGCACTGCTAAAACTGGACCCCATAACTGTGATGGAATAAAAAACAGGCAAGTAGATGCTCTCCAGACAAGGAGAGAACTTGAGATCACCCATACGTTGTTCCTCATAATGGAAACAACACACAGTCTCTGACAGGCTTAGAACTCTGGGGGATGAGGGAGTAACCATCTTGTCAAACCATGATCAGTGCCTTTAAGGACACTGGATTCCCATACAACCTAATATTCCATTCAATTTACATAGCCATGACATGTAAAAGATGTTGAGACTCTGGAAAAAGTGCAGAGAAGAGCAACAAAGATGATTAGGGGGCTGGACGGAGGCTAAAACATATGAAGAATGGTTGCAGGAATTGGGTATGTCTAGTTTAATGAAAAGGACAGATGATTAGAAAGTGATTAGAAAAGGTAACACAATACAAGTGTTGGAAGGGACAATGTAGGTCTTCCGGAAATGAGCTTTCCACTGATCAATTGTTCTCACTTAAAGAAAATTTCTGTAAGGTTGGTCCTCTCTTTTCAGTAGTTTCCATCCACTGCTTCTTGTCCTACTCTCAGGTGCTTTGAAGAATAGCTTGACTCCCACTTCTTTGTGGCAGCCCCTTAGATAGTGGAACACTGTTATCATGTTACATCCAGTCGTTCTTTTCATTAAATTGGACATATCCAATTCCTGCAACCGTTCTTCATGTGTTTTAGCCTCCAGTCTTCTAACCCTCTTTGTTGCTCTTCTCTGCACTCTTTCTAGAATCTCTTTCTAGATGTCTAAAATTTGCAAACTATTTACACAGATGCAATGTTAGGACTCAAGAGTGTCCATTCTCTTTCTCAAAGGGATATTTCAGATAGCCTTCCCTCCAGGGGTGGTATTCACTTACCCTCGCTACCGTTTCGCAAATGTGGGCTCGCACGCACCACCTTCATGCATGCGCAGGGCCTTCCGCGCATGTGCAGAGCATCAAAAACGGGACGTGATGATATCAGGGTGGGTGGGTAGAGCCTCCCGCAGCCGCCACTACCAGTTTACCCAAACCGGATAGAACTGGCTGATACCACCACTGCTTTCCTCTCTTATTATATTCTACTAATCCCAACTCTTGTCTGTTTAAAAGGTTATTAGTGCTTCCAAGTTCAGAATCTCTTTTGGTAGCTTGGACTATGAAACATCAATAATTGGGAGCTGGACGTTGTTTTCACTTTGGCACAAATTGTTCTGAACATGGGAATATGGAGAGTTGCTATAGTTACTGATGTAAAACTGGTCGCCAAGGAACAAGTGCTCTTCACAGGTAGGATCCTATTCCTCCCAATGTGGTTGTTATGTTTCACCAGTAAAACAACATCCTTGGTTGCAATGGAACTGGATTTTTTCCAAAGAGGATTTTTCCCCACCAAAAAAGTCATTATAAAACCCCTTTAATTAAAAAAAAAAATCAGTTTGTGATGTACGCCGAACCGAAATGCTGTTTGGGGAACTATTTTGATTGTTTGTTTATATGCAAACATTTCTTTATCTTTCACTCTTTTTTTCCTTGCAGACACCCACACAACATTTAAAATGGAACTCACTTTATTTTAAATTTGCATGTTTTTTTCCCCCCTGAAAAAAAGAAGAAAAAAGAAGAAGAGCGAAACAGAATGGTACAGTAAAATAATTTGTTTGTTTATAATAAGTCGGTCTCTTCTTTGACTGATCTTTCTTGTGAATTGTGAGCCCCCTTTAAATGTCTTTCCATTCTCCCAAAGGAAGCCAAAACGGGGTCATTTGCATGTGACTAAATGAACAAAAGGACAGAAAATGGGGACAAAAAACAGGGATGGAGAAAATAGATCTTTTAAAATTTGTTCTCAGCCCAGATAAGATGAAATAGTGTTTTTCTAAACTCTTGTTATCTGTCCCCCCCAATTAAGAAAGAAAATCCAAGTAAACCCAAATTATCCAGATTCGGGTTTTTTTCATATAGGCCACTTTTTCTTTGGTGCAAAACTTTCAGAAACCAGTAATCTACATCTGTTCGTTTTTCATTTGGGGGCTCCTAAACTTTGCAGAGCAGACCGTGTTGTGTTTGGCCATTTCTTTGGAAAGGGTGCTTAATTCTTGTTCATACACCTAGCTGAAGGACCCAATGCAAAATCAAAAAGGGGACCAACATTTAATGAACATTTTGAAAAATACAACCAAGAATAACAGATTTGGAAGGGACCTTGGAGGTCTTCTAGTCCAACCCTCTGTACCCTATACCCGTGATGGCAAATCTATGGCACGCGTGCCACATGTGGCATGCAGATCCATATCTGTAGGCATGCGAGCATTGCCATAGCTCAGCTTCAGTGCGCAGGTATGTGCCAGCCAGCTGATTTTCGGGCCTTGCAGTCCCACCAGAAGTCGGGAAACGGGCCGTTTCCAGCCCCCAGGGGGATGGGGAAGGCCGTTTTCGCCCTCCCCAGGCTCCAAGGAAGCCTCTAGAGCCTGAGGAGAGCGAAAAGTGGGCCTATTGGGCCCACAGGTAACCTTTTTGCCGTTGTGTGCTAAAAGCAGGGGAGTGCAGTGGGATCGTGTGCACATGTGGGGGGTCACGGTGCATGCACGGGGACACTGGGGGGGGCATTGAATTATGAGTGTGGGCACACAAGTGCGGGACCCCCCGACACACTCCCATTTTTGGCACGTGACGGCAAAAAGGTCAGCCATCACTGCCCTATACCATTCCAGACAAGTGGAGATGGGCAGCTATAGAAATTTAATAAAGTTAGCTACACCAGCAGTTCCTTGAAGTTATGGACAAGACATGCAACTAGTCCTTGACTTACAACCACATTTGTGTCCAAAGTTTATGTTGCTAAGAGAGACAGCGAATCTGGCTTCCCCATTGACTCTGCTTGTCAGAGTCTTGTAAAAGTGATCAAGTGACCCTGGACGCGACACCGTCATAAATATGAGTCAGTTGCCAAGCATCTGGACTTTGACCACGGGGATGCAGCAATAGTTGGGTGAAAAATTACTCATTTTTTCAGTGCCACTGTAACTAAACAAACTGTTATAAATCAAGGACTACCTGTATTGTCGGTAAAGATTCCATCTCTTTCTCCCTGCCGTAAGTCTCCATGGGTAGAGGTGCCAAAAAAAAATCAAGATATGAACTGCAAAGCTCCATCCCCTTTTTCTTGTGTACAGCTAACATGTTGACAACTTTGGACTGCAAGGAGATCAAACAGTCAATCCTAAAGGAAACCAAACTCTCCTTTGGAAGGACAGATACGGAGGCTGAAGCTCAAATACAGGTAGTTCTCGATTTACAATCACAATTGAGCCTAGAATTTCCGTTGTCAAATGAGACATTTTGTTAAATGAGTTTTGCCCCATTTTACAACCTTTCTTGGGACGTTTGTTAAGTGAACCACAGCAGTTGGGAGTTAGTCCCATGGTTGTTAAGTGAATCTGTCTTCCCCATTGACTTTGCTTATCAGAAGGTTGCAAACGGGGATCATGTAACCCTGGGACATTGCCAACTGTCATAAATACGAACCAGTTGCCAAGCATCTGAATTTTGATCACAGGACCATGGAGATGCTGCAATGGTCGTAAATGTGAAAAACGGTCCTAAGTCACCTTTTTTTTCAGTGCTGGTCACTAAATGAACTGTTGGGAGTTGAGGATTATCTGTACTTTAGCTACCAAATGAGAAGAGAGGTTTGCTGATGTTGGGAAAGACGGAAGGCAAAAGGAGAAGGGGATGGGAGAGGATGAGATAATTAGATAGTGTCATTGATGCAATGAACATGAGTGGTGTGCGGTAGCCTAGAGGTGGAGGAGTTCTCACCTCACAATCAGGAGGCTGTGAGTTTGATCCTAGTTAGAGGCAGATATTTCTCTCTCTGGGCACAATGAGAATATATCTGGTGAACAAAGCTCCGCACTGGTGACAAACGGCCATTAAACGTTTTGCTAGCTCCACTCAGTTGCCCAGACTGTATGCCGCAAGGGATTATAGGGTCATTAAATGAGGATGATCGATGAAATGAAAATGAATTTGGGTAAACTCTGGGACAGTGGAGGACATGGGAACCATGTGCCATAGCCCATGGGGGTCACAAAGAATCGGACACGACTTAGTGACTGAACAACAACTGCCATCTTGATTTTTATTGGCTTTCCCCACAGATGTCACCAAATAAAGTGTGTCCCAGCTAATTGGGAGAAAAGGAGACAATGATTTTTGTCCCCGTTTTTCATTTCCCAATCCCTTGATCCTTTACACCACATCCGAATAAAAATACTTTCCAAATTTCCAGAATTTTACGGACTCAGAATGTGGAATCAGCATGACTAACTGAACAGACAAAAGCATTTTTCTGTGGAAACAACCTTCTTCGGATGCCAGTCACACAAATAAAATGTAACAGAGCAGAGATTTTCTTCAAGCCGGTTTAAGAAAACGGGATTCATTGGCTACAAATTAAATCAGCACAGAGATAGAAATTCAAAACACAGGGTGTACACAAGAAACGCAAAATCTAACTCAGAGAAGTCTGTAGCTTTTGACCAAAAGAAAGCTTTTATAACTGACTTCAGGCATGAGGTGGTTTTCTTGAATACGCATTTCGAAGTTTATAGGCCAGATTGCCCTCACAGAAATCCAGCATTTACTCTGAAAAGTTTCCTGTCTCCCAGTTTTGCCCATATTCTGGTAAACATAAGGCTTAGGAAGATAAAGTTTGAGGGGGGATGAATAGGAACTAGGGATTAATGTAAATGCACTTTCTCTTTGTTAACATTCAGAAGTGCTGTTATCAAAGCAGTCTGGTCAAAAGGAAGCTATTTCTGTAGCAGAATAATATTGTTTTCTCAGCTGTACGACTTTTGCTAGGAGATGAATATATTATAAAATACGATGCCATTTAAAATATAACTGCATCTCTGTATCGAAAGCTGGCATAGCTGAGAATAGAGTTGTAGCAAGCACTTAAAAAAAAAGACACTAGTTTCCTACATCCATGAATACTACAGTATTATATTTTATTTTTATAACGAAGCAGGTTTTATGCACAGGATCGCCTAATCGGCTTTTGCAACCTTCTGGACAAGCAAAGTCAATGGGGAAGCCCAGATTCACTTAACAACTGTGTTACTGACTTAGCAACTGCTAAGTGATTCACTTAACAACCGTGGCAAGAGAGGACACAAAAGGTGATCACATGGCCTTGGGACACAACAACGGTCATAAATATGAACTGGTCCGAATTTCGATCAAGTGACCACAGGGAATGATACGAAGGTCGTAACTCTGAAAAACGGTTGTAAGTTACTTTTTTCAGTGTCGTTGTAACTTCGAAAGGCCACTAAGCAAATTGTTGTAAATCCTCATTCTTCCCTCGCTACATGCTTCTCTTAACACCGGCCAAGCATAAACACCAGCCAAGCAATTTCATTTTATTCTGAAATCCATAAGTACAAATCTGTAAGGCAAAAACAGGACAAAAAACTAGCAAAGAATTAAGAATTCTCCACCGTCATCACCAGCCAAGTAGCATTTCCAAAGTCCACGGATCTGCATTGGCACACTTTATTATTTTTTTTCCTGACACATGGCAATATGTGTCAACTTCCCACAGTTTCTCCCTCAAAAAAAGAGTAAATAGCGAGGTGCTAATCTTTTCTTGGTGGGTCTGGCCATTTGCAAAACTACATCTGTTAAAACACAAGAAGCCAGAAGAAGATCGCACACAGCCTTTGGAATCAACTCGGGAGGTCTACCTAATCCTTTCAAGGTTTTTTTTTCTTTTTTGCTTCCTTGCTTACAAAAATGGAAGCCACAGAGATTAATGAGATTGGCGGGCAAGACCGGAGGCCACAGAAGTTAAAAAAAAAAACCCTCCCTTTATCACATTACAGTTAATGTTCCTTCTACTTTACCCTTTCTAACAAGCCTCACTCGCAAATGAGATGGTGAGATGCAAGCTGTGTTCAGGCATCTCATCTTGTAAATACGAGATTTGGGTCTGTAAAGGCTCCCTCCCTCCAAGGACAGCCCTACCTTTAGTGGGATAATAGCCTCAGCTGCCAAGGCTGGGAAAAAAGGCTGTCCTAGCTGGAAGACAAACATTCAGCATCTCTAGAGGATTTCAAATTGGACAGGGAATCTGAGAATTGGAATTTATTCATTGCTCTTGATTCTGGAAAATTACACTTTCCCCTCTAATTATGTAATTTTTAATTTTTTTTTTAGATTTTAATTTTTAAAAAAATATATACATCAACATCAATACATGAACAAAGGGGCATCTGGGTATCATTCATTTGAATAAAAGTAGTAATGATAGTATTAATATTATTTGTTATTTAAATCATATATAATTATAATAATATTCTTATACATATTTCTATTAAAATATGAGCCTTCATTGTTTAATTTCTCAACATTTTAGTCCCCCATTCTAGCAACAATAACAGTATCATTGAAACATACATACTATCACAATCTTTCAACCTGTAATCTTTATATCTAGCTACTACTTTTAATATATTATATTAAACATATGCATAATGATATTCCCCTTTATTTCTTGTGTCTGTCTCTATTTCTTGTGTCTGTCTCTATTTCTTGTGTCTAGCTCCTAGTAAGGCTAATCTTATGTTACACAATATTTCCTCTATCAGTCATCTCTTGCCCGTTTTAATATTTCAATTCTTATTCATTTTTTGACTTGCCTTCCAAATTCCTCCACTAACTTTTAAATTCTGTATGCCGCCTCCTAGAATCAAGTTTTTCAATAACACGTTATCACCATAACATTATCTCAAAGGTGCTCTTTCAAAAGGCAACTGAGCTTTCTGTTTTTTCCTTTGAAGATGTTTCGCTTCTCATCCAAGAAGCTTCTTCAGAGCTGAAGAATTTCAGAAAACCAAAGAAGCTTCTTGGATGAGAAACGAAACGTCTTCAAAGAAAAACCAGAAAGTTCAGTTGCCTCTTGAAAAAGCACCTTTGGGACAACCATGACCTGGATGATTGACAATCTCCATAGACACCATAACATTACATTTTGAAAAGATGTAGAATAAAGGTAAAGGTAAAAGTTTCCTGTCCAGTCATGTTCAATTCTAGAGCATTAGGCTCATCTCTGTTTCTTAGCTTTCCATGGTCATGTGACCAGCATGGCTATATGCCAAAGGTGCACAGAATTCTGTTACTTTCCTACTGAAGTGGTACCTATTTATCTATTCACATTTGCATGCTTCCAAACTGCTAGGTGGGCACGTGCAAAAAAAAAAAATTATAATACATTCTATGGAGATTCTCAGTTGACCAGGTCAAGGTTGTCCCAAAGGTGCTTTTTCAAACGGCAACCGGATTTTCTTTGAAGACGTTTCACTTTTCATCCAAGAAGCTGCTTCTGTTTCGATTGAATGTTGGGGAACAGAAGCTTTATATTTATGTTGCATGGCTCTACAAAATTTAAGAAGACAGCTTTGGGTTTGGTATATCAGAACTTTGATGTGGAAATATATTGTAATCCCATCCCTTCTCAGGTTAGAAGCATCCAGATCTGTTGAACTACAAGTCCTAAACTCTCTTAGATATTAAGTAGTATTAATTCTAAAATCAATTCTGTATCATATAACACAGGGGTCCTCACTCCCAGAGGGACCAGCACTGGTCTGCATCACGTCAGAAACCAGTCCATGCAAGCAAGCGAAGCCCCATCTGCGGGATGCAGGTAGCACATGGAACCACACCCCCTTCGGTCTATGGAAAAACCTCTCTCCATGGAACTGGTCCCTGGTGCCCAAAAAATTGGGGCAGTGGTGGCATTCAGCCAGTTTTCTCTGGATAGCGCGAACCGGTAGCAGTGACTGCGGGAGGCTCTGCCCACCTGCCTGGATGTAATGCGCGACTACTGTGCATGTACAGAAGGTATGTGTAGTAGAGGTGGTGCACGCGAGCAAAGCGAGTGCACACATACTCATATTTGCGAACTGGTAGGGAAGGTAAGTGAATCCCACCTCTGGATTGGGGGCCACTGATAGACATTGATTGTTTATATATTAATAAGGAACGATGTGTGCACAATTCAATCTTCTTTATTAGTGAATCTAATGTCAGAGTTTTGCTGATTTCTTATATCCTGCCTGCCTGCCTCCGGCCCACAGTGAAAATGATGAAGCCAAGGTACTTGCCTTGGCTTCCTTTTCCTATATTTCTTTTCACCAACCAGGTCTCCTTCTTTCTCCTTCCTTCCTGCTTTTAGCGCGAGCCTCTCAACTGAAGTAAATATAAGGCTCAAAAATGGCATGCGTGCTTCCATTGAGGACCTGTATACTGCACGAGTCAAAAAGAGGGCTGTGAAAATATTTACAGACCCCTCACATCCTGGACATAAACAGTTTCAACTTCTACCGTAAAAATACTACTAGACACAAATACAAACAACTAGACACAAGGACAGTTTTCCCCCCGAATACCATCACTCTGCTAAACAACTTCCCACAACACTGTCAAATAATTTACTAAGACTGTATTACTATTCTTCTTCTCTTCCTTACTAGTATCTATCTCTTCCCACTTATTACTATAACCATGTTGCTTGTATCTTTCAATTTATATTGTTTTTACTTGTTTCCTAGTACGATTTGATAGCTTAATTAGTAACCTTGACTATCACTAAGTGTTGCATCTTTTTATTCTTGATGAATGTATTTTATTTTCTTTATTTACACTGAGAGCATATACACCAAAGACAAATTCCTTCCAATCACACTTGGCCAAAAAAAAAAAAAAATTCTATTCTATTCTATTCTATTCTATTCTATTCTATTCTATTCTATTCTATTCTATTCTATTCTATTCTATTCTATTCTATTCTATTCTATTCTATTCTTTAAGTAGTCAATTATCCCCAGCTATCTTATTTTGTACCGAATTGTCCTTCTGAATAACATAAAGATCATTCTCCTTTTGAAAAAAATGTGATTATCTACACTAATAATAAGAAAAAGGCTATCAGGAGTATATACGCAAAAAATTCAGATTAAAAGGAGCCATTAAACCGAACAACCCAAACCTAGTTGTAACTACTGTATCAGGAGGGTCTGAGAGGTGTGGGCATAACATAAATTAAAATGGCTGCTGGGTTGCACATAGAAAAGGGGTAGGAATTTATTTGCATGCTCACAGCCTCCTTTTTTTTTTTTGCCGCCGCCTCCTCCTCCTCCTCCTCTCCTCCTCCTCTCCCATCCACCCAGCAGACCCTAGTAATTATATTGTAATTGATTGTTGGACACATATTCAAGCTTACACATTTGTTTAATCAGTAAAACAGTCTGGTTGTGTAGGCAGATTCAGAGACAACAAAGTAATTAAAATATAGGACCGTATCTATATAAGAAGAGGAGAAAGGAATTAGCAATACTCTTTTCAAATATTAATTTGGGCTTTTCAGTGCCCTACAAAGCACTTTTACGTATCTGAAAGCGGCCATTGTCTGGTGCTTTTGATTCTGGCTGAACTAAAGTTTCAATACAACCCAGCAGGGTGTGTTAGGTCATCCTTTTTTTTTAAAAAAAAAGTTGGGTCATTATCAAACAGTTCAATGGAGTTTGCCAATAAGTCTTTATTTAACCATGCTGAAAAACTGCTGACAAATGAGGTTCTTCCTGCAGCAGTAAAAAGAAGCCAAACTAAAAATACTTGATTACAAAAAATATATATATAGAGAGGTGAGAGGTAAAGTCTTCTTGGAAGATTTAAAGAAGTAAGTTTCTCTCTTCGTTAATGATTTTTTTTTTATTGAAGACATTTTTTTAACAAAGGAAAAAGCGTTAGGAGGAAATAAAGCTGATTAAAAACAAATGGATAATAGTGGAAAAAGGGGGGGGAAAGCAAGAAGAAAAAGAAAAGAAAGTTTAGAAAGTTTAAAGTTTCTGCTTTAAATCATGCAGAGATAGTGTGAGAACACAAAGGTTCCAGTGTGATTCAGATGACAATGGTAATTTAATTTTTTTTAAAAATTTATATGCCATCTTTATTATTTTTATAAATCATTTCAGGTGGCAAACATACATAATCTCCACCCCCGACCACCCCAACGATGCCCTTACTGTGATGTCCTGTTGCCTGGAGTCCGTACGGATCTGGATGGGGAGAAACAAACTCAGACTCAACCCCTCCAAGACTGAGTGGCTGTGGCTTCCAGCATCCCGGTATAGTCAGCTGGTACCATCACTGACAATTGGGGATGAGACCTTGCTCCCCACAGAGAGGGCCCGCAATTTGGGTGCCCTCCCGGACTCACGGCTATCTTTAGAAGACCATTTGACGGCCGTGGTCAGGGGGGCCTGACCAGTTGGTCAGGGGGGCCTGACCTCCGCCAGTTGCGTCCCTTTCTGGATCGGGATGCCTTGCGCACAGTCACTCATGCCCTAGTCACCTCCTGTATGGACTACTGCAATGCTCTCTACATGGGGCTCCCCTTGAAAAGCATCCGGAGGCTCCAACTGGTCCAGAATGTAGCCATGCGGGTGATTATGGGTGCATCTCGTTGCGCCCATGTAATACCTCTCCTACGCGAGCTGCACTGGCTCCCGGTAGTCTTCCGGGTGCGATTCAAGGTGTTAGTTATCACCTTTAAAGCACTCCATGGCTTAGGGCCTGGGTACTTACGAGACCGTCTTTTGCCACCAATAGCCTCCCACCGACCAGTTCGTTCTCACAGGGAGGGACTACTCAGGATACCGTCAGTCAAATTGTGCCGACTGGCGACTCCCAGCGGGAGGGCCTTCTCTGTAAGGGCTCCAACCCTTTGGAATGAACTGCCCCCTGATATACGAAACATCCCTAATCTCCGTGCTTTCCGCTGTGCCCTCAAGACCCTGATGTTCAATCAGGCGGGGCTAAGCATGTTAAATGGGAATGATTAAAATATTATATAATTCTGGGTTTTATTTAATTTGGGTTAAACTTTGCTATAATTTTAATTATCAATTTTATGATGTTTATGTATCTTTTATTTTTTCTTGACTGTACACCGCCTTGAGTCCTGCGGGAGAAAGGTGGTATAGAAATATAATAAATAAATAAATAATACACCAGTGGTGAAATCCATTTTTTTTTACTATCGGTTCTGTGGGTGTGGCTTGGTGGGCATGGTGTGGCTTGGTGAGCGTGGCAGGGGAAGGATACAGCAAAATCCCCATTCCCATTCTGGGGCCAGCCAGAGGTGGTATTTGCCGGTTCTCCAAACTACTCAAAATTTCCGCTACCAGTTCTCCAGAACCTGTCAGAACCTGCTGGATTTCACCCCTCTAATACACCTTCCTCCTTATATTTTTCCAACAATAACCTTATGAAGTGGATTTGGCTAAGAGAAAGTGACTGGCCCAAGGTTACCCAGCTGGCTTTCATGGGTAAAACAGGACTAGAAATCATAAGTCTCCCAGTTTCTAGCAGGGGTGGTATTCATTTATTTTCCCTACCGGTTCGCAAATGTCAGCGTGCGCGCATGAGCCCAGCCTTCTGTGCATGCGCTTTGCTGGCATGCGCTCCTTCCGCACATGCAAATGAATGTTGATAAGTCCAATGACAAACAATAGCACAATCTTGCCCATTGTCTGAAGGAGGGATAGAATGGACTCCAGAGAAAAGACTGCTAAATAAAGCATGAGCAACAAGAATGATTAGGGGGCTGGAGGCTAAAAGATACAAAGAACGTTTACAGGAATCGGGTATGTCTAGTCCAGGGGTGGACAACCTTAAACACTCAGAGACCCATTTGGACCCGTTTCCCACAGAAAACAAAACATTGGGAGCCACAAAACTCTTTCTGTGCCTGACTATTTCCTGAGCGGCCACGAAACTAGCATATATAGTTGAATTAAAGATTCTGTTTTCTTCTGAAACTTTTCTTTTCTTGGATTTATCCATGGTTGGCCTATCAGGGTTCAAAAAGCTTAATAAAATGCACATTGATGGGTGTCACACATTGGCAGTTGTGACGCATATTTTGAGTGACAGGGAGCCACAGCAGAGGGATGAAAGAGCACATGCGGCTCCAGAGCCGCGGGTTGCTGACCCCTGGTCTATTCTAATGAAAAGAAGGACTAGGGGGTGACACGATAGCACTGTCCCAATATTTGAGGGGCTCCTACAGAGATGACGAGGTCAAATTATTTTCCAAAGCACCAAAAGGTAAGACAAAAACTAACCACAGAGAGAAGCAACCTAGGACTAAGGAGAAAGTTCCTAACCATGAGTTCAACCAACCAGTGGAAGGGCTTGCCTTCAGATACATCATTGCTCCATCATTGTAGGCTTTCAAAAAGAGATTGGATAACCATTTGTCTGAAATGGTATAGGTTTCCTGTTTGAGCAGGGAGTTGGACTAGATTAGAAAACTCCCGAAGTCCCTTCCAACTCTATTATTCTATGTTCTATGACATACTGAGATGGAGATGGATCAACTATGAGAGGAATTCTACCAAGTTATCTTGTTCAAAAGACCCAAATTAACTTAACTCAATTTACTCAGATTGAGTCAACAGTGCCTACCCAATATTAGTACAGACTAAACCTAGATTAATAAAATATGATTGCTGAATGTGCATACCAATCAAGCTATATTATGGTTAATGTGATGGCTGGTCAGATTATCACAACAAGCAGAGCCACAAACTCCCTGCCGCCATGTTTAGCCTAGTCTGTGAGTAACCTTGGGAAATTTGCCACTGCCTCATCCTGGAACATTTCACTAAACCTGAAAGTTTATGTGTTGCGCTAGACATAAATATTTCTCCCAGCCATCAATTCCGAACAAAATGCAGGCTCTGTGCATTCAGAATCTCCGTCAAACTGGTTGTGTGCATTTGTGGTTTCTGCATCCAATATTTGCTGGTCTATTTCTGTCCAGAGTATGAGTCTGCCTGTGGTCATGAATAATTCCGAGAGATGCAGATTCAACTTATCTGGAAGGCAGAGGTGGGCTGCTGGGGGTTCACAGGGGTTCGGGAGAACTTCTAGCTAAAATTCTGTGCAGTTCAGAGAACCCCCAAATCCCACCCCTGGCTGGCCCTGCCTACCCTGCCCCTCCCCAGAGTCCCCACCGGCCCATTTTGGATGCAGGTAAGTACAGGGTGCACGCAGAGGCTTAGGGAGGGCGAAAAACCGGAAGTTCAGGAAGGCCTGAAACGGGGCCTCCAGAGGGCCTCCAGAGCTTGGGGAGGCCTTTTTGTCCTCCCGGAGGCTCGAGGAAAACCTCCGGAGTCCAGGGAGGGAAAAACACTCCCCTTGCCATGGTGAAGGAGGCCAACTAGGCCATGCCCACCATGGGCACACCCATCCAGCAATGGGGCAGAGAACCCCTTGCTAAAATTTTTGAAGTCCAACCCTGGGTGAAGGCTTATCTTGAATGATGCTTCATACCCAGCAGAGGCAGGCCCCCAGAGGAAGAGCACAAGATGTAAACAGCCATTGCTTTGATGCCTACATGTCTGGAAATCAGAAGAATGCTGCCCAGAAACAGGGAAGTTTCAGTGATTAGAATACTATAGAATAACAGAGTTGGAAATGACCTGCTCGAGCAGGAGAGTCTATACATTTCAGAATAATGGCTGTCCAGTCTCTTCAGGAAAGCCTCCAATGATGGGGCACTCAATTTCTGATGGCAAGCCATTCCACTGGTTGATTGCTCTCACTGTTAGGAAATTTCTCCTTAGTTCTAGGTTGCTTCTCTCCTTGATTATTTCCATCCATTTTTTCTTGTGTTGCCGTCTGGTGCTGTGGAACATTAGTTAAAACAGTGAGGTGCAACTTTCTGTAAAAGCACTTTCTGCCCAAGGAATCTGGTATCCTCCAGATGTCTGTTCCAATAATCCCTTGCTTCATGCTGGTGAAGGTAAATGGACACTGAAGGTGAAAACCCTATAATGAACTTCAGTAGTTCTCAATTTATTACCACTGTTTAGTTATCATTCGAAGTTACACCACCAGTGAAAAAGGTTACTTATGACTGGTCCTCCATCTTAGCATCTCCACAGTCATGTGATCAAAATTTGGGTGTTTGAAATGTATTTGTAATGGTTCATAGCATGGGTCTCCAAACTTGGGAACTTTAAGACTTGTGGACTTCAACTCCCAGAATTCCTCCTCCAAGTTTGGAGACCTCTGGTTCACAGCCTCCTGGGATCATGTGATCAAAATTTATGGCTTTCCAGCTGGCCTTTGACAAGCAATGTCAAAGGGGAAAGCCCGATTCATTTAATGACCACATGATTCATATAACAATTGCACAACAAATATGGCAAAAAAAGAGGCCATAAAATTGGGTGTGACTCACTTAACAACTGCCTTTCTTATCAACAGAAATTCTGGCCCTAATTGTCATTGTACAGTGTGGATTATTTGTATGTTAGTTATCCTATTCTACATTTGTGTATCTGACCCAGACTCCAGAGTTAGTCTGGATTGATGTTTTATGGTAAAGTACCAAGACACTTGCTTCTCTACAGTACAAAGGCATCCAATGTGGTTTAAAATCTTCCAAACCAGTGAACTAAGCATGGCTGGAAAGTTGGCGAAGAAGAGAGGCAGCTGGCTGAAATTTTCTAACTGGAAATGTTGAACATATGTCTTCCTCTCTTTATGAAGCTTCATGCCACTCCACCCTCCCATGCTGCAAAACAGGATTGTTAAGATACTAGTTAGTCTAAAAAGAAACCCCCCAAAGTGTGCATATTAGCACATCTCTTCAACATACAATCCTGCTTTCTTGTGTAGCTGAAAAACTGGATGTTCTCTTATCATATACAGTATATGGAGATAATTATTTTGTATTAGCCCAGTAGAGCTCGAAGAGTGAAGTGTGGTCCAGAGGACCTGGCAGAAACACCTTAGATTAAAAGTACCTCTTCCTGCTAAACTGAAATGTGGGATGTTTGGCTTTGGTTTAGCACAATATTTCCCATCCCTGGCATCCTCCAGATGTGTGAACTTCAACTCCCAGAATTCTCAGTAATGGCCATGCCTGCTTGAAAGTTCTAGGAGTTCTGATCAACAGATCTGGAATATATTAAGGTTAGGAAACAGTGTTTTAGCACTGTTGCGTGACTACAGCATGGTCACATGGAAATCAGTGCAGATGGCTAAGTGAATGGATTGTGGCTACTCAATAATAATGCAGTCTTAGGCTGCACGAGAAGAGGGATAGAATCTAGATCATGTGAAGTGTTAACACCACTTTATAATGTCTTCATAAGGTTGCACTTGGAATATTGCATCCAGTTTTGGTTGCCACGATATAAAACAGATGTTGAGATGCTAGAAAGAGGGCAGAGTAGAGCAAAAAAGATGATTAGGGGACTGGAACGGAGGAACGGTTGCATAAATTGGGTATGTCTAATTTAATGAAAAGAAGGACTAGGGGTGATATGATAGCAGTGTTCCAATATCTAAGGGGTTGCCACAAAGAAGGGGAAGTCAACTTATTCTCCAAAGAACCTGAAGGCAGGATAAGAAACAATGGATGCAAACTAATCAAGGAAAGAAGCAACCTAGAACTAAGAAAAATTTCCTGACAGTGGGGACAATTAATCAGTGGAACAGTTTGCTTCCAGAAGTTGTGAGTGCTCCAACACTGGAGGTTTTTAAAAAGAGTTTGAACAACTATTTGTCTGAAATGGCATAGGGTTTCTGGCTTGAGCTGGGGGTTGGGCTAGAAGACCTCGAAGGTCCCTTCCAATATTGTTATTCTGTTAATAAATCATATTTCAGGAAAGCATGGGTTAGAATCAGGGGTGAAATGCTCCCGATTTGGACCGGCTCGGGCAAGTAGGTAGTGATGATGGTTGGTGGTTCGGAGAACCAGTAGCAATGGCAGCTGGAGGCTCCGCCCACCCGCCCGATTCCCTGACTCCTACTGCTCACCTTTCTCCCGTGGCTGGCTGTCAGGGAAGGCAAGAGCCCGGAAGATACTGGAGTTGCTCACTCTCCTTCTTGAATGAGCTGCTCACACTGTTTATTTAATTCAGCGGCAGATTGGGTGTGCACTTGCACAGCCAGTGCGTGGACCAGAGTGGCTCATTCAAGAAGGAGAGTGAGCGACTCCGGTATCTTTCGGGCACTTCCCTGACAGCCAGCCACGGGAGAAAGGTGAGCAGTAGGAGTTGGGGAATGGTGCATTCCCCGACTCCAGAGAATGGGGCGGGTGGGCAGAGCCGCATGGTGAAGGGTGAGCAGGTAGCGGCTCCACGGCAAGGCCGGAGTCGGACGAATGGTGCATTCCCCGACTCTGGGGAATGGGGCAGGTGGGCGGAGCCACGGGAGAAAGGTAAGGAGACGCCAGCAGAATAGAAATTTAAAAATTTTTCCCTACCGGTTCTGTGGGCGTGGCTTGATGAGAGGGGGTCTTGTGACTGAGTGGGCATGTCTGTGAGTGACATCGAGTTGGCTATGCCCACTCAATCACAGGATACCCCCCCCCACCAAGCCACGCCCACAGAACCAGTAGGGAAAAATTTTAGATTTCACCCCTGCTTAGAACGATCTGTGAACATTGTTTATATATTTAAAAAGCTGTTAGAGTGCACAGTGGAAATAGTTTTACTTACAAAGGGAGCAATTAAAAGCACTTGTAAGATTAGTTAATTTCAACCCCTCAACTGTACTGTCCAAAGGGCAGCCATAATAAAAAATAACTTTTAATCTATACTATAAGTGAATAATAAGGCAGCAGTTGGGATATTTTATGAACTGGATCCAGCCCTAGGAAAAACATAATTAAACTGGAGAAAAGGTCTATTTCACCCAAAGAGCTATGAGCATTCAAGGACTGTGAAACTATGATGAAATCATACTTTCTCCCAAACTGAATGTAACTTTGGCAGTTCAGAATCACTTCAGCTAAATTCATTCTAGCAATCTGAAAAGCTGAAGCCTCACAATTTGGCACCCGTTTTTCTTTAAAGGCAAAGATCCTCAGATCTTGCTATCTTCTTCCTCCCCCAATTAAATGATTAAGATGGCAAATTTGGTTATATTTATTACTTGTTATAGGGAAAAGTAACCACCCAATGACTTAATGGTTGAATTAAGCAAATTTCTTTTCTGTAGAGTGTCTCCAATGTCTGGCATACACTCTGTAGGAAGAAGAGATGGAGTTGCCAAAGAGAAACTACAGACAACATTGGTTTTACTCAGGGCTAGGTTACGTGGTGTCTGCCAGACATTTCTCTCCCAGCTGACTTTTAAAGGAGACTTCTAATTAATAGGGAAAAAAAACCATAAATAAATGGGAAAACTGGCATGCTGTAGACAAATCTGTCTGCCAGCCTAATCATTATTAACAAGAATGCCTCAGGGCCTCACTAAGGCCCCAGAGGCCTCCTTAGAAGATAAAAGTGGCGGATAGCAGTATTTCAAGGGCTCTGTGGACTTAAAGTAAAGGTTCCCCTTGCACATATGTGCTAGTCGTTCCTGACTCTAGGGGGCGGTGCTCATCTCTCCGTGGTCATCTGACCCGTATGACTGAACGCCAAAGGCGCACGGAATGCTGTTACCTTCCCATCAAAGGTGGTCCCTATTTTTCTACTTGCATTTTTTACATGCTTTTGAACTGCTAGGTTGGCAGAAGCTGGGACAAGTAACAGGAGCTCACCTCGTTACGCGACACTAGGGATTCGAACCGCTGAACTGCCGACCTTTCGATCGACAAGCTCAACGTCTTAGCCACTGAGCCACTGCGTCCCTTGAGCCTGTTGACTTACCTGCCCAGAAAAACCCACAAGGATAAACTGAGGTGATAGAAAGCAGCATCAAAATTTAGGGAGCTGCATGACAGAAGGAAAAAAAATCTCAGGTGATCTTCTACTTATTGAGTGTTTGTGATTGGCCATACAGGTTGTCCTCAACATAGAACCCCAATTGAGCCCCAAATTCTGTTGCTAAGCAGGACAGTTGTTAAGTGAGTTGCACCCCATTTTATGGCCTATTTATTTTGCTATGGTTGTTAAGCAAATCCCTGCAGTTAAGTGGTTCATGCAGTCATTAAGTGAATCTGTCTTCTCCAATTGACTTTGCTTGTTGGAAGCCGGCTGAGAAGGTTGAAGATGGTGATCACATGACCCCGGGGAGAGTGCAACTGTCATTAGTACATGCCAGTTGCCAAGCCCCCAAATTTTGATCATGAGACCATGGAGATGCTGCGATGGTCAGAAGTGTGAAAACTGTCCATCAGTCACTTTTTAAAATGCCATTGTAACTTTGAATGGTCACTCAACTAAAAATCATAAGTCAAGGACTACCTGTATCTTCTAGGACAGATTCTGCATGAAGATGATGAACTTGTTTCCAACAGAGCAAATGTTCTCCCTGGTCCCAAAGGCTGCCTATCCCTGACAGTGAGGACAATTAATCAGTGGAACAGTTTGCTTTTAATTATTCCATCAGTGTTGTTATAAGGTTTTTGAAGTTAACTGCTTGGCTAAGATCAACTCTTGCTTCGGTAGAATAGCTGCAACACATTCCAGTTTTTACACCTCTTGCTCTCTCCTTGCTGAAAATAAATAGGTATAGTATTTTATTCCTGAGCAAACCTGAGATTAGAAGTAGAAAAGTGAACTGTGCATTGATGGTTTATGGCAAATAACATTAAATCAGTTTTTTGACAGTGGATTCCAGTTCCATTTTAAAAAATATTAGTCCACTGTAGGCTTTAGTCTTTTAAGGAGTAGTTGTCCTGTGATGGGAACATTGAGAAAGGAGAGCTGGAAGACTCTTTGCATTTTCTCATATTTACCATATTTTTTGGAGTATAAGTTGCACCTTTTTCCCCCCAAAAAGAGGGTGAAAATCTGGGTGCGTCTTATACTCAAATTCACCTCTGGGAATAGCTGATTGTGGGTATTCCGGGAGTCCCATCCACCTGCCAATCAGATTTTTTTCTTATTTTCCTTCCCAAAAACTAAGGTGCGTCTTATATTCTGAAAAATACAGTGGTTTGCTTCCAACCATCTCTACAAACAGAAAATTGTTAGGGAGGCCCAGATCAGGATTTAAACTCCTATTTCTTTCAAAAGGAAAAGCCAGAGTAGAAATATCCACCAAAGAGAATGCAAGAGACAGGACTTTTAGATAGCTGCAGTCACAGCAAAATTATGAATGTCTCCGCATGAAGTAAAAGATGCCACACATGGTTACACAAGAGTGGATCTGGCACCCTTTCAGAAGGAGATCACCCAGGAAGGTCCAAACATGTCCAAACATACATAATACAAAAATGAAGGTGGGAGATGGGGTGGGGTGGGGGGTAGAAAAACAGGTATTTTGGCAAGGTATTATCTATAACATTCCAGATGTCTCTTAAAAATCACAAAATCCTATTTTCTGGCGATCCTTCAACTTTTGAAAATTGCTCCAATATCTGCCTGGAATGATTTTCGGTTCCTCAGTCTCATTATTTTCACAAGAAAAACTCTCTCCCTCCCTCCCTCCCTCCCTCCCATCAAGCTGTATCTGGAGCCAATAAATGTAAGAGCTTCATCACCAGTGGTGGGTTGCCCCCAGTTTGCACCGGTTCTATCGAACCATTAGTAAAACCAGCGGAAGGCTCCGCCCACTGACTCCATTGTCAACAGAACGCTTCTGTGCATGCACAGAAGAGTGCACGTGCGAGCGAGCGAAGCGGCCCCATTGTGAACCAGTAGTAAAGTGCGGGTGATTATGGGAGCGACATGGCGCACCCCTGTAACACCTCTCCTGCGCAAGCTGCACTGGCTCCTGGTGGTCTTCCGGGTGTGATTCATGGTGTTGGTGACCATCTTTAAAGCGCTCCATGGTTTAGGACCTGGGTACTTACGAGATCGCCTTCTGCTACTGATAGCCTCCCACCGGCCAATACGCTCCCACAGAGAGGGACTCCTCAGGGTACCGTGGGTCAAACAATGTCGACTGATGACCCTTAGGGGAAGAGCCTTCCCTGTGGGGGCACCTGCCCTCTGGAACAAATTGCCCCCGGAGATACGGATGATCCCTGACCTACACACTTTTCACTGTGCCCTCAAGACATTATTGTTCCAACAAGCTGGGCTGGCCTAAACATGAATTTTAATGGTTGTTTTATTTTTAATGATATTGGGGCCAAATTATTTAATATGTTTTTAAATTGTTTTTAAATTTTGTGTATAGGTGTGTTTTATTGCTGGCTGTGCACTGCCCTGAGTCCCCTGGGAGAAGGGCGGTATAAAAATTAAAATAAATAAATAAATAATACTCCTGAGATTTCAGTTGGAACGACAAGTTCAATTCAAATCAAACTTGGAGAAGATTTGTTCCTTTCACATCACATCTGATAAGGTACTTCCAGTTTTCGGCTGCCTCTTATCACTTTTCTTCTGTTTCTCTCCCTAAGGGTCTTTGGATGTACTTTCCCAACTACATGAAACTTCTCATCAACATGTCCCTTCAGATGTATCTCCTCATTGAACAAGGAAAAGCAACAGCAACAGCACTTAGATTTATATACCACTTCACAGTGCTTTACAGCCCGCTCTAAGTGGTTTACAAATGTCAGCACATTGCCCTCAACAATCTGGGTCCTCATTTTACTAACCTCAGAAGGAGGGAAGGCTGAATCAACCTTGAGCGAAGCGGCCCCATTGAGCCGTTGAGGATCGAACTCCTGGCAGTGGGCAGTCAGTCTGCAAGATTCCATTCTAACGACTGCGCCATCAGTGCTCTACCCTTTATCTATGATCTTGACCCTTCTATCTGCATATCCAGTTGGGTCTAGTGGTTAAGGCACTGGGCTACAAAACAAGAGGCTGGGAGTTCAAGTCCTGCCTTAGCCAGGAAAGCCAGCTGGGTGATCTTGGGCCAATCACTCTTTCTCAGCCCAACTCATCTCAGAGAGTTGTTGTCATGGGAGAAAAAGGAAGGAGGAAGGATGATATGTCTTGAGTTGTATGTAAAAAATTATAAAGGTGAGGTCTATAAATAAATGTCCACATTATTCATAGGTTCTGTCTTCTTTAGACTCATTATGTTGATATCATAATATCAGCATGATATCAACATAATATCAACATGATATCATAAGATGTTGACACTCTAGAAAAAGTGCAGAGAAGAGCAACCAGGATGATTAGGGGACTGGAGACTAAAACATATGAAGAACGGTTACAGAAACTGGGCATGGCTAGTCTAGTGAAGAGAAGGACCAGGAGAGACATGATAGCAGTGTTCCAATATTTGAGGGGCTGCCTCAGAGAGGAGGGGGTCAACCTATTTTCCAAAGCACCTAAAGGCCAGACAAGGAATAATGGATGGAAACTGATCAAGGAGAGATTCAGCCAGGAAATAAGGAGTGAGAACAATCAACCAATGGAACAGAAGTTGCCTTCAGAAGTTGTGGGAGCGTCATCACTGGAGGCTTTCAAGAAGAGATTGGACTGCCATTTGTCAGTAATGGTATAGGGTCTCCTGCTTGGGAGACCTACAAGGTCCCTTCAACTCTGTTAATTATGGATGCATGAAAGACACTGCTATTAAGCATCCCTGCTGCATATTCTATATGCTGGATGGGAACATTCTGGAGCTTGGATTACTTGCATATGTTATCACTTGGCTTCTTATGTCTGAGTAAATGAAGGTGGAAAGAGTAAAGAACCCAAATTTGACTTGGAAGACACTGGATTCAGAGCCATCAAGTTCACCTCTCACTTGTAGGGTTGTTTCAAGGACCAAATAAGGATAGCACTTAATGTTTCTTGTTATCAGCTATAGAGGGCAAAGTGTTTGCATGTTCAATATAGTGCAAACTGCTTCATCTGGAGAAGGGGGCAAGTCCTCATTGTTTCTCTCCTCTGGACCTCAACTCATGCAAATGTTTCTGCTCGCTCTTTGCTTGATGATTTCCATTCAGCAAAAGAGACCAACATCCTTCCTGACATATTTACAATATGTAAATATTGTTTGGATGGATAATCTTTGCAGTATTTTAAACACAACCTCTTTCAAGGTCACATTGTACATGTCAAACTTCACATTCTGTCATTGTTTATCATTCCTGCACTGATAACCCTAAGAATACCTGTTTATGAGATCTTGGCTAAGTCTTATGAAGGTCTTTTCAAGGTGTGTAAGTAGAACTCTCTGGAACCCAAGGAAAAGCTGTCAGATCGGGCCATCCTATGGAGAAAAAGCTCAGACATGGAGTCTTCTTGGCTGCCAGGTGCAAGTGTTGGGAAGACAGTAGAAGGGCTCACTACTATAGCAGTAGCCTGCTCTACAAACGACTCAAGAGAAGAGTTGGTCAGCAGCAAACAGGGAAAGCCATCAAAGTCTCTAAGGGCCTCCTTGTCTTGTTCCTTTCATTATTTTAACTTTTTCTGTAAATGTATTACTAGTAAGCAAGAAATATGGGGAGAATGTTATAATAAATGAATGGAAAATACTAAGAAGATCGGAGGAGTAAGAAGAAGAGGAAGTCACAAAAGATGTACTTAGATGATACACTGAAGAATTGATTATGTATTGTATGTTTGTTTATAAAATTACAAAAAATATTTTATTTTATAAAATAAAAAAAAATTATGCAAAAAAAAAAGTCTCTGAGGGCCTTACTTCCAATATACGCTTTGTCCTGATTCCTAGTGACCCCATAGAAGGAGAAGAGGAATGGTGGTATTGCTGGTGAATGGATAGTTTACTTATGAGTGGAAGTGGAGAACGAGGTGATGCCATGGTAATAGAACTGCTCCTGCCTTCCTCCCTCGCTCTCTCCCCTTCCCTTCCCTTCCCTTCCCTTCCCTTCCCTTCCCTTCCCTTCCCTTCCCTTCCCTTCCCCCTTCTACCATTTGTTGTCTCCTGTTGGGCTTCCAAAAGATGTAGGGCAAGAAGAGAAGAAAGGGAAAGGCGAGCCCCCCATCCCTATGCCTAAGACCCCCAGGCAGCCATTTCACTATTTGGACACCTCTGGCTTTCCTTACATATATTTAACTATCATGAGGCCACATCTCTTCCCTTCTCTCCATGTCTCCAAGATGCTGCCTTAAGCTCACTCTTAGACCATGAATAAGACAGGCTTAAGTCACCCTTATTCATATCATCGTTCAAACAGCTTTTCCTCTGTTATTTTAACATCTGCTACAAACATCTGCAAGCTACGGTATATCAAGTCAGCTAGGCTTGGTCACCTATTATTTTGGAGGTGAGTCAATGACTAGAACAGAGACAACAGAAACAGGATATAGGGCCTGGCAATGAGGAAATGTCATGTCAGTAGGCACTGCTGCCAGCTCTGTTTTCTCAAACTACCATCCCTTTAACTGTTTCCATTTATCAGTTCCTGATTAAATCAGATGAATGATAGTTAGCACAGTTTAGCCTTTATACCCTGACTTCCTTTTTCTGGTTCGAGCTAATGCATCAGGAGGGTTATGACACCTCCTTCTGCATGTTATGTTTTGCTTTTTTTCAGATTATTTATTATATCAATGCACTGTATATTATACTGATTTATTTATTGATCACTCCAATCCACCTAATAACAGAGATCTTTGGGAAGATTAAACCTAGACAGAGGGACTGCAATGAATGGATGGAGGTACATAAAAAGGTAAGCACTATAATCCAAGGTTTTAATCAACTAAATTGATTATAAAGCACTGGCCGTCTCTTGCTTCTGTAAAAAGCAGAAGAGGCCACTCTTCCAATATCAAGTATTTGCTGAAGATTTCTTGGAAAATCAGAAAATCATTTAATTGCAGCACTGCTGGAAGGAATTTTTTTAAAAAAATTATTATTTATTTAATCAATTTATATGACAAGAAGTCAAAAAATGACTTTACTTCCAACTTGCTTTTTAGAGCAGCTGAACAGGGCTAAACAAGGACAATCCAGAGCAGAAAATAGGGTTTAAAAACAAAAAAGGGAGTATATGATTTGGAATGAATAAGAGCACCAGCGTGCCTGCCGTCCCTATTCTAATATTTCTTTCTACTCTTTTCATGTATTCAAATTATGTTTATACTTTTATCTATTATCTTATATATGCTTGATAAATAAATGTATGAATTATGTATTACGAAACTGAAGCTAGGGAACACAGGAAGACACAGGGGTGTCTGCAAGAGCAAAAATGGTGGGTGTGGCTATTTGTGTAAAAGCCCCACTCCCTTTACATGTGGATTGCACACAATGCACACCCAACAACGGAACAGGATTTTAAATCCTTTGGTCAATCCTGCCATTTTAAGGCTGTTGTCAGCTCCCTGAAGCTGCCCCTGTAGCTCCAGATACCATTTTTAAAAGATCTATATAGCAACAATCAGATATATTAGACAACGGCATTGAAATTAATGCTAGAAACCTTAGCATTAAAGGAAAAAAACCAATGAAAAGGAAGTCAGTAAATGCCCTGAGAATGTAGAAAATTATTATTTTTCTTTCAAATAATAATTCCCTCAAGTAATAGCAATCTTCTGATATTTGAATGGGTGCCAAGAAGAAGAAGGGGGTCAACCTATTCTCCAAAGTACCTGAAGGTAGGAAAAGAAACAATGGATGGAAACACATCAAGGAGAGAAGCAACCTAGAAATAAGGAGAAATTTCCTGACAGTGAGAATAATTAACCCAGTGGAATGGCTTGCCTTCAGAAGTTATGGTTGCTCCATCATTGGAGGCTTTTTAAGAAGAGATTGGATAGCCACTTGTCTGAAATGGTATAGGGTCTCCTGCTTTGAGCAGCGGGTTGAGCAAGGCCCCTTCCAACTCTATTATTCTGTATTCTATTTTTGCATTCTGTTTTACTGTCAGAGCCACCCAAGCAAAATACTTATGTATTTTCTCTGGAGAGCGAACAAAAATGAATTTGGTACAGATCACAGAAAATCCATCTTCTTACAGCACGTAATTACCAATGAATTCATCATTCTAAGATGTGATGGTGATTAGAGATGTAAAATAAATACTCTGTGTCTTCTCCTGCAAGTTTTTATGAGTCTGCGTGAACACACTTTGTCAAATATCTCCATCAAGATAGCACCACTAATCACTAGCCACTGACAAACATTTCAACCCCAACCTCTTCAGGAAACTTTCTGATTCATACAAGCTTCCCTTTTGCGCTTTGTTAATTTCTCCAGGGCAAGATTTTTTTAAAATTAAAATGTTTCAAATGGGAAAAAAATTAACCTCTGAGGGAAAGCAAGAAGTTACAAAGCAGTTTCCGATTGATGATGTCCTTTGGGGTGCCCCATCAAAGGACAGAAAAGTGGGATACATAGCAGACATATTTGAGTTTAGGGTTGACCAGTCAAGTATATTTAGGGGCAACATGGTTGTTAAGTCTTATTTGGAAGCTTCTAGAAGCATTTTAGGTGGCCATGACGCATGTTAAAGAGAGATAGGGGTTGGACCACAGAGCTGCCATCTTGAATATTCTTACTTAAGGACACTACTGACCTAAAGTCCATATATGGAACAGCAAAAAACGGACAAGCCTTTAAAAGAACTTCTGATGTCATTGACACTGTCAGTTCACAAGTATCCATAGCAAGATTTTTTTTTTTAAATCTCCCTGGATATTCAGGGGTTTGCCTCAGAACATACCTAATTCAAACCTGTCAACACAAACAGAAGAATTGCTTCTGATTTTACTTTGATTTAGTTTAATCTAGCTGTCATAATCCAAACAGCTTTCGGCTTCCTGGTGCACCTTAGATATAGCAGATGATTTCTTCCTTTATTCTTTATCAAAGTGGACAGTTGAGAAAGATGGACAGTGTAGTCTGAAATGTTTGGAGGATGCTTGGCTGAAGATGCAGGACAGAACAGAGTTAACAGAATAACAGAGTTGGAAGGGACCTTGGAGGTCTTCTAGTCCAACTCCAAGCACAAGCAGGAGATCTTATGCCACTCCACATAAGTGACAATCCAGTCTCTTCTTAAAAACCTCCAGTAATGGAGCACCGACAACTTCTGAAGGCAAGCTGTTTCACTGGTTAATTGGTCTCACGGTTAGGACGTTTCTCCTTAGTTCCAGGTTGCTTCTCTCTTTGATGGGTTTCCATCCATTGCTTCTTGTCCAGCTTTCAGGTGCTTTGGAAAATAGGTTGAACAACACCCCTCCCCCCCAATTCTTTGTGGCAGCCCCTCAAATATTGGAACACTGCTCTCATGTCCACAGTTAGATTTGAAAATAAATAGGCAATAAGGATATAAAGATATTTTTCTTCTTCAACAGGATCAAAGAGCAAAGGTGCTATGCATTTCTGTGTCAAATTGCAAAGGCATCCTTAGTGCCACGTAACTGGGTGAGCTCCCATTACTTGTCCTAGCTTCTGCCAACCTAGCAGTTTGAAAGCACCTAAAAATGCAAGTAGAAAAAATAGGGACCACCTTTGGTGGGAAAGTAACAGCGTTTTGTGCGCCTCTGGAGTTTCATCATGACAGCCACATGACCACGGAGACGTGTTCAGACAGCGCTGGCTCTTCGGCTTTGAAACGGAGATAAGCACCGCCCCCTAGAGTTGGGAATGACTAGCACATATGTGTGAGGGGAACCTTTACCTTTACCTTTAATAACTTTAGTAGCTTTAGTACTAAAACAACCTCTGCTCATTGGCTTTGTTGTTAGAATGTCTGGTTTTAAAAATTAAGTAGCAGCTTAGCTCCTAGCAATGAATCTCATAAAACATTTTTTGTGTAAATGTGTATTTTCAATACCATGTTTTCCCCAAAATTAGACCCTGTCATATATTTTTTGAACCCCAAAATACGGAGATCTTATTATTTTGGGGAGTGTGGAGCAAGACGGGACTCCTCTTACCGTCTTACCTGATTTCCAGCTCTGCATTTAAATATTTTTGGGGAGGGCTTATTTTCCGGGGGAGGCTTACTTTAGCGCATGTGCTCAAAAGCCTGATTGGGCTTATTATCAGAGGATGCCTTATTTTCAGGGAAACAAGGTATATTTGCATGTCCGTAGGAACAAAGGTATGTATTTCACTTGCCCTATTACAGCTTCCTACAGATTCGTTCTGCTGGTATTAATTTTTTAAAAGAATAAAAGTCATTTCTTTGGGACATTTCGATGCACATAGTTTCAAGCTTCTAATTCTCCAAATGTCAAACACAGGACACAGGTGGAAGAAAAGGACTAAGATGATGGTTTTTTTTGTAGGCATTAGTAAGTGTATTAAATCCAGCAGCATCCTACTAAAATTACTCTATTGTGTTTGAAGATTTTCTTTGTGAGCCGAAATGCAATTTGAGCACATAATAAGGAACTAACATCTCAAGTTTGTACATGATTAAAATTCAACCTGAAAATTCAAGATTCTTTTTGCTTGTTTCAAGAAGCATGCCTTTTCTGATGAAAGGAATTAGCAATATTAACAGCAAAGATGTGCAGTTACAAAAGAAAGTCACACGTGACTGAATCAAAGAAGCTCAAATAATAAGACACACCAACAGTTGCATTTCACTTCTATTCATAAAATACAGAAGCCCATCAGAATTTGCAGTTGCATATTAGTAGCCAAGTGCAGACTATGTTGGCATGGCCATTGTCATTGACATTGCATATTCTCCTGAGCATCAAAACCAGATCTACCCATTTTACTCTTCACATACCTTCTTATTCTCAACCCTCATAGATCAAGTGAAGACAACAGAAAAGAAAAATATAATGGGTTCGAAGTCTTGTACTTGGTGGGGTGTCTATTTGGATCCCCTTCTTTGCACCCGGCTCAGGGATAAAGGCACTGGTGGGATTCAGCCAATTCTCATCACTTCGGGAGAACCGGTTGTTAACTTTCTGAGCAGTTTGGTGAACTGGCTGTTGGAAGAAATCATTAGGACAGAGAACCGGTTTTTAAATTATTTGAATCCCACCATTGGATAAAGGATGGACTATTTGTCTTGGCCATGCCCACATAAGTGATTGCAGAGCACTAGAAGCTCTTCAAGATAATCATGTAACTGTTAAGAGCAACAAATGTAGAGTGACAATTGTATGTGTGCATGTTTGTAGTGTATGTGTACGGGACATGGGGACCTAGTGGTTAACACCCTGGGCTTGTTGACCAGAAGGTTGGCAGTCTGACATCCAAGCATTGTGTGACGCGTGAGGTCCTGTTCTTACTCCAGTTCCTGCCAACCTAGCAATTTTTGCATGCAAATGCGAGTAGATAAATAGGTACCACTTTGGTTGGTAGGTAACAGCATAACGTGCACCTTGGTGTGTTGCCAGCCATGTGACCCCAGAAATGTCTTTGGACAATGCTGACTCTCTCGACTAGAAAACAGAAATGATTTAATTTAATTTAATTTAATTTATCATATTTCTATGATTAATCAAATTAAATTAATAGTCTATGCAACTCCCAAGGGACTCTCACCGTCCCCTAGAGTCAGATACGACTAGACAGTGGAAATCTTTACCTTTATGAATATACACATAAAATAAGGGTAGTTTTCGACTTACGACACAATTGGAACCAGAAATCCCATTGTTAAGCAAGATGGTTGTTAGGTGCATTATGCCTGAGGATTGTGTATATACACACACACACACAAACACGCACGCACACACAGAGCTCAAGACCATAGGAAACTGCTTTACGGCTTGGTGTGTTGTGACCACTGAGGCATATTCAAGAAAATTTAGTAATTGATAAATTGGTAATTTAGTAATCACAAGATTTGTTCTTCTCGTCATAAACATATATACATCCGAACTAGACTGTGTTGTTTCAATGTGTCATATAATATAATATATGTGGGTATATTATATTATATTGTATTGTACTATACTGTACTGTACTGTATTGTATTGTATTGTATTAATTATATTATATTTATTATATTATTATATTATATTACATTACATTTCATTATATTATATTATTATATTATATTAATTTATTTTGTTTATGTAGTGTAAAATTGGAGGTGGTGACCCTTTAAGAGCAATGAAATTTTATTTTTAATGTATGCCAATTAGTGTACATTCAAAATGACAATAAAATTATTCTATTCTATTCTATTCTATTCTATTCTATTCTATTCTATTCTATTCTATTCTATTCTATTCTATTCTATTCTATTCTATTCTATTCTATTCTATCCTATCCTATCCTATCCTATCCTATCCTATCCTAGGAAAAAAACATTACTGTGTAGCTCTGTCACTGAAACAAAGCAAGAACCTCCATCAGCTCCAAATTTGCTTGTCTGAGCCTTGCTCCACTTATCATCCTTCCCTGCTCGGGAGGTATAGCTACCTGATATCATTGCAACCCTCTGGATGACATCTGGCAGCCAAATCTTAGCATTTTCTGGACCTTGTTGTTACCAACTAGAATTCGTTGGATCCAGCCCAGATGTTGTCACCCGTCTAAAAGCCTTCTCCCTTGGCCTATCATTGATGCTGCTGATAAAAACAGTCACCTAATAGCTGCCTATGATTGTTTTTAAAGGATCATAGACAAGCTAAGGCTAAGACCGTTTCCTGCTGCTTCCTTCTTGGGAAACAGTGATTGCAAACAGAAAGGAAGCAGATTTCCTGTTTTTCCCCCACAACAGCAGCCACTTGGAAAGGGGTGCAGAAAGTTTCACAGCTCCCACCCCCCCTCCTCCACATGGAAAAAATCTGAAACATCTGGCTCGTTTTTTACAACTGTGTTAAAACACATCTATTTTCTACTCGACTCAGGAATTGCTACTTACTTGATGAATGAATTTTACAAATTGAGAAGGGAAGAAATAACTAGGACTTTGCAACTGCTCCTAGCCCTCCATCTTGCCCTCCATCTTGCATAATATTGCGTAGCTTCTTCTCCGGTAATATTGTACTGCAAAGTAGGATGTACAAAACTTTTGCTAGACCAATTCTTAAATACAGCTCATCTGTCTGGAACCACCACTGCATATCGGACATTAATACAATCGACGAGTCCAGAGATATTTCACGAGAAGAGTCCTCCACTCCTCTGCTCGCAACAGGATACCTTATGCCACCAGGGTTGAAATTTTGGGCTTAGACAACTTAGAACTTCGCCGCCTTCGGTCCGACCTAAGTGTAGTATATAAAATTATCTGCTACAACGTCCTGCCTGTCAATGACTGCTTCAGCTTCAACCGCAACAATACACGAGCACACAATAGATACAAACTTAAGGTAAATCGCTCCAAACTTGATTGCAGAAAATACAACTTCAGTAACAGAGTGGTCAATGCCTGGAATGCACTATCTGACTCTGTGGTTTCTTCCCCAAACCTTTAGCTGAAGAGGTTGTAGAAAAAAATGCCTTTAAAAGGCTCTGACGATCCCAGCTGAGCTGCACGATCATCAGAGGCTTTTAAAAGCATTTTTTTACAACCTCTTCAGCCGAAGAGGTTGTAGAAAAAAATGCTTTTAAAAGTTAAAAAAAAGCCTCTGATGATCGCGCGGCTCAACTGGGCATTGGGGGGGGGCAGGGATTTCTGCTACTGGTTCTCCGAACTACCCACCGCCATTGCTACCGGATCAGGCGATCCGGTCCAAACCGGGAGAATTTCACCCCTAGCATGAGGCGACTTCAGCAGGAAGGCCACGTACCGCCTCAGCTGATCTTTCTTGGAAAGGAGATCTTCAGAAAAAATAAATGGAACAAGGCATGACAGTTTCCAGTGGGGCAGGAAACTGTGCAGAGTGTCTGTGTGATGAAGGAGCCTTTGGAAAGCCCAGACAACCCACAGGTGAGCTGGAGTAGTGCTGCAGTGCAGGACTGTGCCAAGTTCCCCTATCCTGCGAAGCACCCCATAGTCCACTTAATGACCAGTGCAATCACTTAACAACCTCAATGGGGACAGCAGGATTGTGATCATTAAGCGAGGCAATCACAGAGGGCGGGGGGGGGGCTGCATGTGGCCCCTTGCGCCCAGTTTTGGCTGGCAGAGTGCTGCAGGAGGCTGTCCAGGCCAAAAATAGGGCATGGGGAGGCACACACAGCCCCTGCGCCCCGTTTTTGCTACCAGAGGTACCCCAGGCAGGTCCTTCACTATTTCCAGGGCCAGATTTAAGCCTTGAGTTTGACACCCCTGACATAGGGGCTTTGCTTAATGACTGCAATGACTTAACAACTATAATTCCAGCTCACCTGTGATATTGAGAACTGCCTATACTCCACAGGTGCCTTTTGACACCTGATTCTTAAGTACAGAAATGCCAATGACATTTCAATTCGGATGGGGGAAAAAGACTCACTGACAGTGTAAATCTTGTCAAACAGCTGCCAGTGTTAGTCTTAAGGAACACTAAACTGAGAATCTAATAATGTATATCCTACTTTTCTGCACTGCGTATCAGTTTCTTAGCCATTTATGTTCTCTATAACTTATTTGTAAGTTAACATAAAACTGGACAGAATCTCTCATTCGACTCAAATACAAAGCCTAATCTTTATGAGAGAGACTGCCAATAACCATGGATATTGATTTCAATATTAGCAAACTGACAAGTTTAAAAGTGTTAGACAATTGTCCCCCTTCCCCTCACTGATTACTGGCTAATTTTTAAAAACAAAGGGCTGGCGTATCAGCTGTTCCTATCAGATAAAAATTGACATCAAAAATAATCACTCGTGCATCAAGCTGGATGTCACAAATATTAGGAAATTATTTCTTAATATTCTCTTTCTGCTTCCATATATACCCAATTAAGTACTGATTAATTTTTCACTATTGTAAACTTCCTATCTTATTTTTAATCTTAATCTCCATAAGGAACTTTATCCACCTGAACTTAGCCAAAAGGCCAGGAAACGATACCAACTTTGTCAGGGGAATTTTTTTTCTGCAGAAACCCCACTGTTGTCATGGAAATGTAATGCCTACTTCTTTGGGTTATAGAGAGGTCTTAGGTTAGAGCCAAATGCAACCTTAAATAATTCTTATGTGGAAAAAATATTACTTACGATGGGAGAGGCAGGCATGTTTAAAATTAGAATCTGTGTATATTAGAAAGCATTCTGAAAAACATTTGTTTCCGCCTCCTCCTTTTAATTGCTTAAATCTTCCAAGAGAAAGGGCTGATATTTATCTCCGTCCCTCCCTCCCTCCTCGCTTCCTCTCTCCCTCTCTCTTTCTCCCTTCCCACCCTTTCTCTCTCTCTCTCTTCCTCCCTCTTTTTCTCTCTTCCCTCCTCTTTCTCTCCCTCCCTCTCTTTCTCTCTCTCCCTCTTTCTCTCTCTCCCTTCATCTCTCTCTCTTCCTCCCTCTTTTTCTCTCTTCCCTCCTCTTTCTCTCCCTCCCTCTCTTTCTCTCTCTCCCTCTTTCTCTCTCTCCCTTCATCTCTCTCTTTCTCTCTCCCTCTCCCTTTCTCTTTCATGCTTGCTCATTATATTTAATCTGGTTCATGTAAAGCATGCTTGTTTAAGGAACATGATTTAAGATTGAGTACATAGTGTGGTATCTGGCAGGCAGATGTCCAACACCAATTGTATTCCATAATGTAATTTTATTAAATTTATTAGAGTATAAAATACAAAATGAAAATAATCGAGAGAACAAAATTGTCAAGAAATGCAAAGTTACTTAAAGGAAAGGATGAAGACTGTTCTTAGTCAACCTAACGGATGTCAATTCTGCAGTTACCCCCCTTTTTTACAGTATTTTCAGCGTAGATTTAAAATTTTAAAGATAAAAGAGCAAAAGGGAGGATTCCCATGTAAGATAACTAGCTCTATGTCTTTTCTGAAGGGATCAGTTGCTAATATTAGAGCACTTTAAACAAACAAATTTATTTATTGTCATTGTATGTGTATACACAATATACACATACAACAAAATTTACTTAACACCCAAAGACCAGGTCCAACACACATAACAATCCCCAAACACCCCCCACCCACCCACCACAATTCCCCAACCCTAAACCACCCAAACATCCACACAACAAACCAAGTAATGCTGTCCAACAGCTCACTGATGGTGGCCCTTTAGTTCATTGTTGAGTGCAATTATAGCTCTGGGATAAAAACTATTTAGAAGACGTCTGGTCCAAGTTTTAATTGTTCTTTATCTTCTGCAACAGTCCAAAAAGATTGTAAGCAGGATGGGAAGAGTCTCTGAGAATGTTATGCAACTTTCTCAAACAGCGAGATTCGAAGATGTCGTCCAGGGCTGGTAGCTGAAGTCCGATGATATTCTGGGCAGTTTTAATGATTCTCTGTATAGCTTTTTTGTCTGCTACAGAGCTGCTCCCATACTATGCAAGAATGCCATATGTCAGGACACTCTCAATGGTGCTGTGATAGTAGGACAGAAGTAGGTGCTGAGATAGATTTATCTTCCTGAGCATTCTCAGGAAGTACAGCCTCTTCTGTGCCTTCTTCTCTTTACATGGTTATAGAAATATTTGTATATATTCTTAATAATAATGTCCCTAAACACTTCCCCTCATCCTGTATTTGGTATTATAATGCTGTACTGTCTGGAAATAGCAATAGCAATAGCCCTTAGACTTATATACTACTTCACAGTGTTTTACAGCTCTGTCTAAGCGATTTACAGAGTCAACATATTGCCCCCAACAATTTGGGTCCTCATTTTATCAACCTCGGAAGGATGGAGCCTCAGATAGCTCAACAGGCTAATAGCCTGTTATTAAGATTCAACTGTGAAATTATTGACTCAGCCTTCCATCCTTTCTAAGGTAGGTAAATTGAGGACCCAGTTTGTGGGGGCAATAAGCTGACTTTGTATAAAAAAATATACAAAAGTATGAAGGCTATTGCTTAACGCATTGTAAGCCGCCCTGAGTCTCTGGAGAAGGGCGGCATATAAATCTAATTTTTTTAAAAAATGGAAGGGTGAGATGAGAATCAAACCGCTGGCAGTTGGCAGAAATAGCCTGCAATACTGCATTCTAACCACTGCGCCACCACAACTCTATAGGTAGCCCTCGATTTACGATCACAAGTGGGATTTCCATTACTAAGTGATGTGGCTATTAGTGCATTATCATCATCTGGCCAGACTGCATGTTATGACCATTTTTACTAATGGTCGTTAAGTGAATCATGTGACCAAGTGAATCACATGGCCGTTAAACTAATCTGACTTCCCCAATTACCTTTGCTTGTTGGAAGCTAGCTGGGAAGTTTGCCAATTGTGATTACATGATTACAAGAGATTGTAACTATCATAAATGTGAGCTGGTTGCCAACTGTTTAATTGCAACCACGTGACCATGGGGTGGTGTGATGGTTGTAACTTTGTAAGGGTCATAAACCAGTTTTTCCGAGGCCACTGTAGCTTTGAAACGTTGTTAAATGAATTGTTGTACATTGAGGACAACCTGCAATTTGAAATTTCAACTGTGGGAAAATCTTTTCTTAATAAACGTCCAAGAGCATCAACCGTATATTTTCTTTTCTAAGATTATTTTAATTGGTGGGATTCAGAGTGAACTTGAGATGGTAGATTACAATGATCATTTCTTTTATTATTACACTGCTCGGGGGCTCATAAATACATTATAGAAATACAAATCCAATAAAAAAATATAGCAGTAGAAATACTTCAATAAAACACATGTTTTCATAGGACATATCAAATGTGGGCAAAACAGGCCAAGAAAAAAGTACAACCAATAATATGTCTAGTTAAACTCTGCATTCAGGCCAAGGAAGGGAGTTTAGGGACTGGATGTTTAGGCTTACATTTGCATCTATAAACTATTTCCTTTTCCAAAACAATGTTTTCAAATTCTGATTACTAGACTACCGTATTTTTCAGAGTATATGGCGCACCGGAGTATAAGAAAAAAAAATTGTTTACCAGGTATTCATCTGGCCAGCGTCCTTAGTCTGGTCAGCTTCAGCACATTAGTTCGCTGGTTTTTTTATCCTCTGCTTGGGGATTAAAAAACAGCTTCTCAGGCACAGCTGAGAGGAAGCAGCAATGAGAAAAGCAGGCAAAGCATCGGGGGAGATCGCTTCACTCGGCTAGCACCTAGTCAGGACTGAAAAAAAGCTTCTAAAGGACAGCTGAGAGTCAGAGCAAAGCATGGTGATCGCTTCACTTGCTAGCGCCTCGTTAAAGCACAGCAGAGATTAAAGCACAGTGGAGAGTCAAGGGAGCAGGCAAAACTGGGAAGATCACTTAACTTGCGAGAGCTTCGTTAGCGCCTCGTTAGGGCTAAAAGAAAGCTTCAAAAAAGCTACATTTGTAGTATAAGACGCACCCAAATTTTCAAATTTTCAGCCTCTTTTGGGGGAGGGGAAAGGTGCATCTTATACTCTGAAAAATACGGGATCTTCCAGATTAAAATATCCTAAATCAGTGGCCCCGAACCTTTTGGGCACCAGGGACTGGTTCTGTGGAATAAGGTTTTTCCATGGACCGGAGAAGTGGTTTCACGTGCTGCTGCCTGCTTCCCATGGATGGGGCTTTGCTTGTTTGCATGGCCCTGTTTCTGACATGCCGTGGATTGCTGTCGGTCCACAGGTCCATGTCCTAAGGCCATGATGGCGAACCTATAGCACAGGTGGCACGCGGAGCCATATCTGTGGGCACGTGAGCGTTGCCCTAGCTCAATTCCAGTGCACATGTGTGTGCCAGCCAGCTGATTTTTGGGCCTTCCAGGTCCACTGGACCTCAGGAAACGGGCCGTTTCCAGCCTCCGGAGGGCCTCTCGGGAGGTGGGGAAGGCTGTTTTCACCCTCCCCAGGCTCCAAGAAAGCCTCTGGGGCCTGGGGAGGGCAAAAAACAGGCCTACTGAGCCCACCGTTAACCTTTTTGCCGTCATGTGCCAAAAGCGATGGGTAGCGCGGGGAGGTTGCGTGCACATGTGTGGGGGTGTGAGGTGTGGGGGGGGCATTAAATCCTGGGTGTGGGCATGCATGCACGCAACCTCCCCATGCTTTTGGCACACGATGGTGAAAAGGTTAGCCATCACTGTCCCAAGGGATTCTTTATTAGCCTCTGATTTCTTTGCTATAAATTCCACTTCCTGTTTTCTTTAGGATTTAAGTTTTGCAGAAAACGCTGTGTAGCTTGTATCCTGTAGTGATGAGAGTGTTAAGAGTAGGGAGACTCAGGTTTAAAACTACTTCTACCCATGAATGCTTATGGAGTAATGTTAGACTAAGCATTCACTCCGTTAGCGCAAGCTACTGTATTTCACAAGGGTTGTTATATATTCCCTATATATATGTATGTATGTATGTATGTATGTGTATGTATGTATGTATATATATATATATATATATATATATATATATATATATATATATATATATATATATATATATATATATGTATGTCTGTGTAAGTCAGGTGATATCTCGGGTTTCTTCCCGTGTAATTTCTCGGGTTTCTCGGGTTTCTTCCCGTGTAATTGCAAACATATCTTTGGAAGTACTGCAGCGACGTTTCGATGAAATCTCATTCATCATCTTCTGGCTGATGTTCTCGGCTTGGTGCCTATGGGCAAACTGTGTGATCTTAACTGATATCCCTCTTTAAAAGGAGGCAGAGGTGTATTCTGATTGGTTGACAGTGCTGCTTTATTCTGATTGGCTGATGATGTAGTTGTATTTTGATTGGGTGGAAGCACTGTTGCTGGGATGTGGGTTGATGGATAAGATATGTTGGAAATGGTGGCAACACAGGTCTCCTGATGAACCTTTGACCTATGGCTTACACTTTGTGTTAAGATTCGTCTATTTATGAGAGCAGGTTTCCAAATAGAAATTATTATTTATGATATTATTCTGATTTATGAATTATTCTGATTATGGCAGAATAATCAGAGAGGCCATTGAAATAGAGAAAAGACCATATTGCATGAATAAACGTGATGACACCTCCCGTCTGCCTTCTATTTGGAAACCTGCTCTCATAAATAGACGAATCTTAACACAAAGTGTAAGCCATAGGTCAAAGGTTCATCAGGAGACCTGTGTTGCCACCATTTCCAACATATCTTATCCATCAACCCACATCCCAGCAACAGTGCTTCCACCCAATCAAAATACAACTACATCATCAGCCAATCAGAATAAAGCAGCACTGTCAACCAATCAGAATACACCTCTGCCTCCTTTTAAAGAGGGATATCAGTTAAGATCACACAGTTTGCCCATAGGCACCAAGCCGAGAACATCAGCCAGAAGATGATGAATGAGATTTCATCGAAACGTCGCTGCAATACTTCCAAAGATATGTTTGCAATTACATGGGAAGAAACCCGAGATATCACCTGTACACACACACACACACACACACACACATATATATATATGTAGGTCTTTGGTTATTTGGGTCTTCTCCCGCGTAGAATTGGAAGTATCTTGGCGACGTTTCGACAAAGTGTCATTCGTCATCTTCAGGCTGGTGTTCTCGGCTTCGTTCTTCCAGGAGCAATGTGGAAGAACGAAGCCGAGAACACCAGCCTGAAGATGACGAATGAGACTTTGTCGAAACGTCGCCAAGATACTTCCAATTCTACGCGGGAGAAGACCCAAATAACCAAAGACCTACATACGAACACCCGCGAAAACCTCAGAAAACATATATATGTATATGTATATGTATATGTATATGTATATGTATATGTATATGTATATGTATATGTATATGTATATGTATATATATTAGAGGACAAAGTGAAGTCTCTCTGAGCTTGGTTATTTGCTTGCAGTTGTTTCATTATTCAACTAGTTGACATCAACATTTGGTGTTGGCAGAGCAAGTTACTGCATATAAACACAGGGCAAACCCCACACTTTCTAGCATTGATGATGTTACGTCTGGAAGAAAACAATCAAGCTCAGACAGCACCAAGGACTTCACAGTTCAACTCTGAGCTACAGATATTATCTTCTGTTGCAGGACAGTGTTGGGTACACCACCTTGTTCTCCTGAAGGGAAAGCATGATAAAATTGTTTCAGAACACTATATGGCAGGATGAGAACTCACTGTAGCACCCAGCATGCTAAACAACTGGAGTGAAGTTATCTACGTGAACTATTCATGGAGAATGGGTATCCACCAGTGCTTATTACAAGATGCCTGCGCAACATGCAAGGAAGAGAAAAGAGGAAAGAAGGTGTAAGGCCAACTATTTGGCACACCTTGTTGTACATCAAAAACATTTCGGAAGCAGTAGAATGCAGCTTCCGAGATCTGCAAGGGGGCATCGCACATCGCCCGGAGGCTACTATAGGAGGACAAATCATGCATTGCAAAGATTGCTTGCAGATGGGAGTTATTTCTAATGTAATCTACTGGATCTCCTGCATGGATTGCCCCTGTGACTATGTAGGACAAATGGGGAGGAAACTAACCCTCAGAATGCGAGTGTCAGCCTCTCAAATTGCATTTCATTCAGGGCTGACATAGTAAAGGGGGGGTTAAATTCCTGTGGGATTAGTAAGAGAGACTGCAGTAGAATGATTTAGATAATGACCAATAAGGATAAGGAAGCAAGCCAGGAAAGGGAGGGAATTTGGAGCAGAGGTCATTTCCTGACTGCATATGAGTCCGTGAAGATGTTGTTCTAACAAATAAAAGTTTTTTTTTCTTTATTATCAAAATGTGAGAGGCATTTTATTTCTTTAGACAACTCGAACTCGGACAGCGAGAACACAAGCAAGTGGTCAGACAAGGAGAGCCCAATGCATTGATAGCCTTACATTGCAACAAGGGCAAGGACATAATATTCAATTTTTCAGCTACTAAGATTGTTGGCTGAGCAAGTACAAAGATAGCCAGGGAAATTATTGAAGCCTGGAGAATGGGCCCCTTGTCAGTCAACAGGAGTGCTGATTTACCACCATTTTATTAGGTATTTAGGAGTTGAGGACTTGGCAGCACAAGTCAACAACTTAATAGCTGGCCATCAACACCTCGATCAACCAATAAGGAACCAAACCCAACCAGGCACCATATAAATACGCTGCATAGAATAGCTCAAAGCACACATTCTGGTAGAGAGAATTACCCTCAGGATGGGCTCCAGCACGAGAACGAAAGCTTGGAAGACTAAACCTCTGGTCCCAGTGACCGACCCAGATTGGATCCTGCAACATTGACCTAGGACACGTATATTTGCCTTCATTCATAAAAGCTAAGACGTGTAATTGTGATTTATTAGGGCATTGAAAGAAATGAAGAGTTTCTCAGTTGGGGGACAATCATCTTATTCCCAGCTTGAAGAACAGTATGCTTATGCAAACACAAGAACTTTCACACAACTAAAACAAATTATGAGAGAGGAAAGATTAATTCTGTCTGACAGACCTGTTTCCAAACGTTGCCACCTGGGGGGTATATAACTTGTTGGTGTTAGGAAGTTTTATATCTGAAAAGTACCTTACAGCAGGGGTCTCCAACTTTGGCAACTTTAAGACTGGTGGACTTCAACTCGCAGAAATCCTCAGCCAGCTTTGCTGGCTGAGGAATTCTGGGTGTTGAAGTCCACCAGTCTTAAAGTTGCCAAGGTTAGAGATCCCTGCCTTACAGGATCCCTGCCTTACAGGATACTCTGGAATATGATACCACCCCATTTAAATGTATGCAATGGATTTTTAAATCTCGAGTAGCAAGTGGTATCAGAAGAAGAAAAAGAAGACAGTTTTGACCGAAGGGCATTCTGGGTAAGTTGCCTGTAGATGACAAAATGGTTGTGGCACACACACACACAAAAAATGTTTATTTTTCCAAATCTAAACTGGGCCAGTCTGTCACCATCCTAGAGATACTGTGAGAATAATAAAAAAGAGGTGAGGATAATTATATATATCACCTTGAGTTCCCACAGGAAGGCCTGATGATTTGATGGATTGATTTGGTTTGCAATATAGGTAGTCCTCAATTTACAATCATTCATTTAGTCATCATCCTCTTTTAACGACCCCATAATCCATTGCGGGGTTGTGCGGGAGCTGAGTGTTTACTGGCCGGATGCCCTTCCTGTCGCCAATGCAGAGTTTTTGTTTTTTTTCCAGCAGATACTGTATATTCTCAGTGTGCCCACAGAGAGAAATATCTGCCTCTACCGAAGGATTGAACTCACAGCCTCTTGATTGTGAGGTGAGGGCTCCACCTCTAGACCACAGCACCACTCATGATCATTCATTTAGTGACCGTTCAAAATTGTAATGCTATGAAAAAGTGACTTGTGACCAGTCCTAACACTTACAACTATTGCAACATCCACACAGTCACGCAATCAACATTTGGACGCCAACTGGCATGTATTTATGATGGCTGCAGGACCCTGGTTACAAATCAAGGATTACTTGTAGCAGTGGAGAAATTTTGAGAGAGAGGTGAAATGCCTCCAGAAGTAATTTGATCATCTTCGGCAGTGGGATGGGGGTGGGGGGCGGGGAGAAGATTTTATTCAGTTGCTATTTTCCTCTGCTTTCTAGGCTATCGGGATAGGATGCAAGAGGATTAAACATCAATGTTTTGAATTCAGCAATATTACAGAGTGGGGTTTTTTTCCCCCTTCTTCCCGGGGATTAATAGAAAATCATTGCACAAAAGCTGGTTTTAGTTTGCATCATCTCTTTAATATACGGAGATTTTCTGCACATCAAAATCACCCTGAAAGGGTACAGATTAGGGCTGATTTGAAATTCTCTACCGTCGTTACTATTTCCAATTGGTTTATTTCCTTCTGAAATGCGGCATCGTGAGCAGAAACGGAACTCCAGATGGATTCCAATTAGCGAGAAATAAAGCCGCCTAAACTCCTTTCCCTGTGTCAGAAACGGCAGTTCTGATAAAGCAAAATAAAACCGTAGTAGGCTCTTCTGTCTGTGGCGGATTCTATTCAAGTCATGGTTGTCCCAAAGGTGCTTCTTCTAGAGGCAACCAGACTTACTTTGTTTTTGTTTGAAGAGGTTTCGCTTCTCAGTCAAGAAGCTTCTTCAGTTCCTCAGTTCTTCTTCAGAACTGAAGAAGCTTCTCGGTTGAGAAGCGAAACCTCTTCGAGCAAAAACAAAGAAAGCCGAGTTGGCTCTTGAAAAAGCACCTTTTGAGACATTAGACTCATCTGCACTTACAACCGCCCCACTGACTCATCTTCACACTGTAATTATCCACAATGCCACCATCCTTTTCCCCTGCATTACCGACCAACCGGCTATCCTAGGCTGTCGCTCTATTTCGTTGCCGCAGCCGAAATGCAGATTTTATTTACTTAATGGAGAAGATGAAAGGGCCAGAAATAATCATTAGGAAGCCACTATCATGCTCTGTGAGGCAGGGGGAAATAATCCAATGCTATTTTAAATGCTTCCCACAAAACAGCACAGGGAGATAAATGAACATTTTAGAGTCTCCGCCTGTGCGTTACCCCTCTCAGAAACCATTAATCTATGCACTTATGGAACTTTCTTACCAGTTAAACTCCCCGCCCCCACTCCCAGCCTGGGTCATTTAATACTTCCTTTTCAGGGAAGGGGCAGCTTACTGGAGAAGAGTGGAACAATCTTTCTCATTATCTAGCCTCTGAGCTTCCCAGATGCAAGTAATCTACAGAGAGTGTAAATTCAGGTTTTGCAAAAAAACTGATTTTTTTAAAAAAAATCCACTTCTCAAAGTTCTACCCTGCTTCTCTCTCTCTCTCTCACTTGCTCTTTTTTCCCCTTTCTTTCTTTCTTTTCCTCCTTTTATTTCTTTCCGTGATGGTTTACTTATGAATGGAAGTGGAGAAGGAGATGATATAGAATCTATGGTCTGTCTGTCTGTCTTAGTTTCTTTCTTAGTTTCTTTTCTTTCCTTCCTTCCTTCCTTCCTCCTTTTTTTCTTTCTGTGATGGTTTATTTGTGAATGGAAGTGGAGAAGGAGGTGATGTAGAATCCATGGTCTTCCTTCCTTCCTTCCTTCTTCCTTTTTTTTCTTTCCTTTCCTCCTTTTTTTCTTTCTGTGATGGTTTACTTGTGAATGGAAGTGAAGAAGGAGGTGATGTAGAATCCATGGTCTGTCTGTCTGTCTGTCTGTTTTCCTTCCTTCCTTCCTTCCTTCCTTCCTCTTTCTTTCCTTCCTTTCTTCCTCCTTTTTTTCTTTCCTTTCCTCCTTTTTTTTCTTTCCGTGATGGTTTACTTTTGAATGGAAGTGGAGAGGGAGGTAGTGTAGAATCCATGGTATTAGAACTGCTCTTTCCTTTCCTTTCCTTTCCTTTCCTTTCCTTTCCTTTCCTTTCCTTTCCTTTCCTTTCCTTTCCTTTCCTTTCCTTTCCTTTCCTTTCCTTCCCTTCCCTTCCCTTCCCTTCCCTTCCCTTCCCTTCCCTTCCCTTCCCCTTTTTTCAGTTATGGCACAGGAAAATGATAATGGTTATGCTGGAAAATTAAGTCACGTACTGTTTTTGTTCCCCTGATGATGCTATGAGTCTGTCCCCACTCCTCCCCTCCCCATTTTTGCATGGAATTATCACAGTAGTTCCACCGTCCACCCAGATAAAGGCAGCCTATTCAGAATCTGTTGGCAACAGTGTCAGTGATGGAAGGCAGCTGGGAAAAAGACTCTGTTTATTCTGCTTGGAGGCCAGTGGAGAACTCCCACTCGTAAGGGAATGTTAAATCACACCACAAATCAACCCGGAGCTGCACCATTCTTTATTTCCACCATCTGTTTTGTGGGCTAATTTTTCCTGAACACTAAATCCAACTCGGAACCAAGGCCAGGTTTTCCAAATAGGGAGAACTGGCTGACCCTCCAGAATGACTGGATGTTGCAGAAGGAAACTCAGCTAGAAACGGAGAAGGAAGAACTGGTTTGTACCCATTTTTAAAACATCGCTAATCCTGGTTTTGAGTTTAAGGAAAGATTACAGCTGCTAAATCTGTATAATTCCAGAATGTATAATTCCAGAATTCTAGAACCTGCCATAATGATCTTAAATTACAGGAAGGCAGACTCTGGTTACAAATATTAAGGACAATTTTACCCAACAAGAAGAACGAACCAACCAACAGTGAAACTCGTTGCCTAAGGAGATGTTGGGGGCTCCTTTTTTGGATTTTTTCTGGGCAGTTTTTTTAAAATCAATCTATACAGCTGGTGTATCTAGGAAATATGACTTTGGGTGGCTAACTAAATACTAGATCAGTGATGGTGAACCTATGGCACGCATGCTGGAAGTGGAACACAGAGCCATCTCTCTGGGCATGCCAGCCATTACCCGTTGATCTTCCAGTTAGTCTTCACACATGCATGCGTGCCAGAAACCGGAAAACCAGGTGACTGGTGAGCATGTGCATGCTGGAAACCGAAAGCTCAGTTTCCCAGCACGTGCATGCACGCTGGGGAACTGCTCTTCTGGTTTTTGGTGCTCCCACACGTGCATGCCGGGAGCTGCTCTTCGGGTTTCTGGTGATCCTCCGTGCATTTTTGGCACTTGGTGCTGAAAAGTTTCGCCAACACTGTACTAGATACTGATCCAGATGGATCTTGACAGACTTGAACACTGGGCCCTATCTAACAAAATGAAATTCAATGCATAGAAAAGTAAAGTCTTACACTTAGGCAAGGAAAACCAAAAACACACATATAGACTGGGTGAAACCAGGTGAAACCGGGTGAAACTAGATGACCTACAAGGTCCCTTCCAACTCTTTTAATCTGTTAATTTAAAAACCAAAACAATTAACAACAATATGAGCAAAGGTTAAAAACTAAAGTGGTTATTGAGGATAAAAGTTGAAAAGATCTCTCAAAGGGCCAACTAGCCTCAGGGTCCCCAGACCCAGATGCCGTTTAAATCTGGATCCATTACAAAATAGGATTAACAGATTAAGAGACCCCCTCGCCCAAGCAGGGATCCTACACCATTTCTCACAAATGGCAGTCCAATCTCTTCTTGAAAGCCTCCAGGGATGAAGCTCCCACAGTTTCTGAAGGCAAAGCTGTTCCATTGGTTGATTGTTCTCCCTGTCAGAAAATCTTCCTTAGTTCTAGGTTGAATCTCTCCTTGATCGGTTTTCATCCATTGTTCCCTGTCTGGCAATTAATGTTAAAGCAGTGAATGGATCTGTCCCACTCTATGACTCTAGGAAGTTGAGGACTATTGTGCAGGATTTTATGTGGCTATAAGAATTGATAGGTAGAAAGCCTCTGCTTTGAAATATAGCAGATGTCAGGTTTCGAGGTCGTCACAAATAAATTGCGTTTCAAACAAAGTCTTTGATGAAAAAACTCTCTTTTATTAAGCACGACATTCTAGCTCCAACTCATCGTAGCCAACACTGACTTCCGACGCAAAAACCCTCCCTTTCCTTCCCCCACTCCTCTGCACTCATTGGCCATCTTCCAAGTCACTCTTTCCCTAATCTACTGCTCCAGCTCAAAGGAATTTCCCCCCTCCCATCCCATCTCCTAGGGGATATTATCTCCAGGGAAAATAAGAAGGTGAAAAGTCAAAATGTCCCTTTCCAAACGCCTCCGCTTCTCCTTCTTATGTCAGCACTAGAGTAAATGCAGCTTGAAGTGCTGACAGCAGAAACTTCTTTTAATTACCATGTTTCCCCAAAAATAAGACTTATATTATTTTTTGCTCCACAAGATGCATTAGGGCTTATTTTCTGGTTAAATCTTATTTGGGGGGAAATATGGTACTAAATGCATCCATCCAGCTAATTGGAGCTTATTTTGTGGGTAGGCCTTATATTATGAGCATCCTGAAAAATCATGCTAGGACTTATTTTCCGGTTGGGTCTTGTTTTCGGGGAAACAGGACACTATTTTTGTTAACCCTGAGTTACCAACGTTTTCAATGGGCTTATTTTCTTTAATAGACACACCAGTGCATCATTTCCATTATATTCAAATTATTACAAATTATCTCTAAATCGTATCATAGAATTATTTTTATATTTAATAAATCAGTTTGACATGCAGTTTTGAGGGCTGAATGGACCAAGGAATTAGAGATCCTTAAATGTCCAGATAGTGAGAAACAATCTCAACGTCGGTCTCAAAAATCTCAATAAATCTTAAAGACTATGGCTTATACAGCAAAAAGCAGTATTTCGAACGTTTTGAAATCCACTGCATTTTGTACAGTAAGCCGTTCTGCTGTTAGAGCTAGAGCAAGAATAATGTTTCATTTAAACATATGACTTTTCAATAACATGCAATTCTAGAAAGAAGTATAATTTGATGTACTAGTTTGACTTTGAGAAAGTGTTTAATATTCTTGGACATCCACATTATTTTGAGCTACACGCCTATTACATGGAAATTGATGGCTGGACAGTGAAAAGGTATTCTTTGTGCCCTTCATATTCCAAACAGACTCATCCTTCAACATAGGAAAGGTAAATTTATGGCCTCTATTACTCAGTGAACTGAAGACCTGAGGTCACTTGCAACTTATGAATGAATTGCTTACATAAAGTAGGTATGGACAGCTACCATGAAATCCAGTCATCATTTTACTGTCTCTTCCACCACCTGCAACTCATGGAAAATTTGGAGTAGCTGCAGCCCATTGCAGGAGTGGAGATGGGACATAGTGTGTGGGTAACTGCTGCTGAATACAGTTGCTCAGAAGGGAACATCATTTGCTGATGGTAGCAAGATTAATTTATGCCCCAAAATGGAAGGACCCTTTGATTTCCCACAGTGGACGAATGGCTGCAGAAGTTGATGTAATTTCCGCTACCAGTTCTCCAGAACCTATCAGAACCTGCTGAATTTCAGCTCTGCCCCCTAGGCATTTTCACAAGAATGAGATATTAGTCATAAGCATCTGCAACAAGCTGCGATGCTGAACCAATGATGCTAAGCATGGGGAAACAAGATGATACAAACTTTTCTCTTTTGTATCTCTGTTCCAAGATCACATGCAAAAATGCAGTGTCATGGACTGATGCTTTGGTGCACATTTCACAGCCTGCCTATGGCATCAATGCTCACATTGGTTGACCATTACTTGGCAAGAGTACAGAGGAGAGCAACAAAGACGATTAGGGAACTGGAGGCTAAAACATATGAAGAACGGCTTCAGGAATTAGAATAGAATAGAGTTGGATGGGACTTTGAGGGTCTTCTAGTCCAGCCCCCTACTCAAACTGGAGAACCTATACCATTTCAGACAAGTGATGGTCCAGTCTCTTTTTAAAATTCTCCAGTGATGGTACACCCACAATTTCTAGAGGCAAGCTGTTCCATTGGTTAATCATCCTCACTGTTAGGAAGGTTCTCCTTAATTCCAGGTTGCTTTTCTCTTTGACTAGCTTTCAACCATTGTTTCCTGTTTTTTTATCAGATTCCCGAAGGAATAGCCTCCTGCTGCCTTTGAAAAAACAATTTCTATATCAATCATTTGGAAAACCCAATCTTATTAGACTAAGAACAACCCTGTTGAACTAGATTGACGATGTAAATACCTGTACTTTTCGGAGTATAAAACGCACTCCCCTCCCAAAAGAGGGTGGAAATGTTGGTGCGTCTTATACACCGAATACAGCCATTTTTGGCCTCCTGAAACCCCACCCCGTGCGTCCCATTTTCACCAAAAACTGGCCTATTTTTTACCCCCCAAACCCCTCAGGTGTCGCATTTTTGCCCTCCCCAGCCTCCAGGAGCACTCTGCAGGCCTCACAAATACTCTGCACACTCCGTTTTTGTGAAAAAACGGGCTTGTTTTTCATCTCCCAAACCCCCCACTCGTCATGCTGTTGCCCTCCCCAGCCCCCAGGAGCACTCTGCAGGCCTCCCAAATCCTCTGCACAGGGGTTTTGAGAGGCCTGCAGAGTGCTCCTGAGGGCCGGGGAGGGCAAACCTTTTTTTTCTTGTTTTCCTCTTTGAAATCTTGGTGCGTCTTACACTCCGGTGTGTCTTATAGTCTGAAAAATATGGTAATCCAGAAGTTCATAAGGAAGAGAAGAGACCAGAGCACATCCTTGCTTGTGTTCCATAGCACAGGCTGAAGGTGGCCCTGCATTCAGCTGCCATAACCAGTAGGCATGACATCCCTTCTTTACCAATGCTGACCACTGCCAAGAAAATTGCATGGATGTGTTTACATAGTTACCAGGAGATGAGCTTTATTCAAGGGGACCTTGACCTTGATCTTTCTTTCACGGTTTATTCAGTGACTCTTCCAAGTTACAACGGCACTGAAAAAAGTAAACACGTTTTTCACACTTATGACCATTGCAACATCCCCATGGTCACATAATCTAAATTCAAATTGTTGGCAACTGACTCAGATTTATGACTCATATTGCAGTTTCCTGGGGTCATTTATAACCCGACAAGTGAAGTCAATGGGGAAGTCAGTTGCCCTTAACAACAGTGCTGCTAATTTAACAACCGCAGGGATTCACTTAACAACTGTGGCATGGAAGGTTATAAAATGAGGCAAAACTCGCTTAACAACATCTCGCTTAAAAAAAAGGAATTTAGGGCTCCATTGTGATCATAAGTTGAGGGCTCCTTCTATTTGATCCAGCAAAATAAATGAAGGTTGCCCTTTCATAATGGAAAGAAAATAGTCCATGAATGTTATTGTTCGCTTTCCCCAAACTGGTGGGGTTCAAGTAGTTTGAACCTTCAGCTGACAAAAATGTCTCATAAACCTATTTCAGCAGTGGGGAAATCTGAGAGTTGTAATCCCAGAGCCTGAGTAGTGTAGGGGGCTAATGCCTCCTACTAAAGGCAGCAATTAACATCCAGCTGCCTGTAATTCTGCGAGTTCAATCCTAGCCAGGCTCAAGGTCGACTCAGCCTTCCATCCTTTCTAAGGTGGGTAAATTGAGGACCCAGTTTGTAGGGGCAATAAGCTGACTTTGTATAAATATATACAAAAGTATGAAGGCTATTGCTTAATGCACTGTAAGCCGCCCTGAGTCTCCGGAGAAGGGCGGCATATAAATCAGATTAAAAAAAAATAAAATTAATAAAATTAAAAAAAAATCTCTCCTCTTCTGTACCACGTTGTCTATGACCGTTGTATAGGTAGTCCTTGACTTACAACAGCCAGTGGTGGGATTCAAATAATTTAACAATCGGTACTCTGTCCTAATGACCGGCTGGGTGGGTGTAGCCATGGTGGGCATGGCCAGGGGATGTGATAGGCAGCACTCGGCCTCCTGCACACCCCTGGGAGCAAAAACAGGCTATGGGGGGATGCATAGCCCCCCCTGTGTTCTGTTTTGGGCCTAGTAGGCCTCCCTGATGCCTCCTGGGAGTGAAAACGGGCTGCCAGGAGGGGGGGGGCAGCGGCCCTGCACTTACCTGGGAGCTAAAATGGGGTGTGTGGGGACTCCTGGAAGGGGCGGGGTGGGGATGGGCAGGGCCAGCCAGCAATTTAACTACTGGTTTACCAAAACCAGCTGAATACTACCACTGCTTACAACCATTTGTTTAGTGATTGAAGTTACAAAGGCACTGAGAAAAATGATTATGACTCTTTTTCCCGTGACCATTGCAGCAACCCCCATGGTCACGTGGTCAAAATTTGGGTACTTGCCAACTGGCATGTTTTTATGACAGTTGCACTATGGGCATGTGATCACTATTGGTGACCTTCCCAGGCACCTTCCAACAAACAAAGTCTATGGGGGACAGCCAGATTGGCTTAATGACTGCTGGATTCACTTATAACTGCAGTGTTTTGCTTAATAGCAAAATAGGGGCGAAACGTATTTAACTGCCTTGCTTAGCAGTGAAAATTAGGGGCGGTTGTTAAGTCAAGGACTACTTATACATCTTTCTAAATACTGCCGCATCCTTTGGTTTTTTCATTCCTAGGCTGTTGTGTTCCCATGTTCTGAACCACATTTCCTTTAGCTTTCCATCTTTCATCTTGTCACTAAGCGACTTGGGATGTTGAAACAGCTCAATTTCTCATGGCAAATGTGGTCTCCTTATTCAATCCAGATCATTTCTCCCACAGCAACCACTCCGATGTAAATCTTTGCTCAGGCAATGATAACCTTTGCTTCTAGTACATATTATTCAGCACTAGAGCTGTCAAATCCAAACTGCACCCTTTCCCAAAACTATTTTATCATTTCAGCCGGCCTAAGATGATTGATAGCAGACAGGATGCAGACCAGGGAATACAAACCTGAGTTCAAAAATCTCAGCCTCTTGGCCAAAAGAGTCACCCCAACTGTCTTGAAGAGAGTTCTTGTAGTTCCTCAACTTAGGGTCACAACTGAGTGCAAAATTGCTGTTGTTAAGCGAGATACAGTAGTGGCCAAAATTGTGGAAACCTTTTGGAAAAAGTGTATTTTCTAAAACTAGCTAATAACGCCACTTTTTTTTTTTGGAGCACTACCATAAAATTATATACCAATGGAAAGATAATTTAATCAAAAATGTAATGCGATAACTTTTGTGAAGGATTTGCTATTAGAATAGCAGTTACAGTATAAAGAAGAAAAGTGAAACACGTAGAAAAAACGAGATATACAAAAATTATCACCATAGAAAAAACATGACATACAAAAATTATGTCAATACTTAGTTGGGTAACCTTTAGCGTGAATTAGGGCAACATTCACTTAACAACTGCCTCACTTAGCAACAGAAATCTATCAATCAGAATAGAGCTGGAAGGGGCCTTGGAGGTCTTCTAGTCCAACCCCCTGCTCAAACAGGAGACCCTATACCATTTCAGGCAAATGGCTGGCCAGTCTCTTCTTAAAAACCTCCAGTGATGGAGCACCTACAACTTCTGAAGTCAAGCTGCTGTACTGCTGAATTTTCCTGTTAGGAAATTTCTCCTTAATTCCAGGTTGCTTCTCTTCTTGATTAGTTTCCATCCCTTGTTTCTCGTCTTGCCTTCTGGTGCTTTGGAGAATAAATTGGCCCTCTCTTCTTTGTGGCAGCCCGTCAAATACTGAAATAATTGTGGTTGCAAGTCAAGGACTACCTGGTTGTATATAAAAAGGAAGCAGTAGGCTCCTTCTCATATTTGGGTAGGCCAGGTTGCTTTGATAGAAAACTCATTTAATCTCTCCTGGTACGAGCTGACAAACCGAGGAGAACCTGTTGCTTAGAGGTTAATACATCTGCCTAACATGCAAGCAAGCCCAGGTTCGAATCCCAGAAGGGTATGGCTAGCTGATGAGAGCTAAATAGCTTGAAATAGATCTATACTGGTCTCCCTTTATTTCTTTGTCAGTAAATATAAATTTAACACAAAATAGTTTGTCGTGGAAGCGACTGCCTTAGGGCTCCTGCATTAGGGCTGAAAGGCGAAAAGGAAGCAGTATGCTCCTTCCCATATTTAGGTAGACTAGGTTGCTTCAATAGAAAACCCATATATATATATATATTCCAAAGAAAAGAGCTGCCGATGAATTTATGGGAAAGAAAAACATGCATGCATGTCGGGGGAAATATGATAGCACCTCAACTCCCTCAAAAACTATTTTCACCAGCTATAGAGATCCCACTTCAAAGTCTCAGCTGCTGCTTCCAATTTGGCATGGAGGTGTGGGGGTGACAACGGCATTTCCACTTTAAAGTTCTGCTCTCTTTATTTCCCGCATATTTCTCTAGAGTTTAGATGAGGGTCAACCGCGCACAATCCATTTCAGTTCAGGAGAGACAAAGTTAAACCTCTCATTGATAAGTTTCAGTTTCATCAAGAGTTCTTAAAGTATTAAAGTGTATGATTTCTAATCTGACAAAATATGCAACTTCTCTTTAATGTTAAGTGTCTTTTTTAAAGTCTGGCAAAAAGCCAATGGGAGTTTTTATGGGTTGGGGTGGGGAAAGGAAATTACAGCGCAGTTAGTTGAAATAATCCAATTTATTATTGTAAATTGGGGTGGGATGGGGGGAGCGGGGAAGAGAAACCTAAAGAGAATACATACAGATAGTCCTTGAAAAAAATCCGTTGCTAAATGAGACATTTATTAAGTGAGTTTCTCCCCACTTTACAACTTTTTTTGTCACGGTTGTTAAGTGAATCCCTGCAGTTGTTAAATTAATAACCTGGTTGTTAAGCGAATCCGGCTTCCCCATTGACTTTGCTGGTCAGAAGGTCGCAAAAGAGAATCACATGACCCTGGGATACTGCAACCGCCATAAATATGAACCTGCTGCCAAGCATCCAAATTCTGACCATGAGAATGTTGCAATGGTCGTAAGTGTGAAAAATAGTCACAAGTCACTTCTGTTCAGTTACGGCGTAACATCAAATGGTCACTAAATGAACTGTTGTAAGGCGAGGACTACCTGTGCAGTACATAGAAAAGAAACAACATGATTTTTGCATGGGCCTGGTGGCTCAGCAGACTAAAGCATTGGGATTAATATTAGCTGTCTGCAATTACTGTAAGTTAGAATCTCACCAGGCTCAAAGTTCACTCCGCCTTCCATCCTTTTTAAGGTAGGTAAAATGAGGACCCAGTTTGTGGGGGCAATAAGCTGACTTTGTATAAATATACAAAAGAATGAAGGCTATTGCTTAACGCATTGTAAGCCGCCCTGAGTCTCCGGAGAAGGGCGGCGTATAAATCAAATTTTTTTTAAAAAATGAGGAAATGTTGCCTAATTAGCTTTCTAGTTTTTTTGTCTCTCTACGTAGTTTGCACTTCTTGATGTTTCTAATTTTTTTTTTTGTTTACATTTCTGGATATTTCTGTAATTATAATCAAGCATGTAGACAGAAATGATCTCATAAACATTACATATGGATCTTAAACAAACCTCTGGAAAGATCGCTCACCAACAGCTGCTTAACAGATACAGGAGCCCATGTTTTAAAATGGCTAAAGAATAAGAATTAGAAAGGAGGAATAAATAAACTACAGATAGTTCTCCACTCAGAACTATTCGTGTAGTAACTGTTTAACTTATGACAGCACTGAAAAAAGCGATTTATGACCAGTCCTTGCACTTAAGACTATCACAAAATCCCCACAGTAAGGTGATCGCCACACGGTTGCTTGGTAACCAATTCACATTTATGATGGTTACGCTGTCATGGGTTCATGTGATTATCATTTGTGACCTTAGATGGCTTCTGACAAAGTTAATGGGGAAGCCAGCAGGGAAGGCATTAAGTTGTGATCATGGGATGTATCACTTAATGACTATGGCAAAAATGGCAACATAACTATGGCTATGGTTATGTATGCCTTGTTTAACAACTGCATTCTGGACCAATTATGGCTTTAAGTCGTGGATTATCTGCATTTTCAGACTGAAGAGAGTTGAGGGAAGGTTCAATAGTCAGACCAGTACAGATACTGATTCAAAGTTACAACGGCACTGAAAAAAGTGACTTATGACCATTTTTCACACTTTTGACCATTGCAACATCTCCATGGTCATATGATTTACATTTGGACGCTTGGCAACTGACTCACATTTATGACGATGGCAGTGTCCCAAAGTCCCCTTTTTTGACCTTCGGACGAGCAAAGTCAACGGGGGAACGAGATTCACTTAACAACCGTGTGACTAATTTAAGAACCGCAGTGATTCACTTAACAAATCTGGTGAGAAAAGTCATAAATTGGGACAAAACTGACTTAGCCAATTTCTCAATTAGCAACATACATTTTGGGCTCGCTTGTGGTCATAAGTGGAGGACTACCTGTACATTTTATTTCATTTGTAACATTATTTTTAGTTATGGGTGAGAATCCCAAAGGTGCTTTTTTTTAGGAGGCCAACCATGACCTGGATGACGGAGAACCTCTATAGTCTTTTATGGGTGAGAAGATTAAAGAATTTGTATAATTCTTTATACAAATGCATAGTTTATGAGATAGTCGTTGATTTTGTTGGTTCAAAAAGGAGAATGTAAGTATAATGATCATCATAATATTGTAGGCTATTACCCTGGATGGCTGTTTACACTCTCTGGAAATACAAGCAGTATATTTGAAAATGCCAGATTTAATAAAGGAGAGTGCTCAGCCTGTCTTTATGGCTTTCTACGTGTATCTGCTTAGCTACTCCGTGTTCTAAAATTCTGCACTAGATGGACTCTTGGCCTGATCCAGCCGAGCTTTTCTTAACGTTCTGAAATAAAACTGAGTGACGAGAATAAAAAGTTACAAAAACATAACACACAGCTGCTTCTCAGAGCCATGAAAATTAGTGCTCCTTGGAAGTCCTCATTGGGTTGGGCAAAACAGGAAGAAAGACATAAATTTCCTTCAGGACAGTCAAAAACAGCCTTGCTCTACAATCCGAGATGGAATTGTTTTGATTAACGTTTAAACAGTCTTGTTTCGTACCGAGTCACAGTTATCTTGCATAGAAAAAAGGCCATCCTGATTATTTTGTGGATTTACTGATCCTGGGTTCAAGAGCTGAGAGGGTATACTGTACATCAGTGATGGGTTTCAAAATTTTTGACTACCAGTTCTGTGGATGTGGCTTGGTGGGCATGACGTGGCTTGGTGGGTGTGGCAGGGGAAAGATACTGTAAAATGTCCATTCCAACCCCAATCCAGGGGAAGATTTATTGCAAAATCCCCATTTCCTCCCAATCAGCTGGGACTTGGGAGGCAGAGAATAGATGGGGGCAGGGCAGTCAGAATTTTTACTACCGGTTCTCAGAACTACTCAAAATTTCTGCTACCAGTTCTCCAGAACTGGTCAGAACCTGCTGAAACCCACCTCTAGTATACATGAGGGTTGGTGGACAGGCTGTAGAATCTAATGTCATTCAGGCAACATGGTCCTGCCAATATCTTTCCAGAGACTTAAACATTTAATAACTAATAAACACCCACCATGGTATCACAGTGGTTAGAATGCTGTATTGCAGGCTTAATTCTGCCGACTGCCAGCAGTTCGATCCCGGCCAGCTCAAAGTTGACTCACCCTTCCATCCTTCCAAGGCTGGTAAAATGAGAACAATATTCCAACTCTGTAAACTGCTTAAAAAGGGCTGCAAAGCAATGTTGAACTCTGAACCGGTTTGCTACTGTTTTGCTGGCCGCACATGCATGCCGGACACCAAGCGCATGCTTTGTGCACACATGCGCAGTGTGCGCCAAACACACCCTGTGTGCGCATGTGCAGCGTGCACCAAATGCACGCTGGGCATCTGCATGCATAGTATGTGCCGAAAGGAGGCTTGAGAAGCTGAGTAGAACAGCAATTGGGTGGATCAGCTGTGCCGTGCAATTGAACTTCACTAGAAAACAGGATTTCTTGCTTTCTAGCAAAGCTAAACTGTGCGGCACAGCTGATCGCTGGAAATACCGGTTCAGAGGAACCGATAGCTTTTTTAAAAAAATTTTTAAAAAATTTTTATTAATTAAAATAACATTACAGACAACGTATACAATACTTCACCCTGTGCTATACATAAGAAAGGAAGATTTGGTTCTTCGGATATATCCTCACGAACACCAAAATCCACATTCTCGGGGTACAGGTACCGAAGCATCCAATTTTCCCAGCGCATAGTCCACAAATGGTTTCCAAATTTTCCAGAAAACATTTTCTTTATAATCGCCATTTCTAACTTTAATATCACATGTCATTTTATCATTTAGGGTTAGTTTCCACATTTCACAATACCATTCTTCTATTCTAAAATTCACCTCTAATTTACAATATCTGGCTATTATAATTCTACCAATTATAATCATAATTCTGATCAATTCTTTCTCATATTTTGTTGGTTCTATTTCCTTGATTATCAACAGTAATATAGATTCTGGTCTCAATATTATTGCTTTCCCCATCATTTCAAATATCATTTTCTCCAATTGTTGCCAAAACTTTTTAACTTTATCACATTTGTACCACATATGTTCATAAGTCCCTACTTCCATATTACATCTCCAACATTGTTTACTAATTTTGTTATCCATCAGTGACAGTCTTAATGGAGTCAAGTACCATTTCCAAACAACCTTGTAATTACGCTCTTTAATCCTTACAGATAAAGTCTTCATAATAGCTTTTTAAACTACAGGTTCTCCTGAACTGGTAGCTTTCATTCTACTACCGGTTTGCCCGAACTGATAGTTTTTATCACTAATATCCATTACGGTTGTAAGTTGTGATAGTCGTAAAGTGGGTCACCCACGCGATCAGTTCAATTTTATGATCATTTTTGCAGCCGTTGTTGAGTGAATGCCACAGCTGTAAAGCGACCACCACGATAGAAAAACAATCGCAGCAATCATTAAACAAATTGATAGTTCACTATGGGCTGTTTTTGCTGAAAACCAGAAATAAATATAGGTTGGGGTTTTTTTTGTTTTTTGTTTTTGCCAAAAAATGTTATAAAATGTGGTCAGATGATCGTGGAATGTCACAAACATCCATAAATGCCGAGCGTTCCAATCTGCGGTCATGTGACCATGCAGGAGGGCAACAGTTGAAACTCTGTAACTGAGTTGTAAGTACTCTGAGGAGATCCATAATAACTTGAGCGGTAGTTAAGCGACCAGTCATAAGTCGAGGACTAATGAAAAATTACTGAATGTACGCAGCTAGAATATAGATCAGTGTGTCAGGATTCCAAGTAATACACCCATAGTACAATACACCCTGTCAACTCTGAAGCTAGTCTGACCCAATGCCTCCTAGTGATGAAAGTCAAATAACGACACTATCCACCTCAGATTTCTTCCCGTATTATATTCATGTTAGTCAAATTTGCCATTCAGTTATTGCCTCAGGTATATTTTACTCCCGAGGGAAAAACAGAAGATGCTGTTGTGAATGAAGGAAGGCAAGTCTCAATCAGGAAAATAAAATGACAAAATAAAACAGGAAACAACACATTAAGCTAGGTTTCTGCTGAATAAATTCTGAACGGTTAATTTGTAACAGTATAATATTTATTTATTTGTTTAATCCTGCCTTTATTATTTTTTACAAATACACACCCAGCATACCTTCCTCTTCCTATTTTCCCCACAACCACAATCCTGTGAGGTGCGTTGAGATGATAGAGTCTGATCGGCCCAAATTCACCCGCTGGCTTTCATGGCAGGACTTGAACTCATGGTCTCCTACATCATGCATAATATCTACATTAAGTATAAAGTGATATTTAATGCCAGTCTTTTAAGGCCTTGTTCTAATCACAGCAAGCGGGGCATAATATTCTCTCTGGCAAATAGGATGTTGAAAAAGAACTTTATCTAAGCCAGCGTTTCTCCATCTTAGTAAAGATACGTGGACTTCAACTCCCAGAATTTCCCATACTAGCACAATGGAAACATTTCAGAACTATTTCAAAATTAGACCTTCTCTATTTTTTCAAAAAGTGTATGGAAAGGAGGAGAGGAATATTTTCAGACTTGCCCTATTGTGTTAATGTAATCTTACAATAAAGACAGAGTAAACATTACAAGGACGCGGTGGCTCAGTGGCTAAGATGCTCAGTGGCTAAGATGTTCGATCGGAAGGTCAGCAGTTCAGCGGTTTGATTCCCTAGTGGCATGTAACGGGGTGAGCTCCTGTTACTTGTCCCAGCTTTTTTTTTATTATTTGATTTATATGCCGCCCTTCTCCAGAGACTCAGGGCGGCTTACAATATGTTAAGCAATAGCCTTTATACTTTTGTATATTTTATACAAAGTCAGTTTACTGCCCCCACAAACTGGGTCCTCAATTTACCTACTTTAGAAAGGATGGAAGGCTGGGTCAACCTTGAGCTTGGTGAGATTCGAACTTACAGTAATTGCAGACAGCTGGAGTTAATCATAATGCACAATGCATTAGTCTGCTGGGCTATCCAGGCTTTGCCAACCTAGCAGTTCGAAAGCAGGTAAAAAAAAATTCAAGTAGAAAAATAGGGATCCCCTTTGGTGGGAAGGTAACAGCATTCCATGCGCCTTTGACATTTAGTCATGCCGGCCACATGACCACGGAGACGTCTTCAGACAGCGCTGGCCCTTCTCCTTTGAAACGGAGATGAGCACTGCCCAGGGCTGAAATCCAGCAGGTTCTGACAGGTTCTGGAGAACCGGTAGCAGAAATGTTGAGTAGTTCAGAGAACCGGCAAATAACACCTCTGGCTGGCCCCAGAATGGGGTGAGAATGGAGATTTTGCAATATCCTTCCCCCAGGAGTGTGGAGGGAATGGGGATTTTGCAGTATCCTTCCCCTGCCACGCCCACCAAGCCATGCCCACCAAGCCATGCCCACCGAATTGGTAGTAAAAAAAAATTGATTTCACCACTGGCACTGACCGCTAGAGTCAGGAACAACTAGCACAAATGTGCGAGGGGAACCTTTACCTTTACCTTTACCTTTTACCTAAACATTCATAGTTATGCTTCTTGTCTGGATTACCTTGAAGGGCTAACATTCTAGAAGTTGAAGTCCAGATGTCTTAAAATTGCAGAGTTTGAAAAACACTAGGCTAAATCATGTGGCCTCTGCATAAAACCCCACATTATGTCCCCTTGCAAATGGCCAATGATTTGAGCCGGCTAATTGCTAACTCTCATTACAGAGAGAGGCCCTCAATGTCTCCTTTGCTTCTGTTCCTGAACACTTAAGGACCAATTTGGAGATGTCTGAATGCAGGTAAAGAAAGGCAACTGATACAAAGTTCATGATGAATTTCATGCCTGGCCTCTAAGACAATTTAATTTTTGTTTATGGCAGGGCTTCGGAGACTATTTGGAACATCTCCTTCCCAATATAGTGCTTCATCAGGCAAGGATGGGCATCATGGATCCCCCTCAGAAATAACTCGTGCGCCAGAGAGGCTGCAACCAATTTGCAACTTTTGCATTGCATCATGCAAGGAACATCTTCTGCATTAACTTTTCCATTAGCATGATGGATGGCGTGCTACACTCAGCAGATGCATGCTATAATATTTCCATTTGGATAACGTAACTTCAAACTTTAGGGGGAAAATAATAATAATAATAATAAAAAGGCTCAGTTTATACATGGAGTAAAAATCTAGAAATGGAATATTGGAATAATGTGCTCTAGTGCAGTGTTTTCAACCTTGACAACTTGAAGATGGGTAGACTTCAATTCCCAGAATTCCCCAGGTAGCATGCTGGCAGAGGAATTCTGGGATTGAAGGCCACATATTTTAAAGTTGCTAACATTGATAAACATTGCTTTAGTGCAGATCCCATTGCAAACCGCTATAAAGGTAAATAGAACCCACACCTGCCTATGACTATGACCTCCGTGAATTTCGCTGTGCCCTCAAAACCTTGTTGTTCTGCCAGGCTGGGCTATCAATGTAAAGATTTTAATTGGTTTTAAATGTGGGATTTTAAATTTGGGGGTTTTATATTTGAGCCAAATTATTTAATAATTTTAATTTTTAAATTTTGTTTGTCTTTGTGCTTTTAATTAGGCTGTACACCTCCCTGAGTCCTTCAGGAGAAGGGCGGTATAGAAATAAAATAAATAATAATAATAATAATAATAATAATAATAATAATAATAATAATAATAATAGACTATCATTAAGTGTTGTACCTTATTATTCTTGACAAATGTATCTTTTCTTTTATGTACACTGAGACCGTATGTACCAAGGCAAATTCCTTTGCCTTGGACACAAGTGTGTCCAATAACACTTGGCCAACGAAGAATTCTATTGTGCTGGGAGGGTGCACGGAGGGAGGCTCAGCCAATCCCATTGTGCACATGTTGTACTCTGACAATAAAGGTTTGAATTGAATTGAATTGAATCTGGGACTTTAGAATTCAAGCAGACAAGCAACTGCCATACAACATCTCAGCTTAACAATTGTTGATAAGAAGACAGTTCCAGTACCCAGCACTGGAAAGCAGAATAGAACAGGAAATACTGGGGAAAACTTGTCAAATAAAAAAGACCTGCAAATAGAAGTAGAAGGTTTGTTGCAAAAGAAACTAAAGGTAATACCAGTAGTAATAGGAGCCTTGGGTGCAATCCAAAAACATCTGGGCAACTGCTTGAACACCCTTGGCATTGACACAATCACCATCAGTCAATTGCAAAAGGCAGCTTTACTTGGAACATCTATTAACATCATCAAACAGCATCGGCCTATCCCAGGTCTTTGCGAAGGACTCGCTAGGTGGATAAAAATGCCAAATCCAGTCTAAACATCTGGCTGAGTTTGCAACCGAGTGTAATAATTTAAAGCATGTGCTCAGGGCCAGGGGCTAATGAGACCCGAGAAGAAACAGTTCCTTAATACGGAGAGGAGAATCTTCCCATTACACATTTGGTTGCCTGTTTAGAAACACACGTGCAAGAACAGCAAACTTATTTTATTCCAATTGGCTGACTTCAGAGTTGGGTATGGTTTCAGGGCCATCTTTCCACCCAAACCCTTGCTAAATTCAGGAATATCACAACTACAACATCTGGAACAGATGGTTGGCTTGCCTGTCCAGTGAAAAGGAGAAGTGCTACTGTTGAAGACAGTTTGTTCCACCTTCTGAACAACTCTTACCATGAAGAAATTTCTCCCTAACTCCTGCCAAAATTGGGTTATTTGTAATTTTCATCCAGAAGATCTAGTCATGCTCTCTGAAAGAATAGGAAACAAATGTGTTCCTTATTCTGTCCTGCAATCCTTGAGATACTTGTACCTAGTGATTATAATCTCCTTTTAATCTTTTCCAGGCTAAGCACGGAGAGCTTTTTCAAACCGTTCATCATCTTGGTCATATTTCTTGCAAAATATTCTAATTCACTGATGCCCTTGCATTTTTTTTTCCATGTAGGATGCATTGTCTGCTGCTGCTGCTATTTTCTAAACATTCTTTCAGTATAAATATTCCCAAAATAGCTGAAACCAAGTGACAAAACCAAGACAACGCTGTATGAATTAGTAAACAAAACAGCAAATAATAGCTTCAAAATTAAAAACTTGGAGATTTTTTTTTAAAAAGTCTTAAACCAAGCCAGATGAGCTTTCCCACAGTTGTTACATAAATTATAAAATGTTTCATGGGTCCCAAAGATGCAGCCTTCTCTATGCTGTTGCAAGCACAAGAAAGAGGAATAATCCCTTGAGTGGTATCCATGGAAGCTCTGAAATAGAAGGTTGGCCTCTCAACAATAATACTGGTGGGGAATTCAGGTAGTTGTACTCTTCACAGACTTCAACCGATAATTAGAAATGCAGAAAAAAACCCCTTGCCTTCCATTGAGGACCTGTATATTGCACGAGTCAAAAAGAGGGCTGTGAAAATATTTACAGACCCCTCACATCCTGGGCACAAATTGTTTCAACTCCTACCCTCAAAACAAGGCTATAGAACACTGCACACCAGAACAACTAGACACAAGGACAGTTTTTTCCCAAATGCCATCATTCTGATTAGCAACTAATTCCCACAACACTGTCAAATAATTTACTAAGACTGCATTACTATTCTTCTTCTCTTCCTTACTAGTATCTATCTCTTCCCACTTATTACTATAACCATGTTGCTTGTGTCTTTCAATTTATATTGTTTTTATTTGTTTCCTGGTATGATTTGATATCTTATTAATAACCTTGACTATCACTAAGTGTTGTATCTTTTTATTATTGATGAATGTATTTTATTCTCCTTATGTACATTGAGAATTTATGCACCAAAGACAAATTCCTTGTGTGTCCAATCACACTTGGCCGATAAAGAATTCTATTAACACTTTCGGAGAAAACCAGTTTGAGGAAGACTTGTCTAGTTTCTCATTTTCAAATATCTGTGGATTTTCTCTCTGGGCAAAGATGGTGTTTAACTGGCATAGCCTTACATAACTCTTAGTGATAATTTGCTGGAAATCGTATGATATGCAAAAGGTTACTGGTTTTCAAAACATAATTTCCAAGTCAAAACTGAACCTGTTTCACTGATTTGTTATGCGTGGCAATCCATGGCTTAAACATCTAGATTAGATTAGATTAGATTAGATTAGATTAGATTAGATTAGATTAGATTGGATTAGATTAACAGAGTTGGAAGGGAAGGGAGAAAAGGGAGGGTGCGCATTCGTCTGGGTCGCAACCCGGAAAAGGAGCCCAGGGTGCATGCATGTGCCAGAAAATCAACTTCCAGTTTCACCTATTGAACTTCCAGGTTCAGCCAGCTACTCTTCCAGTTTTCTGGCACGCATGCCGGTGTGCATGCTCACGCAGGAAAACAGAAGACCAGCTAGAAGATCTAGTTTTCAGCACTGCCGCATGCAAAAAGGCAAGCTGATCGTCGTGTGCGCATGCACGCCAGAAACCCAGAAGAGGAACGGGTGATGCCGGGTGTTCCAGGCGACATGGCTCCGTGTGTCACTTCGGGCACGCGTGCCATAGGTTCGCCATCATGGCCCTACACCATTTCTGACTTTGAGAGACAAGGTAGAGATAATTGCCCCTTTATAACATGGTACTTTGTTGCTAGAGCACACAGAATTAAGTCTGATGGACACCTCAAGAAGCTTCTGAAGAAAAATGTTAATCTCTGGTAATGTTGTACTACTAACTAGAGCATAAAAAACATTTGCTAAACCAATTCTTGAATACAGCTTACCTGTCTGGAACCTGCACTGCATAAATACAGTCAGACATAAATACAGTAGAGAAAGTCCAGAGATACTTTACGAGAAGAGTCCTCCATTCCTCTATCCGCAATAAAATACTTTATGTCACCAGACTCAAAATTTTGGGCTTAGACAATTTAGAACTACACCGACTTCACTCTGACCTAAGCATAGTACATAAAATTATCTGCCACAATGCCCTTCCTGTCAATGACAACTTCAGCTTCACCCACAACAATACATGAGCACACAATAGATACAAACTTAAGGTAAACCACTCCAAACTCGATTGCAGAAAACATGACTTCAATAACAGAGTGGTCAATGCCTGGAATGCACTACCTGACTCTGTGGTTTCATCCCCAAACCCCCAAAACTTTAACCTTAAACTGTCTACTGTTGACCTCACCCCATTCCTAAGAGGTCGGTAAGGAGTGTGCATAAGTGCACCAGCGTGCCTACCGTCCCTGTCCTAATATTCCTTTTTTACTTACTCTTTTCATGTATTCAAATTATGTTTATACTTTTACCTGTTAACATATATATGCTTGACAAATAAATAAATTTAAACTTAAAAACAATTGAAGAAGAGAAACTGAAGAAGCTTTTTGGATGAGACGCAAAGAAAGCCCAGTTGTCTTTTGAAAAAGCACCTTTGGGACGGTTGGGAAGAAAGCTATCTTGGGCTCTGTTCTTAAAACCTTCAGAGGTCAAGTTTTAGTCAAAGAAGACTCTCTCTTTATGTGTTGAAAAAGGTACTTGGGATATTTTAAAGGAAACACAGAAGGATTCTCAGCCACAATTGCAGGTTTTTATGCTTTTGTTGATGCTGTACATTTTGCTTTGTTTTTAATGAGATGCAAGCTGCCCAGAGTTGCACTGGTGAGTTAGATGGCACACAAACGATTTAATAATAAATAGCATACATAAATATTTAAAATAAATAAATAAAATGCCTGTAAAACAGAGCAGTGGTTATATGTGCCAGACTGCAAATGAGTTTTTGCCTCCATAGCTTCCCAATGTCCAGCCCTTCTATTTGTCCAGATGGCTTAGAATATCTGACCGCAGACTTTCCCACGATCTCACTCCCGAAGAAGCTGCCCACTCAGCTTTATACCATTTCACCAGCCTAATTTTTAAACGCGGGAATGGTCTGAAATCTTCAGATGCAGGTTCGTCCAATACAAACTCTTCACGGTTTTGGCTTGGAATCAACAAACTATTCCCTGGTAAAAGGCTGCACATGTCTTATGCTTCCTACACAAAGGTCATTCCAAGCTTGAGATTTCTCAAATGCTGAGCTAAAAACTGACTGGAACGAAAAGAGGAGATTCAATCAAAACTTGTTCAGGAATTATGCACAGGGGCTCATGTACCCTTGGGAAAGTTCTGAATTTATATACACCATATTTTTTGGAGTATAAGATGCTCCTGAGTATAAGACACACGTTAGTTTTTGGGGAGGAAAGCAAGAAAAAAAAATTCAGCCTCTGCCTACCAGCATCCATCGGTATTCATCCAGCTAGTGTCCTTGCAGCAAATACCAAGCAGCCTGGTCAGCTTCAGCACATTATTGCAGCCTGATTCAGCAGAAGCAGCTGATTGGTGGGTGGATCAGCCTCCCGGAATACGCCCAATCAGCTGTTCCAGGCTGTAGCGATTGCAACAGACCACCGCTGCCTCCGTGCCTCACGTCTTTGGCCTCTGTGCCTCATATTTTTGGCCACTGAACGCTCCATTTTAGACCCGTTCCAGGCTGCGGGGATTGCCACGGGACATCACTGCCGATCACCGCCTCCGTGTGTTGCATTTTTGGCTTCCACATGCCCTGTTTTTGGCTTCTGTGCATCGCGCTTTTGGGCGGTTCCAGGCGGCGGGGTTCCCCACCACCTGGAACCACCCAAAAACATGACATGTGGAGGCCAAAAATGAGGCACATGGAGGCTGAAAATGTGGCATGCAGAGGCGGCGATGTGCTGTGGCGATCTCTGCAGCCTAGAATAGGTCTAAAACGGAGCGTTCGGAGGCCAAAAACGTGAGGCACAGAGGCCAAAAATGCAAGGCACAGAGGCAGCAATGGTCTGTGGCAATCTCTGCAGCCTGGAACAGGTCTAAAACAGCAACGCGTGGAGGTCAAAAATGGCAGAAGAGTGGGTGCTGGCAGGTGGGTGAGTGGGCAGGGTTACATTTGGTGTATAAGATGCACCCAAATTTTCACCCTCTTTTGGGGGGGGAAGTGTGTCTTATAGTCCATAAAGTATGGGTATATATTTAAAGGATTGGCCTCTTTTTCATCACTGGGGCAGTTTGCAGATAGACTCTAGAAGGTGCCTTCCAGAAAGCAGTAAGATCAGTGATATAGCATTGAAGGTAAAAGGGACCCCAATATTTTTCCATGAGACTTGCTAAAGTAATATTAATAATTAAATGCAATAAAAACTACAGGGACTATCAGGTGGAGAAGGTTTTGGCAGGTTAAGTTCTTATGGGAGTTTAAAATTCAAGCAGAGCAGGTATCTTGCTCATAACGTACCAGATTGAAAATGAGAAATGGATGCACATTGATTTTGCTATATCAAGGTGATGTTAGGATTAAAGAAAAGCAATTGGAAGAAATTAAAAAATATTGGAACTTTCAGATCAAACTTGAAAGTTTATGGGGGAAAAAACCCTGCTGTTATTCCTATTGTTATTACTGCTTCATAGAGCTTTACAGCCCTCTTTAAGCGGTTTTACAGAGTCAGCCTATTGCCCCCAACAGTCTGGGTCCTCATTTTACCAATCTCAGAAGGATGAAAGGTTGAGTCAATCTTGAGTCGGTGAGAATCGAACTGCTCAATTGCAGCCAGCAATCAGCAGAGGTAGAACATTCTAACCACTACACCACCACAGCTCATTGAATGATTTAAAGCAGGGGTGTCAAACTGGTGGCATCATGTTGTCATCACGTGATGTATCGCAACTTCCCCCCCTTTGCTAAACCAGGGTGGGCATGGCCAGCATGTGATACATCTGGCCTGCTGGCTATGATTTTGACACCCCCGATTTAAAGTGCAGGTTGTGCTAAGAAGCAGAAGATATATATTATTTATTTATTATGAAATTTATTTGCTGCCCATCTTGTATCCAACGACTCTGGGCAGCTTACAACATGTTGTGGAATTTCCAAATATAAATTAACTAAGACTTTGTGCATAACACACCAAATTTAACTGAGGCTGAAAAGAAAGTGTGGATAATTGATGCAACAATACCAAGAGATAGTAGAATAGAAGACAAGAATTCAAGAAGATCACAAAGTATTAAGATCTGAAAATTGAAATTGAAAAATCATGACATAAACTGATCATAGTGGTCCCAGCTGTTGTTGGCACACGATGCCATACCTAAAAATCTTGGATGGCCCTTAGAAAAACTGTGCATTCACAAAATTAAAGGTAAAAGCAAAGGTTCCCCTTGCACATATATGCTAGTCGTTCTGACTCTAGGAGGTGGTGTTCATCTCCTTTTCAAAGCTGAAGAGCCAGTGCTGTCCAAAGATGTCTCTGTGGTCATGTGGCTGGCATGACTAAATGCCAAGGGTGCATGGAACGCTGTTATCTTCCCACCAAAGGTGGTCCCTATTTTTCTACTTGCATTTTTCACGTGCTTTCGAACTGCTAGGTTGGCAGAAGCTGGGACAAGTAACGGGAGCTTACTCCGTTACGCGGCACTAGGGATTAGAACCGCTGAACTGCTGATCTTTCAATTGACAAGCTCAGTGTCTTAGCCACTGAGCCACCACATCCCTATTCACAAAATTACCACCTGTCAATTGTAAAAGTCTATACTGCTTGGATCCATATATACTGTATATTATGCTGGTACGTTACGACATTCTAGGGTTTGGGGTCAAGACCAGCTATGGAACTGGCAATTGTGTGACTTCACATTATTGCGATAAAAACAATAAAGCAACAAGGAAAACCTTAACTGAATAGACTATTCAGGGTTGGGCCTGCCAATTAAATCTGAATTTATATTGTTTCCTAACAGCTATATCATTTATGTGATTACATCACTGAAATAAATGACAAAATTTGCAGTAAAGCACTGATTTAATAGGTAGTTTTTAAAACGGGGTTGGAGCCTGTATAGAAAAAAATTCTGCTACACCATTGGGTCAAACTGTACCATTACTAATACTGTTATTATTATCAAATCATTGAACTCTTACAAATTGCAATAAATTGCAGTTCTTTTCAATTTTTATGGGTTGGTGTCTGAACCCTTGCAGGCCATTACATTTAGCAATTAAAATGGCTGCACACCTTGCCATTGGATCTCCTGGTTGTTGTTTTTTTTCCAACTGAGAAAATAAATAACCCAATAAATAAATGTTATAAAGGGATCCCTGTCATACCTACCATAATAGATGAACAAGGAAACAGGGGTTGTGTGAACAGAGCAACATTTCCTGCAGGAACCATGTTTGAGTCCATAACATGCCCTCTAAGTACTAAATAAACCAAATCCCACAGATTGGTGTCTTCTTTATGCGTACATAATACTTGCTTTGGCCTCAGTTAATGAGAACCACAGAATCATAAAATTCTGAGAGCCACTTAGCTATCAAGACTTATCCCTTGCTCTGCGCAAGAGCCTAAATTAAAACCTACCTGACAGATGGCGGAGCCCATCTTAGCACAAAGAACAGTGAAATGACCGCCTCAAGACAAGTCGATTTGCAGAGCTGTTAAGGTGGTAGCATGGGAAACATTTCACTGCTTTTTGATATTTGCTTTCTTTCCCCTTTCTGCCAAAGGAAAAATCTCCCGAGACCTCAAAAGCTTGTGTAGCATTTGGGGGCCTTAACTTGGCACAGGGGCCTTGAGTCCTATTTATAAATGGCATTTTTTTAATAAAAAAAAATCCAAGTTTGAGGAATCTTTCCATCAGAAATCGCTGATGGAGTGGAAGAAAAGAAGCAGCTATAGAGTTGGTTTCTGGATGCTGGGTTTTCTGACCCTGGTGTCATCTACTTGGCTTTTATTTAAATTGCATCAACCAGTTCTAAATTTATATTTAAAAATTCAAGTAGCCAATTGCATGTACAGTCCTCCCCCTTCCCTCTCTCTCCCTCTTACGATGTGTCAGTGATATCTCGAGGTTTTGTGGCAATGTTAAAAACTCAGTGCTAGGCTAAAAACCACCAGTGGTGTAGGCAATTTGAAACATACAAACTGGAACCATAACATAGTCCCATCTGTGTTATACAGGTCAATACACAAATCAGATCAGAGACATGAGTTCACGCTGATAGGAAAGCATACCTATCATCCCTTGGGTCCCGTTTGGAATATCTGCAATAACTGATAAAGCAGAAATTGTGACGTCATGGTAGAAGTTCTATTCTTTTGCATTTGTGTGAAATGTTGCAACACAAACGCAGAAGCAATGGAGCTGGTCCTAACCTTGCCATGCATATTTCATCTTTTGTCCCTTCCCCTTCCCTCTAACCTGCCCCCACCAATTCTCATGACCTTGATGTTTAAGGATCTACTATGGACTTTCGCTGTATGGATTTAACAACAGGGAGCAAATTAATTCCTCTTGCGTATCGTCGTCCACCCTGTTAATACTGAAAAATTATTCCACAGGGATAGAATTTAGGCTGAATGTGGCATGGTGAAATCCACGATGGAGAAAAATATTGCATATACTGGTCAAAGTGGGTTTTATATAAAAATACCTCGTGTAATCGCAATGTACAAATGTAATATGTTTATTGGACATCTTTAAGAAGGGGCAAAAATCACCCTTTTTATGCTGGAGATGTAATTATTTGACAGAACTTCATGACTTGGCATCGATATTATTCTTAATACGATTCAGGGAAAGGAAATAAGATTTAAAACGATTAACATGGCATTGAATTACCTACCCAAATCCTTGAATGTACCAGCTGATGAAAAACATAAATTCAGGAACTTCCTGAATCTGGAATGCAGTTGAAAAATAATTTTGCTTTGTTGGAAAGAAGTTACCACTTTAGACTTCAAAAACTTTACCTCAAGAAATATATCCACTCCCGGCCTTTGAATGTAAAAACGATCAGCTGATGCTGAGGTAACGTTTAATTCATTATTTTTAAAAAATAATAATTACTTTTTAGAGCTCTACTCTAAAGTTTAGGTTTGCTCTATTTGCTGAATTTCCTTTTTTCTCTGTATTTTGGGGGGGAGGACTGTGTGTATGTGTGTTTGTTCACACATGCGCATATAGTTTGATTCTTTCATGTTATGTATATTATAGCAATAAAAATATAAAAAAGCACGACTATTAAAAAAATAAGACCAATGGACATTAATCCCTTACGTATTTAGTATTTCTCTAGATATGTTTTCACTCCTGTTATGTGATGTAGGGGCTTCTGACCAACCTATCTTATGTCTTTGTTGGGAGTGGGCTCATTAATATGCCCTTAATATTACATGGCAGCTGCCTTTCCCGAAACATCATTCTGATAATGTGCCCCTTGCTACAACAAGAGTTTTTGCCTACAGGGAAGCTGACTGCTGAATTTTAATGACAATGTCTGGTTATAATTACCAACTCTGAATATTTATAGAAACTTGCTTTTACTTGGTAGATATTAGGGGGGGAAATCCACTCATGCAAAATGCCGATTGACTGCAAATTCACAACAACCCTCTTAGAGTTTAAGAGCATATTTGGAGCTGAGATCTTAACCCTCTTTACTTCTCAAGTTTTGGTCTCCTTGCTAACCAGGAAATATGCAGAAGATCTGTTTCTTTGCGCTGCTGAATTTCTCAACATGTAGCTATCTAATTTGGAGAGCCTGTTTGGTATAGCAGCTAAGGTGCGGGCAGTGTGAGATTCAGCCAGTTCGCACCACTTCGGGAGAACCGGTTGTTAACTTTCTGAGCAGTTTGGCAAACTGGTTGTTGGAAGAAATCATTAGGGCAGAGAACCGGTTGTTAAATTACTTGAATACCACCACTGCCTATAACCCCCAATCAGCATGATTGTTGGCTTGGAGATCCAACACATCTGAAGGCACCTGATTGGATGGGAGCCTCTTTGTGGGCCCTGGACTTACTTGGCATCCAAAACCGGCTGCATGGAAACTCCTGGGAGGGGCAGGGTCAGCCAGTCCTTGCAACTACCGGTTTGGCGAACCAGATTAAAATTAACATCCTGTTTGCCTGAACCAGTCCGAATTGGCTGAATCCCACCTCTGGATAAGAGGCAGCTTAACCTAGAAAAGATATATGGGCATGGGAAACATCTTAGACAAGACCTTCCCTAGTTTCTTGGGTGGTAAAACGGGGGGGGGGGGGGGGGAGATGTTTTTTCAGGCTTGCAATATTCTGTTAATGTAAGCTTACAATAAAATAGAACCAGTAATTCTGGCAGTGCTTCTTGTCTGGCATATTCACAAGGCTAAGGTAGTCTCAGGTAGGCTGAGCTATTTCTTAAGAGAGATAAGACAAGGCAGTAAGGATTGGTCTGATGAACCTCTATAAGCTATAGAACTGTAAAAGAAGACTTTATGTTCATAACAGCTGGTATCCAAAAATATCTGAAAAGAGTCTAAGTAGCGCAGATGAAATTTGTGTGCATATTAAGCTGGATTCAGAAGGGTTGTAAAATGGAACAGAAACACACAGAAACCATGATATAGTTGCAAGGTGTACAACTGTTTTATTTTCTGGCGCTGTTGTTTGCTCTCACAGTGCAAATACAATACAATTTATGAAACTAGGCAAGACTGACAAATTTAGTGAGATTTCAGTGTTCTACTCACAACTTCCAAATTCCTGAGTGGGATTATTATGTAGGAACACCAAAACGTTATGTGTGCTACCTTGAAAACTCACGAGACATTTGAAAACACTGGAATTTTGCCACATTTGGCAATCTTGTGAAATTTGGGACAATCTGCATTTATGAAATTAATAGGCATTTCAATTTCAGTTTCTTCATGAAGTTTTGGGCACCCATAAGTACTATGTGGCCAACTCATGATAGGCTTCCTATTTTTTAAAAAGAGGAAATAAACAACTCTATTATTCAGAAATGTATTTGTGTAACAATGAGCTCCCCAAAATCAACTTTTGGGGCAACTTTCTCAACCACAAAAATATTTCATAGCTTCTCTGTCTTGAAATAGTTGCATTCTTGCTAAAAACCTCTACCCATTTAAGCATGCAATGTGAAGGGAAAACATATGCCCTTTATGTTTAGCTATTGCTGAGAAACAAGAAACATCTAAATTTTTTGGCAGCAGCCAAAAAATCTAAGGCAATCCTTGGTTGCATAAACAGAGGCATAAAGTCAAGATCACATGAAGTATTAGTACCACTTTATAAAACCTTAGTAAGACCACACCTGGAATGTTACATTCAGATTAGGGTCACCATTTTATAAAAAAAAAGATATTGAGAGTTTGGAAAAAAATGCAGAGAAGAGCAACTAAAATGATTAGAGACCTGGAGACTAACACAAATGAAGAAAGGTTGCAGAATTGGGGTATGGCTAGTCTAGAGAAAAGAAGGACTAGGGGTGATACGATAGCAGTATTCCAGTATCTAATGGGCTGTTACAAAGAAGAGGGAGTCAATTTATTTTCCAAAGCACCCGAGGGCAGGACAAGAAACAATGGATGGAAACTAATCAAGGAGAGAATCAACTTAGAACTAAGGAGAAATTTCCTAACAGTGAAGTCCGGACAATTAACCAGTGGAACAACATGTCTTCAGAAGATGTGGGTGCTTCATCACTGGAGGCTTTTAAGAAGAGACTGGACAGCCACTTGTCTAGAATGGTATAGACTCTCCTGCTTGAGTAGGGGGCTGGAGTAGATGACCTTCAAGCTCCCTTCCAACTCTATTCTTTAACTAACTAAAAGTTGGAAAAAACTAGGCTGCTGTTTCAGTAATTTGTCTTTTTTTTAGTTGTGAGTTATTTCTCTTTAGTTGTTTAGTTACTTCTCTTCCTCATAACTATATGTCCAAATCAAGAGTATGAAAAGCACTACGAGTAGTCCTCAACTTATGACAATTGAGCCCCATGTTTCCATTGCTAAGCAAGATGGTTGTTAAGTGAGTTTTGTCCATTTTATGACCTTTCTTGCCACAGTTGGTAAGTGAATCACTGCAGCTGTTAAGTTAATAACACAGTTATTAAGTGAATCCGTCTTCTCCATTGACTTGGAGTTGATCCCATGATCCAAGGACATTGCCCCCGTCATAACTACATGCCAGTTGCCAAGCGCCTGGATTTTAATCATGTGAACATGGGGATGCCACAACGATTGTGTGAAAAATGGTCACAAGTCACTTTTTTCAATGCCATTGTAATTTCAAACGGTTACCAAAGAAATGGTTGTTAAATCAAGACTAAGTGTACTTACAGGTACAAATTTAGGTGGCTCAGTGGCTAAGACACTCAGCTTGTCAATCAGAAAGGTCGGCAGTTCGGCGATTCAAATCCCTAGTACAGGTCGGTTGGACTAGATGACCTCCAAGGTTCCTTCCAACTCTTGTTATTGTTACAAATCCAAGACCAACCAAATTAAAAAAGAAGCAGGATTTGAGGAATTGAATCCAGCATCAAAATGTTCCTATTCTTGTCATAGCGTGAATGAATGAAATTTAAGAGCCACAGGAAGGAAGTGGGCTTCTTAGAGGTATGCTCACATATAAATCAAGGTTTTGTGGAAACTATGCTGAAAATGTGTGGAGGTGAATTGAAAAATTGCTGTCCACCTGCACATTCATCCTGCATGGAAGCAACAGCTGGGTATTATTTCAGCATTAGATTCAAAGTCAAATGTGACTTGGTGGCGCAGCAGACTAAAGTGCTGTTAAGTAGCATTTAGCTGCCAGGTGCCTGCAATTACTGTGAGTTCGAATCCCACCAGGCTCAAGGTTGACTCAGCCTTCCATCCTTCCGAGGTAGGTAAAATGAGGACCCGGATTGTGGGAGCAATAAACTGACTTTGTATTAAAAAGAACACCGCTTAGGGGGAGCCAAAAGCCCTACTAAGCAGGGATATACAAAAGTATGAAGGCTATTGCTTAATGCATTGTAAGCCACCCTGAGTCTCCGGAGAAGAGCGGCATACAAATTGAACCAACCAACCAACCAACAAACAAATAAATGTGCAACTTAATTCCACCAAAAAGAACTGAGTTTCAGGAGATGTCGGAAACCACGAATAGTTTCCTTCCATTTATGTCTACAATTATCCAATGCACATCGTTTTTAAGAGATTGGTTGACATGCTTTGGCTGACTTTCTAGAATATGAGTTTGACCCAACACAGCTAGAGGAGCTGTTGTTTTCCAGAAACCAAAATGGGAAAAAAAAACAGTTAAGGGAGGAAAAAGATGAATTTGAGGATTTTGGTACACGATTCTCAGTTCGCATTACTGCAAATTCACTTGACCTCTAATAAAACTGTACTTTTCTCAACAAATGGAGCCAAGGTTCAATTCTATTTAGGGATTTAAGTCTGTGGCAGGTCTGACATACACATTCCAGCTGTTTTAGCTAATTATCATCCTGTCTCCAACCTTCCCTTCCTGGCGAAGGTTGTTGAGAGTGTGGTTGCGTGGCAGCTCCCCCGGTACCTGGATGAAGCTGTCTATTTAGACCCGCTCCAGTCCGGCTTCAGGTCTGGGTACAGCACCGAAACGGCATTGGTCGCGTTGGTGGATGATCTCTGGAGGGCCCGGGGTAGGGGGTACTCCTCTATCCTGGTGCTGTTAGACCTCTCAGCGGCTTTTGATACCATCGACCATGGTATCATATTGCGCCGGTTGGAGGGACTGGGGGTGGGGGCACCGTTTTACGGTGGTTCTCCTCCTACCTCTCCGACCGGTCGCACTCTGTGTTGACAGGGGGGCAGCGGTCGACCCCAAGGCACCTGGTATGTGGGGTGCCACAAGGGTCGGTCCTCTCGCCCCTCCTGTTCAACATTTATGTGAAGCTGCTGGGTGAGATCATCCGTGGTTTTGGGGTGGAGTTCCATCAGTACGCTGATGATACTCAGCTGTACATTTCCACCCCAGACCACCCCAACGATGCCGTGGAAGTGATGTCCCAGTGCCTTGAAGCTGTGCGGGTCTGGATGGGGAGAAACAGGCTTCAACTCAACCCCTCCAAGACTGGAACGAGGCCCTCCAGCATTTTGCCACCAGCAGTGCTTCCTTCCAGCCTTCGCCCAAAGCCCCACACCAGGAGGCTGAAGCAGACCCTAAGTCAAAATTTCTGCCTCCCTCTGACCCACACAAAAAGACTCCGAAGGGAGAGACTCTCTGCAGCAACACAAACATTCATTGCACATATCCGGCCTGGGGGCCGCAGTTTGAGGACCCCTGATTTAGTGCAATATTAAAAATGCAAATGATATTTCTGTGGACCACCAAAATTTTCTCGCGGACCACCAGTGGTCCATGGACCACCAGTTGGTGACCGCTGGACTAGATGACCTCTAAGGTCCCTTCTAACTCTATTATTATTACTATTAGGAGGGGTTGGGTTGTGATGTCACATCCACTACTTTGCCTGTTTTCATTCCCTAAATTAGGGTTTCATCCTAATTTGTAACAAGGGAACTTAAGTATCCTTCTGCATGAAAAGTAAGATCCTAGCCTAGGTTTAGCATAGCATGGATCTTAGCACAGGTGAATCTGCCTAGTTTTAAACGAAGTCATTTGTATCGTGTGTTTGCATATACCTTATTAAACATATTAATGTTCAGCAAATGTACTGAATTAAAGCACTTGCATCAATATCCTAAACCAGGTATTTAGGCTATAGTTGATGGGGCTGGTGAGCAGTTTGGGGGAAAATTGTTCAAAACAACTCATACACACACACACACACACGCACACACACACACTGACATGTATAAAAATTACGATAGGTAGTCTAGAGTTAAAAGAAATTACTAGCAGGAAGTACAGCCCATGAATTCAATCAAAACACCATTCATTTGTTATAGCCACTTCCTTTCTGTTTCTTTAAAAAAAAAAATTGGCTTGTCTTATTCATGACAAAAAAGTTCTTTGTTGAAATACTAAGCATTCATCATATATCCTTAAAATAGCACTTTCTCCATGAAGTGAACTTCTCTTGTCTTCCCTACCAAAATGTATATCTTTCCGTGTTTATTTTATATGTCTCTAATAGCTTCCTTGAAGTCTTCTCTTTCTTTCCGTTCCTAAATTCTGGAAACGTTCAAAACTGACAAAGGAAGACATGTTAAAAATGCTAGCGCCATTTGTCAATTCCTATGCTGGCTGCTGTACTTTTGACCAAACAGCAGGTCAATATTTGTTGTTTGATTTTTGCCAAGGCTATCTCTCCCCCACCCCCACCCCTTAAATGGCAGAAACACTTTCCTGTTTGGAAGGCTCACATTGGCATTTATCCAGCATCTGAAAGGGGTAGCAGGAAATGAGAAAAATATTATCAGGAATCTCTCTCTCTCTCTCCTTCCCTCCCTATCCTTGGCCCATACAGTTGTGAGAGGCACCCTCAAACTTGGCTTTTCACAATTTGTATACCATACTGTTTAGATACTCCTAGCCAAGGAGGGGAATTCAGCTGTCGAAAATCTATAAAAAGCCCAGAGCATCCTGATTATATATTCCATTAAGTTTTGTTTGGGTTTGAAATGTGCTGGAAGCAGTCAGAAGTGCTAGAGGTGACTTGAAAAAGGAATCATTTGTCTTAATGCATACTTCCAGCTTTCTTCTACATGATACCCTGCAGATATTCTGGACACAATTCCAATAATTACCTAACTGTGGAAAATATTTTTGAATTATATGAACAGCACCATGGTAAAAGACAATCCAACCCCACATTTGTTTATAACAAACAGGTACCAGGGGAGCTGGAAGTAAGACAGGAGCAAGCCATTTGTAGGTATGCCTCAGAACAATTGTTGAAAGACAGAGCCAAGAGAACAATAAAAATGGGACCAAGAACTTTTGATGCCTACTCAAAGTCCTGTGAACAAAGATTGAGGGAATTGAGTAGATTTAGCTTCGAGAACTGGAAACTATGAGGAAATACAAGCTTTTTTTTTTTCAAATTCCTGAAGGGAATGCTATGTAAAAGAAGAAAAAGACTATTTGAAAATACAAGAGATGGAATAATAGATTTACTGTAAATTGTAGACAAATTTGAATTGGATTTTAGAAGAAAATATCTTTGTGTTAAAACACTTTGACAATGAAGCTACAGACACATTAGCATACATCTTTTATGAGTGATTTTTCCATAATTCAATTCATGAAACTGTGTACTTTGCCTTAACACATATTAACAACATATTGCAAAATCTCCATTCCTACCCCACTCTGGAACCAGCCAGAGGTGTATTTGCCAGTTCTCCGAACTACTCAAAATTTCTACTTACCGGTTCTCCAGAACCTGTCAGAACATGCTGGATTTCACCCGATACACACCCTAGAAAGTGCAAATATATCTTGATTCATATATTATTGTGAACGGTGTGACATGGGTAAATTCCCTGGATCGCTCTGAGCTTAGTTGTTTACTTGTAGCATTTTATTACTTGACTACATAACATCATCAGTGCAAGTGAATGTGGGGTTTGCTCCCTTTTATATACAGCAACTTGCCCTTCCAGTTTTGATGGTGAAGTGGTTTTCTCCTCGCTACTTCCTTTTCTTGCTTCTTTTCTTCCTTGCTACATGTTAAGGCTATCGTTTTCTGCTTGATTGTTTGCTTGGTATTAATCCCTAGCTCATCTAGGGGCTGGCTGCTAGAGATGATATGTTCTGGTCTTTGTGTCTCTTTCTTAGCTTTTTTATGGTCTCGTTCCAATGATGTGCAAGTATGGTTCATTTCTATATGTGTATTGATGACTGATGGGTAAGTTCATATACATATTTTGATTGAACACGTTTCCTTGTCATCGCTATCTATTTTCACTTTTGCACTCTGCACTTTATTCAATTCATTTCTAATCAAGGCCTTTACTGCTCAAGTTCCATGACCCTCAGCTTTCCAAATGTTTGGTTGTCCCATCAATCTTCTCTTTCTCCCCTACTAAACCATTTGCTCAGAAGTGCTTCCTCAGCAACTCTTGTCATGGGATGAGTCTTCCTTCTTTCAGTTTTTCATTCAAACATTTGACATGTTTCCTGAATTGTGGAATGCTTGTATCTAAAGAAGTGCAACTATAATCATATTGGGTTTCTCGTTATCTTAGATTTTTTAATCTATAATTTTCATTGATGAAACCAATGTGTTTATTTCCCTCTTGTATCAAAATTGAGAATGGAAACAGAATTTGGAGTAGGTTTCTAGCTTCCCATACTTGTATAGGACACTACCCTGTTTCCCCGAAAATAAGACATCCCCTGATAATAAGCCCAATCGGGTTTTTGAGCGCATGTACTAAAATAAGCCTCCCCTGAAAATAAGCCCTCCCTGAAAATATTTAAACGCAGAGCTGGAAATCAGGTAAGATAACAAGAGGAGCCCCATCTTGCTCCATGTGCCCCAAAATAAGACCTCTCCAAAAATAAGGCCAAGTGCTTATTTCGGGGTTCAAAAAATATAAGACAGGGTCTTATTTTCGGGGAAATACGGTATCTAAATAAGCATCCAATTTAGAATGGAACGAGTTAATCATTCTCAACCAGAATACCCGGGAATTATTGTATTATTATTTGCAATCTTTCCCAAGAAATGCCTGAAATTCAACAATTATTAAGTAAGAGTTGTAAAGTTTCATCCCCTCCCATTTTTTACTGCTTCTTGTTTCAGTTAGGAAGGCCTTTACTTTTTCTTATTTCACTCACTGGTATGCAGACCTATCTGTACTCATTTCACAAGCTAAACAGACCGATTTGATATCAGTCAAGTACACAGGTTTGGTGGCCTTTTCTCTTCACCCTCTGTGTTGAGTCCTTGTGCGACTAGTAAGACGGGACATCAACTGAACAAATGTGTAAACTGCAGGGACCACAAGAGAACTGTATCTTATAAAACCAGATGGATGGTACCTTTTGTTCCCCCCTAGAATCGCTAGTGGCAAACTGAAGTCCCATTCCGAAGACAATGGATTAGATTTATATGCAGAGCATCTCGTAGTCACAAAACGCCAGTTGCTATCGTGACAACTGAGTCATGAATGAGCAACAGGTCTTTCAACCACTGGATCAGCTCTTTTGGGTAGCTGTCTTAAGTTCCTCACAGCATCATCTTTAGTGAGATTGATTGAGATGAAAGGGATATAAGTTACAAGAATTTCAGCAATGGAACCATTTCCCAATTACTCCCTTTATAAATTAGGAAAAAATATATCCCCCCTTTTTTTTAGTTTCTGGCTTTAGCTTCACAGTTTTTCTGTGATAGAGCTTCTCCCTGAGGGAGATGGGTGGTTAAGAAATAGGAAAGAGAGAGAGAGCAGGGGATTGGATTAGAAGACCTCCAAGGCCCCTTTCAACATTGTTATTCAGATAGATAGATAGATAGATAGATAGATAGATAGATAGATAGATAGATAGATAGATAGATAGATAGATAGATAGATAGAGATAGATGACAGATAGATAAATAAAGACAGATAGACTGATAGATATATACATACTGTAGACAGACAGACAGACAGACAGACAGACAGACAGACAGACAGACAGACAGACAGATAGATCTTTTCACTGATAGTGGAAACAGTCACAGTTAGCCCTTTAGATAATCATCTCTTAAATCAGTCTGTTCTAACTCACTGTTACTGATGGTTTAGATAGAAAGATTCATAAGCACATGGCAACTGAATAAAATGGATCAAGAAACTGTACTTGACTGTTCACAGCACAGAGAATAGTATAATTGTAGAGGTAGACAACATTTAACATTTGGGGGACTGAAAGACAAAAAGCTGGCATGGCAGGGGCATTGTGAAAAAATTACTATGGTGATTAATGTTCTGGATTAGAAATGTAGAAAATGCCAGTTCTGGTCTTCCATTCCACATGAAAGCCAGCTGGGTATCTTTTTTCAGTCAACCAATCACCAGATTCTTTCAATTAATGGAACAACATTTACATTATATCCAATTAATTTGCCACAGAAATTCTTCAGTGGAATTTCCACAGCCGGCCTAGTGCTTGGTCTTTCTCTGAACCACTGTACGTCTTTATTGTGGCAAAAACACAAGCCCTTTCAATTCATTTCAGGACACTGTTGATTATTATTAAGAACATAAAATATAAAGATACGTCTCCCTCGAGTTGTGGCTCAACTCCTGGCGATTTCATAGACACATCCATGGAGTTGCCTTGATAATAATATGGATTTTTAAAATTCTCCTTCTAGCATTCAGCCCTAGTAATTCCCGTCGGTCTCCAATCCAAGTTCTATCTAATCAGATCTGATCCTGCTCAGGTTTTTTTTGTTTGCAATTTCTTTTAACATTCAAGAATTTTGAAGGTGTGGGGAGAAAGTATAGTTGATGATGGAATATATATAGAAATGGGTGAGGGATACGGATGAGTGAAGAGAAGATAACTGCTGAAACTTTGGGGGTAAAGCATATCAAAAATTATAGCAACCGGTTCTCTGCCCTGTTGCTGGGTGGGTGTGGCATCCTCGGCCTCCTACACCATGGCGACCCCCCCCTGTTTTCATCCTCCCCAAGCTCCAGAGACTTTCCTTGAGTCTCTGGGAGGGTGAAAATGACCTGCCCCAGGCTCCGGAGGCCCTCCAGAGGCCAGAAACGGGCCCATTTCTGGAACTTCTGGGAGGCCCATTTATCGCCCTACCAGAGCCGCCATGTGGGCATTACACTTACCTGGCATCCAAAACAAGCTGCATGGAGACTCCTGGGAGGGGTGGGGTGCGTGGGGTGGGGCCAGCCAGTCCTTGCAAATACTGGTTCGGCGAACCAGATGTAAAATTAGCATCCGATTCACCCGAACCGGTCCGAGCCAGCTGAATCCCACTCCTGGGGTAAAGATAAAGGCCATCTGGCAACTTCTCCAGGATTCAAGCTTTTTCAATACAAATAAGTAAGTATCTTCTTTGTACTGCAAGGCTTAGAAATATATGCCCCTTTTCAAATTACCACCAGCGGGGATTTGGGATGAATTGTTGATCAAAGAAAGACGGTGACTTTATTTCTGTCCCTCAAGCCTTGGAATAAATGTCAAGAAATGAATTTGCAGGTACGCACCCGCTGAAGTTTTGTTTTACATTACTTGTTATTATAGTTGTATCATTACTGAGCGAGAAAAAGTTTATAGCTATGATGGTGTTCATAAAGACTCACACGTGGCAGGCCTGAAGAATAGCAATAGCAAAAGCAATAGCACTTAGATTTATATACTGCTTCATAGTGCTTTACAGCCGTCTCTAAGCAGAGTCAGCATATTGCCCCCAACAATCTGCGTCCTCATTTATCGAACCTCGGAAGGATGGAAGCCTGAGTCAACCTAATCTAGTGCTTGTCAGGATCGAACTCCTGGCAGGGGGCAGTCAGCAATATGCATTTTAACCACTGCACCGCTACTGCACCAAGAATGACAGGTGGAGTTACTTACGAGTGTTATTATCTGCCTATTCGCTAAATCTTGCCAGGCCAAAGCAATTATCTGCAATCATTACAGCTATACTCTGTGAATTGCTAGGGAGGGCCTGATCTTGATCTCTTCTTGTCCACCAAAAATCCCAAATTCCTCTGTCTCTTTGCCCTCTGGGAAAGAGCTCCACCTTCCTGTGAATCCAGACTACATTCTATCCAGGGGTGGGCTTCACAAATTTTAGAAAGGGGTTTTCTACTGAGTGGCCGTGGCCATGGTGGGTGTGGCCTAGTCAGCCTCCTGCACCATGGGGAGGGAGGTTGTTTTTGCCCTCCCCGGGCTCCAGAGGCTTTTCTCGAGCCTCCGAGAGGGCAAAAAAGGCCCTCTGGAGGCTGAAAACAGCCCCGTTTCGGGCCTTCCTGAACTTCTGGTAGGCCCATTTTTCACCTTTCCCGAGCCTCCACATGCCCCTTGCACTTACCAGCCGCATGGGAACTCCTGGGAGGGGGTGGAGGGGGTGGGCGGTGCCAGCCAGGAGTGGGGTTTGGGGTTCTCCGAACTGCACAGAATCAGAAGCAGCTCACCCCTGATTCCACCTTATGTGGCATTTGGGTTATGATTCCTTTTGTAAATGCATTTCTCAAAATACTTAAGGAACTCTTTCATGAAAAATTGTGGTTTTTTTTTTTTACAACTTTACAATTTTACCAGGTCTTCAGTGCAATTGACAGAACTATAGGAAAACAAAACTCTGCAAGGGACTAAGGGGGAAATATGAATGCCTGCTCAGCTAGTCAATGCTGCTCTTTCAGACCAAAATTCTGGAACAGGAGTGAACTGTTAATCTGATTGGCACAGCTATAGCACTGATGAACAGAAGTACATTCACTGAGATTTAATATATACTTGGATTTAATGGGCACAACTCCCCTCCCAATGGTTGGTTAAATCAAGATTTCACTGGACTGGGTTGCAACCAGTGTTCACTATTTTAATTTTTTTAAAAAAAAGCATCTTAGACCCGTTTGGCACTGCTCAACAGGAGGACTTTATTATTAAGCTTGCTGGCATCTCCCCTTTTTTTCCAATTAGAAGAATGTTAAAATAAGTAAGAAGTTAGAACAGGAAATGTAATGGGTGTCAAGGAATAATTTTATAGGCATAGAAGTACTCTGTATGCTATGCTGGAGACTCAGAATTATGCCCTAACAAAATGATGGCAACAGTCTATTCTGATTTTTAAAAAATAGATTGCAATGGACAGTTATCTGTCCATTGGAAACTGCATACAACAGGGGTACCAAACTCAAGGCCCATGGGCCAGAACCGGCCTGTGAGGTGCTTAGATATGATCCAGAGGCCCACTCTGGAAATGACAAAGGACTGGCCCGTTGTGCCCCTGCCAGCGAAAATGTAGCGGGGGGGCATCATGGCCGAAAGCAAGGCCCAGGGGGCCCATACACCCCCCAAGCTCCATTTTGCTGGCAGAGGGCTAGCAAAGCAAACTAAAACTAAAAAAAAGGGAGAAATGTTTCCTCTTTTGCATTTGAGCATCCAAAAAGGGACAGGGAAGGAGAAAGGGAAAGAGGAAAGAAAAAGAAAAAGAAAAAGAAGGAAAGATTGGGAAGAGAGCAAGGAAGGAAAAATACGGTAAGAAGAGAAAGAAGAAGAAAGGAGAATGAAGAGGGAAAGAAAAGGAAGAAAGGAAGGAGATTATAATGAGAGGAAGGGAGAGTCTGAGGGAAGTCCTGCCTTAGCACTTGGCCACCACAGGTGCCCCTGACTCAAATGACATTGAGCTGGTCATGCCTACCCTGGCTACCCCTCCCCTGCGCTCCCCCCCCCATGGTGGCCAACCCTGATGCGGCCCTCAATGAAATTAAGTTTGACACCCCCCCTCCCAGCATACAATATTCAATGGTAGCAGAGGTGGGTTTCAACAGGTTCTGCCCAGTTCTGGAGAACCGGTAGCGGATATTTTGAGTAGTTCGGAGAACTGTTAGTAAAAATTCTGACTGGTCCTGCCCACATCTATTCTCTACCTCCCAAGTCCCAGCTGATTAGGAAGAAATGGGAATTTTTCAGTAACCTTTCCCTGGAGTGGGGTGGGAATGGAAATTTTATAGTATCCTTCCCCTGCGATGCCCACCAAGCCATGCCCACCAAGCCACGCTCACAGAACCGGTAGTAAAAAAATTTAAAACCCACCACTGAGTGGTAGAGCACTGTTCAGGAGCAGGGGACAACAAAGATTGACAATCACTTGACAAAAGCTTCCACACCCATCTTTTAGCAAGATCTGATCTTGCTTGACAAAAGCTTCCACAAGATCTGATCTCCACATGTAATGGGACAACAACAATAACTCTCATTTTTCCTCAGGAAAGGGAGAACGCTGAAGATAGAGCCATCTTGATCTTAATAGAATCATTTCTAATGTATTTTTCTTTCCCTTTCCACTCTGAGGCTAAAAGCGATTTTACCCGTATCTTTTTCTTTAGCACCACAGCTGTGATGATAACCAGAGCTGTTCTGCAGCTGTTTTAAGATAAACAAATAAACCAGGAGAACCAAAGGCAGATCTCCCAGCTACATGTGGTTCCCTTCTCACCCTCAATTTGGCACTGGAACTGTGGAAAGAGGAAACTGCTTCCTAGTCCATCTGACCTACAGCTGCTTCTCAGAGTCTTCTTGGGGTCTTTGTAATCACCTGCCACCTGAATTGTTGGTAGTCAGAGACAGCATTGAAACATTTTTTGGGGGAAGAGGGGACATCTAAGGGCTGTATCAATTGAGGCTGTGAGCAAAACTGCACACGAACTGGACAATATTCCCAGTGTAGAAAGTTAGCATCCACTCCCTCCTAGAAGAATGAAATATTAAAAAGGTAGAATATTATATTTCCCTGGATGAGAAATGGAGAAACATGCTCTTGGAGACAGAAAGCAGCCCCCACCTTTCTTAATTGCCCTCAGCAGATTTTAGCACTTAAGAGATACAGAGATAGCTAGTTCTATTCATAAACAAATACCCTCACCCAAGAATAGAATAGAATAGAATAGAATAGAATAGAATAGAATAGAATAGAATAGAATAGAATAGAATAGAATAGAATTCTTTATTGGCCAAGTGTGATTGGACATACAAGGAATTTGACTTTGGCGTATATGCTCTCAGTGTACACAAGGAGAATAAAACGCATTCATCAAGAATAAAAAGATACAACACTTAGTGATAGTCAAGGTTACTAATAAGTTATCAAATCATACTAGGAAACAAATAAAAACAATATAAATTGAAAGATACAAGCAACATGGTTATAGTAATAAGTGGGAAGAGATAGATACTAGTAAGGAAGATGAGAATAATAGTAATATAGTCTTAGTAAATTATTTGACAGTGTTGTGGGAATTAGTTGCTAATCAGAGTGATGGCATTTGGGAAAAAACTGTCCTTGTGTCTAGTTGTTCTGGTGTGCAGTGCCCTATAACGTTGTTTTGAGGGTAGAAGTTGAAACAATTTATGTCCAGGATGTGAGGGGTCTGTAGATCCAACAAAGGTAGGATTAGCCCTCAGCCATAATAGGAATTGCCCAACACCCTTTCAGAACACAAGCTCCTTCATTGCATCATCTCAGTTGCACCACCACCAGCAAACTTCAACCAAACTTAGCTCAGACAAACTCCTCGGATTTTTACACGGCCCCATGGGAATCTGAGAACAGATAATAAAATGCATGTTCTTGCACAGGAACAGGAAGTTCAAGGGCAAAGCCCAAGAGAAGGTATAAATACCCTCCACTCTCAAAACCATGTGGTCAGCTGCATCAGAACTACAAACTTGTGGTTCTGTTTATCAGTAAATGGACTCTTTTTCCAATCAGCCTCCAGCCTCCATTTTGTCGCCAGTGCCTTTTTCCCGGCTTGGGACTGAACTAGATAGATTTCTTCCAACAGCAGCCATCTCCAAAGTTTTGGAAAATCACTGTTTTTGTTTTTTTTTAAAAGAAATTTTAAAAAGTTATTCTTTTTAAACTCTATTGCGTGGGTCTCAAGAGATGGGTTTCAGCAGGTTCTGACCAGTTTTGGAGAACCGGTAGCTGAAATTTTGAGTAGTTCAGAGAACCGGTAAATACCACCTCTGACTGGCCCCACTCCCATCTATTCTTTGCCTCCCGAGGCCCAGCTGATCGGGAGGAAATGGGGATTTTGCAGTATCCTTACTCTGCCACACCCACCAAGCCACACTCACAGAACCGGTAGTAAAAATTTTTGAAACCCACCACTGGTGGGTCTTAAATGTTAGTTATGACTTCTGTTATAACTATACGGAAAAAAATATACTTCCAGCTTAAAGAATGGAAGAAAACATTCCAATTTCTAGATGCCAAAGACTGAAACCATGGATCATCTGTGGAGAAAAATATAGTTGTCACTGAACTGTCTTCCTGAATAAGTAACAGCTTCTTTTACTTATTTCTTTAAGGCTGGATGGTAGCTGATCCCCTCAGCTGATGGCAGCTGAGGGGACATGCTCCCCTCACAATAACTTCCTGAGACTTTTAATCAAAGCAAGAGAAGCCAAGGAAGCCATGAATTGCTAGGGACAGTGTACACCTTTTGTACAACTTAACAAACTAAACTAATGCAGATAGTCCTCAACTCACAACAGTTTATTTAGTAAGCGTTCAGTGCAGAGGTGGGTTTCAGCAGGTTCTGACCAGTTCTGGAGAACTGGTAGCGGAAATTTTGAGTAGTTCGGAGAACTGGTAGTAAGAATTCTGACTGGCCCCACCCCCATCTATTCTCTGCCTCCCAAGTCCCAGCTGATTGGGAGGAAATGGGGATTTTACAGTATCCTTCCCCTGGATTGGGGAGGGAATGGAGATTTTACAGTATCCTTCCTCTGCCACGCCCACCAAGCCATGCCATGCCCACCAAGCCACACCCACAGAACCGGTAGTAAAAAATGTGAAACCCACCACTGGTTCAGTATTACAACATCACTGAAAAATGTGATTTATGACTATTTTTCACACTTATAACCACTGCATCCCCCATGGTTACCTGATAAAAATTCATATACTTGGCAACTGGCTTTTATTTATGACAGTTGCAGTAAATCACCTTTTGCAACCTTTTGACAATTGAAGTCAATGGGAAAGCCAAATTCACTTAACAACCATGTTCCTAACTTAAAAACTATAGTGGTTCACTTAATAACTGTGACAAGAAAGGTTGTAAAATGGAGCAGAATTCATTGAAAGTGAAAATTCAATTTTTTTCACTTAACAACATATATTTTGGGCTCAAGTGTGGTCATAAGTCAAGGACTGCCTGTACAAGAACGATTATTTTCTTCTCAGTAGAATAAATGTTAATACTACTGTTCTCTGAACATCAGCTGTTGGAAAGGTTTTTCCAAAGACATCTTCAGTGGCCAGCAAGCGAGTGGTTTGACTTTGGAATTATTTCATTTTTTTCTTATGACGATTATTTATTTACTAAATTTATACGCCACCCATTACGCTATCAAGTGACTCATATGTACTCAACTTACTCATTGTAGGAGTATTTAACTTTCAAGTATTTAACTCATCCATTCAGGAACCAATGGAGCAGTAGTGGGTTTCCAATCCCATCGCTACCAGTTCGCTTATGGACGAGCGAGCGCTTGCGACACTTCTGAGCATGCCCAGAGACATCCGGCTGGCGAACATACCTAATACTTCTTCCTTTTCCTCTTCCACTTTTCCTGAAAACAATAACCCTGTGAGGTGAATTGGCCTGAGAGGCAGTTAAGGCCCAAAGTCACCCAGCCAGCTTTCATGTCTTAGCTGGAACTAGAACTCATAGTCTCCTAGTTTTTAACCTAATGCCCTATCCAGTAGACCAGACACTAGAGCAGTGATGGTTAATTTTTTCGGCACCGAGTACCGAAACTGGAGTGGGCACCAGTGGTGAAATTCAATTTTTTTTTGCTACCGGTTCTGGGGGAATGGTTTGGTGGACGTGGCTTGGTGGGCATGGCAGGGGAAGGATACTGCAAAATCTCCATTCCCACCCCACTCCAGGGAAAGAATACTGCAAAATCCCCATTCCCTCCCCATTCCTGGAGGAAGGATACTGCAAAATCTCCATTCCCACCCCACTCAGCCAGAGGTGGTATTTGCTGGTTCTCTGAACTACTCAAAATTGCCACTACTGGTTCTCCAGAACCTGCCGGATTTCACCCCTGGCGCAGACCCGCATGCACCCCGGAGCGCCGGAAGGCAGAAGAGAGCAGCTGGCCAATGCGTATGCGCATGGGGCCCAGCTGCTCTTCTGGATTCTGTCGCATGCATGTGTGACGGCCAGCTGGTCTGGTGCGCTTGGGCATCAGCCAGCTGCTCTCTTCTGGGTTTTGGCACGCACATGGGCGCCAGACACCTGGTTTTCCCCTCGTGTGCTGGAACCCAGAAGAGAGCAGCTGGGCGAGAGGGCTCTGCGTGACACCTCTGGCACATGTGCCCATAGGTTCACTATCACGGCACTAGAGCGACGGTGTTGGTTGAAAACCCAAAGATCTAAGAAAAACAAAGCTTCACTTAGTAGGCCAAAGGCAGACAATTTAAGGCCCAAATATGGTTATAGTTTTGGAATCCTCTCCCTTCAATTGCAGAGTATCAGAAGCATGGGTGAGAAATACATGAAAGCACTTACGAATTGGTAAAACAAGCAAAAGCATTTTGCTTAAAAAAAAAAAAACCTATTCAAATTCTCTGAAAAGATAGGGAAATGAAAGCAGCGTCCCCACTTACAGATACAAACTGATATTGTCCATTAAAATTTTCAGTTTCTCCAACATAGCCTGAGCTGTCCTAATATAGAATTCTCAGTAAGACGAATCTCCCTTTCCCCCCCCTTCATATTTAGTACAAAGGAATAATTGCCAAGGGTGGAATTCCTGCAAAGACATCTATATGTGCATGAACATTTAATCATAAAGAAAAGTTTTGCATCTTTACAAGTTCTCCCTGGGGCTTGGCAAAAAAAAGGAGCCTCAAATTACGCAGACAGAAGCCGAGTTTAAGTTTTTTGTTTCTTAGATGGTGCTGGTCACAGAGTTTCTCCACTGAATTCATTCCATCTTGTCTAAGACGTGAGTCTGGTTTTAGGCAGAGATAAAGGAGATAAAAGTGAGGTCTAGCAGTTCTGCCAGCTTAAGTTGTAAGGAGTGCAGACGAAATGAGACAATGCTTTTTTTTTTTTTCTTTTTAGGGGTAAGAAAAAGTACAAGGCATGTTTTGGAATTATGTCGGTTTCCCTGACTAACCCCAGAGTAGAACAAAATCCACAGGAAGCACAACTGTTTTATTTAGGCCTTGCAGAATTAAAAAATGCCAGATAGAGTCTTGGGGGTTAATAATCTGAATTTTGTGCAAGCTTAAAAGTTTGCTTAACTTGATAGAACGGATGGTAAGATTGAGGTTAAGATATTTAAAAAAAAAACATTTTCCTGTTGTGTAAAATAATACTTCATGCTAAAACAGAAAGGAAGTCCTTGACTTACGACTGCAACTGGGAGCAGAATTTCCATTTCTAAACAAGAGAGTGGTTAAAAAGAGTGGGTGGTCATTAAGCGAATCTGGATCCCCCCCATCCCCATCCCAGCTGGCTTGTTGGAATCACATGACCATGGATATGCTGTGACGGTTGTAATTGCAATTTTGGTCGCTAAACAAATGGCTGTATTTAAAAAGGGTCCAGCCAAGGTGGCTGTCAGAAGTAAGGTATTCCTGCTCAGTTGCTCCCTGAACAGCCTATTGTGGACAATATTGTGTCCAGTTCTTTCCCCACGTGAAGGATACCACAAACTGGGAGAAATTCCTCTGCCTGTTTGGTCTTTGCAACAGCTTTGAGAATAAGTACCTCGCTTATTGATTATTCTTCTTATTTTAAGGAACCATTAAAATCCTTCCCCCTCCCCAGTCAAATGCAGAGAATAGAACAGAACAGAACAGAATAGCAGAGCTGGAAGGGACCTTGGAGGTCTTCTAGTCCAACCCCCTGCTTAGGCAGGAAACCCTACACCACTTCAGACAAATGGTTATCCAGTATCTTCTTAAACATTTCCAGTGTTGGAGCATTCACTACTTCTGGGGACAAGTTGTTCCATTGATTAATTGTTCTAACTGTCAGGAAACTTCTTAGTTCTACGTTGCTTCTCTCCTTGATTAGTTTCCACCAAAGGTGGGATTCAAATAATTTAACAACTGGTTCTCTGCCCTAATGATTTCTTCCAACAACAGGTTCACCAAACTGCTCAGAAAGTTAACATCCGGTTCTCCCGAAGTGGTGAGAACTGGCTGAATCCCACCAATGGTTTCCACCCATGGCTTCTTGTCCTACCCTCAGGTGCTTTGGAGAATAGCTTGCTCTCTCTTCTTTGTGGCAGCCCCTGAGAAACCCAAATCTATCCAAGACGTTGCCTTTAGAAAGAAAAAAAAAAACCTCATGCATCTTTAAGAGTTCCATTGGGAGGACAATTCTGACCAAGGAAGGAATTTTATTTTATTTATTTATTATATTTCTATCCCGCCTTTCTCCCGCAGTACTCAAGGCGGTGTACAGTCAAGAAAAAATAAAAGATACATAAACATCATAAAATTGATAATTAAAATTATAGCAAAGTTTAACCCAAATTAAATAAAACCCAGAATTATATAATATTTTAATCATTCCCAGTTAACATGCTTAGCCCCGCCTGATTTCCTTAACTCCATTACTGCTTCTTACTGTGGTAAGGATTTGGGGGGGGGGGGGGGGATAAAATCAACATAGCAGATGTGAGTGTGTTATTAAAACTCTGCCCCCTTTTTACATGCATTGATGCTTGTAAAAAGGGGTGGGCTTCGACAGCACCGTTGCAACCAACATCTTGACTTTTTCCACACTCCTGTCTGTCTCAAAAAGCCATGTTTTGCTGGCAAATCTTTGGAAGAAGAAACTCTGCTTGATTTCAGAGTTCGGGACTTTCTTCCCCAGCTGTATTTCCTGTTCATGTGGGAGCCATTACTTTCATTTTGCGCCTTCATTAAAGTTGGCCACTGAGTTGGAGCTGCATCTCCACTGCGCTCTTCACAGAACCAGTATGGAGGCTGTTATCACCTATGGCTAATTTCTCATATTCTTCTCTTCATGCCATTTTTGATGAAGGAAGTGGCTTCTATTAATAAAACGCAGGTGGGGGTGGACATGATTAAGTTTCAGCTCTGAGCTCAGAAGTTTTATAGCTTTTAAATAATAATAAAAAAAATTGGCACCGTATCAATAAAATTAGCTGAAAAGAGCAGAACAATTTAGGGGCTGGGGGCCCTGAAGGCTGATGTCGGAACAGAAGAATGCGACAAAATCCAAGTTCACATTAGTTGGTTACATAAAGCAAAAATCTCCTTTCAGTCAGGCCTGACTGCTGCTGAATCCAATGTTAACATGTTTCAAGCAAAAACATCACTTTGACTGGTATTTGATGGCTATTGAGACGGTAACCCAGTGTAGACAGAAAGGAAGTAGGTGACCTTGCTAGAGGAGGAATCATTACGTACTAGAGCAGGGGTGTCAAACTCAAGACCGGATCCTGCCCGCAGGGTGCTTAAATCTGGCCCACAGTGCCGGCCTGTCGTGCCTCTGCTAGTGAAAACAAGCTACGGGGGAGCCGTGTGCAGCCTCCGTGTGACCTGTTTTCGGACTGAATGCCTCCTGCAGCACCCTGTCAGCCAAAACAGGGGGCGGGGGGCACATGTGGCCTCGATGCACCCCATTTTTGGCCTGGACGGCCTCCTGCACCAGTCTGCCAGCCAAAATGGGATGTGGGGGGGAGCATGCGCCTCCCCCCCATCCTCAGTTTGGCTGGCAGGTTGCTGCAGGAGGTGTCCGTCCCGTTTCTCCCCACCCAGTTGGCCCGCGGAGGAGAACTGCAATGCTGATATGACCCTCGAAGAAATCTAGTTTGACATCCCTGTACTAGAGTAAAGAGTACTGAAACATTTTTAGATCCAGAAAAATGAGATAACATTTGGAAGTTGATGACACAGGCTCCTTCCTAATACTCTGGGGTATAGGACTGCACAACCAGATTTAAAAAGTTTTGTTTTAATCCCGACTTTCAATCAGAGTAATTTTAGCTTTCCTATGGAGTTGAATTCCTGGTCTGATCTATCTGAGGATGAGGTCTCACAGATAAATGAAGATTTTTCCAGATCTCTCTCTATGGAGGAGAGAGACAAAAGTTTCAAACTGTGCAAATCATTTTTGCCCCTAGATTTCAAGAAAAAAAAATCAGTTTGTGTCCGTGTGTGGAGAGCTGTGCACACCTGTGCATGCATGCCGGCCCACTGCTTGTGCAAGTTGAGCTCCAATGCTTGCACGCACGCCTGCCGCCACACACACAGCCCAGTTCTGACTAGGCCACGCCCCCCAAGTTATAGCAATCAATGGTCATGTGACTATGATTTGCAATGTTGCAATTCAAACAAACAGGTTTGCTTAATGACCACAGTGTTCATTCAAAACTCATGGTGTTCACTTAACAACCACTATAAAAATGGCCAAAAAATTTCTTCTGGTCATGTGGGTGCCTTGATTTATGACCGCAACTACTTATGAGTGTAGTCCCAGGTTTAATAATGATTGTAAGTTGTAGACTACCTACATATACCGGGTTTCCCAGAAAATAAGACCCTGTCTTATATTTCTTTCAACCCTGAAATAAGTGATTGGCCTTATTGCCATCTGCTCAAAAACCCTATTGGGCTTATTATCAGGGGATGTCTTATTTTGGGGGAAACAGGTAATTACTCAAAACTACACAAAGACTGAACAATTTGGCGCTACCTACCATGGAACAATGATTGATGAAATTGACCGAATCTACTGCAATGCCCAAACTGAAATGTCATCATTGACATTCATTGGACTTTTTGCATAAAAAAGAAAATGATTTTGTGATGTAAGCATTTGATGATTGCTATATAGAAAGAACAGAATTACAATGCAATCTTACCCTGTTTTCCCCAAAAGGAGACATCCTCTGATAATAAACCCAATTGGACTTTTGAGCACATGGCAATAAGGCCAAGCGCTTATTTCAGGGTTCAAAAAAAATATAAGACAGGGTCTTATTTTTGGAGAAACATGGTAGAAAGGGTGGTTTCGTTATAATTTTGCAGTTTGTAAAACTATCAAGTAGAAGATCAGTAGTCAATTTTTGTATTTCTTTTCATGTTTTCAATTCTTTTATTTTCTGTTTCTTCTTTTGTTGTTCTTTTTTCTTTGATTTTTTTTGCCTTCTTTTTCACATTTACCATATCTTTTTCTTTGAATGTACTTGAATGTACTTCTTATTTAGTATTTTAGTGCAACGTATTTTAGTAAAAACCGTTTTGAAAAAGGAAAGAAAAATCAGATTTATGAATGCAAATCAAGTGGCTCGGAAAGAAAGAAAGAAAGAAAGAAAGAAAGAAAGAAAGAAAGAAAGAAAGAAAGAAAGAAAGAAAGAAAGAAAGAAAGAAGGCAGGAATTCAGATTTATGAATGAAAACCAAGTGGCTCATGATGTATTTGAAATTCTTATCAGAAAAATCTACTGGATCAGTTCAAGATCTCTTAAACTAAACCAAACACCTCCCTTAGTTTGATCTTTTTAAGGTGAGACACAATTCTGTTTCTCTAATGCTAAAGAGAACAACGGTTATAACCATGATACGTATGTGATAGTGGTTTTCTTTTTTTTAAAAACAACTCTCAGAAATGCACACACACACACACACACACACACACACACACACCCATCTACAATCACAGCACAAAACATCCTTTTATTGCCGGATGTGAGAGAAACACATGATTCTATAAAAAGCCACAGGAAGGAAGTGTACGAACCTCAGCGTGAGTGGGAGTGTGAAAAGAATGTTGCTGTGTTTCTGAAAACATATTTCCCTTTTGCATTTTAGCCTGAAAGTTCATAGCACAAGTTGATTTTAACGACGACAATAACAACAATAATATACCCAGGGGGAAAATTCACTTGGCTCTCCAAACACTGAAGAAATATATACGATATATCCTGAACCTCTGTTACGTTCTGTGAAAGATTAGATTTTGATTGTTGTACTAGATACGCAGGAGAAGGAAGTAGGAACATCATGAGATTTTAGGATGGATGGTAAAGTTGGGGTTAAGATACTTTTAAAAAAATATCTTCCTGTTGTGTAATTAGTTCATGCTAAAACAGAAGTTGCTTAGTTCTATTTTCTGCCCCTGATGTTAGCTTTCTAGTTTTGGAAGAATAGAATGCAATGGAAAAGAAACTACAGTAGTAGAAATATGTCCTAAATAGCAAAATATCCCATAACTGATTTATTAGTTTGCTCATTTCCAGCCTCCCTACTTTTCATTAAAATTCCTATGAAGAATTTTATAGAGTGACTGTTTTCCCAGGCTTTAACCTTGGCAAAACAAAAGAAGAAAAAATGAAAAGCATATAGAAACTTTGCATACTTAATTGATAATCCTCTCTGCTATCATAGAACTGGTCTTAAGGTAAAAGGAGACACAGCAGATTTTACTCTGCTTGTCATTGCCAATTATAGGAGGCAGTGCTCATCTCAGTTTCAAGGCCATTGAGCCAGCCCTGTCTGAAGACATTTCCGCGGTCTTGTGGCCAGCATGACGTCACGGAGTATTGATGCTTTCCCACTGAAGTGGTACCTATTTATCTACTCACAGTTGCATACTTTCAAACTACTAGGTGGGAAGGAGCTGGAGCAAGGATGGGAGCTCACCCCGTCGCATGGTGCTCGGTTCTCGAACCTGGGCTGCTGGCTTTCTAGCCAACAAGCCCGGCATCTTTACCACTGCGCCACCATGTTGCCCCCACTGGTCTTAAGACAGCCTACAATTTTTTTCTTTTGCCTTCCAAATCATGTTAGGTCTATGAAACATGCACGAAAAACTGACTCAGGACACAATCTAATTCAAATGTAAATCGAAACCATATTGTGTTTACAGTTTGAAGGGTTTAAACACTTCAACCCAATTACAGATAATCCTTCATTTACGACCACGATTGGGCTCCAAATTTCTGTTGCAAAGTGAGACATTTGTTAAGTGAGTTTTGCCCCATTTTACGACCTTTATTGTCACAGTTGTTAAGTGAATCACTGCAGTTGTTAAGATAGTTGTTAAGGGTTAAATCTGGCTTCTCCATTGACTTTGCTTGTCAGGTCACAAATGGTCATCACACGACCCCGGGATACTGCAACCGTCATAAATATGAGTCAGCTGCCAAGCATCTGAATTTTGATCAGGTGACTGGCGGGGATACTGCAATGGTTGTGAGAGTACAAAACAGTCCTAAGTCACTTTTTCCAATGTTGTTGTAATGTCACTAAATGAACTGTTTGTAGAGTCACATTCCAGGGTGAACGGGATTAAGACATAATAGGATTATATAATAGGATTATCTAGCAGCAGGGCTCACTGCATTACAAAATCACTTGGGGACACTGCATCACCCAGCAAGCTTCAACCAAGCTTGACTCAGAAAACCTACAAGGTTAGCTATGACCCCTACAGCAGCCAATAGGTTGCACAGGAACAGGAAGCTCAAGTTCAAATCCCAAGAGAGGGTATAAATAACCCTCTCTCTCAATTCCATGCGGTCAACTGCACCAGGACCATGTGCTTGATGGTTCTGCTTCATTAACCCATCTTTCCAATCAGCCTCCATGTTTCCCGTGTCTTTCTCCCTACTCCTCACTGAACTAGATGGTCATTTCTTCCAACATCCATTAGGGTGGCCTTGCAGCCCTCTGTAGATCTGTCTACTTAGTGGCCATTGTTTTGATCGATGAAGAAGCATGCACACTCTTGAGCCATTCTGGTCAAACTTTGCATTTTTGCTTTTATCCCTTCCTTGTTTGGAAAAAAACAATGGTGAAATCCAGCAGGTTCTGACAGGTTCTTGAGAACCAGTAGTGGAAATTTTGAGCATTTTGGAGAACCAGCAAATACTACCTCTGGCTAGCCACAGAGTGGGGTGTAATGGAGATTTTGCAATATCCTTCCCCTGGAGTAGGGTGGTAATGGAGATTTTGAAATATCCTTCCCCTGGAGTGGGGTAGGAATGGATATTTTACAGTATCCTTCTCCTTGAGTGGGATGGGAATGGAGATTTTGCAATATCCTTCCCCTGGAGTAGGGTGGTAATGGAGATTTTCCATTACAGTATCCTTCCCCTGGAGTGGGGGGGGGGGGGAATGGAGATTTTACAGTATCCTTCCCCTGGAGCGAGGTGGGAATGGAGAGTTTGCAGTATCCTTCCCCTGCCACGCCCACCAAGCCATGCCCACCAAGGCACTCCCCCAGAACTGGTAGTAAAATAATTTGGATTTCACCACTGGAAAGAATCACAGGCGAATATCTTTCCTCATTAGGAACGTTACCATTTGGGAAGTGTTTTATTTACGGCACAAAAAAACCCAGTAAAAGCAGACAGTGGCTTGCCAGTCCAACAAGACTTGTCCGCCTCTTAATTTTTGTCCGAGAAATACAAGGAGACAAGTTGTTGTGAAATAACATCCCAAGCAAGGTCCAGTCAACTTTGTATGCCGTTCTAGATTTTCAGGGGACAGGGTGGCAAGGATGTGCTTGGACTGCCTCCATCAAACATAGGTCAGACCGGTGCATTGAGCCTGTGCACAGAAGTGGTTTTTATTCCCTCTGCAGCCTCTGTGTTGAGCTACAGCCAAGCAGACCAAAATAATTAACCAACAACTGAGGCCTGATTATCCCTGGAAGTGCAATAAGGCCTCCTAAAGGCACTCATTTGCAGCTAAGTACTGTTACAGAAACCGCTTTAGCTAAAATGAGAGATCGGGAGGGAGGGGGGCTGGGAAATTAAGCCAGGATGCGAAGTTTCCTGTTCCGAAGAGGGGCTCCGGAGAAGGCTTACTCATTTATCAAGTTTCTCACAGTTGCAACACAACCAGTATTAAGTAACCTCTTTTTTTAAAAACAATAACAACAACTTTAAACACTGTTGGAAAAAGGAGAACCGGGAAGCACCAAAAGAGGCAATATAGAGTTTAAAAGTGAGTCCACATAGATTTCTTCTATCGGAGATTTATTTATTTAATTTTTTGCAAGGCTTCCAGGCAGCTGCAAACTACTGATTCTATTAATCCCCAGCAAGTCATTGGGATTCAAAACATACACCCATAGAAGCAACTGGAAATATTTCTAGGGAACTAGGACTTATAACTAAAACATTAAGCAATAATAATCAAGAGGGCCGTTTTCTCAACCAAAAAGTCATTACAGCATTCCTGCTCTCTGGCAGGAGATTTATCTGTAATATGAATAATCTGGTTTTTATCTTTCTAATTTCCCATTTAGAAAGATTGAGGCTGCTGGGGAAAAAAACATCTGTGGTTATACTTTCTGATGGTGTAGAAGATTTCTGAGGTTTTAAAAACCCATTAAGCAAGCACCTGCAAAAGCTTTCTGCAAATGGTTTAGCCTAGAAATGAGCAATTGTCAGTGGGTAGGATCTGGATGGGGCTTTTAAAAATGTGATCCCCATGTTTGCAGAAATACAGCTTACTTTTAAAAAGGCCTATCAGGCCAGAAAGGGTTCAGGGGTCACAAAATGCAGAGTATCAGATGGAAGTAAAAGATTGTACAACAGTCCTTCTCAAGCTGAATAGGACTCTCTCAACCATATAGGACTTCAAAAGCCCAGAATGCCCAGGGAATTGAAATCAATGCCATTTGTAGGCACCGGGAAGAAATAAATGAAAGAAGACTGTTTCATGGCTTATAACTTTACTTCCAGCTGGCCTTTTACAGTATTAGAGAGAAATTATTTAGAAACAGGGTAGTTTTCCTGCGGAGAAGCACTATTTTGGAACCGGAGAACTAAATATCCATCGAAAGATATATAAGAAGATTTTGCTCACAACTCCTGGCACAGTTTTTCTTTATTAGCAGTTTCCATTTCACTAGAAGGGTTTTGTAATCCTATTTTGTAAGGAGAAAGCACCAGCAATGGTATCCAGTGCCATCCCTATGGACGGCATGCAAAAACATCATGCCAAAAGATATTTAGAAGGAGACTTAAGCCAGAAATAAGATAGAAAGATAATCTCTTCTTTTGTAGAATAACAGGGGAGGATTTATTTATTTTTTATTTTATTTATTTTTATTTATTTAATTTGTCAAACATGTATAAGATAACAGATATAATTATAAACATGATTCTGAATACAGGAAATGGATACAAATAAATAGGGACAGGGACGCTGGTGCGCTTATGCACGCTTCTTACAGACCTCTTAGGAATGGGGTGAGGTCAACAGTAGACAGTCTAAGGTTAAAGTTTTGGGGGTTTGGGGAAGAAACTTCAGTCAGGTAGTGCATTCCAGGCATTGGCCACTCTGTTGCTGAAGCCGTATTTTCTGCAATCGAGTTTGTATCTATTGTGTGCAGTTGAGACTGAAGTAGTCATTGACAGGTAGGATGTTTTAGCAGATAATTTTGTGTACTACGCTTAGGTCAGACCGAAGACGGCGTAGTTCTAAATTATCTAAGTCCAAAATTTCAAGCCTGGTGGCATAACGTATTCTGTTGTGAGCAGAGGAATGGAGGACTCTTCCCGTGAAATACCTCTGGACTTGCTCAATTCAGCACATCATTACTATGGATCTCCAGCATGGACAGTGGCAAGTCCAGGGACAGGATAAAAATTTGGCAGAATGGACGGTGAACTCTTATGATGCAAGACCTACCTGTTTTGAACACGTGACATGTGACGCTATGTATACCTACAAAAGGGAAGGGTGTTGCTTCACTCTACCTTGCTGATTTCGATTTTCCCCTTCAGACACAGCTGTGTACAAATATAAGGTCCCACTGGAGACATTTGAGCCCACATCCTTGTCTGTTTAGCCCTCATGAGCTCTTCAAATTGGTGCTGCCAAAATATTACCTAACATGACCACTACCACCACCTCCTCCTCCTCTCTCCTTTTAACTAAAAAGAGTGTGAAATCAGGGGTGAAATCCAGCAGGTTCTGGAGATCCAGTAGCGGAAATTTTGATTAGTTTGGAGAACCGGTAGCGAAAATTTTGAGTAGTTCAGAGAACCAGTAGCGAAAATTTTGATTAGTTCAGAAAACTGGTAGCGAAAATTTTGAGTAGTTCAGAGAACTGACAAATACCACCTCTGGCTGGTCCCAGAGTGGGATGGGAATGGTGATTTTGCAGTATCCTTCCCCTGGAGTGGGGTGGAAATGGAAATTTTGCAGTATCTTTCCTCTGGAGTGGGATGGGAATGGAGATTTTGCAGTATCCTTCCCCTGCCACGCCCACCAAGCCACGTCCACCAAACCACACCACGCCCACCAAGCCACGCCCACAGAACTGGTAGTAAAAAAAATTAAATTTCACCACTGTGTTAAACCCTACTTTAACTCCTAGTAGATCTAGTCTTCTGAGCAATGGGAAACCAGCAAGTCACATCTGCAACAAGCCACAAGGACACCACAATGAAACACTCCCATTTGCCACGTCATCATGTAAATGCCGCAATTATGTACGTTGTGGCATTGGTACTATGATATTATGACACATGTTTTGTCATTCCTTTTCCCTTGACATTCCCCTCCATTCACCTCAGCAAACACCCACAGGACTAAATTTGATTAGTCCAACATTGGAGCTTCGCGGATTGAAATGACGACATTTGAAAAGTAACGGAATTTGGAGCCTACGGAAGTGAGGGATCAAAACTGTAGAAACTGGAATCTGTTTTTCACTCACTGTCCTCTTTCAGGACACTTAGATTTTTATTTCCAAAGTGTACATGCCAAGTTCCAACTGGGGATCACAGTAGCATTTCAAGCAACAATAATAATGATAAATAACACTTATAATAGTTGGACTCAGTATGTACCTATCAAACCCCCTTACGGCAGTTCAACGTCTAGAAAACAAGATTCTCACAAATTCAGAATAAGCACATTCATTGTGAAGAGCAGTGCACATGGAGTTTTGCCTATAGAATTTTGGAAGTGGGTTTTGTGTATCTTGGCCTTCATTTATGAGTAACTGACTACTTTAATCTTTTCTCTGAAAGTCTCAGTTTAATACGGAAGATGTGAATCACTTATTTACTACCACAAAAATGTCCATCTGTTCCTGTTCTGCAATACTCTGGAAATGTCTGCTTTCTTTCTCGGGGTCAGAGAATGCCACTGCACGTCTTGACTACTACAATAGACTATATGTGGGGCTGCCTTTGAAGATGACTCAGAAACTATAACTGGTCCAGAATGCAGCATCCTCGCCGCAGTTGAAAGGTATCTTGCCATTTTTTGCAAGATAATACCTGTTTTGCAGCAGCTGCATTGATATTGCCATTAGGCTGGCTGGGAATTCTGGGAGTTGAAGTCCACAAGTTAGAGTTGTCAAGGTGAAAAACACTGATCTAGGAAATGTCTTCTTAGAACTCTATCCTCTTGAGAGATATGGGGAGTCAGTCAGAAGGCAGACCTTTGGAGTGGTGTCCCCAATATTATGGAATAGGCTACCCCCAAAAAGGCACTTACTGTATTTTTCAGAGTATAAGACGCACCCCCCCCCCACTAAAAGAGGGTGAAAATTTGGGTGCGTCTTATACACCGAACGTAGCCAAAAATGCAACGCACGGAGGAGGCAATGATCTATGGCAATCACTGCAGCCTGGAAGAGCTGATTGGGGGTATTCCGGGAGGCCAATCCACCTGCCAATCAGCTGTTCATGCTGAATCAGACTGCAATAATGTGCTGAAGCTGACCTGGCTGTTTGCTATTTGCTGCAACGACTGTCAGAGTTTGCAGCAGCAAGCAAAACACAAGCAGAGAAGAGGAGTTTCAGTTTCAATTTCAGTTTCAGAGATCATGCAGCTTTAGAACAATTGACCTAAGCCATGCCCAGGCTCCTTGCTGTCTCATTCCTTGTTGCTCACACAGCAAATACTGTTTCAGTTTCCAAATAGTCTCACACACTGACAGGACGCTAGCCAGATGAATACCGATGGATGCTGGTAGGCAGAGGCAGAATTTTTTTTTCTTATTTTCCTCCCCCCAAACTAGGGTACATCTTATACTCCAGAGTGTCTTATACTCTGAAAAATATGGTAATCTCTTTGCCTCTGGCCTTCTGAAAGGTTCTGAAAACACTTCTTTCTCAGTGGGCATTTAGTAATTAATCCAAGGTGCCCAGCTGGCCATTAGGGTTCCTTTGAAGTTATTTTAATGCAAATGGAATTTATAGCTTGTGGCTGTTGAGTTAGGCTGTTGAGTTAGCTCATGCTTTTATATCATCGAGTAGACAACATAAAAATTATTTATAAATAAAATAGATAAGGAACATAGCTTTGGCTAGCTGCCTATTCAAAGAAGCCATATTGTGACTTAGTAGATCCTTCCACACTTGTGTGCCTTCCACAGGTATGGACTTCCTAGAATCTACTGCCATACAGGTGATTTTAGGAATTGTAATCCCAGTGTCCACAACAGCGTTTTTCATTTTCAACAACTGTAAGACAGGTAGACTTCAACTCCCAAACATTTTCAGCCAGCAAGCTGGCTGGATGATTTCTGGGAATTGAAGTCCACCCCTCTTAAAGCTGCTTTGGTTGAGTGACACTGGTCTACAGCTGATGTCCAATTTTGGAAATTCTAATGGGTAAATCAGATAATCTCTCAAGTATTTACATGGAAGAAGTGAGTACTTTGCCTAGGGATATCAGGGAAAGAACTAAAAGGTTCTGCAACAGGGGTGAAATCCAGCAGGTTCTGACAGTTTCTGGAGAACTGGTAGCAGAAATTTTGATTAGTTCGGAGAACTGGCAAATACCGCCTCTGGCTGGCCCCAGAGTGGGGTGGGAATGAAAATTTTGCAATATCCTTCCCCCAAGAACGGGGAGGGAATGGGAATTTTGCAGTATCCTTCCCCTGCCATGCCCACCAAGCCACACCACACTCACCAAGCCACGCCCTCAGAACTGGTAGTAAAAAAAATTGGATTTCACCACTGTTCTGCAAGTATGATCTTCTTGATCATGGGGATGTGCTGGAACTGGAACCAAGTGAGCAGCGTGAGCTGTCTTTGGGCCCTGTAGAATAGCCCATGTTGCACCACGGCTTTGTGAGTTGCGCTGGTTGCCAGTTCGCTTTTGGGTGCAATTCAAGATGTTGATTATGACCTTTACCAGCCTCCATGGTGTAGGTCCAGATTAGTTGAAGAACCATCTCGTCCTGCTATGACAAGTCTACCCTACTCATACCAGAACCTGTTGCAGATTCTATTGGTCAAGGAACTCCAGCTAGCAGGAGTTCAACTCCAGGAGAAGGATTTTTACTGCTTTAGCATCGTCCCTCTGGAACATCCTGTCCCACAGGGTGAAGCTTGCCCTTATCTTCCTATCCTTCCACAGTGGCCTGGGGTCCCAATAGGACTCCCAATAGGGGAGTCTCCACCTCCTGCTCTCCTTCTGCCCATCTTTTCATTCATATTATTATACTTCCCTTGTTTATTTTTACTGTTTCATTGCTTTGCTATTGTTATGCTATTGTTACCCCCCCCCCCCCCCCCCCAATTTTACTGTTACAAGCCATCCAGGCTAGCCCCAGGGTGAGATGGATGGCAAATAAATTTAACAAGCAAATAAACCAACAAAATAAATTGTGCTTAATTTGCCAGAAAGACGCCAAGCCTATGGAAACATCCTATCCCTGTGTCTGCATCTCTGTACATGGAAGTGACGCTTCATGGCAGCTTACAACCGCAAGTACTTCTCCAACCCATTGTAGTTGGGTCCCGTGCCCAACGCCTACCCTGGAGTATTGCTGTCCTCCCAACATTGAAATGAAAAAAATAAATCAATAAAAGAAAGAAACGATCTACAGTTAAGTCAAGCTGAACTATCCTAATGTTTTAATGATGTTGATTTCCCATGAAAATTATCTGCTAATAATTTTCGGCTCATGATATACGCTTCCTTCCTCCGTCCATTCCCAATGAGTCTGTGGGAACTGCGTCTCTCGCACTTCATACTAAGTTAAAATCCCTGCAGAGGTTCAGAACATAAACAGGGCCTCTTTTTTAGAAGCAAGAGGGGATAAAAGTTCAGCAGAAAATACTGCCATCTGGAAATATTTATAGGCCTAAGTCATTGTGGCCTTTGTAGGAATCCTTCTCTTTCTTCATTTTGTTCTGTATTCATGAAGTCACACTCCACAAGAGGCAAATAATCCTTCTTTGAGCCAAGTCATCAGGGGAATGATGGGAAAACAAGGAGACTTGGAACACTAGCTTAGAGACCAAACCAAACCTGGTGCCTTGCTATAGGGCCGGGATGCCAATCCTATGGCACACAGAGCCCTCTCTGCGGGCACACGAGCTGCCACCCCAGCTCAGCTCCACCGTGCATGTGTGCATGCCTCCCGCCAGTCAGCTGGCTTTTGGGACTCTGCTGCGCATGCGGGGGGGGGGTCGGGGCACATGTGAGAGATGCGCACACATGCGTAGGGTTGGGTCACACATGGGGTCACATGTGCATGTGCGGGGGTGGGTGGGGTGCACATGGGGGTCACACGCATGCACAGAAGGACAGGGGAGCATGGGTGGGGGTCGCACGCACATTGCATTATAGTGTGCACACACTTTCAGCACTCAGCAATCAAATGGTTAGCCACCACTGCTATAGGGTTTCTCAAGGGGCTGAATTAAAGTGCTAGTCACCTAGTAGTGTAAATACAGTCAAAGAGGGTCTCCTAGACATAGGGGGTCCCAACACAGCTTTCAGATTTTAAAAAACAAGACACGTTATAATCTGTTTCAAGACCAGTAGACAGATGCTCCTAAGTATTTGCAAAGGGGATGAAGCAGGAAGTGGGAGCAAACAGTAGGGCTGCAAGGGATATTGGAGCCTCGGTGGCACAGTGGTTAGAGTGCAGTACTGCAGGCTACTTCTTCTGCCTGCCGGCTGCCTGCAATTTGGCAGTTCGAATCTCACCAGGCTCAAGGTTGACTCAGTCTTCCTTCTTTCTTGAGATGGGTAAAATGAGGACCCAGATTGTTGGGGGCAATATGCTGACTCTGTAAACCGCTTAGAGAGGGCTGTAAAGCACTGTAGCGTGGTATATGAGTCTAAATGCTATTGCTATTTTAGTCCAACGGCCTACCAAGACCGGAATCCTTACTGTATCCCAGACAAATGGCTGTCCAGTCTTTCCTTGAAGACCTCCAACTCTGGGAGGCACACTGTTCCATTAATTGTTCTCACTGTCAAGAAATTTCTCCTTCATTTCAGATTGAATCTCTGTTTAATGAACTTCCACCCATTGCTGCTTGTCACACCCTCAGGGCAGCAGTGAAATCCCCCTGGTTCTATTCGGTTCTGGTAGCGCCGACAGCAGGAGGCTCCACCCACCCGCCGGGACATCATTATGTCCCTTTTTTAACCATCTGTGCATGCGCAGAAGAGAGTGCTTGCGCTATGCGTGTGTGTGCTCCCATTCCAAAACCGATAGTGAAGGTAAGTGGATTTCACCGTTGCTTCAGGGGCTTTAGAGAATAAGTTAACCCCTTCCTCCCTGTGACTGCCTGGAAGAGATATTATGTCACCCCAATTCTTCTCTTTGTTAGGCTATACATACCTAGTTCCCTTAAGCGTTCATCATACAATTTAGCCTCTAGACCTCTTACCATGTTTGTTGCTCTTCCATGCACTCTTTCTAAAAAAGAGGTATCAGGAACTTTTTTGTATCACGATGACCAGAACTAGATGCAGTTTTCCAAGTACGATTTCACTAGTGTACAGACTAGTATATACCACTTCATAGTGCTTTATATAGCAATAGCACTTAGCACTTACACTTATATACTGCTTCATAGATATATACAGATATATACTGCTTCATAGATATATACTTCTCATAATCTTGATGCTATCACTCTGTTGATGCAGCCAAGGACTACACTGAAGTTTTTTGGCAACTACAGCACACAGCTGGCTCATACCTAAATGATGATCCATGAAATGTGAGAGCTAGACTGAGTACCACCACTAGATGGCAGCAAAGAAACACTAGGAATTCTCTTTTGCCACCTACTGTTCATAGAATAGAATAGAATGGAATGGAATGGAATGGAATGGAATGGAATGGAATAGAATAGAATAGAATGGAATAGAATAGAATAGAATAGAATAGAATAGAATAGAATAGAAGAATTGGAAGGAACCTTGGAGGCCTTCTAGTCCAACCCTCTGCCCAGGCAGGAAACTCCACACCACTTCAGACAAATGGTTATCCAACATTTTCTTAAAAACTTCCAGTATTGGGACATTCACAACTTCTGCAGGTAAGTTGTTCCACTTATTAATTGTTCTAATTGTCAGGAAATTTCTCCTTAGTTCTAAATTGCTTCTCTCTTTGATTAGTTTCCACCCATTGCTTCTTGTCCTGCCCTCGGGTGCTTTGGAGAATAGCTTGATTCCCTCTTCTTTGTGGCAGCCCCTGAGATATTGAAACATTGCTATCATGTCTCCCCTAGTCCTTCTTTTCATTAAACTAGACATACCCAATTCCTACAACCATTCTTCATATGTTTTAGCCTCCAGTTCCCTAATCATCTTTGTTGCTCTTCTCTGCACTCTTTCTAGAGTCTCAACATCTTTTTTACATCGTAAAATAGGATAGCTGAGGTCATATATCTGCCTCACTCCAGAATAAGCCGAGGAAGAAATGCAATCTGTGTCTTGATACAACACACAAATCACTATTGTATACCCAGATTAAGAAAACTGTTTTTCTGTTCATGTTACATGCTTTGTCCAAACAAATTAAATCAACGTAGGCTACACTGGGGGGGATGATCGGGTTTAGAGATGAAACAGAGATAATAGATGGATTTCCTTTTTAAACCACACAAGTTTCCTAACCACTTTTTGATTTAGCAATCCAAGCCAGGAGATTCTACAAAGAGAATGGGTGCAAAAGAGAACCATCAAAATGACAAGGAAGAAAAAGCTTGCCGAACAAGGCTGCTAGAGGTCTTTAAAATTCCTTTGACATCAGTGGCCACAGGAAGTATCTCTCTTCTCTTTAGTATAAGAGAAATAACAGCTCATATCAGAGAGGATGTCTGTTTCCATTTTCCACTTGGATTGAAGTTTGCCTTAATCTATTTGGTATCCTGGGAAGCACAAGCTGGGCTGTATACAGGTAGTCCTTGACTTATGACCATAATTGAGCCCGGAATTCCAGCTGCAAATTGATGCGGTCGTAAGTCAAATCATCAAATCATCACAAATTACGACCAGGCGCAATTTTTTTGACATTAAGTGAATGCCACGCATATTAAGCAAACATGATGGTTGTTAAGTGAATACCATGGTTGCAGAAAATCAATTTTCTGCAAAGGAGATTTTTTTTTGCCAGAAACCAGAAATAAATGCTGGAAATTGGCATATATATATATATATATATATATATATATATATATATATATGTATGTATGTATGTATGTATGTATGTATGTATGTATGTATGTATGTATGTTTTCTGAGGTTTTCGCAGGTGTTTGTATGTAGGCCTTTGGTTATTCGGGTCTTCTCCCACGTAAAATTGGAAGTGTCTTGGCGACGTCTTGACGAAATCTCATTCGTCATCTTCAGGCTGGTGTCTTCGGCTTCGTGCTTCCAGTAGCAAATGCTTATCAGTTTTAACTCTTTAAATGCTATCAGTTTCCTGCAAATTGCTTCTGGGCTTTCTGCCAACCACAGTAAAATTACGATTATTTATTCTTTGGATTCCTGTAGGCTGCTAAGAAAGTTAATCAACAGCCTTTGTTTGAAAAAGACTGATTTAATTTAGTAAACTAAGGTTTGTACAGACTTTGTGTGTGCTGCGTTCTTTGGGGTCCATAGTTGGGGCAGAACATGAATGAAGGGAAAGATCAGTTAGAAAGAAGAATAAGAACTGAAGAAACTTCTGGGATGGGAAGCGAAAGGAAAAACGAAGTCCAGTTGCCTTTTGAAAAAAAAATACCTGTGGGACAACTATGACTGAGATACTAAGACACTTCATACCAGTCCATTTCACATAGAGGATATGAGCTGTGTTAGAACATTGTGTCCCTGAAGTGCCACTCATCCTATGAAGCTATTCCGCAATTGAACCAAAAAACTTTGAGCTTATTTTTATGCCTTCTAAGAGCAGCAGGAAGGAACTGGAATGAAGCTGACCAGCTTCTTAACACTAATGTTGGCACAGTAGGTAGTGGTGGTGACAAAAAGCTGACCGTGTGGAAAGGCCTTAGTAAAACGATGACTATAGGATATTGTGATGGCCACCAGCACAGGTAAAATAAATTCATGGACAATAATTCTGTCAGTGTCTATAAATTAGGATTCCTGTCAACACAGCTCACTAGTGAACAATCAGAAGACTCTGATATTGGCTTCAGGTCTTATTACTAGGTATCTCAGGAACATCAAGCAGAATTCTACTCTTAATGTTATCATTACAATTATTCTCCTAGCCAGCCTGAGAAATCTAAGCAAGGGAGATTTGCAACAATGGAAGACATTTCCTAAAAAATATATTTCTTTAAGAAGTTAATTGCACTAAGACTCTGAGGCTCCTAGTCTTTGCAAATCTGTTTTGGTTTTTGGGGTTTTTTTTGACTCGCAAGACTATATCTGTATCTCCAGCAATTTGTGGTGGCAAGTCTCAATAAATTATTTTTCAGCAATGAAACTGGAGCTTTTTATATGCATTTATATCCAGGATGCCAAGAAGTGTTTTGAAACACTGCTTGATTTCCTGGACTATTAATGAAGATCAGATGTGGCAAATGTCAACTCCAGTCCACCTCTCTAAATGAGAACAGGACCATGTGTCTTAGAAGTGATTTGCTCCCTACGTCTGCTTCACCTAATTCTAATTGGGTCATACATTACGTCTTTTGCATTTCCCTACTATTTTAATCCCATCGTGCAAAATTGTTTTGTCCAGGGGTGAAATCCAGCAGGTTCTGACAGGTTCTGGAGAACTTTTGAGAGTTCTCCAGAAGAACTTTTGAGTAGTTTGGTGAACTGGCAAATACCACCTCTGGCTGGCCCCCGAGTGGGGTGGGAATGGAGATTTTGCAATATCCTTCCTCCCACGAGTGGGGTGGAAATGGAGATTTTGTAGTATCCTTCCCCTGCTACGCCCACCAAGCCACGCCCACCAAGCCACACCATGCCCACTAAGCCACGCTCACAGAATCAGTAGTAAAAAAATTTGGATTTCACCACTGGTTTTCTCCCAAAAATGCTTTTTCAAAAGGCAGCTGGACTTGTTTTTCTTTGAAGACATTTCGCTTCTCATCCAAGAAGCTGCTTCTTCACTTCTGACTGAATGGTGGAGAATGGTCTACGCAGCTAGTCCTCGAGTTGTGACCACAACTGAGGTCAAAATTTCTGTTGTTAAGCAGGACCTTTCATAAGGGAATTTTGCCTCATTTTATGAACTTTCTTGCCACTGTTGTTAAATGAATCATGGTAGTTGATAAGTTGGCAACCCGGTTGTGAAGTGAATATGGCTTCCCCATTGACTTCGTTTGTCAGGTGGTCACAAAAGGAGATCATGTGACTTTAGGACACAGCGATGGTCATAAATATGAACCAGTTGCCAAGCATCTTAATTCTGAACACATGATTGTAGGGATGCTACAAAGGTTGTAACTGTAAAAAATGGTCATAAGTCACTTTTATCATTTCTGCTGTAACTCTGAACGGTCACTGAATGAATGGTTGTAAAGTCGAGGACTACCTGTATTCCATGCAGTCATCTGGTCATTAGCAGTCTCTCTGAGAATCGCTGAGGCCACTTGGAGGTTTATCTGTGCCCTCAGGCAGTGGTGGGATTCAACTAATTTAACAACTGCTCTCTGCCCTAATGATTTCTTCCAACAACCAGTTCACCAAACTGCTCAGAAATTTAACAACCAGTTCTCCCGAAGTGGTACGAACCGGCTGAATCCCACCAATTCCCTCAGGGTCATCTGAATAGTGTAAATGGGTGTGGAGCCTTTTTGGAACTGCTGAAAGGACTTTTGTTGTAGATTGGACATAAATGATGTATCCATCCCTCCCCTTCTGTTGAGAGAGGGCTGTTCAATCTTAATGCAGCGGTGGGTTTCTCATTATGTTACTACTGGTTTGCCCCCCCCGCGCGCGCAGTTCGCATGCGCAGCTGCCTTCCGCACATGTCCCTGCCCTTCTGCAGATGCTCCTGGCCTTAAAAACATGCCTAAACAGGATGGCATAGAACCATGAGGGCAAACCTATGGCACGTGTGCCAAAGGTGGCAAGCAGCGCCCTCGCTGATGGCATGCGAGGCGTTGCCCCAGTTCAATTCAGCTCTGCTGTGCATGCGTACGTGCCTCCTCTGGGCAGCTGGTCTTGGGTCTCTGCCGCATATGTGCGAGGGGTGGAGCATGTGCGGAGGGCACGTGTGCATGCATAGGGGGCCGTGGCGCATGCACAGGAGTGAGGCATGTGCGGGGGGATGCATGCACATGTGCAGAGGGTGGGGTGCATGCACAGGTGTCATGACCTCATTGCATTTTGTGGGGGGGGGGGGTCAGGCACAAACGCATGCCTTGGCGTGTGCATATGCGTACTTTGAGCACTCAATCTGGAAAAGTTTAACCATCACTGGCATAGAGCCTGGGCGGGTGGGCAGGCCCACCTGTGATTTCTGCTGTCAGTTTGGGTGAACTGATCCGAACCGGCTGAATACCACCTTTATCTTAATGTAGGTGGCCTCTTTGACCCCTTTTCAAACCAGCGATCCTCTCTGTCCAGAATATGGACATTGCTGTCTTCAAAACATTTACTGTATTATACTTGGCCTTCTAGGATGCCTTGTTTGAATGAAAAGGAAAGGAAGGAAGTGTCTTTAAAACTACTGTAGTCCTATTGCACTAGATGGTTTATGAGGCCATCCTAAGTATATTTACTCTGATTTAACTTAGCACCATTCCACAGATATTGCTCCCAGGTAAACGTTCAAACAAATGTTATTTATCATAGTTTTTACATTACAGGTACAAGATATCCTCGACTTACGACAGGTTGCTTATCAACCGTTCAAAGATATGAACGATCCCCAAAAATGTATTTATGACCTAGATTTGAAGTTCTGATGGCCACGTTCCCTCCCTCGATTATGTAATCACATTTTGGATGTTTGGTAATTGGCACACATTTACAATTATTTAAAGTGCCCCAAGGTCATACTTTAGCATGATTTACAGCAGTTATTGTCAGAAACCGGTTTTATTTCTAACTTTTGGCAAAAAAACCACCACCACCACCAACAACAAAAAACCCCATACCCATTGTAGATAACAGTGGTTTATTACTGATGTTTGCTTAATGACCATCACAAAAGTTGTAAAATTGGGTATTGTTTAATAACAACAACAACAACAACAACAACAACAACAACAACAACAACTCAAGATCTTGTGGGACTTTAGGATTCAGACTGACAGGCACTTGGTCCACAACACACCTGACATAACAGTAGTTGAAAAGAAAAAAGTATGGTTCATTGACATTGCAATACCTGGTGATGCACGGATTGAAGATAAGCAGCAAGAAAAAATCACAAAGTACCGGGACTTGCAAATTGAAGTTGAGCGACTGTGGAAAAAGAAATCATGTGTTGTCCCGATTGTAATTGGAGCCCTTGGAGCAATACCCAAAGGGCTACCCCGCTATTTAGAAATTCTAAATTTACCGGACTTGAACATTTTGACTCTACAAAAAACCACCTTACTTGGAACAGCTTACATCCTCCGACGATACCTTAACAGTTCCTAGGTCCTTGATTAATAATAATAATAATAATAATAATAATAATAATAATAATAATAATAATAATAATAATTTTATTTCTATACCGCCCTTCTCTCGAAGGACTCAGGGCGGTGTACAGCCTATTAAAAGCACAAAAACAGACATCTATTAAAAATAATTAAAATTAATAAATAATTTCGGCTCAGATTTAAAACCCAACATTTAAAACATCCAATTTAAAATCATTACATTGATAGCCCAGCCTGGCGGAACAGTAGGGTCTTGAGGGCACAGCGAAATACACCGAGGTCGGAGATCTTACAGATTGATGACCTCCTTAACGGCTAGCATGACTTACAAATGGGCTCAATTATGGTTGTAAGTTGAGGACTACACATAAACTGCATTTGCTGGAAAGAAAACTTAACCAAATAGATCTACACAGTCACCAGGAGCTGGGCTCAACATGAAGTTGATTTTTATCTTTTTATTCTTTTCAACTCAGCAGAAAGTTGGAAAGGGATTTCTTAGAGGCCCCTCCGTCTTTATCTGTCTGTCCATGACTAATTCTCAGAAAACTGAACAGAACCAAATTTGGTGTGGTGAGTAAACCCAACAAAAGAAAGTTCAAGTTCAAAAATGGCCCAGATCCAACTGGGTTCTGCAAAGACAACACTCCTCTGGTGCATCCTTATGGAAAGGGTAGGTAGAAAGGAGCTGGCATGCTGTGGCTTGTTCCCTTCTTAAGCCCTGTCTCTCCTCCTCAGTTGCTTGGGCTGGGATTGCTATTAACGGTTGGAAAGTATTCCACAGTTGTCAGGATTATCATGTTTTATAATGCGATCCCAGTTATTGTAAATCAGTTAGTTGTGCAATCGCATAGTTCTGGAAGCTTAGACACAAACACTTCCAGGGTAACCCAATAACTTTGTCCTGCAGTAGCCTAATTATGGTGTAATCAAAGCATAGGTAGATGTTACCACCAAATAGTTCAGCAATGGCTGGAGCTTTAGATCAGTGTTTCTTAGCTTTAGCCATTTTAAGATGTCTGGAATTCTGGAAGTTGAAGTCTATACATCTTAAAGTTGGCAAGGTTGAGAAAACATTATTTTAGATGAAGTGGTTGTAGAAGAGCAGGCAGACCTGGGGATGGGGGGGAGGAGTTAAAGGTGTCATTAGTTTAGAGTCCTTGAGTTGCCACAAGAAATCCAGATCCAGCTCCCTTTGGATTCTGTTGACCCTTATCTAGTTTAATGAAAAGAAGGACTGGGGAGATATGATAGCAATGTTCCAATATCTCAGGAGCTGCCACAAAGAAGAGGGAGTCAAACTATTCTCCAAAGCACCTGAGGGCAGGACAAGAAGCCATGGATGGAAACTAATCAAGGAGAGAAGCAACTTAGAACTAAGGAGAAATTCCCTGACAGTTAGAACAATTAATCAGTGGAATGTCTTTCCTCCAGAAGTTGTGAATGCTCCAACACTGGAAGTTTTAAAAAAGAGATTGGGCATTGTCTGAAGTGGTGTAGGGTTTCCTGCCTAGGCAGGGGATTGGACTAGAAGACCTCCAAGATCCCTTCCAACTCTGTTATTCTGTTCTGTTCTGTTCTGTTCTGTTCTGTTGCCAATTTAGAGCTGTTAGTTGACTAGATTCTTATTATAGGTTTGAGTATTAAACTGCTCCTTTACCTATAATCCTGACGGTGGCATAATCATAATCCTGGGTCTACCACTACCTAGAGACTGAGAGACATCTCAGATCAAGATGCACTGAAGGACTCAAAACTATTTGGGGAGTAGGTTGTGAGCCGTGGTGGCCATGGTGGCGCAGTGGTTAGAGTGCAGTACTGCAGGCTATTTCTGCTGACTGCCTGCAATTTGGCAGTCCGAATTTTACCAGGCTCAAGGTTGACTCAGCCTTCCAGCCTTCCGAGGTAGGACCCAGATTGTTGGGGGCAAGATCAGTGGTGGTTTTCATAACTTTTTACTACCGGTTCAGTGGGTGTGGCTTGGTGGGTGTGGCAGGGGAAGGATACTGCAAAATCTCCATTCCCACCCCACTCCAGGGGAAGGATACTGCAAAATCCCCATTTCCTCCCGATCAGCTGGGACTTGGGAGGCAGAGAATAGATGGGGGTGGGGCCAGTCAGAATTTTTACTACTGGTTCTCCGAACTACTCAAAATTTCCACTACCGGTTCTCCAGAACTGGTCAGAACCTGCTGAAACCCACCTCTGGGCAAGATGCTGACTCTGTAAACTGCTTAGAGAGGACTGTAAAATCACTGTGAAGTGGTATATAAGTCTAAGTGCTATTGCTATTGAGACAGGTCCTTGGAGAAAACAGAAAACCGTCAGATGTATCTGAATTCTTCTTTATGAAGCTCCTGGTTGCTTTTGAGAAAGGACTTACGCTAGTAAGTTGAAACAGGAGTGTGCACGTGTGGGAGCACCGGAAAAGCAGCTCCCCAGTGTGCATGCACAGGAGCATTGGAACCTGGAAGCTCAGCTTCCCGGTTGTACGCATGCGCTCCAGGGAGCAGCTCTTCTGGTTTTTGGCGTTCCTGCGTGCATGAAGAACAGCTGGCTGCGCATGTGCGCACTGGAACCAGGAATAGCAATGGGTGACAACTGGCATGCTCAGAGAGATGGCTCTCTGTGCCACTTCCGGCACATGTGCCATAGGTTTGCCATCATGAGACTAGATGATCTCCAAGGTCCCTTCCAATTCTGTTAATCTGTTAAAGTGTGTGTATGTATATCTTTATTTCTTTTTTAAAAAAATTTGATTTATATGCCGTCCTTCTCCGGAGACTCAGGGCGGCTTACAATGCGTTAAGCAATAGCCTTCATACTTTTGTATATTTATACAAAGTCAACTTATTGCCCCTACAAACTGGGTCCTCAATTTACTTACCTTAGAAAGGATGGAAGGCTGAGTCAACCTTGAGCCTGGTGAGATTCGAACTTACAGTAATTGCAGACAGCTGGTGTTAATCACAATGCTTTTAGTCTGCTGAGCTATCCAGGCTCTTTCTTATTTGGATCTGTTCAACATTTGTGGCATTATTGTCTATATTGCTATATTGTGCCCCCTGCTTGATTGTTGCTTGAGAAAGGAGCTTTACATTTGCTGCCAATTGGGTTTTGGGTTTTTTTTTTCATTCATAGCTTTTCACGCTCACTTATTCTTTGAATTTCAGGAAGAGACAGGCTTCTGCCAGCCTTCAGTACATTTTCACATGCCATAGTGTGGAATCTGACTTGACCATATTTTCTAGAACTAGCCTGGCGGAAGTTGAAATGGATTTACTTCAAGTAACTCTACATGTGATTACATTAGCTTTCCTTTTTTAAAATTTCACATCCACGTTTATTTCAGATCTCATCCATATGAAAATTCATACAGATGTATTTGCAAGAGCTATGATAAAAAAAGTAACTTGTGTTTTTCCTTCCTTCCTTTTCTCCTTCCTTCCTTCTGTGTTTCTATCTGTCAATGAACAAGAATAGTACTTTCTGAAAAAAGAGGTCTTCTTCTTCATACTGTTGGGAAACATCTGAAAGCATGGATAAGTAATTGGCAGGAATATCGAATTTTAAATTCTTAAAGGCCTACCAGTTGGGCCAATAATTTCCAATAATTTGAACTACAGTCCAAAATTTTAGTTTAATTACTGTACTTCTCATTAATTTATTACATTATCCCTTTCTTTCTTTTTCTTTCTTTCTTTCTTTCTTTCTTTCTTTCCTCTCTCTCTCTCTCTCTCTCTCTCTCCTTTTCTTCCTCCCTCTCTTTTTTCTTTCAAGTTTCTAGCTCTTATGAAGTTACTGATAGGCTTGCAAGATAGTTAGCAATGCTTACATAACCCAAAAGAGTAGCCTGAACAGGATTTCCAACAGTGAGAATCGTTAGCACCAGACGTTCCTTTTTCCCAAATGCTCTAGTTATTTTTTTACACTTTTAGAACTTCCTTTCCATTTTTCTGTCTCATTTGAGCACCGTACAATTTCAAGGAGAAGGAAAATGCTCCAATCAGGCTGCCCACTTCTCCCTTTTCCTCACTGTGTCTTCTCTCAACTTCCGTTCTCAGTCAACATATTTGTCAGTTTTAAGTTAAGCATAGCTTAGCTCATTCCTCTGCCTTCTAGCTTTGCTAATGTTTTAGGGTAATTTCTTACATATGTGTGTAAAATGTTCGCTTCCTTCTCTTCTCAAACGTGAATGCTACCACCGCGGCCAGACTCAGCAGGTTGCATTTATAACTTTCCCATGTTAGGATGCCAGAACAAAGACCTCAAAATTAATTATATCCTTTCTGAAAAGGTGTTTCCTATATCTAAAAGCACATGTTAATTCAGTGGGTATGCATGGCTTTCCCAGAGAATTCTATTTTCTCCAGTGCAATATTTCACTGAAACTTGTAGAATAGAACTTTCTGAAATTTCCCACCATATTTTATGGAATATTACATGCTTTCTGAAATCTTAAAACTTGACAACCAAGTTCCTGGCATGGAGCAATTCTTTGTAACACACATCGTCTTTTGATATGCAAAATAGTTCTCTCCCTCGAGCTTCTTTTATCATTTACTGGTGGGAGATTCTTGCTTAAAAGCTTTTGATGACTGGTGGCTACCTGCCCTAAAAATAGTTGAAAGAAACTTTTGGGGAACTTTTTGAATACAGTAAAAGAAATCTAAGTGGGGAGAGGGAAATGACAGGGTCTAAACACATGATGTTCTTTTTTCTGGGGGGGGGGATGGCTATCCTAATAAACCTTCACTTAGTTATGAAGCTATTTGCATAGCAATTGAATTCCAAAAACAACACGAAAACAACATAAAACAGGATTCAGTGAAACATTTCCATGCTTGGAAAAGCCTGTGAAACAAATCTTTGTCTACAGCAAAATTTGGCTGAATCCTCTCACCTTTCATATTATTAGAAAAATGGGCTTTGAGAAGTAGCTTCCCTTTGCAGAGTATACGTGTTTAGAACTAGGATGCCTACTTATTACCGTAGAAACGTTACCTATTAACAGTTTAACAGTAACAGAGTTGGAAGGGACCTTGGAGGTCATCTAGTCCAACCCTGTTCATGCAGGAGTCCTATACTAGGGATTCGAACCGCCAAATTGCCGACCTTTCTGATCGACAAGCTCAGCGTCTTAGCCACTGAGCCACCTAGCCAGGTTTTCATTCTATTACAGGTAATCCTTGACGTATAACCACAATTGAGCTCAACATCTCTGCTGCTAAGCAGAACAGTTGTTAAGTTAATATCTCAGGGGTTTTTTTTCTAGTGAAAAACTGTGGCAAAACCAATTCAGAAAACTGGATTTATTTCACAGCTGTATGGTTCCCTTAATGAGTGATAAAAATGGTAGTAAAATCAGGAGCAGTCGAGTGATTACTTATGACCAGCTCAACGTGCAATGGGTGCCAGGGGTGGGATTCAAATTTTTTTAACGAATTGTTTCTTGTCCTCCCTTCAGGTGCTTTGAAGAATAGCTTGACTCCCTCTTCTTTGTGGCAGCCCTTCCAATATTGGAACACTGCTATCATGTCACCCCTAGTCCTTCATTTCATTAAACTAGACAACCCCAATTTCTTCAACTGCTCTTCGTATGTTTTAGCTTCCAACCCCCTAATCATCTTTGTGGCTCTTTTCCGCACCCTTTCCAGAATCTCAACCTCTTTTTTATAACATGGTAATCAAAACTGGTAGCAGCATTCCATACACCTTTGGCGTTTAGTCATGCCGGCCACATGACCACCGGGACGTCTTCAGATAGCACTGGTTCTTCGGCTTTGAAACGGAGATGAACACTGCCCCCTAGAGTCGGGAACCAGTAGCACATATGTCTAAGGGGAACCTTTACCTTTACCTAATCCAGGTGTCAAATGTGGCTCTTTTGTCCCCCTGCTGTGGCTCCCTATCGGCTGAAGCCACCACTGGCTGGCCCCACCCCTCGCTCTCCCCTTCCAGTCACTCGAGTCATGTGACTAGGTGGGAGTGAGTGACGTCAAGTTGGCCATACCCACCCAGGTTTTTGTGGCTCCCTGTGTTTTCTTTTCTGTGGGAAATTGGTCCAAATGGCTCTTTTGAGTGTTTAAGGGTGCAGACCCCTGACCTAATCAAAACTGGATGCAGTATACTAAGAGTGGTCTTAGTAAGGCTTTATAAAATGGTACTAATTATTCAGATGATCTTGATTCCATCTCTTTGTTTATGCAGCCTAGGACTTTATTGGCTTTTTTGGTTGCTGCTGCACATTGCTGGCTCATATTTACGAGATCATACTTACGAGATCGCCTTCTACTATCGATAGCCTCCCACCGGCCAATATGCTCCCACAGAGAGGGACTCCTCAGGGTGCCGTCGGTCAAACAATGTCGACTGGCAACCCCCAGGGGGAGAGCCTTCTCTGTGGGGGCACCTGCCCTCTGGAACGAATTGCCCCCGGAGATACGGATTATCCCTGACCTGCACCTTTCGCCGTGCCCTCAAGACGTTGTTGCTGGCCTAAATATGAATTTTAATGGTTACCTTATTTTAAAGATATTTGGGGCCAAATTATCTAATATGTTTTAAAATTGTTTTTAAATTTTGTATATAGGTGTGTTTTATTGTTGGCTGTGCACCTCCCTGAGTCCCTCAGGAGAAGGGCGGTATAGAAATTAAAATAAATAAATAAATAAATAAATAAGTAAATAAATAAATAAATAAATTTAAGTGATTAGTCCACTAGGACTCCAGGATCCCTCTCACAGTTCCTGTTATTGAGCTATGTTTCACCTAATCCTTAACTGTACATTTGATTTTTCTTGCCTACATGTAAAACCTTACTTTTCTCTACATTGAATCGCTTTGGAGTTTGTCTACTCACTTTGGGGACTGCAAGTTTTTACCTTCATCTTGGCTGCTAAGAGGTTCCAAATTTCCAATTATAACATTTTGACAACATTGTTCTTGGTCATATTTCTTGGTCATATTTCACCTAATCCTTAACTATACATTTGATTTTTCTTGCCTACATGTAAAACCTTACTTTTCTCTACATTGAATCGCTTTGGAGTTTGTCTACTCACTTGGGGACTGCAAGATTTTACCTTCATCTTGGCTGCTAAGAGGTTCCAAATTTCCAATTATAACATTCTGACAACATTGTTCTTGGTCATATTTCTTTTCAAAGGAAAGTGGTTTTGTTTTGTTCCGGTCTTTGCCGATCATCCTTCTCTGGGAAATACACACAATGAATGTCACGGAGACTAAATTATGGCACTGTTTACTCTTTCATAAGACGGTGCCAAAGGATTTCGGTATCCGGGGATCTAGGCTTACTTAAAATGCTTTTATTTCTGTAAATACTGCCATTTATAAGAGGTGCGAAAAAATATATAAGAGCGCTTGTCAGACGTGTACTGCCCCCTTCTCTGTTTTGAATAACATGAACACAGTGACAGATTGACAAAAGGCAGAAAATATTCGCATTCAGCAGCTCCGCTCAGCCAAATCAAACATATGCTTTTGTAGCACGCAGCTGAAAGACATCAAATCCATTTTATTCTCCTCCCAAACCTAGATAAACTTGAGAGCGGGAAGAACGCAGGCAGTCCTCAACGTACGACCACAATTGAGCCCAAAATTTGTGTTGTTAAAGCGAGACAGTTGGTAAGTGACTTTTGCCCCATGTTGTGGCCTGTTTTTGTCACGGTTGTTAAGCGAACTACTGCACTTGTTAAGTTAGTAACCCGGTTGTTAAGTGAACCTGGCTTTCCCATCGACTCTGCTTGTCAGAAGGTCATAAAAAGCAATCACGTCATAAATATGAATCAGTTGTCAAGTGTCCGAAATCTGCTCACCTGTCCATGGGGATGCTGCAACGGTTGTAAGTTTAAAAAATGGTCATAGGTCCCTTTTTCAGTGCTGTTGTAACTTCAAACAGTCACTAAACAAATGGCTGTACGTTGCGGACCACTTGTATCTCGCTCACAACTTACACAAACATCCACCAACACAATCGCCTACAGTTAATGTTATCTGCTCGTTTTGTGTTACTGATTTACAGTCATTCATTTCGCAATCCTTCCGAAATTACAGGCACTGGGGGAAAAAAAAGTGACTTACGACAAATCCTTGCACTTATGACCACTGTAGCATCTCCACATTCACTGGATCAACATTCAGGCTCTTGGCAACGAGCACGTCTTTATGATGGGTACTGAATCCCAGGGTTATGTGATTTGCAACCTTCTCAGCTGGCTTCCGACCGGCTAAGTCAATGTTGGAAGCTTGGTTTGCTTAATGACCCCTGGATTTGCTTAACAACTGCACTGTTTTACCTAACAATGGTGGGAAAAAAGTTCATAAAATTCGGGTGCAGCTCGCTTAAGAATCACTTTGATGAGCAATGGAAATTCTGGTTCCAATTATGGATAAGTGGAAGACTACCTGTACAACTTCCTGGATGATATTTTTTTGGGGGGTGGGTGGGTTGGAAACAGGTTAAAGAAGGCTTCTCGGCCTCCAATGTACAGTTAGTCCTCGACTTTCAACAGTTCATTTAGTGACTGTTCACAGATACAGTGACATTGAAAAAAGTAATTTAGGGCTATTTTTCACACTTAACGACCGCTGCTGCATCCCCATGATCAAAATTTGGACGCTTGCCAACTGACTCATATTTATGATGGTTGTGGTGTCCTGGGATCATGTGATCCCCTTTTGTAACCTTCTGACAAGCAAAGTCAATGGGGAATCCAGATTCATTGAACAATCCGTTGCTAATTTAACAACCCCAGTGATTCGCTTAACAACGGTGGCAAGAAAAGTCAAAAAATGGGGCAAAACTTACCAAGTTACACATTTACCAAGTGTCTTAGTGACAGACATTCTCAGCTCAATTGTGGTTGTACGTTGAGGACGATCTGTACATCAGCAGACCAGTATAAGACGCACCTACCTTTTTTGGTGAGGAAAAGAAGAAAAAGAAATCTCCCTCTGCCTCTGAGCAATTTTGCCTCGTTGTAGCAAACAGCAAACAGCCTGCTTTACTTTCGATTTCGTTTTCAGCATAGCTTGTTTAGCACAACGGAAAAAAAAATCTGCTCCAGCAATTTACCTCTTTGCAGCAAGCAGCAGAACCGTGTGCAAAACAGCTGAGAGCAAATCAGCTGAGAGTTGGGAGGCAGATCCAATCAACTTGTGCTCATTAGGCTGTGCTGAAGCTGAAAGGAGCTGCTTTTTTTGCTGTTTGTTTGCAAGGAGGTAACTGCTGTGAGGCAGTGGCCAAAGAGTGGGGGCCAATGAGTGGGCGGAGCTACATTTGATGTATAAGACGCACCTAATTTTTCACTCCCTTTTAAGGGGGAAAAAGGTGCGTCTTATATTCTGAAAAATACAGTAATTTCCTTAAATGGCTTCTTCTCCCCGTTTCAGCAATTCCACTTAGAAACTCTTATTTTTCTCTGCTCCTGAAACTCTGACCTGCTTGTGTTCTTTTCCGTTCACTTAAATACCTGTCTTTCTTGCTCTCCCAAAAGTCCCAATGCAGATCTCATTTTAAAAGACAAGGGAGTTTCCACAACTTTGGGGAGATAATTTCTCACATATTTGTTTCCAATGATGAAACACTGAGCCAACCATTCTGGGCTATATGTCTAACAAAGGACCAGTCAACCAGCAAGGTAACACCAGGTAAAGTAGAGAGACAAGCTATTCTGGGAAACAGCCCAGAGGAAGAAACGTACTCTAAGGTATGAAATGTGCGAAATACTCAATTCTAACGAAAGAAAGCAAATAGTTGGCTTGATGTGAAACTCCCAGCTTCCTCACCCTGCCTGAAAATTATTTCCAAATTTCTCCTCGCTTTGCTTCATTTGGGCAGTTTTTGGCAAAAGAGCAACAGATTTGGGGACAAAGGATCCAAAGATCCCAAGCCAGTGTTGGATCAATGTTATCTGATCCCATCTCACTAAGGATCCAGATCATCAAAAAGCCTTTTCCTAACAAATGGAAAGTTGATGGAAGTCAACCTAATACAGATTAACAGAGTTGGAAGGGACCTTGTAGGTCATCTAATCCAACCCCCCGCTCAGCAGGAGACACTACATCATTTTTGACAAATGGCAATCCAATCTCTTCTTGAAAGTCTCAAGTGATGAAGCTCCCACAACTTCCGAAGGCAACTTCTGTTCCGTTGGTTGATGATTCTCACTGTCTGAAAGTTCCTTCTTATTTCTAGGTTGAATCTCTCCTTGGTCAGTTTCCATCCATTTTTCCTTGTCTGGCCTTCGGGTGCTTTGGAAAATAGTTTCACCTTCCTCTCTGTGGCAGCCCCTCAAATATTGGAACATTGCTATCATGTTTCCCCTGGTCCTTCTCTTCACTAGACTAGCCATGCCCAGTTCCTGTAACCATTCTTCATATGTTTTAGTCTCCAGTCCCCTAATCATCCTGTTTGCTCTCCTCTGCACTTTTTCTAGAGTCTTAACATCTTTTTTATAGTGTGGTGACCAAAACTGGATGCAGTACTATAGATATGGTCTTACTAAGGCTTTATAGAGTGGTATTAGTACCTCACTTGATCTTGATTGTATCCCTCTGTTAAGGCAATTTAGGATTGCATTGGCTTTTTTGGCTGCCACCGCACACTACTGGCTCATATTTAGCTGGTTGTCCACTAAGACACCAAGATCCCTCTCACAGTCACTGCTATTAAGCCTCTCCAAAGCCTCTGAAGCAGTGGTGAAATCTAAAATTTGTTACTACCAGTTCTGTGGACGTGGCTTGGTGGGTAATGTGACTGGGTGGGCGTGGCCAATTTTTTTTTCTTTCAAAACCATTTTTTCTGCAACCTCTTCTGTGTAAAAAAATGCTTTCAAAGGCTCTGACGATTCCAGCTGAGTTGCCTGATCTGCAGAGGCTTTTTTTCTTTTAAAAACCTCTGCCGATCTAGCAACTCAGCTTGGATCGTCAGAGGCTTTTAAAAGAAAAAAAAACCCTCTGCCGATCAGGCAACTCAGCTTGGATCGTCAGAGGCTTTTAAAAGAAAAAAAGCCTCTGCCGATCAGGCAACTCAGCTGGGATCATCAGCTGACGATCCCTTTGATGATCCCAGCTGAGCCGCGTGATCATCAGAGGCTTTTTTTTTTTACTTTTAAAAGCATTTTTTCGGCCGAAGAGGTTGTAGAAAAAATGCTTTCAAAAATTAAAAGAAAAAGCATCTGATGATTGTGCGGCTCAGCTGGGCATGGGGGGGGCAGGGATTTTTTTCTATTGGTTCTCTGAACCATCCGCCTCCATTGCTACTAGATCGGGCGATCCGGTCCGAACCGGGAGCATTTCATCCCTGCACTGAAGGCAGGACAAGAAGCAACAGATGGAAACTAATCAAAGAGCAAAACAACCTAGAAATAAAGAGAAATTTCCTGACAATCAGTGGAACGACTTGCCTCCAAAAGTTGTGGATGCTCCAACACTAGAAAATTTTAAGGACAACCATTTGTCTGAAATGACATAGAGTCTCCTGACTGAGCAGGAGGTTGAAGACCTCCAAGGTCCCTTCCAACTATTATTCTGTCATTCTGGAAAAAATACAGATGAACTAAGCCAACCATGTCCGGTCTAATGCTTGCCTGATATTTTGCACCGTAACACCCATCTGTCCGATCACTGGCTGTTCCAGCTGGGGATGATGGGAGTTGTACTATGAAAAACATCTGATAACATTAAAAGAGAATATTTGTAGCTCAAGGTTGAAATGAAAGGTCTTTGGTGCACTGATGATGTTACAAAGTTTGGATAATGTAACATCTCCAAGAAAACAACCAAGCTTAGAGAGCACTGAGGATCAGGGGTGGGCTGCTAGGAGTTTATAGGGGTTTGGGAGAACCTCTAGCTAAGATTCTGTAAAGTTTGGAGAACTCCCAAATCTCACTCCTGACTGGCCCCGCTCTGCCCACCGCACCCCTCCCAGGAGTCCCCATGTGGCCCATTTTGGATGCAGGTAAGTGCAGGGCACGTCCGGAGGCTTGGGAAGGGCAAAAAAAGGGCATACTGGAAGTTCAGGAAGGCCGGAAACAGGCCCGTTTCTGGCCTCCAGAGGGCCTCTGGAGTTTGGGGAGGCTGTTTTCACCCTCCCGGAAGCTTGAGGAAAACCTCCAGAGCCCGGGGAGGGCAAAAATGCCCCCCCCCTCACTGTGGCACAGGAGGCAGACTAGGCCCCGCCCACCATGGCCACGCCCACCCAGCAACCGGGCAGAGAATCCCTTGCTCAAATTTTTGTATCCCACCCCTGCCAAGGATCCCTTAAAAAATCTGAAGAAGCATGAGATTGGATAAGGCAGGTCTATAAATAAACATGAATAATTCTGGGATAGCAAAAGAATGTAGAGTCCGTTAGGGAACAGAATATAGAAGAAAGATTTCTAGTTTTTTTTCTTCCTTTAGTAAAAAAAAAAAAAAAAGGCCCGCCAAAATATTTTCTTAAGCTTAAAGAGCAGATGCAAGTGGGTCCTAATTTATAAAAATCCCAAGCAATCTCTTTTTAATGCCTGCCACACATAATTGATCCTGGGCCACCTGTTTCAGTAATACATTCAAAATGGAAATTAACTTGTGGTGATCATCAGCAGCAGCGGTTGAAGGAATTTATCCCAATTTTAACAACGCGTTGCATTGAAAGAGAACACACACAAAAAAAAATACAGTACATTTGGCCAAACTTGCCTCTAAAGTATGAAATTCATGGCTAATACATTTTATTCAGTTTACTTTGGGTCCTTTTTCTTCCCTCACACACCCATTCAAAATGTAGAGGTTGCTGTGACCTGTTGCGTTGTGCGTCATCACACAGGGGCTGTTCATGTGTGCAATTTAGAGCATCTAAACTTGGGCTACAAAAATATGGATCAGAGGGCAGTAAAGTATTTTTTTTCCTCTCTCTCTTATGATAATCTCACGACTGCTCAGAATTTTGGAGTCCATATATGGTTGAACTAATTAGTTCTAAATGGATTTAGAGTCGTCCGATGTGATCCCGTCCAATCAGGTGCCTTCAGTTGTGTTGGATCTCCAAGCCAATGATCATGCTGATTGGGAGTTATAGGAGATTAAGTCCAACACATGGTGCTAGATTAGGGGGAAAAAATCAGTTCTGATCAGTTAATCCTGATCTATTTTCTAGATTAGTTTAATGGCAGCTACAGGTAATCCTCAACATACGTCAGTTCATTTAGTGACCGCTCGAAGCTACAACAGCATTGAAAATAGCGACATGACCATTTTTCAAACGGCCATTGCAGCATCCCTGTGGTCACATGATCAAAATTCGGACACTTGGCAACTGACTCATATTTATGACGGTTGCAGTGTCCCGGGGTCATGTGATCACCTTTTGTGAACTTCTGACAAGCAAAGTCAATGGGGAAGCCAGATTCCCTCAACAACCGTGTTGCCAACTTAACAACTGTAGTGATTCACTTAACAACTGCGGCTAGAAAGATTGTAAAATGAGGCAAACCTCCCTTAAAAATGTCTGACTTAGCAACAGAAATGTTTGGCTCAATTGTGGTTATAAATTTTATTTATTTATTTATTTATTTATTTATTATTTATTTATTTATTTATTTATTTATTTATTTATTTATTTATTTATTTATTTATTTATTTATTTATTTATTTATTTATTTATTTATTTATTTATTATTTATTTATTTATTTATTATATTTCTATACCGCCTTTCTCCCGCAGGACTCAAGGCGGTGTACAGTCAAGAAAAAATAAAAGATACATAAACATCATAAAATTGATAATTAAAATTATAGCATAGTTTAGCCCAAATAAATAAAACCCAGAATTATATAATATTTTAATCATTCCCAGTTAACGTGCTTAGCCCTGCCTGATTGAACATCAGGGTCTTGAGGGCACAGCGGAAAGCACGGAGATTAGGGATGTTTCGTATATCAGGGGGCAGTTCATTCCAAAGGGTTGGAGCCCTTACAGAGAAGGCCCTCCCGCTGGGAGTCGCCAGTCGGCACAATTTGACTGACGGTATCCTGAGTAGTCCCTCCCTGTGAGAACGAACTGGTCGGTGGGAGGCTATTGGTGGCAAAAGACGGTCTCGTAAGTACCCAGGCCCTAAGCCATGGAGCGCTTTAAAGGTGATAACTAACACCTTGAATCGCACCCGGAAGACCACCGGGAGCCAGTGCAGCTCGCGTAGGAGAGGTGTTACATGGGCGCAATTGACTACCTGTAATTATTGGATTACAACCAGCACTGGGTTTCCAATGGTCTTACCACCAGTTTGCCGTGAGCACACTCGCTTTGTGTGCACGCGTGCCATCCGCACATGTGCCTAACCTTCCACGCATGCGCTTTGCTCACGCGTGCGCCTTCCGTGCATGCACCTGGCCTCTAAAATGTGGCTAAATAGGACGGCATTACATCTGGGCAGGTGGGCCAACCCAACCGCAGTCGCTGCTGCTGGTTCGCCCGAACTGGTATGAACCGGCTAAATACCACCTCTTATTACAAAAGATATGAATTAAGTGAACTTATCTCATGGGATGCTCCTGGATCTACAGTTCTCCAGTCTCAAGCATAGATTATGATCAGGAACAGGAGAATTTACCTCAGTATTCAGTTAATTTATTTTTTTTTAATTATTTGTATTTCCCATTTCTCAGCTGCCCAGTTCCCTCCTTTACCTGCTGAGCCGCCCACAAGTAAGCCCAGTCTTGGGATCAAATGGTGTCCTGACATGATCTAGGAGGAGTTCTTATGGTCTTAATTTGTTTTGCAAACTCACCAATGGTTTAAATTTGCAACTTGACAAAAACGATTCCGAGGGAGAGAGAAGAGAATGTGGGGAGCGGGGGGAGTGTAGTTGGTTCACGAGCTTTGTTTACTGGTAAAACTGCAGTGGAATCTTCCAGAAAGTTCTTTCATTTGGCACTGTGGATTTCATGGAATGCAAATACAACTTTAACTTGCTTTAGCTGCTCTCTGGGATGCAGTGTAAAAATAACAGATGTGCCAAGCTTTCTGGGAAAGAAGGAAAAATACACACAAACATCTGAACCTTACATCTGCCAGCTGTTGATGCTGTGAGTACTATAAGAGTTCAACAGTGTAGAACGAAGAAAGTGGGGGAAAAAATTTCTACGCTGACTTGGAGTCTTTAAACAGTTTTAATTTCTTCTCCTGTGACCATCCTGTTTAATCAGCCCTGACTGGCCTGTTCAACCCACCAAACATGCAATGACCCCTCGCCCACGGCCCTGCACAAGGAAAATAAAATCCATCAGGCTTTATTAACACCCATGATTGCAAATTCACTTACAGGAAGCAGTGAGCAGTAACAATCTCTGCAGAATAACAGCAGAGATGATATCATCCTCCACCCTCTAAAGGCAACCCAATGTTTAAAGAAAGCAAACCCATCATTAATCAACAGAACGATTGATTAATAGCTACAAAGATTGCTAAACATTGAGGCTCCAGTCTGAAGGCTTTATAAAATGCAGAGTGTATATGTCTTTGGAGATTCTCAGTCATCCAGATCCTGGTTGTCCCAAAGGTGCTTTTTTCAAGGCAACTGGACTTTCTTTATTTTTCCTTGAAGATATTTTGCTTCCCATCCAAGAAGCTTCTTCAGTTCTGGAGTGTACACTCTGTGGAGTGTATAGTGAGATGGGGATTGAGAAGGTGAAGTTGCTTGATGAAGAAAGGAGACATAAGTACTCAAAAACTAAATGGCCAGGTTCAAGATATAGAAGGGCAATAGTAAATTCAAAGATAGGAAGTATCTATTCTTAATGGCTCAACAGAAGAGCCAATTAACTACAGATCTGATAGACAATCCTTCACTTATAATGGGCTCAAATAGAAGTTAAACGGTCAAAGGTTTGGGATCCTTTAATATGGATTCCTGTACTAAGCATGGGGCAGAGGCTTGTATAATGACATAAAGATATCTAGAGTTATTGGATTAAATTGAGTGATCCATGTAAATTTGCAGAATGAATTAATATGGGGTGTATCATCTCTAGGTTTTCTTGACTGAAGGATTTATGGATAAAGAACTGACTTCCCAAGAAAGGCTTGCAAATAAATTATATTAATTAAACCATTTATTTTTTTATTTGAACACCATTCCTCCAGGAGATCATGAAAGAGAATGGAGTACCGTCTTCCAATGAAGGGGGTCTTGTATGGGTTAAGTTTTGCTGGAGATGTGATCTCAAACCATCTAGTCCAGTGGTCTCCAACCTTGGCAACTTTAAGCCTGGTGGACTTCAACTCCCAGAATCCCCCTTTGCTGGCTAAGGAATTCTGGGAGTTGAAGTCTTCCAGGCTTAAATTTGCCAAGGTTGAATACCCCTGATCTAGTCAACTTTCATAGAATAGTGTGGAATCAGACTGTGAAACCTACAGGCCTTTTTCCCTCTAGCTCCTCATGAAACCCACTTTCATACACACAAATACATCTTTGCATTGAACTCCCAACTCTGAAATAAACTTAAGAAAAGTGATTGATCTTCAACTTGTTCAGGAATGTCTCAATGGTGATACCTTCCATAAGAAATGGCCATAGAAGTAAAAATGCCTCAAAGAAAAAGATGGGAGAGAGAGACAGTTGATGGAGTAAAGAGCAATGGCTGGTCTTTCTCCTACTACTAGAGTGAACACCTTTCAATAGAGCCACAAAAAAGCATAGAAGTATAGAAAACTGGGGTGGGGGGTGGGGGGAGGAGAACAATTTCAGTCTAGTGATTCTAGGAAGCCCTCTGTTTCAAGCAGTGGTGGGATTCAGCCGGTTCGGGAAAACCGGTAAATTGTTGGCTGGCTCCGCCCCTTCCCACCCAGCCCCTTCCAGGAGTCCCTACCATTTTTGCTCCCAGGTATGTGCAGGGAGGCTTCAGGCAGGCCTCCTAGGCCCAAAACAGGATGTGCTGGGGAAAACATGGCCTGTTTTCACTCCTATGGGGGGTGCAGGAGGCCAAGTCCCACTCCCTGTAACATCCCCTGGCCACGCCCACCATGGGCACGTCCACCCAACCAGTCATTAGGGCAGAGAATCAGTTGTTAAATTATTTGAATCCCACCACTGGTCTCAAGTATATTATAGAATCACAGAGCACAACCAGATATCAGCATGATCATATTATTTTCCAGCCTCTGAGTTGACAGAAAAGAAGTCCAATATAAATTGCACTGCCGTAACTATTGATCCCAATTTCTGCCTTAGGAACCAGGTCAGTGATTGGTCTGTTGTTAGAGGTTAAATATGGAACAAGTTAGGGAAAGTGAGGGGGTGGGTTCTTCTGGCTTTGTCTCATTCCCCATCAACCGCTACTTGCTTGCTGGCAAAAAGCAACCACAGAATTGTTCTGCTTAATATTTAGCGGGGCAGAGTTAGGAGAGGTAGGTGGAAGCCTGTGGAAGGGAATTTAACTGAGGAAGAAGTATTTTTGCACCCGAGACCTGCCAATCAAGCTTTTCCTGAACAACCATGTGCAAACATAGCTCGATTGATGGCTTGCAGGTGCCAAGAACATGGGATGATGCACCAAATACTAAAAACTGGTCCAGTGGCCTTTCAAAAGAGTAGTCGATCCATGCGCATCAGGGGCATGTGCAAGACTGACCAATGTTTTGGCAGGTGTGAATCAAGTATTTACATAAGTAAATGCCTCAGTGAAGGTCTTCCGAGCCAGTGCCCAGAGAGGTGTGTGGTCACAACACCCTAAAGTAGCCAATAGAGACTTGGTAGAGTCCACTTTCCAGCTGTATCATGAACCACATCATTCTTGAAGGATATTAAAAGCTGACAAAAATGCTCTCAAGAGAAGAGGGAAAACACTAAAAGTAGAACTGAAGGTGATTTCCAGCTGTCTTCACTGTAGACTGGGGTTGAGGTGACGGCAACATCTTGAGACTATGCTTCTAAAAATGGATAGTAGGGCATGTCTGTATTTCATTCAAGAAATATTCAGGTGAGACCAGAGAGTTAGAAAGAATCATTAAGGCTATCAAGCATCTTTCAGAGAAATACAGTGCCTCGGTGACTTAAAAGATGCTGTACAATTGTAGAGTAGACGGTCTCTGCTCCAGGGGTTCGAGTCCTAGCGCCACGTGGCGGCAGTGAGCTCCTGTCCCTAACCTCAGCGTCTGCACATCTAGCAGTTTGAAAGCATGCTACATGCAAGTAGATAAATCGGTACCACTTTGGTGGGAAAAGTGGTAGCATTTCATGTGGATGGTTGGATCCCTGCCTGTGCTGGACTTACTCGGATGTAATGCCTGACTGCGAGGCAACATCAGTGGTCCCTGGAGGATGCCGTTGGATGCCAGTTTCTAGTGCAGAGCTAGTTCACCCTTTATGGTGCACTCTGGATAAGCACATCAGCACAAACAAAATGGACTAGCACTACTACTAACATTCAGGCTAATTGTACAATTGCCATGGGTTAAATAAATAAATAATCTTTCAACACATACATTATTGGAACTGATCCAGTGGTGAAATAATTTTTTTTTAAATTACCAGTATTGTGGGCGTGGCTTGGTGGGTGTGGTAGGGGAAGGATACTGTAAAATCTCCATTCCCACCCCACTCCAGGGGAAGGATACTGCAAAATCTCCATTCCCACCCCACTCTGGGGCCAGCCAAAGGTGGTATTTGCCGGTTCTCCAAACTACTCAAAATTTCCACGACCAGTTCTCCAAACAGTTCAAAATTTCCACTACTGGTTCTCCAGAATGTATCAGAATCTGCTGGATTTCACCTCTGAACTGATCCCATTGTTAAAGAGGACATGGGCAGCATTTTTTGACATTCAATCAAACCTTGTTTTGTTAAACTTAACCTATCATTCTTCCAGGATCTCATAACAACTTATCATAACAACCTTCATTTCATTTCTACCAAATCTGTTCTATGAGGTAGGTTGCGTTGAGAGATCATTTTGTGATTCAGAATGGACTTGAACATAGGTTTCTCCAATCCTAGATTACTTTTTTGTACCACAGTGACTTTCAGCAACTAGCCTTCCTCCTACTTAAATTCCATTATTTTTTTGTTCTGTTTGGTGGAAATAATTTTGACCTTCCTCTGAGGGATGTTATGCTCTTTTAGGGTTCTTAATGTAAAACTCGGAATGCTACCATCTCTCAGCTTGACTTTTCATTGCAAAATTAAATATTACTCATTCCCTAAGCTTGGTGGTTTCATTACCTATACTAAGTAACATCATTAGTGCTCAACTCTGAGCTACAAATATTCTCCTTTATTAATTACTCATTCCTTTGATACAGGGGTGAAATCTAGTAGGTTCTGGAGAACTGGTAGCGGAAATTTTGAGCAGTTCGGAGAACCAGCAAATACCACCTCTGGCTGGCCCCAGAGTGGCGTGGGAATGGAGATTTTGCAATATCCTTTCCCCAGGAGTGTGGAGGGAATGGGGATTTTGCAGTATCCTTCCCCTGTCACGCCCACCAAGCCACACCCACAGAACTGGTAGTAAAAAAAATTGGATTTCAGCATTACTTTGATACCACTTCTTGGAATTTAGTTTTCTAGGCTTTTGATCGCATTTGTTGTGTTCAACTCATTATGGGTTTCCTAAATCCTTCATAATGCTTGAGGAGCCACCTGATCAAAGCAGAATAAAACCACATTTGCATCATTTTTCCTAGGGTGATAATGTCACATGTAATTTATATAGCCATCCAGAAAAAATGTTTACACTGACGGGCATCTGTCTAAAAACACAATTTAATTTTTTTAAAAATAATAATTTATTATATTTGTAGCTCTTGTATTTTTTAAAAGAAAGATTTTTTTTTGCAAGTGAAAAATAAAGGACATTTTATTTACAATAGTATTTTACGTTGAGTTTTGCTAAAATCATCATTATTTATTTAAAGAAAGACTCTCTTGTTTTTAAAAGCTAACAAAGGGAAAGAGGTTTTTTGGTGGGGGTTTTTTTTTGCATTTCTATCCTGTTGCAGCTCTGTTCAGTCAATTACAGATTTGCTCTTCCAAGCAAAATGATTCACTTGGTGACCAAGGTTGCAAAGAGTCATCAAAGTTGTAAATCTGAATTCTGCTCTTCCGTGCAAACTCTGCACTGACACCAACAGCCCTTGAAAATAATGGATTTATTGGCTGTGACATTTGGGGACTTCTGAAAGGAGGAGTCAAAACCTCCAGAGATCACAAAGGGAAAAAAAGCCTCAGTTACAGCTCTGCAGAAGACGTATTCCACCCTAATCTAGCCAATGAAAACCAATCTGAATATTTATTTTAGGGACCTACCCTTGTAGCTCTTCATACTTGCATTCTTTTCTCAAAAGATTCTCTATTCAGTTGGGTAGTGGTGCAGTGGACTAAGTGCTCTTATGTAGCACTTAGCTGCCAGCTGCCTGCAATTAGTGCAAGTTCAAATCTCACCGGGCTCAAGGTTGATTCAGCCTTCCATCCTTCCGAGGTAGGTAAATTGAGGACCCGGATTGTGGGGGCAATAAGCTGACTTTGTAGAAACACCGCTTATGGGGGGGCCAAAGGCCCTAATAAGCAGGTATATACAAAAGAATGAAGGCTATTGCTACAAGTACATTGTAAGCTGCCCTGAGTCTCGGGCAGCATTGAGATGAGCACTACCCCCTACAATCGGGAACGACTAGCACGTATGTGCGAGGGGAACCTTTACTTTATCAGAATAGTCAATTTTGTGGCTGAAGGACAAGTTTAATTTTAGACTCTCTGAGTTCTTTTGATTATGCCAGGTCACAGATTACCATATAATCAACATTAATTTACTGGCTTGAGGGGGTTTTGCTGGTATATTCCCCAGATGCTCCCCCATGGTTGTGCTACTTGGAGATAATGGGAACTGTAGTACAAAGTAGGTGGTGAGAACTCACTCAGGCATGGCTGCTGTAGCCCATTTTTCCTTTTCAGATCCGAAGATTTGGATTTGAAGAGTTTCATCCCAGGCATATGAACAGGAATGATCATATCCTTCATCTATTGCAAGTGTGTAGGTGCTTCTAGTGTACTTCAACCCAGAGAAGAGGGGGATGAAGACTTAAAGAATCCACAAGTAAATTACCTACTTCTTGGTAAACTAGAAAAAAGTGGGATAGATAGCATCACCATCAGGGGATGGAGGAGAAGCAGCTACCTCTGAACTCCAGCAGTAGATTGACAGGAAAATTGCCCCAAAGCGTGACACAGGAGTAAAAGAGATTAAAATCTTGCCACTTCACGTTTGCTATCTGAGGAAGCAAAGGAACTGAGAATATTTCTGTAGAAACAAGTGTTTTTACTTGAAGAAATAAAGAATTATTTTGCCCAGGCCTGATTTATGGATTAGTAAAAACACAAATGAGACTGTAACAAGCTGGAAGGTGGCTTCCCCTCTCTCCCTCCCTCCTACTACCCACACCGCACAAACTTTCCAAGAATCACAACAGAACAAAGTTTATAAGCCAGAGAGATTTTTTTATGTGACCACAATCCTATTCTACTATGAGTTCCGGATAACCTTCCTTGGATTGTCTTATTGTCATATTTCTAATTTATTTGTTTTCCAAACTATTTGTAAATCATGGTCTGGCAACTGATTCTTTGTTTAAGGGAATTAGCTCATACTTTTAGCCTCAGTGCTCAGGAAAGTGTGGGAAATACTATCGTTGCTTATTCTCTTGTTCCTTCTGCACAATACTACCAAGGTGGCCTTGAAATCATTTATGGCAATTCCTCAGGGTGTGTTGAGAACAGTTTGAATGGTTTGCTAAGGATTTAACATAGGTCGTGGAGAGCAAGGGAGGATAGATTCTCGGCCAGTAAGGGTAGATTTCCATGTCTGTACTGAGCTGCCAATATCTAGAAGGCCACTAAGGTAAAGGTTCCCCTTGCACATATGTGCTAGTCATTCCCGATTCTAGGGGGTGGTACTCATCTCCATTTCAAAGTCAAAGAGCCAGCGCTGTCTAAAGACATCTCCGTGTTCATGTGGCCGACATGACTAAACACCAAAGGCGCACAGAACGCTGTTACCTTCCCACCAAAAGTGCTCCCTATTTTTCTACTTGCATTTTCTACATGCTTTCGAACTGCTAGGTTGGCAGAAACTGGGACAAGTAACAGGAGCTCACCCTGTCACGCAGCACTAGGGATTCGAACCGCTGAACTGCTGACCTTTCGATCGACAAGCTCAGCATCTTAGCCGCTGAGTCACTGCGTCCCAGAAGGCCACTAGATAGTAGCAAATAGATAGCATTTTCTGTATCTTTTGATTGCCATCTAAGGCAGGGGTCCCCAACCCCTGGTCTGTGGCCCGGCAGCAGGCCGTGGCATGCCAGAAACCAGACCACGCAAACAAGCAAAGCCCCACCACGGTATGCAGCTACACTCCCCCTCTGGTCCTTTCTCCACAGAACTGGTTCCTGATGCCCAAAATGTTTGGGGCTGCTGACCTAAAAGACATGTAGTATCTCTTGTGACCATTTAGTGATTCTCTGGATTTTTATAAACCCACCACAATTAAATTTCGCTAAGACTAAAATTCTGCGAGGCTGCAGAACTTCAATTGTTCTAATGCAGGTCTGTCAAACTTGCAGCCTATGAGCCGGATGCACCATGGGCTGGCCACATCCACACCCGGTTTAGCAAAGGGGGGTAAGTTCGTGATACGTCACATGATGCCGCCATGATGCCGTGAGTTTGACACCCCTGTTCTAAGGTCACTCAATGGATTTTGCAATTAAGTCAGGAAGAAGATTCTGACATGTCCAGTTTCTTACACTAAGGAGAAGAAAGCAACATAAGGACTCATTTCCAAAATTCTCGAAAGATGTTGCTAGTTAGAACAGGCAATACTAGACAATAAATCCATTGATTTGCCCTTTCACAGTGCTTTATAGCCCTCTCTAAGCGGTTTACAGAGTCAATATATTGCCCCCAACTGTCTGACTCCTCATTTTACCAATCACAGAAGGATGGAAGGCTGAGCGAACCTTGAGCTGGTGAGACTCTATACCAGGGGTCTGCAACCTTAAAACACTCAGAGACATTTGGACCCATTTCCCACAGGAAAAAAAATAAAAAACCACCAGGAGCCACAAAACTAGGGTGGGCATGGCCAACTCGACGTCACTCACTCCCAGTCACGTGGTCAGGGGTGGCATTCATTTATTTTCCCTACCAGTTTTCAAATGTGCGTGCACTGCTTCTCCACCCCCGGCTGCTTCTCTACCCCTCACTGTCGCCCTTACCTTCTCAGGCCAGACGAGGAGTGACTGTGAGGGAAGGGCGAGGGGCGGGGCCAGCCAGTGATGGGAAAGGGAGCCGCAGCAGAGGGCCCAAAGAGCCACAAGTGCCTCCGGAGACGCGGGTTGCCGACACCCACTCTATTCTATTTCAGACAGGTGGCTGTTCTGTCTCTTCTTAAAAGCCTCTAATAATGAAGCACCCACAACTTCTGAAGGCAAGTTGTTCCATTGATTAATTGTTCTCATGGTTAGGACATTTCTCCTTAGTTCTAGGTTGTTTCTCTCCTTGATGAGCTTCCATCCTTTGTTTCTAGTCTTGTCTTCTGATGCTTTGGAGAACAGATTGAGTTCCTCTTCTCTATGGCAGCCCCTCAAATATTGGAACACTGATATCATGTCACCTCTAGTCCTTCTTTTCACTAGATTAGAAACCAAACTTCATATTCTGTTCTTTATGCTCAAAAGACTATTTCCCTAGCCTGATGCCATGTAAAAGGGCTGGGACAGGAATTTCCAGAATTTTGAGCTACTGCAACTATTTTTTTTTCTCCCATCTTTTCTGTAATTCTCAGAAAATAAACACAGGGAGCTTAAGTGGTGTTTAAATCTGAACCACAGAATTGTGCCTTGACTGGATGTACCAGAATCCTTTATCTTATTACAACACTTGAGGAATAAATTGCATTTAAAAACATACAATTCTGTTCAAGAGTTGACATAATAAACATCCCACAATTAAATGGCTGTAATATGATTTGCCCTCCCTTGTGGTGGGAAAGTTAATCTATATAAAGCTGCCCTAAATACATTTTAGCAAAGGAGAGGGAGAAGTGCACTTAGGGGAAACAGATTTCCATTAGGAAAAAGAACAAGACCGAGAGAGAATAAAGTACGGTACATCCCTGGAAAATAAAAGGAACCTTCCAAAACCTCCTTCAAAACTTGAATGTGCAAACAGATCAACATGGAACAACATTGTAGAGGGGATAAATATTTGGGATGAGATGGAGAACATATTGAAAGCATGTGTAGCCTCATGTTAGTTCCGAAAGACAATATTTAGCTAGCCAAATGGAAAAAGAAAGCCAGGGACCAATTTACTTGGAAAGGGAAAGAAAAGAGAAAATCCAGAATAACAGAATAACAAGAGTTGGAAAGGACTTCGGAGGTCTTTTGGTCCAACACCTTGTTCGTGCAAGAAACCTGTACCACTACATGCAAATGGTTTATAGGGTGGAGGCCAGTAAGCCCCAAATGTTTTTCTGGCTCTTGGAGGACTTTTGGAAAGAAATGGCTAAAACGTTTTGAGGGCACAGGATGAGAGGTGATATTCAGCCGGTTCATACCAGTTCAGCTAAACCTGTAGCAGAGATGGTGGGTGGGCCTGCCCACCTGCCCTGGTGCTATGCTGTCCTATTTTAGCCACATTTTCGAGGCCGGACGCATGCGTGGAAGCCGCGCCTGCGAGCAAAGTGCATGTGGAGAAGGCCGGACACATGCGTGGAAGGTACACGCGTGTGGCAAACCAGTGGTAACAATATCTGAAATCCACCTCTTCATAGGACCTACGTTGCCTATGCCTGTTGTATGGCCTCAATTAGCCCCATATGAAGTGAGTGTGTAATCAGTAATAGTACACAACATGCATTTCAAGAAAACTTGTATACTCTGATATCTTCCTTCCACTAAGGTTACCCAGAAGTTACTCAGAAGTTTCCCAGTTGGTCTTGGGCTTTTTTTCAGCATGTTGATCTGAGAAATCAAAATCCCCTATGAAAAACCTGAAACCTGAAAGTAAAGTAGATTTCTATCACAGTATGCTGGGAATTTTATATTTTTATTTTGATTAGGTATAGATCTGTTCACCACTTGCTGACAAAGGAAATAATAATAATAAAAAAGAAACAATTAATATGGTATTTAGAAAGCATTAATAAACCCATCCTTGCATGGGACCAGCAGCCCAGAATCACAGACTGAGATTGGCGACTGTAGAAATTGAATAAATGAATGAGTGAATTACAGCATTATCTGCTTAAAATGTTTGCTCTGTTGTTATTGGCTTCCTAAGCCTGCCTTTCCTAACTGGATGCTCTCCAGTATGATGGCCATGCTGGCTACAAGAGAGACTTGAGTTTGGGCAAGTTTTTAAATCTACACTAGCTGGTAACCCCAGCTTTCGTGTGTGTGTTTACGTAACATGTGTTCCCATTTTTAGAAGCTTTTGACAGAGCATATTTACCCAGTAAACCAATTTAATTTGCTCTGAGATATTTTGGTCTATCTTGCAAATATGAGTATTAAATGTCCTTATGAAAAGTAGCCACTGTGTGGTGTGTACAAGAGACATTTCAAAACTCAAATACCATTGCTCACAAGTTAGATTCTATTTTAACATGTAAATCAAGAATCGGAACTGTAGGATTCAGGGATCTGTGACTGGTCTTATAAAGGCAGATAGAGTGAACAGTATGTTCAAGGGAACCCATTCCTCATTTGTTTACAGAAGAAGTTATACCCATCAACCATATTCTAAAAGTTCCTGCTATCAAGAATGCAGTCTTCAGAACTGTGAAGGAACCAGGGGTGAAATGCTACTGGTTCGCACCGGATCACACAAACCGGTAGCGGCGGTGACGCATGGCGGTTTTAACCAGGAAATAAACAGTTTTTGACCCTCTGTGCGTGCGCAGAAGGCTTTGCGCATGCGCAGAGGGTCCAAATTTGCACGGGATGGGTGTGCACACTTCTGAACCAGTAAGGAAGATAAGTGGATTTCACCCCTGGAAGGAACCCAAACTTATATGTACTGTAGAGTTTTCCGTTACAAATAGGTATTCAGGGTTCCTATCTATTGTGTGGATGATCTGTTGAAGTGTTTTTAGCAACAACAAATAAAGTCATGCTTTCATGTAAAATCAGAGGAACAACCAGTGAAAAACAAATGATCTAATATAAAATCCAGTTCACATCTGGTCAAAACCACTTCTCATGTGTATAAATCATCCACAGTCCTGTTTTCTTAAGTTGTCCTAAAGTACATTGGAGATATTATAGGAGACGTTCCTTCTTAAAATGCCAGAGAATTTTCTGTGAAAAATTGTTGCCCAGAGGGCCAGGCATAAGGGCTCTTAAAAAGACAACCTTGCCTGAAGAAATTTTGCTAATCATTTGTGATACCATTGGTGAATTTTTCAAGTAAAAGTGCTTTACGGCAGTTTATAAAGTTTGAACGTTTGACATGAATCCTCTTCCCCTTGACCTTTTTCCACTTTCAACCCTGCAAGCTGATTCAATAAACCCAATGCTAGTTCAGAAAGAAATGGATCTCACACCAGTCGTTTTTTGTATGTATAGATACTGCTGCACCAAAACACAAGAGCAAACAGAAAGGAAAATATTGCCCATAAGATGGCTCCAATAGATGGCAGAAAGAAAGGGGAAATCCACTCAACTCATCCAGGAATATATTACTGCAATGCTATTAAGGCATGGATAAAGAGGAGAAATGAATAAAAATACTTGCATCTTAAACAATGGAAAGGGCTTGCAGAATCTCTAAAGCACAGTCACCAACTGGTGGTCTGTTGACCATCGGTGGTCCGTGAAAAAATGTTGGTGGCCGCAGAAAAAATAGTTGCATTTTTTAATATTGCATTAAATCATGGGTCCTCAAACTACGGCCCCTGGGCTAGATACGTGCAAATACGTTTGTGTTGCTGCAGAAAGTCTCCCCCTTCGGGGTCTTTTTGTGCGGGTAGGAGGGGGACAGAAATTCCAACTTGGTGTCTGCTTCGGCCTCCTGGTTCAGGGCTTTGGGTAGTCCTCAGTGAGGTGCTTCTGCTGAGCCTCCTTCTCGGCCAGATCCAATTTGAACTGAGCTGTTTTGCCAACTCTTTCTCGTGGTAGTTGCTTAGTTCCAACAACGGCTTCCTCTTGGGGCCCTAAGGAGCCCAGGTGGGGAGACGAGGAGTTGGCCGCACCCACCCAGTCACATGACCACCTAGCCACACCCACCCAGCTGGTCATTAGGCAACAACTGCTTTCTGTTGGGGCCCTAAGGAGCCCGGGTGGGGAGGAGAGAAGTGGCGGGGAGGAGAGAGGTGAGCAGGCGAGACGCTCCTCGACACGAGTGACATCAAATTGGCCATGCCCACCCAGTCACATGACCACCTAGCCACGCCCACCCAGCCGGTCATTAGGCAGATCATATTAGTGGTCTGCAGAATTTAAAATTATGAATTTAGTGGTCCCTGAGGTCCGAAAGATTGGGGACCCCTGCTCTAAAGCAGCAACAGATCATCTGAAAAACTTTTTGTGATCACCAGTTGGTCAACACATTATGAGGTTTAACATAGCTTAGGTCCATATAAAAATCTAAGACTGTGAAGGAACATACCTGAAATACTTGCTACAGGTTCAATTCTGTTTGGGTTTTTTTTCCCATTCTGGTACTAAGATACATCCAACCTCTGTTCATGCAATATGCTACATCTTAGACTATGGTTAGCAAGTCATAGTGGCTTTGTTCCAATACTATTCTCAGTTAAAATAATACAAACTACTTAAAGCAATTGAAGGATACAACTTAATGCATAAAGTTAATTATTTGGTTTTGGCTAAGCCACCGGGGTTTGTAAAGGTTGTGATTTTGCACACTGGGAGGACACAACCAAAACCAGGATATGAATTTGTATAGCCCAAGCAAACTATATTCTAAATTAGTGATGGCTAACCTTTTTGCCATTGCGTGCCAGGAGAGGGTGGGTGGGTAGGGGAGGTTTGTGCGTGCCCATACCCATAATTTATACACCATCCCTGAGCACACGCGCGCAACCCCCCTTCCCCCTTTGCTCCTGGCACGCAATGGCCCGGTAGGCCCATTTTTCTTTCTTACCTGGCTCCAGATTCTCTCTATGCATCTGGGAAGGGCGAAAACAGCCTTTCTCACTCCCTCCGAGGCCCTCTGGAGGCCTGAAAGGGCCCATTTCCCAACTCCCGGTGGGACAGGAAGTGACGTTTTTTGCTGTCCTCAGCCTCCAGAGACTCCTAGTTGGGAAATGGGCCCTTTCAGGCCTTTGGAGGGCCTCGGAGGGAGCGGGGAAGGCTGTTTTCACCCTCCGCAGATGCATAGAGAGGCTCTGGAGCCAGTTGAGAGAGAAAAATGGGCCTTCCCAACCACTCTGCAGGCCCTCCAGAGGCTGAAAACAGCCTGTTTCCCTACTTCTGGTGGGCCCAAAAATCAGCTGGCCAGAAGGCCCAAAAATCACCAGAGCTGAGCTGGCATGCCCACTGATATGGCTATGCGTGTCACCTATGGCACACGTGCCATAGATTCGCCATCACAGTTCTAGATTAAAGTAATGGCCTGGCTCATCCAATATACTAGTACAGGTAATGCTTGACTTACAACAATTCATTTAGTGACTGTTCAAAGTTACAACCACACTGAAAAAAAGTGACTTATGACCATTTTTCACACTCATGACCGTTGCAACAGCCCCCAAGGTGATGTGATTTACATCCAGATGCTTGACGTCTGACTCATATTTACGACAGTTGCACTGTCCCAGAATCATGTGATCTTCTTTTGCAAACAAGCCAAGTCAACGGGAAAGCCAGATTCACTTAACAACCGGGCCACTAATTTAACAACGGCAATGATTCGCTTAACAAAAGTGGCCAGAAGAGTCGTAAAATGGGCAAAACTCACTTCACAAATGTTTCGCTCAGCAACATAAATTTTGGGCTCAATGGCGGTTGTAACAGGAGAAATACCTGTACTTTCTTGCACTCCAAGATGTGGTCCTGGAAGTGAGCGCTAGACTAAATATTGTAAGCGAACAACTGGCACGCAGATGGCGCCAATGGAAAAGGTTTGGATTCTCTGAGTCTAGGGATGTCTTTCCAACATGAGGCACTCCTGGCAAGAGATGGGGTTGCACTCAGGAGAACCAGGAACAATTCTGATCTAGAGGACTTTAAACCTAATCTTGTTGGAAAGTGAGGTGAGAACTAACAGGATGGTCAGATGGGGTTGGAAGAAGTTGAAATCCATAAGACTTAAAGTTGCCGAGGTTGGGACACCCCTGGTTTAAACAGACCTTCCTAATTCCATAATTCTATGAATCTATCATTAGGTCATCCAGGTCATGGTTATCCCAAAGGTGCTTTTTCAGGAGGCAACTGATGTTCTTGTTTTTTCTTTTGAAGAAGTTTCCCTTCTCATCCAAGAAGCTTCTTCAGCTTTGACAGGATAGTGGGAGATGGAAGGAGCTACATTCCTTGCAAACAGATGGTTATTTGCATCCTTTTAGAGGGTTGCTGAAGCACTTGGAGGTTTATCTGTGTCTTCAGGGTCACCTAATGCTCCTGGCAGAGTACAGGAACCAGGAGCAGTAACTCGGGTGACCCTGAGGACACAGATAAACGTCCAAGTACTTCAATGACCTGCTAAAAGGATGCAAATGACCAGCTGTCTTCAAGGAATATAAATCCTTCCATTCCCCACTATCCTATCAGAGCTGAAGAAGCTTCTTGGATGAGAAGGGAAAGTTCTTCAAAAGAACAAACAAAAACATCCAGTTGCCTCCTGAAAAAGCACCTTTGGGATAACCATGACCTGGATGACTGAGAATCTCTACAGACTTTTCTCATTAGCCATTTCTCCAAACAGATGCATTCTAGTTTAGCCTCTCATTTTTAAAAAAATATGTATTTTATGCGTGTATTCTTTTTTATGTTCTCTAAACAGCCCTTGAATTGTAATTGACAAACTCAGTCTGAACTCAAAAGCCCCAAGAGCTATGGGAGTCCGTCTCACTGTGGAATTTAGTTTTCTGTGAGTGACAGACTTCTCATCTATCTTCAGGCTGTCAACATTTCTTTGAAGGGAAAAGCCTTCCTGTTACACCTCGTAAACAGTGTGAAATGTAGACAGTGGTTTACATTTGGGGAATATACCGTAAAGCAGGTAGTGGATACACACCATACATTAACAAGAGTTGTCAGAGAAATGTAGTTTGGAAAAGATCATACTTCCTAAAGCTTTACAATATTTGTAACACACAATTGCCCTTCTTTTCCATATGATGACAGAGGTTTTCTAACTTTGCAATATCGGACCTGTCTAAAATGATATACTATATTTTTCGGAGTATAAGACGCACCTTTTCCTGCCCCCAAAAAGAGGGTGAAAATCTGGGTGCGTCTTATACTCTGAATGGAGCCCTGCCCAGCTTCTCAAATGGAGGTTTTATGATGCTGAAAAAAGCATCATAAACGAAGCTTCAGAAAAGAAGTCCCCAAACAGAGCTCCAGAGGCTTTTTTTCTGAAGCTCTGTTTTGGAGGCTTTCAGAGGCAGAAAAGAACGTTTTTTCTGAAACGAAGTTTCAGAGGCAGAAAAAAAAGTAAAAAAAAAAAAAAAAAAAAGCAAGAGACAGAGCTCACAACCAAGGAATCTGTTGCTAAAATTCACCTCTGGGAACAGCTGATTGGGGGTACTCCGGGAGTCCCATCCACTTGCCAATTAGCTTTTTTCTTATTTTCCTCCACAAAAACTAAGGTGCATCTTATACTCCAGTGTGTCTTATACTCCGAAAAATACGGTAAATGAATTACAAGACCCTCCTAAATAAAACCAAATAACCAGTGAATAAAGAAAGAAAACTGCTGGGATTGGTGGAACATTTTGACAAATGGTTAGATTCATGGATTGAGCCATTTCTCAAAACCTGCTGTTTTTTTTTTTTTAAAAAAAAACCATTTTAATCCTTCCTAGATGCTTGCTTTGGCATCCTTCCTGCATTGCCTGAGCAAATTTGATCAAATAACCTCCGTCCCCATTTACTAACTGCACCCTGGAGGGGGATTATGAGCCATAGTTTGACAACTCCAGTCATAAAGTATTTTGGGGAAAGTAGTGTTTGATACTTAGCTGTATTTTAAGATTTTACAGGCAACATCTATTGCTTATATGGTCCGAAGGTGCTTTTTCAAAAGGCAACTGGACTTTCTTTCTTGGTTTTTCTGTTGAAGACGTTTCGCTTCTCATCGAAGAAGCATCTTTAGTTCTGATTAAATGGTGGAATTCAGAACTGAAGATGCTCCTTGGATGAGAAGTGAAACGTCTTCAAGAGAAAAACCAAAAAAGTCCAGTTGCCTTTTGGAAAAGCACCTTTGGGACAACCTGGATGGCTGAGAACCTCCACAGACATCTACTGCTTATATATTTGACCATTGGTCATTCAGCATCTTATTGCATTCCACAGAGAACATTCAGTGGAGCGTAGCATTTCACGCTTGAACAATTGGTTCCTTCCACAGTTTAGAACAGTGTGCTGGCTTCCCTTGGCAGTGATATGTGGAATCTCAGCAAGCCATTTTCTCCAAAATTAATACTAGTATGACATCAATCCTTATCAAGGGCAACCTTGACGGATGCCAGAATCATCCAGAGATGCCAGCTAAGTCGAAATGTCTACAAAATACTGGAGCACTTTGGCAGACTTTTAATTCTAGCTTCCTCCGGATGACGCAGAATCTACAGTTAAAGTTGACATCCCTCTTAGATGTATACAGACTAAAACACACACACACACACACACACAAATATGTGAACAAAAGAAAGTTGTAGCCTTTGTAACAAAAGTCATAATTAAGTGGTAGAACATGAACATCCAAGATAGGAAAGAGCTATCTAAAAGGAACGATAGGTAGTCCTTGACTTATGACCACAATTGAGCCCAAAGTTTCTGTTGTTAAGTGAGACATTTGTTAACATTTTACGACTTTTCTTGCCACAGCTGTTAAGTGAATCACTGCAGTTGATAAGTTAGTAACCGGGTTCTTAAGTGAATCTGGGCTTCCCCGTTGACTTTGCTTATCAGATGGTCACAAAAGAGGATAACATGACCCTGGGACACAGCAAAAGTCATAAGTCAAAGACACAAGACTTACCACAGTGACCGTTCAAAGTTACAAGCCCTGAAAAAAATGACTTCTGACCGGTTTCACAGTTACGACCATTGCAGCATCCCCATGGGTCACATGATCTAAATTCAGACGCTTGGCAACTGACTCATATTTATGATGGTTGCAGTGTCCTATGGGTCATGCGAGTTCCTTTTGCCATCTTCTGACAAGCTAAGTTAATGGGGAAGCTGGACTCACTTAACAACCCTGATGCTACTTTAACAACTGCTGTGATTCGCTTAACCTACTCTGGCAAGAAATTTCATAAAATGGAGCAAAACTCACCTGTTGTGACCTAGGCTTACTGAGTCATTACAAGATACAATTAGTCCCAAATAAACCTATTTTATTGTAACAGCTGAGTCCCAATTAGTTGCAAAACAAGTCCTTTGGAAGAAGTCCTTCGGGATAATCACCAACCTTTAACTTCTCTGACACCCTGCCAAAGGCCTTACTTGGCAAAGCCCCACGAAGTTCAGACACAAACAAGGGACACTGACTGGAAACAGAGTTAGCAATGTTGCTTTCGTGCCAAAAAGGTCCAAGTGCCTTTGTTTCTCTTTTAAGCCTTATGGTATCATCTCCTGGCCTTACTCCCAAGTCATCCCTTTTGCTTTAGCTGCTCTTGCCTTTTGGCAGCTCTGCACATGCGTGCACTAGGAGCAGGCTCCTCCTGTTCCTCTGCCTATCTGCTGTCCGACTCTGGGGACTCCGGAGTCTGCGCATCACTCCCAGATGGCCCTGGCCCCTTCTCTGCCTCCGATGAAGAACCCTCGTCTGGGCCTTCCCCAGACTCCAGGACTGGCCCATGTTCCTCCCCAGCCTCCTCACTGTCCGACTCCGTTGCCAGCTCCACAGACTGCTGGCGGACCACAACATCACCTAACAAATGTTTCGCTTTGCAATACCAATGCTTGGGCTCAATGGGGGGAGGGGTCGTAAGTCGAGCACCCCCATCGTGTTACGTTCTTTACATCAAGCACACTCTTCAAAAGTTGGAAGGCTGCTGGCTACTTTTCTGCAGCTGAAGCTCTCTGCTTTATTGAAATTCAATAAGCAGAACTTCACTTCCATTATTGCAATTGAAACCTTCTAGTGGGATGAGGTCTTTCTTAGCCCTTGTCCACAACCGGAGGATTTTGGCACCCCGACGACTCTCTTTGGATGTGCTGGCACTGTTACAAAGCCCCAAGGGCAGGAATGCTGCACCTGTGTAAACTGTTGAAGGATACCAGAGGCTTCGTATTAGGAAAATCGTGATGGGTGAGAGGCTATTTATTCCTGCCTTTGATCTTGTCCTCCAAGGTCTCCTCCTTTGGTGGCCAACACTCAGCCTCTCGGTTAACTAGCTTAACCTTGGAAGAAGCAAACGAAAAATTCTCATCCTGCCAAGCAGTGTATCTAACAAGGGTTCCTTACGTAAGGACAGCACTAAGAGCAATCTGAGCCAGATTTCCCTGGTAATTTGCAAGATGACAATATTTATTCTGGAGAGGCTTCCCTTTTCCTGGTGTAATTATAATTAGGAAAGATTAAAAAAAAAAAGAATAAATGGCTACTTTTTAGATAATATTATCTGTGATTTCTCAAGGCCGGAGCAGCAGCAATAAGTGTCTTCCAGATGTTTCGGGAGGCGGATCTTTTGATTTATAATTGTAATAAAATGGTTAGACATTTCCAAGCCCCCTCATCTGAAGAGAGAGAGGAAATGGTTTACTTTCTCTAAGCGTTATTTATGTACTTCTATTTCCAAGGTTAATCACTTTTTTCTAAACAACCCCGACCTGAAGACCACAAACAAAATGAGTCACAGGGTGTACATTTGAATAAATAACTGCATATTAGAACATTGGGAATTTTGTTCTAGTATCTTTCCCCACCACATCCTACGGCCAAGGGAATAAAATGTGTTTTTGTACTCCTAGAGGATATGCCACGTAAACCTGTCCTACTTTTAAGAGCTTTACAAATAATAACAGTTATAAAGAAATGGCAGGTACAAAGAGCTGTTTTTCTCCCTCCCCTCTCTCTACCGTGTTTCCCCAAAAATAAGGCCCTGTCTTATATTTCTTTGAACCCTGAAATAAGTGATTGGCCTTATTGCCATGCGCTCAAAAGCCCGATTAGGTTTATTATCGGGGGATGTCTTATTTTGGGGGAAACAGGGTAATTACTCAAAACCACACAAAGACTAAACAATTTGGCACTACCTACCATGGAACAATGATTGATGAAATTGACTGAATCTATTGCAGTGCCCAAACTGACTTGTTTAATCAGAGAAATGTCATCATTGACATTCATCGGTGGATTTTTTGCATAAAAAAGAAAATGATTTTGTGAGGTAAATTTGATGATTGCTATATAGAAAGAACAGAATTACAATGCAATCTTACTCTGTTTCCCCCAAAATAAGACAACCCCTGATAATAAGCCCAATTGGACTTTTGAGCACATGGCAATAAGGCCAAGGCGCTTATTTCAGGGTTCAAAAAATATATAAGACAGGGTCTTATTTTTGGGAAAACGCAGTAGAAAAGGAGGTTTGGTTATAATTTTGCAGTTTGTAAAACTATCAAGAGGAAGATCAGTAGTCAATTTTTGTACGTAGTCCTCGACTTATGACTATTCACTTAGCAACTGTTCAAAGTTATGATGCCACTGAAAAAAGTGAGTGACAACCAATCCTTGCACTTATGATGTCTTAGCATCTCAAGGCCAAATGCTCAAAATCAGGTGCTTGGCTACTGGCATGTACTTACAAAGTTGCAGTATTTTGGGGTCACATGACCACCATCTGTGACCTTCCTAGCCACCTCTCAATATGCAAAAATCACTGGGGGGAAGCCGGATTTGTTTAACTACCGCATGATTCACATAACAACTGCAGTGATTTGTTTAACAACCGTGGCAAAAAAGGTCATAAAATCAGGCATGACTCACTTAACAAATGCCTTGCTTACCAATGGAAGCTTGTGGTCGTAAATTGAGGACTAACTGTAAATATTTATCATTAAAGTATGTGTGTGTATGTATGTGTGTGTGTGCGCGCTCAAGTCTTGGCGTATTTGGGTCTTTTCCCGTGTAAGATTGAGAGTATCTTGGCGATGTTTCGACAAGGTCCCACTTGTCATCTTCAGGCTGGTGCCTTCGGCTTCGTGCCTGTGCGAGCAAAGCGTGATCAGAACTGCCGTCTCTCTATAAATACTGGTGGGGAGGTGCGGGGTGCTGGCTTTGTTGCTGTGAGCGGGTTAGTTGCCTGTGTTGTTACATTTTGATTAGTTGATGGAGTTGATGTTTGCAGATTAGTTGGGTGTTTTGTAACATCCTGTGTGGGTGGGGTCCTTGATGTGTGCCCATTAGTCTTTTGTGTTGTAACGACCTGGGTAATGGGCCGGGTAGTTGATGTAATGTCCTGAGCAGATGGCTGTGATGCCACATCCCGGGCTTTGGTTTGGCTCCGAGTTTGACGTCTTGCCATGTGTTCATGGCATGTGTCAGTTTGCTTTGTGTGGGGATCGGAAGGGGCTGCAGCAGCTGGTGATGCCACCGTGGTCTAGCCTCTGGATGGTGGTTGCACTTCGTCTACAGGATGGGTTTGGGTTTGAATCTGGTGAGGATGATTGGTGGTGGTGTCATGTGCTATCTTGGATCCGGTGTTAATCTTCATGGCTGGGACTCGTCTGTTGACTAGGGCTAGTTTCCAGATGTCCGGTAGGCGGAAGGTATCGTCACGTTTATTCATACACATACATACATATGCACACATATAATCACACACACACACACATACAAGAGTGTGTGTGTATGTATGTATAATACATAATTATTTTGCTCTAAATTTTTTCTAATTGCAGGTGATTATTTTTATGTCTTTTTAATAATCATTTTAAAACTAGCAACAGACTAAATTGTCTTCTCAGCTGCACCAACAACAACAACAACTGCCTCTGTCTAAAAAGTTTTGAAAGTTGACGTAATATGTCCTACAATGCTATCCAAATTCATTTCAGGTTTCTTTCAAAGCTGGAAACCTCAAGAATTTCCCTCTTCCTTTTCTTCTGAAAAACATCAGTTGTAAGAAAGATCATTACTCATGTGCTTTACTTGCTTAGAGAATGGAAAAACCTATTTCTTAGATGATTACAAAGAAATGGGTATTTTTCCTTGGTACTAAATGCAACTGAAATCTATGAGACATTTGTTCAGGTAAGGTAGAATTATCTGATGAATGTGGCTAAAATGTTATCTCTAGGATGAATTTAGAAGTAAATTCTATTTACTTCCATTGAGGACCTGTATACTACATGAGTCAAAAAGAGGACTGTGAAAATATCTACAGACCCCTCGCATCCTGGACATAAACTGTTTCAACTCCTACCTTCAAAATGAAGCTACAGAGCACTGCACTCCAGAACAACTAGACACAAGGACAGTTTTTTCCCGAACGCCATCACTCTGCTAAACAAATAATTCCCTCAACACTGTCAAACTATTCACTAAGTCTGCCTTTCTATTACTATTAATCTTCTCAACATTCTTATCACCCATCTCCTCCCACTTATGTCTCTATGACCGTAACCTTGTTGCTGGTATCCTTACTATTTATATTGACCGTTTCCTAATATGGTTTGATTGCTTATTTGTACTCTGTGACTATTATTAAGTGTTGTACCTTATGATTCTTGACGAACGTATCTTTTCTTTTAGATACACTGAGAGCATATGCACCAAGACAAATTCCTTGTGTGTCCAATTACACCTGGCCAATAAAATTCTCTTCTATTCTAAATCACCATTCATGTCCTATTCCATACCCGCCATAACAAACAATATCCATTTTCAGTTTTGTAAGCTTCCTTGAATTAATATACACTGAATATTTATGAAATCTACTGAATAAGTATGAGTCAATTTTATTAAATTCTCCAAGAACTATACATTTTCCTATTTGATTATTTATCGTGTTGAAAAAATGGAGGGGGGAAAAAAAATAACCAACTAACCCAAATTCAGCTTTGGCATAGCCTTGTAAATAAAAGTAGACATGTTTCTAAACACCAGACATTATTAATTGTTTTTCTATGGTCTGAAAAGCACGGAAAGGGAAGAAGTAAACTTTTGTAGAAATCTTCTGGGAACACTGTAATTTACCAAAGATTTTCAGGACTGTAATTTTTAAGACTGGTTTACAAAAAGTGACTTAGCCTCTCTCACTCTTCAAGGTATTGGACAGTTTCCCCCCCTATATCATAGATATTTCATATTACTACTTATTTTGACTATGGAAATGAGAATGTCTTAAAGGGGATGCTCAATATGGATTTATCCAACAATATCAGAATAGTCATGATTGTAAATAATAAATAATTGCAGGGACGCTGTGGCTCAGTGGCTAAAATGCTGAGCTTGTCGATCAAAAGATCGGCAGTTCAGAGGTTCGAATCCTTAGTGCGCGTAACGGGGTGAGCTCCCGTTACTTGTCCCAGTTTCTGCCAACCTAGCGGTTCGAAAGCACGTAAAAAATGCAAGTAGAAAAATAGGGACCACCTTTGGTGGGAAGGGAGCAGCGTTCCGTGCGCCTCTGGTGTTTAGTCATGCCGGCCACATGACCATGGAGATGTCTTTGGACAGTGCTGGCTCTTCACCTTTGAAACGGAGATGAGCACCACCCCCTAGAGTCAGGAACGACTAGCACATATGTGCGAGGGGAACCTTTACGTTTACCTTTGCCTTATCAGAATAGTCAATTTTGTGGCTGAAGGACAAGTTTAATTTTAGACTCTCTCTTTGAGTTCTATTGATTATGCTGGAGAACTAATCTTTTTATAATGCAACCAAGTGTAATAGAGCTAGCTGATGCAGTGTTTTAAGAGGTAGGAGCCAACTTGGAATTTATCCTCAACCATGGAAGCCCCCTCATTATCCCCCACGCAGTCTATCTCTTTAGAAGTTTGTTGTAGAGAAAAAATATGGAGGAACTGCTGTGTATTATATGTTGGCTTCAACCAATAGTGTAGCCCAAAGAAAGCAAAATGCAATCCACTGTAAGTATTGTGTCTAGATCAAGAGAAATAACAGTTCCTTTTTGTTCTAGAAATAGAATAGAATAGAATAACGGAGTTGGAAGGGACCTTGGAGGTCTTCTAGTCCAACCCCCTGCTTAGGCAGGAAACCCTACACCACTTCAGACAAATAGTTATCCAATCTCTTCTTAAAAACTTCCAGTGTTGGAGCATTCATAACTTCTGGAGACAAGTTGTTCCACTGATTAATTGTTCTAACTGTCAGGAAATGTCTCCTTAGTTCTAAACTGCTTCTCTCCTTGATTAATTTCCACCCATTGCTTCTTATCCTACCCACAGGTGCTTTGGAGAATAGCTTGACTCCCTCTTCTTTGTGGCAGCCCCTGAGATATTGGAACACTGCTATCATGTCTTCCCTAGTCCTTCTTTTCATTAAACTAGACATACCCAATTCCAGCAACTGTTCTTTATGTTTTAGACTCCAGTCCCCTATTCATCTTTGTTGCTCCTCTTCTCCGCGCTCTTTCTAGAATCTCCACATCTTTTTTACATAGTGCCAACAAAAACTGGATGCAGTATTCCAAGTGTGGCCTTACCAAGACATTATAAAATATTAACACTTCACAGGAACATTTTCTTTGAAGATGTTTCACTTCTCATCCAAGAAGCTTCTTCAACTCTCACTGATCCATCCAGTCAGAGCTGAAGAAGCTTCTTGGATGAGAAGCGAAAAGTCTTCAAAGAAAAACCAGAAAGTCCAGTTGCCTCTTGAAAAAGCACCTTTGGGACAACCATGGCCTGGATGACTGAGAATCTCCATAGACATCCCAGGAGTTATGTAATTACAGTTGCCAAGGTACTTGGCAAGCAGGTTGCATTTATGAACAATTGCAGTGTCTTGCAGTTTACATGATCATGTTTTGCAACTTTTTTTGGCCTGTTTTTAGGCAAAAAAAAAAAAGTCCATTGGCGTAGCTAGATTTGCTTAACTGCCACCTGCTTTGTTTAATAACCATAGTGATTTGCTTTATAACCACTATAAAAATGGTAATAAAATGAGATCTGGTCACATCGTAATTTGACTTATGACCACATTGACTTACAACCAAAATTCCAGTCCCAAATGTGGTTATAAGTCAAGGACTACCTGTATGTTTGTCAGGAGAAAAAAGGTGGGAAGCTGTGCAAATATTTTACAGTTACTTGAACACAAACCTAAAGCTAGCTAGAATGACCTTTGTCATTTTCTAAACGAGCCTTTCATTTATTCTTTAATTACAGCCCAGAATGAAATTAGATTATGACATTCTTGCAAAACATGTGTATATGTAAACATGTGTACACCAAAAATAAAACCAAGCTCTTGGGAGCCACTCAGTACTTTATTTTCCAAAAAGATTTCTGGAAGGCTATATAGGATACCAGAACAACAGAGTTGGAAGGGACCTTGGAGGTCCAACCCCCTGCTCAGGCTGGAAACCTTATACCATTTCAGACAAATGTTTGTCCAATCCCTTCTTAAAAATCTCCAGTGATGGAGCTCACACAACTTCTGAAGGAAGCCTTTCCACTGGTTAATTGTTCTGTCAGGAAATTTCCCCTTAGTTCTTGGTTGCTTCTCTCCTTGATTAGTTTCCATCCTTTGCTTCTTGTCCTACTTTCAGGTGCTTTGGAGAATAGCTTGACCCCCCCTCTTCTTTGTGGCAGCCCTTGAGATATTGGAACACTGTGTTCCAATATAATATATAAGGGCCAATAATTGTTTTTGACAAATATAGGTGTCTGAGGATGGTGGTTTACTTTTCTAGAATATTAGCTTTCTGCTTACTTTTTAAAGTAAAATAATATAAAATTACATGGGGCAGAAACCTTGGGTGCCTAATTCCCTAATAGGGTCTATAGATATTTTCTTGGTGCCCATCAAAATCCCTGCCCCATGTAATTTTATAATGTCTACTCAAAGCAGAAGTGCTTACAGGGTATGGTCAAAGATGGCAGCCACAATGGTGTGATTCAAGCTCGGCCTTGTTATATGAGTGATGTGCAATGCATCAGTCGTCTAAAACATATAAAATTTCAACTGCAGTTATCTTGACTTTTTTGACCTTCCCTATCACAACATCCCTGGTTTAAAAGATCTTCTACTGCCTCAATTTGAAGGGAGACCGTCTACAGCAGTGTTTTCCAGCCTTAGCAACTTTTAAGATGCGTGGCTGGCTGGAGAATTCTGGGAGTTGAAGTCCATGCATCTTAAAGTTGCCAAGGTTGAAAAGCCTCGATCTAGGGATTTTTTCTTTAGAACTGAGATGGAAATAATTTGCTACCCAAAAACCTCTGTGCTCACTTCTGCCATTAAAGCTCTCAAAATCCCTAAGAAAGGGGACAAATCTGGCCCCGAATGGCAATTTTGGACCACTGGAGGTGCTTTAGTGGCCTGAAGGGCAGATCCTGAGAGCTGTATGAAGAAGAATTTTGGTGATTTTGCTGCTGATGTTTTGCAGAATCCACTAGCAATTCTTAGGCCTGTCAGCTGATGGTTTATCTAAGGCTCCCGATCATTCACCCTGATCAACGATTCGTCATCTGCAACATAAAAGCAGCAGATCCCCAAGGCAACATAAAAACATAACTTAAAAAAACAACAACCCATCATCACCAGATGGGCTTTAGAAGCATCTTAATGTCCATTCGGGGCCCAAAGTCCTATTCAAAAAGGAATTTTTTCTCTTCTGAGCACATTCAAGGAGGTCTGGAAGCTTAAGGACAACCAGTTCCTGAAATATCTGCTTTATAGTATACAAACTGGACAGGGCAATTTGCCAACAGAGCTACCCCTGAGATGTGTGTCTGTGTGTGTTCCAGACAGATGTGAAGAACTGGTCTATGGGTAAGAAGGTGGACGTAGTTCTCTGATTGGATTGCTCATTGAAGGAGGGAGATTTAGAGTGGACTATCCAGACCAAGGGTGTCAAACTCAAGGACTGTGGGCCGGATTCAGCCCGCGAGGTGCTTAAATCTGGCCCACGGGGCAGGCAAGGAAATAACAAAGGACCGGCCCACCATGCCTCTGGCAGCCAAAATGGGGGACTGGGGGTGGGGGGGGGGCTGCGCAGGTTTCCAAAACCCATGCCAGTGGTAGGTTGCTCCCGGTCTTGTCCAGTTCTTGCGAACCAGTAGTAGAAGCGGCGGGAGGCTCCGTCCACCCGCCCGGACGTCATAATGAACGATCTGCGCATGCACAGAAGCGTCCGCACGTATTCCTGTTGTGAACCGGTAGTAAAGGTAAATAGAACCCAGCCCTGACCCAAGCCCCGTTTTGGCTGGCAGGGTGCTGCAGGTGGCGTCTGTCCCGTCTCTCCCCCCACCCTCCGCCGCCGGCCGGCCGGCCCGCAAAGAATACTATTATATACAATGCTAATCTGGCCCTTGAAGAAATCCAATTTGACACCCCTGGTCCAGATGGATGCTGGTTTTTTTTTTTCTCTGTTTCACATTCTACATTATACTTTAAATATTGTTTAGAGTTAGATTTGCCCAAATCAGATTTAGAGTTAGAGCTAGATGCTGGCTGCCCAAATCAGAGTGACAGGTCGACTTGAGTTGTCCAATGTCACCCTGATTTGGGCAGTATCTAAAATCAGTATCTAAAATCTAAAACCAACACTGGGAAGCTTTTTTTTTTTTTAATGAAATTCAGTTTTGCAAAAACCCTAGGAATCTGGGCGGGGGAGGGCAGGCTCTCCTGATTCCATCCTCCACCTGATGCTGAGGAGATCAAGAGAGGCTCCCCAACCTGGCTCCCCCCACCCCTCTGTGTTTGTGCCTGTGTGGATGGAGTTCACCCTGCTCCAGATGATAACTGCATAACAGTCATTGCTGGGCCTCTTCTGTCCCATCAAGTCCCTCCCAGCCTCCAAGGCTGGGCAGGGTGATCAGGCCCTCAAGTGTCATATTTTTCCAAGTTGTGTATGTGTTGTGGGGTGGAGGTGGGGGAGCAAACAGGAAGAGATCTTCAACAGAAAAGTCTTGGAAGGGAGAATTTTCCTTAGGCAGGAGTTTAGGCCTAGTATTGCAGCCTAGCTGGAATAAGGATTTGCAGGGTTGTTGTTATGGGGAAAATAGAAGGAGGAAGGTGGGTTGGATATAACAGAATAACAGAGTTGAAAGGGACCTTGGAGGCCTTCTAGTCCAACCCCCTGCTCAGGTAGGAAACCCTGTCAAATCTCTTCTGCAAAACTTGCAATGTTGGAGCATTCACAACTTCTGGAGGTAGGTTGTTTCCACTGATTAATTGTTCTAACTGTCAAGGAATTTCTCCTATATTCTAGGTTGCTTCTTTCTTTGATTAGTTTCCATTCATTGCTTCTCATCCTGCCTTCAGATTCTTTGGAAAATAACTTGTCTCCCTTTTCTTTGTGGCAGCCCCTGAGATACTGGAACGCTGCTATCATGTCTCCCCTAGTCCTTCTTTTCATAAGACTAGACACCCAATTCCTGCAACCGTTCTTCCGTTTTAGCCTCCAGTCCCCTAATCATCTTTGTTGCTCTTCTCTGCGCTCTTTCTAGATTCTCAATATCTTTTTTACATCGTGGCAACCAAAGCTGGATGCTATATATTCTAAGTGTGGTCTTACCAAGGTGTTATAAAGTGGTATTAACACACCACACGATCTTGATTCTATCCTTCCGTTGATCCAGCCTAGGACTGCATTGGCTTTTTTGGCAGCTGCTGCACACTGCTGGCTCATATTTAAGTGAGTATTCACTAGGACTCCAAGATCCCTCTCACAGTTAAATAAAGGCAGCGTGCAAATAAATACACGTAGTCTTCAACTTACCAGCAACCCAGCCCAAAATTTATGTCACAAAGCGAGAAATGTGTTTTAAGTGAGTTTTGCCCCATGTTATGACTTTTCTTGCCACATCCGTTAAGCCAGTCACTGAAGTTTATTATTTATTATTATTTATTTATTATTTCAATTTATAAACCGCCCTTCTCCTTGCGGACTCAGGGCGGTGAACAGCCAGAATAAAACATGGTATACAAAAGTTAAAAACAATTAAAAATTATTAAATATTATTCGGCCGAGAATTAAAACAACCCAATTTAAAATCAATGTCAAATTTAAAAACGGAGGATGGGATCAAGCTAGCCCAGCTAGATGGAACAAATGGGTTTTAAGGGCCCGACGAAAGGTCCGGAGATCTGGAATCCTGCGTATCTCCGGGGGTAGGTCATTCCAGAAGTTGTTAAATGAGCAACCTGGCTGTTAAGTGAATTCTGCTTTTTCCCCCCATTAACTTTTGCTTGTCAGACAATTGCAAAAGGGGATTCCGCGGATCTCGGAACCAACATAAATACGAGCCAGTTTGCCAGCTTCCGAATGTAAATCACGTGACCATGGGGATGTCGCCACGGTTGGTTGTAAGTCTGAAAAAAATGGTCACCCCTCTTTTTTTTTTTCCAGCACCATGGTAACTTCGGTCAGTAAGCGAATCGTTGTAAATCAAGGATTAGGTGTGAAATAAATTTAGAGATGGGGCCGCCAGAACTGACATTGCCAAACCACCACAACCACATCGCCATTAAATAATAATAATAATAATAATAATAATAATAATAATAATAATAATAATAATAATTTTTCAAATACAAGACAGATCGTCACTTGGAACAAGACATGCCAGATATGACAATTGTCAAAAACTGAAACATACAATTTATTGACATTGCGGTACCAGGAGATGCCAAAGTCGAAGAAAAAGAACTGGAAAAAATTATGAAATATCGCGACCTGGCCATCAAAACTACACTGCTATGGATGAAACATGTAACAGTGCTACCCATTGTCATTGGGGCCCTTGGTATCAGGTCCAAGAATTTTATAAGATACATCAACAAATTGCAGCTTCTTGCAATAACACCAGCTGTGGTACTTGGAACATGGTACATCTTAAGAAGGTACTTGGTTGATACCTAAGGAGGCTGGCAGCAACCCGTATCAACCATTAGCACCAGACAATGGTACTTGTGATGCATTTTTGAATGTTCAGTTGACTGAGTTTCATGTTTAATAAATAAAGTAAATCATCATCATCATCATCATCAACTATCCGGACCAAACTTTCGCTTTGGCTGCACAGAAGGAGTATGAACAGTTAAGGAAACGACGGAAACCCGCGCCAACTCACCGCAATCAGGGCCGGATTCCTGGGCTCGCCTCCAGCGGCGGCGCTCGACTGCTCCCCGTTGATCCCACTCCTGCCACCAACGCTGCCGTTGCTCATCAGCTGCGGGGGATAGTAGTCGGTCGCCGGGGGCGCTGCGGCGTTAGCAGAAGGCGCGGCCGAGCCGTTGCCTCCGGCCGTCCCTGCCCCTGCCCCTGCCGCCGCTTTGCTGTGCTTGCTTCCCTTGCGGGCCGCCTGGCCGTGTTGCACAAGGTTAAGGAGCTGCAAGGTGTTCTCCCGCTCGCGATCCGAGCTCTCGGCCCGGCCCCGCTCGTAGCGACCCTCGCAGGTCAAATGGTGCTGGCGGCAAACGGCGATGCGCGCCCGGAGCCTCTCCACGATCGCGCTGTGAACCCGCGGGGCCGCCGCCGCCATCGAGCCTCCTCCTCCTCCGAGGAGACCCAGGGCTTGAGGGGGCGCCGTATCCCCCATCCCGACGGGCTCTTTCCCAACCGGAGATCGCGGCTTTCTCACGGCTCACATGAACGGAGGAGGGCGGCGGAGGGGGAATCCGCTCGCTTAGCTCCAGATCGGAGTTGTGTGGTTGTTTTTTTTCTTTCCCTTCCCCCGTAGGACAACCTCGAAGTCAGCAGCCCCCTCCTCTTTTTTTTTTTTTAAAGAGCGATGATCCTTCCTGACAGGCAAGAAAACTTGAAGATTAATTAATATATATATATATATATATATAGTTTCCTCTTCGCGCAAAAGAACTTACAGAAAAGCCACCGGAATCCTTTGGGGAAGATCTGCGAGCCCTGGAGCGCATCTCATCACGGGGATGGCGGGGGCAAAAAAAATAGGAAGGCAAGAAGGGAGAAATCGATCGGGATCCATTCCACCGGTGCAGAACTGCCAGAGACGCTGAAAATCGGATGAAGCAATTGACCACAATGCGGGGGGGACGGACGGTACGGTTCCTTCCCCCACCCACCCCAAAACGACCCGAGCTCTACGGAATTTTAAAAAATTAATAAATTCTCTTCCCCACCCACCCCTTTGATTATTAATAACACGAGGCGTATGGGAAGCAATTACTTTCCAAGAAGCAATGATTCTTGGTTGGGGGAGGGCAGCGTTTTCTTTAAATCATCCCCCAAAGAAGTTTGAGAGATGCTTTCCCGAAAGAAGAAAAAGTTAAGTGGGGATCGTAGCAAAACCAGGATCGCCGTGTCCCAACGGGTGCAGAAGGCTGGCAGCCCCGGGGAAGGGGAAAAAAAAAAAGTCAGGACACGAGGTGGAAGAAAGTTGATCGCGGGATCCGTAAATCAGAAGGGGGGCGCGGGAAGGGGGTGGGGGCGAGAGACCCACCGAAGGGTTGAACTGCTCCGCTCGATTCCCTCCGTCGCTTTCTCCACTCGCCTGGCGTCCCAACTCCTTCGATTCCCGAATCCAGATCCAGCAAAGTTGGGGGGGGGACCCCAAAACACCATAAGGGGGAAGCACCCCCAAACAAAAATCCGGAGTTTTCAAAAGATTCTCTCGGTCCAATTTTTTTTTTACCAAAAAAAAAAAAAGAAAAGAAAAGAAAATCAGTTTTTGCTTCTCGGTGGAGAAAAGAAAAGGAGTAAGTGAAAGAGAGAAAGGAAAATTAAAAAAAATCTTTTCAGGCTTCTGCAGCTCGGCCCTTACCGCAGTCCCCTCGCCCAAAGCTGGGGGGCGAATAGAGAGACACCTCTCCGTGTCTGGGGGGAGGAAGCGATTTCTCAAAGGCGATCCTGAAACTTACGAAGTGCCACCGCCGGCTTTCTGCCTCCGGAGCGGAGCGACTCAGAGAGGCTTCATTCCCTCCCGGATCGGGGATCGCGGGCAGATCTTGCTCTCTCTTTCTTTCCGGATTTTTTCTTTCTTTCTTTCTTTCCTTTTTTTGTGGGGGGAGGGGGCACTAGCTCCCAAGCGGTGGTGGGGCTCGACGTCGCCCCCACCCACCCCCTTTCCTCCTCCTCTCCTCCTCCTCCTCTCTGCAAGCCCGCCGCGGCTCCTGCTTCTTTCTCCTTTTGGCGCCCCGTCTCGGATTTAAGCCACTGCCGCCGCCGCCGGGCTGCGAGGATTGCGCGGCGCTGGGGTTACACAGCGGCACAAGATTTCATTGTGCTCGCGTTAGAAAAGAAGCGCAGCAGCAGCGGAGCAAACGTGAGACTCACCGAGGGTTTGGGGAGGCGAGGGGGGGGGGGGGAGAGAGAGAGAGAGAGAGAGAGAGAGAGAGAGAGAGAGAGAGAGAGAGAGAGAGAGATTGAAGAGGAAGGCAGCCCTAGTGGGACGCTGGCAGCATTACACAAGAAAAATCTCCCATTCTGGAAACCAGGGGTAGGGAGACCCCTAGCGCCGGAGCAGCGTCGTTGCAAGAGAGTTCTCGTTTCCTCGGCCAGCCGCTCCTGATATGCTGCCCTTCTCTGGAGACACAGGGCGGATTACAATGCATTAAGCAATAGCCTTCATACTTTTGTATATACTTGCTTAGTAGGACTTTCGTCCCCCCCCCTCCCCCAAAGCGGTGTTTTTTTTTATACAAAGTCAGATTATTGCCCCCACAATCCGGGTCCTCATTTTACCTACCTCGAAAGGATGGAAGGCTGAGTCAGCCTTGAGCCTGGTGAGATTTGAACTTGCAATAATTGCAGGCAACTGGCAACTAAGTGCTACTTTAACAGCACTTAGTCCACTGCCCCACCAGGCTCTTCCTTTAGCCATGTCTGGACTGACTGTGTGTGTGTGTGTGTGTGTGTGTGTGTTGGGGGGGGCTGTTTCAAAATTTTTTACTACAGGTTCTGTGGGCGTGGCTTGATGGTCATGTGACAATTCTTTAGGATTTAGTAGAGGTACTGGTCTATCAGGCTTTTAACTGCTTTCAGAGCTGTACCAATCTACTCATTTGTTTTTGGAGGCAACAAACTACCTTTTTACCACTGATCAGCTGTAGGGCATCCCTTTAAAGCCCCAGGGCAAGAGTTTAAACAGTTTTTTTCCTTCTAGTCGATCAGCTGGGACTCAGGAGGCAGCAATAGATTGGGGGTGGAGCCAAGGTAAGAATAATACGGGGTCGGGGGGCAGAGGGGGACATCAGATCGTCACTGCTACCGGTTCGGAGGAACTGGGAGGAACCCACCACTGATTTCCACCCCACTCCAGAGGAAGGATACTGTAAAACCTCCATTCCTTTCCGATGAGCTGGGACTTGGGAGGCAGAGAATAGATGAGGGCAGGGCTAGTCAGAATTTTTACTACCGGTTCTCCAAACTACTTAAAGTTTCCACTACCGGTTCTCCAGAACTGGTCAGAACCTGCTGAAACCCACCTCTGAGTGGAGGGTTTGCCAAAAGTCAGGTCAAAAATGAACTGGCCATGCAACTAGATGAAGGCTTTTAAAGAAGGGGAGAAAGTGAGCAAATCTAAGAACAGATCCTAATCTTGTGCTGCTTAAGGCCCACCATAAAGTGAAGTAAAATAAAAATCCTAAACTCACTGATGCCCATTTCTCACTCTTGAGCCCTCCTGTGTCACCCTGTTCCTGCAGCTTTCTAAAACGGTGCCTAAATTGAGGAGTTCTCTCTGTGCTGTCTGAGCTTGCTTGTTTTCTTTGCAAACGTTTCATTCATTACCCTGATGATGTTACCTAGTTTGGTAATGAAACTTCTGTAAGAAAGCCGCTAAGTTCAGAGAGTGCCTCATTTCAACCCCACAAATATTCTCCTTTATTGGTGCCTAAAGCACATAATCGTTGCCACACATAGTGGCAAAAACAAAAACGGATACATCCCATTTCTTTAGGAAAGTAGTTTAAACATTAAAAAAAGGGACCCTTGAAATGGTGCAAATCGAACTGTCTGCAATTTCTTTACATGTGAGATTCCCACCCCTCCGATATAACCAAGATTTGTCAGTGCATCTAACATCCCCCCCCTTTTAAAAAAAAAAAGACACACACAAACGACGGAGAGTCATTCCCAGTGGTTGAGTTAAAAGCTCTCTACCCTGCCTTGAATCAGCAGGAAACTATGCCAGTGTGAAATTTTCTGTCCTTGCAGCTAATCCCTGTCCTGCCTCTATTGCCTCTGATCCAACTCACTGCGGAGGGGAGCTGTCTGATCTTGCATGCACAGGGCATGACGAGCAAAGCATTTGTTGATTGCTCTGGCTTTGCTTCCTTCCCTTTTCTGTGGGAGAAACATCTGCCAACCACCGTCCTGGAGTACAAATGCAATGGCTCTGGCTGATGACCGCTTTGTCATCTCTGTGCTCCTTCTTGGGCTTGGTTTCCTACCCTCCTGTTGTGGTCCGCCAGCAGCCTGTGGAGCTGGCAGTGGAGTCAGACAGTGAGGAGGCTGGGGAGGAACGTGGGCCAGTACTGGAGTCTGGGGAAGGCCCGGACGAGGGCTCTGCGTCGGAAGCAGAAATGGGGCCAGGGCCATCTGGGAGTGATATGCGGACTCCAGAGCCCCCAGAGTCAGACAGCAGAGAGGCAGAGGAACAGGAGGAGCCTGTTCCTAGTGTATGCATGCACAGAACTGCCAGAAGGCAAGAGAAGCTAAAGCAAAAGGGATGACTTGGGAGTAAGGCCAGGAGATGATTGGCCCCTCCCATAAGGCTTAAAAGAGAAACAAAGGCACTTGGGCCTTTTTGCAGGAAAGCAACGTTGCTAACTCTGTTTCCATCGGCATCTCTTATTTCTGAACTTCGTGGGGCTTTGCCAAGCAAGGCCTTTGGCAGGGTGTCAAAGAAGATAAAGGTTGGTGATTATTCTAAAGGACTTCTTCCGAAGGACTTGTTTTGGATCTAATTGGGATTCAACTGGGAATGAACGTAATTCTCAACGGTTACAATAAAATAGGTTTGTTTGGGACTAATTGTATCTTGTAATGACTCAGTAAGCCTAGGTCACACCACCACCATTGGAACTGAACCAAGTTTGGAAACAATAATTTGGAGTCACAGGGTGAATTAGGGTCACACGTCTTTGATTGTGTGCCATCAAGCCGGGGTTGACTGTTGGTGGCCACCTAGTAGCTTTTCTCCAAGATGATATGTCCCCAACCTGGACCTTCAGATCTCTCAACAAGTGCACTCATTGCCATTGTATTGGAGTGCATCCATACGTTGTTGCTATTCATCTTCTTCTCTTTCCTTACACCTGTCCCAGTATTATGGACTTCCTCGGGGAGCTGAGTCTTTCCATAATGCATCTACATTATAATTTTGAGCCAATGTAAAGAAAAATAAAGTCTTACATTTAGGCAAGAAAAAACAAAAGTACATATATAAGGAGCCTGTGTAGCCTGTGTAGCGTAGAGGGCTAATGCCTCCTACTAAAGGCAGCAATTAACACCAGCTGCCTGCAATTACTGCTGGTTCGAAACTCCCCAGGCTCAAGGTTGACTCAGCCTTCCATCCTTTCTAAGGTGGGTAAATTGAGGACCCAGTTTGTGGGGGCAATAAGCTGACTTTGTATAAATATACAAAAGTATGAAGGCTATTGCTTAATGCATTGTAAGCCGCCCTGAGTCTCCGGAGAAGGGCAGCATATAAATCAAATTAAAAATAAAATAAATTAAAAAAAAATATAGACTGGGGGAAACCAGGCTTCATAGCAGTAACTGTGAGAGGGATCTTGGAGTCTTAGTGGACAACCAATTAAATATGACCCAGCAATGGGCAGCAACCAAAAAAGCCAACTCAATTCTAAATTGCATTAACAGGGATACAATCAAAATCAAGGGAGGTACTAATACAACTCTATATAGCCTTAGTAAGATTACACCTAGAATACTGCATCCAGTTTTGATTACCACAATGTAAAAAAGATGTTGAGACTCTAGAAAGAGTGCAGAGAAGAGCAACCAGGATGCTTAGGAGACTGGAGTCTATAAGATGAAGAACAGCTACAGGAACTGGTTATGGCTAGTCTAGTGAAGAGAAGGGCCAGGGGACACACGATAGCAGTGTTCCAATATTTGAGGGGCTGCCACAGAGAGGAGGGGTTCAACCTATTTTCCAAAGCACCTGAAGGCCAGATAAGAAATAATGGATGGAAACTGATCAAGGAGAGATTCAACTTGGAAATAAGGCGTGAGAACAATCAACCAATGGAACAGAAGTTGCCTTCGGAAGTTGTGGGAGCTTCATCACTGGAGGCTGCCATCTGTCGGAAATGGTATAAGGTCCCCTGCTTTGGCAGGGGGCTGGACTAGATGACTTACAAGGTCCCTCCCAACCCTGTTAAACTGTAATCTGTGTCTTAATTGACTACTCTGGGTTGATTTATTTGAGGATCTTGCTTGTTTGGCTTCTTGGCTATGCATGGGTTTATCCCGAATCTTCTCGAACAATACAGTTCAAAAGCATCAAGACACTTCCTACTGTGCTTCTTCAAAGTCCAACTTTTGCTTCCAGAGAGCGTCACAAAGAAAACCATTGCCGGCAGAATTCTGATCTTTGTAGTTACGGATGCATCCCATGTCACCAGAAGGACTTTCATTTAAATGTTCTCACCTCTTCTTTTCTGCATAGAGGCAACAGAAACCAACTTTCAGATTCCTGCAATGTGTGTTCAGGAGATGGTAGGAAGATAGTTATTTCACTGTCACATTTCAAGCCCAGGCTTTCAAGTTTTCAATGTCACTGCATCAAATTCCTTGTGCAGACAACAGCAGATGGCAGCAAATGAGGCTGACCCCCAAATCAGAAGAACACCCACCCACATCAGTGTCTTGTAGTCAAGGCACAAATCTTATTTACACATCACCTAACTTTGTCTCAGTTGCAATCAGTGGCAAAATGTATTACATTTTAGATGTTGTAAGTTCATGACTATCATTAAGCGTATGACTATCATTAAGTCCCTTTTGGGAGTAGGACGGTATATAAATTTGAATTTGAATAAGTGTTGTATCTTATGATTCTTGATGAACATATCGGTGGAGAAATCTAAAGTTTGTTACTACCAGTTCTGTGGGTGTGGCTTGGTGGGGGCGTAATGTGACTGGGTGGGCGTGGTCCAATTTTTTTTTTTTACTTTCAAAACCATTTTTTCTACAACCCCTTCGGCAAAGATCCAAGCTGAGTTGCCTGATTGGCAGAGGCTTTTTTTCTTTTAAAAACTCAGCAAGCAACTCAGCTGAGATCGTCAGAGGCATTTAAAAGAAAAAAAAACCCTCTGCTGATCCGGCAACTCAGCTTGGATCGTCAGAGGCTTTTAAAAGAAAAAAAGCCTCTGCCGATCAGGCAACTCAGCTTGGATCGTCAGAGGCTTTTAAAAGCATTTTTTCGCCAAAGAGGTGTAGAAAAAATGTTTTTAAAATAAAAAAAAAGCCTCTGATGATTGCACGGCTCAGCTGGGCATGGGGGGGCGGGGCAGGGATTTTTGCTACTGGTTCTCCGAACCACCCACCTCCATCACTACCGGATTCGGCGATCCAGTCCGAACAGGGAGCATTTCACCCCTGGAATGTATCTTTTCTTTTATGTAGACTGAGAGCATATGCACCAAGACAAATTCCTTGTGTGTCCAGTCACACTTGGCCAATAAAGAATTCTGTTCTGTTCTATTCTTCATGCTATTAGCGGAAAAGGGAAAATATTGCTTGAATACCAGCATGAATTATGAATGATTTAAGGCTACCTCAGGCATAGGCTTACACACACATGCACACACACACACAACCCACGAGGGGAACACAATGAGGACATAGCACAAATGAGAAATAGTCAAAGCATATTTGTGACATGGTTTGATACAAAGAAGGAAAGGTCCCGTGTTGAAATTTCTATCTTAAGAGTTGTACACACACTGTTTCAACGGGCTTTTATTTGAAATAGCAATAGCAATAGCATTTACTTAAATACTGCTTTACAGCTCTCTCTCTAAGCGATTTACAGCAGGGGTGTCAAACTCAAGGCCAGTGAAAATGGAGCTCCAATCGTTCCCAGCATTAGGCTCTTCTCCAGTGAGTCCTTCCTTCTCATTAGGTGGCCAAAGTATTTGAGTTTCGCCTTCAGGATCTGGCCTTCTAAAGAGCAGTCAGGGTTGATCTCCTCTAGGACTGACTGGTTTGATGGCCTTGCAGTCCAAGGGACTCCAGGAATCTTCTCCAGCACTATAGTTCAAAGGCCTCAATTCTTTGGTGCTCAGCCTTCCTTATGGTCCAACGTTCACAGCCATACATTGCCTAGCCTTGAGTATATGCACTTTTGTTGGCAGGGTGATGTCTCTGCTTTTTAGTATGCTGTCTAGATTTGCCATAGCTTTCCTCCCCAGGAGCAAGTGTCTTTTAATTACTTGGCTGCAGTCCCCATCTGCGGTGATCTTGGAGCCCAGGAAAATAAAATCTGTCACTACCTCCATTTCTTCCCCATCTGTTTGCCAGGAATTGAGAGGGCCGGATGCCATGGTCTTAGTTTTCTTAATGTTGAGTTTCAAGCCAACTTCTGCACTCTCCTTCTATGGTTAATTATGTAGTTAATAAATAATTTATAAGGGACAAATGTTGGTTAATTTTTGAGACTAGAAAATCTGAAATGTGGATAGGTGTCTGCCCTCTGCAGTAAAACCAGACAAGAAACATGATCAGTTCAGCTAAATCTACTTTATTGTAAGGCTACATTAACAGATATTTTGTAGGTCTGCAGTTACAAATATCCCACCCTCACTTTTAACTGAAAAATTAGGGCAACAGCTCCTTCCTAAATTTCTTCCTCTGGCAGTTAGGCCACTGGTAATAAAAACCTTAAATTCTATATCTGCCAGAAGGATAAAAGTGCAGGTTTTAGAAAGATAGTTTGAAAAAATTGAACTAAATGTTTATAGTTTGTAGAAAAGATGGAACTAAGAGACGATGACCGAAAATGTCAAAAAGCAACACAGAAAATTTTATCTTTGAAGAAAGTGCTCGTGTAACACAGCGCAGAAAAATTCATTTGTTGAATAAATGTGCAGTTTTGATTTGAGGATAGTTTGATGAGCAATCCAGTCCTCAAGAGTCTTCTATAAAAATTTCCATTTGGAAGATTATTTTGATAATTAAAATAAAGTAGAAAAAAAAAAGAAAGAAATTTAGCACAAACCAAAAATAAAAAAGAATAATATCAGAAATGTGGTATAAAGGTAAAAAAAACAAAAAAACCATCAGTAGCGGCTCTCAGGTGAAAGGAGTTCTTTTCTAAACCTTTTCAAAAATGTATGGAATTCTGCTACTTTGTCCTGATAGCTTTTAAGGTCAGAATATTGCTGCAAAAAAAAAAACCAAAAACCACTATTGTGAATCATCTCAAATTCTAAATGTAAGTATATAAAATTTATAAGTATAAGTACAGATAGTCCTCGACTTATGACCACAAGTGAACCAGTGATTGGTTTCAAAAACTTTTACTACTGGTTCTGTGGGTGTGGCTTGGTAGGTGTGGCAAGGCTTGGTGGGCGTGGTTTGATAGGCACGGCAGGGGGAAGGATACTGTAAAATCTCCAATCCCGCCCCACTCCAGGGGAAGGATACTGCAAAATCTCCATTCCCGCCCCACTCCAGGGGAAGGATACTGCAAAATCCCCATTCCCTCCCAATCAGCTGGGATTTGGGAGGCAGAGAATAGATGGGGACGGGGCCCAGTCAGAATTTTTACTACCGGTTCTCCGAACTACTCAAAATTTCTGCTACCGGTTCTCCAGATCTGGTCAGAACCTGCTGAAACCCACCTCTGCAGTGAACCCAAAATTTATGTGGTTAAGTGAGACAGACGTTAAATGAACTCACTTAGCCACATAATTTTTTTGGCTCAATTGTGGTTGTAAATCAAGGACTTCCTATAATCCTTCTCAGATGTTATATGAAGCCCTTTGGTCCCTCACTTAATCCATAAGCAATGCATTTCCAACAAAGTGAGTTACCTTCTCTATCCAGCCATTTTCTTCCAGTTGGCTGAAAACTCGTTTCACTGAATCTTTGACTGGCTCATCCTGAAGACGTTGGCCTTCTATAGCCGAACAGCATTTCTGATACAACTTATATTTATAATGCTTCAGATCGTGATAAACCTGGGTACGCTTTTGACATACGTCACCGACCTTCGAACTCTGCAGAAACATAAGTTCTTTTAGTGAGTATATTCTGAATCACAGTAATAAACACTCCAATTAGTTAAGCAAGAATGGATGTCCTATCAAATAAGAGAATTTAATGCAGACAGGACTTCTATTACTATCCGATAATGAAATCCTAGTTAGAAAACCACTCCTGCACCCGTTTTGATGAAGGCAGCGGTGATGTTCATTGCGTCCAACTTTTTCTTTTTTGTTCAAGAAAAGTAACAAGCAATTACTTTTTCTTTAACTAGTTAAAATATTGGCACCAATGTAGTTGTCTGACATTTGAAAGTATAAATAAAAAAGATTACTTCTTTGCTGCATACATTTATTACCATGAAGTCCACAAGGAATATCTTGTTCAATGAATTGCAAAGGAATTTTTTTTTAACGAGTTGCTGAATATAAACACGGAAAACCCTCAGTTTACATAGTAGAACCAGTCAAACCTAGCAAAAATCTAAGCAGTCATTAGAAAGTTTGGGAACAGAGAATTAGGAGCCCAGCAAATTTTCAATAACTTAAAGCTGTACATATAAGTAGCAGATGCTGTTAGCACGTGAAAGGAATTGGACAAAATGTTGTTTCAAAGGGCATATTTCTCACATAATAAATTGATCACATCTTCTAAATGGACCAATCCACTTATCCTGTTTACTTAATTACCCAGCTATCTAAAGTTACTTTATTTGCACGTAAATATGAGGGGAAAAACTGACAAATTATTCTGAATTAAGCCAGTCTCTAGCATTTTCATTTTAGGCAGACTTTGGATTTTGCATTCAGAAAACCAAAATGCCAAAGGGAAAAAAAGATTTCAAAATTGAGCCAGATTTTAAACCTGAGCATTTTAATTCCTGAGCAATCAGGAATTCTGGGACTTGAAGTCCACAAATCATACAAGGACCATCGTTCCCCACCCCTGCTTTACAACTTCAGCAAAGGCCATTCAGATTCAGAGGAATCCCTAGAGATTTTGGAAACGTGAATTTTTAAAGAGAAAGCTTGTTTTAAAGAGCAGCTGATAGGTACAGTGAGTAGTGATTCTATCATGATGCATACAAAACACCTTATCCATTTGGCTTTGGACACACTACAACACCAGCACACATTATTATAAATACCACATCTCAAACCTGTGAACAAAATAACCTTTAAAAAGCGCAAAGGCTTTAAAACAGGCAAATACATTAGCTTTTCAGTAATTAGCAAAACATACCTGTATATCATTGGGCATTAAGTCATCCACTTTCAGCGTTTCATGACAGTACTCATTTCCAGAAAGAATCACTAGAAACCTACAGTCTCTATTTAGCTTACAGGCTTCACAAATACGCTTTTCTAAGCGTTGCGGTATTATGTGGACATCAGAGTAACTGTCTAGTCGTGTCTAGAAAAATACAATTGATTAGAGTTCTGTTGTTAATAGCTCCAGGGGCTTAGTTACATTTTGGAGATACTACACACTCATATAGAAGCAAAATTTAGATAGTCCTCAACTAACAACCATAATGGAGTTCAAGTTTCTTGAAGGCAAATGAGAAAAGTACTAAATCAGAATGCACTGAAGTATTACAAATACACAGGTTGCCCTTGACTTAGGATCACAGTTGAGCCCTAAGTTTCTGCTGCTAAGTGAAACATTCGTTAAATGAATTTTGCCCCATTTTACGACCTTTCTTGCCACAGGGGTTAAGTGAATCACTGCAGTTATTACATTAGTAGCATGGTTGTTAAGTGAATCTGGCTTTCCCATTGGCTTCGCCAAAGGGGATCGCATGACCCCGGGAACACGGCAGCTGTCATAAATATGCCAATTACATGCCAATCGTGTGCTCCAGGTGACCTTGGGGATGTTACAACAGTTGTAAGTGTGAAAAATGGTCCTAAATCACTTTTTTTCAGTGCTGTTCTAACTTCGAAGAGTCACTACACGAATAGTTTTAAGGGCTGCTTGTATGTGTTACTCTTTTCCATTGTTGCACTAAGAAAAATAACACACTGCATGGATCCGAATGCCAGAGCCAAATCAACTAAGCAATTAGATTAAAAGATTAAGAAGAGAATTCAGTACCTTGTATGGTTCTTTCCAGCGACATCCCGAACCTACACTTTCAAGGTAAGGTTGAATAAAGTGTTCATCAAAATAATAGAGGGAAGTTCGCATATCCTGCGCGTATTTCTTTTGTCTTTTTCCTTCTTTGGAGAGAAAACAAATAGGCCTTGTTACTAACATCACAATTTTTATAAACAGTACAAGGAGCCCTCAATGTATGGCCACCACTGGAACCAGAAGTTATGTTGCTAAGCAAGCTGCGCTCCATTAATGACCTTTTGGCCATGGTTGTTAGATGAATCACACGGTCGCTGAGAGAATACAGTTTTCCCCATTGACTTTGCTTGTTGGAAGCTGGCTGAAAGTAATGATCATGTTAATCCAGGGGTGAAATCCAGCAGGTTCTGACAGGTTCTGGAGAACCGGCAGTGGAAATTTTGAATAGTTCAGAAAACCGGCAAATACCACTTCTGGCTGGCCCCAGGGTGGGGTGGGAATGGAGATTTTGCAGTATCCTTCCCCTGGAGTGGGGTGGGAATGGAGATTTTGCAGTATCCTTCCCCTGCCACGCCCACTAAGCCATGCCCACAGAACCGGTAGTAAAAAATTTGGATTTCACCACTGTGTTAATCTCAGGATATTGCAACCATGGCAAATACACGCCGCTTACCTGAATTTTGATTATCTGAGTGTGGAGGTGATGTGATGGTTTTAAGTGAGACAAACAGTTGTATGTCACTTTTTTCAGTGCCACTGTAACTTCAAATGGTTGCTAAATGAATGGTTGTTAAGGATTATCTCTAATGCATTTATTTACTGCTCTGAGGGGGACAAAAATTGAAAGAGGATAACAAATATCTTCTTTGGAAGGGATGCTTGCTTACCATATAAGGAGCTCAGAAATGTATCATCGATTGCATTGATGAGAAAGGCTTTCACAACTCTTTGAAAGTGTAAATATTGATCGACCTCAAACACTGTTTTAAAAAAAAAAATCAACACAAATATGTGTCAGTACGGCCCATATGAATAAATGACTAAGTACTAATAAATACTATAAACAAGGATATTTAAGCTACTACTTATTTGTTGTGACCTTACCAAATGGAACATGTTTCTCCAATAAGTTACTGGCTGCATGATGTTTTCTGTCTTGATTTTGGAAGTCTTCCTCCTTAAAGTTACCCCATTCCAATTTCTTCTTCTTCTTCTTCTTCTCCTCCTCCTCCTCCTCCTCCTCCTCCTCCTCCTCCTCCTCCTCCTCCTCCTCCTCCTCCTCCTCCTCCTCCTCCTCCTCCTCCTCTTCTTCTTCTTCTTCATCATCATCATCTATGAAATTTTTCATGCTGTCTTCATTAGACATATCGATTTCCTCTTCTGTGAGGGGTGAGTGACCATCCTGTTGCATCAAAGCATCATCTGCACTTCTCTGGTGACATTAAAAAAAGACACAGTATTAATAGAACATTTGCTGTGGCCTGTCGGCCACTGGCCCCTCCAGCAGCCATATCAGAGGAGGAGGAGGTGTGGGAGTCAGTGTCAGCATCAAGGCAATCTGAGAGCTCTGAGGGGGAAGATGGAATGGAATTGGCAGAGAGAGAGAGAGAGAGGCAGAGGCAGAGGCAGAGGCAGAGGCTGGGCCATCGTCAGTCCTCAGGTCTGGAGGTAGCTGATGAGGAAGAGGAGGAACAGCTGGCCTCCAGTGCCTGACGTGCAGATGCACGGAAGGCAGAAGAGAGGAGAACAGCAGGAATCTATGGGCCGGTCCTTGGGCAGAAGAGCCACTGCTGCTAGCTAAGCCCCATGCTAATTCTGGGGATAAAAGGCAGGGGGCGGAGATGAATAGGTGTAGCAGACAACTATTCATCTGCCCTTGGTCAGGCAGTGATCTCTGAATCCTGTCTGGAATTTATCAGAATTCTTTCTTTGAATCTGTGGTGCTAAAAGTTGGGCGTGCCTTGTGAGCATGCAAGAGAGAGAAAGAGAGCGGGAAGGAGGGAAGGAGGGAGGGAGGGAAGGAGATACTCCTGGTGTGTGGGGCTATTTCAGGGGGGAAGGGAGCGAACTTCGCTTTCCACAGGCACTGAAAGACTTGTTAGCCTGCTGTGTGTGTGAGAGAGACTTTTTGCTGGGGCTGAGGCACTCCTAATAAAGGGAACATTTAATTAACTACTGTCATGTTTGGGAGCTGGGTCAGAACAGTATTTTAGTTGAATTCTTCGGTGTTTCATGAATGGGATTAGCATTCATTCATGTTAAAGTAATGTCACTGTGTATATGGAGAATACAGTACCAATATGTTTTATGTTAGGCCACTGGTTATTGCAAAGTTTGACTAAAGTGGTCATATGAGACAATCAATACAGTACCATATCTACAAAGATCAGAGCTGTGCAAACATCGGTATTGCATGTGATGCTGTATCAAAGTGAAAGCTGGGCTTTAAAGAAGCAGGACAGGAAGAGCATTGATGCTTTTGAATTGTTGTGGTTGGAGAAAACTCCTGAGAATACTGTGGACAGCCAAGGAAACAAACAGGTCATTGAACAGATCAACGCAGAGTTTCCACTGGAGGCATAAGTGAGCAGGTTCATATTATCCAACTTCGGATACATTATGTGGAGACCCAGCTCTCCTGAGAAAGCGCTAATGTTGAGAAAAGTGGAAGAGGAGGAGATGACCGACAAAAAAAAGGGGGGGGAGGGAGTTAGTTACAATAGCAATGAGTGCATTGTTGGAAGAGATGGAAGACCAGGTTATGGACAGATTGTCATGGAGAAAACTCTACCCACACGGTCACTAAGAGTTGATTAAGAGTTATGGGAAGCCACACAGCCCCCTCAGAAGAATGAAATATTTTGAGAAATATTAAAAAGGCAGAATATTACATTTCCCTGGATGAGAAATGGAGAAACATGTTTTTTAAGAGGGAGAAAGCAGCCCCCACCTTTTGCAATAGCCCTCAGCAGATGTCAGCAGTTAAGAGCTTATTGAAAGAAGCCAGGTATCTAGGCAGCTCTATTCATAAGCAAATATCCCCACCCAAGAGATAAAACAGGAGGAAAGCCATTAAGACACAATAGGAGTTGCCCAACACCCTTTCAGAACATAAGCCCCTTAATTGCATCATCTCAGTTGTTGCACTACCCCCAGCAAACCTCAGCCAAACTTAGCTCAAACAAACATGACCCCTAGATAGCCCCATGGAAGTCTGACAATAGAATACATGTTCTTGCATAGGAACAGGAAGCTCAAATACAAAGCCTAGGGAAGGTATAGAAAACCCCCACTCTCAACTCCAAGTGGCCACCTGCACCAGAACCACAAACATGTGATCCTGTTCATCAATAAATGGACCCTCTTTCCAATTAGCCTCCAGCCTCCATTTTGTCTCCAGTGCCTTTCTCCCAGCTTGGAACTGAACCAGATGGGTATTTTCTTCCAACAGATTCAAAATAGAAGATCAGAAGATGTGGAGCAGGAATAGGGAACAGTGGTCCTTTTATGACTTATTGACTTCAACTCCCAGAATTCCTGAGCCAGCCATGCTGGCTTAGAATTCTGGGAGTTGAAGTCCATAATTTATAAAGGGGCCATGATCCATCACCTTTGATAATGGAGAGATCTGGCCTATGATACAACCGAATGGATAACATCATCATCATCGAGATTATGTACTTGATGGCACTTAATCAAATGAAGCTACTCACAAGCTAATTATAGTATTTATGGCTTTTTTTCATAGTGTTGGGATCACAAGGTAAATATAAAAAGGGGCTTCTAAAATTCACGTGGAGTAAGGTGAAATCCATCTGTGGTTTAGCGGCAAGTGTGAAAATATGTTTTTGAAATGAATTGGAAATGTACCTCATCACGTTGATTGACTTTGCCAGATTTTTGTGATAGACAGTAACACAGTTCTTGCAGCTTTTGGTGTCTTTCTCGTTTTCTATTGGCTGCTTTCTCTTCTGGGGATGCGAGTGACTCCTTACTGACAGATAAGTTGTCTTCGCTAATTACACTTCTGCCTTTTGCAATCACTTTCCTAGGAATGTCGCTGTCATTGCTTTCATCACTGTCATATATCATAGCTGTCCGAGATCTCTTCCTCTTTTCAAAAGAGATGTTTTCTTCTTCATCAGAAGAATCCTCAGAAGAAACATCACGGCAAACTTTCTGTAAATCTGCATTGCTCCCAGCTTCACTATGACTTTTGCTAAGTATGGCGGTCTTTTCTTCTTTTCCATCTACATCTTCTTTCGAACTGGACTTGGGATCTTTTTCTGAGGATGACGATGATGAGGAGGAAGAGGAGGATGTAATTTCATCATCATCATCATCATCATCCTGACTTTCAGGAAAGAGACATCTTTTAGTCCGATTCCAGTCAATGCGAGATTTAGCCACTGGTTCTCCTCTGGTGCTTCTGGTTTGGTATCTTCTTCTTACAGGACTTACAGGATCTTTTTCTGAGGATGAGGAAGAGGAGGAAAAAATTGTGTCGTCATCATCCTGACTTTCAGGAAGGAGACATCTTTTAGTCTGACTCTGGTCAACATGAGATTTGGCCATTGATTCTGCTCTGGTGCTTCTGGTTTCGTATCTTCTACTTACAGGATGAGTTTCCATAAGGAATTACTAAAAAAAAGAAAGAAAGAAAGAAGAAGAATAAATTCTGTGTTGTAAGTTCACTATATTTTTGCTTTTAGAACTCCTCAAATAGCTTTTCTTTTCTGGTCACACCCCTTGTTCCAGACTTAAAAGAAATAGATGTACAGCAAACTCTTAATTTAATGGATTATTAATTGGGGAGAAAAGTACAGTCAGTCCTTAACTTACAACTATTCATTTAGTCCAGGCCTGTCAAACTGGCAGCCCGCAGCCTGCAGATACGCCATTCAGAGGCCATGCCCACCCTGGCTCTGCAAAGGCAAAAAAACCTTGTGATATGCCATGATCTGGCTCATGACATGATCGGGTTTGACACCCCTGATTTAGTGACTGCTCAAAGTTACTGTCATGTCCCCATCGGAGCGCGAATCTGTAGAGTAAGACGAGCCAGAACTGGAGCCGACGGAGATTGAGGGGGTGGCTTTGTTGGCTTGGGAGGAATGTGGAGAGGAACAGGCCGAGCCAGGCCAGAGCCTTTCAGGATTGGGACGGCTTGTAGGCAGGGAGGAAGGGGGACAGGATGACCAAGAGAGGCTAAGCAGTGAACATGAGAGACAGAGCTCAGACAATGAGCAAGGACCATCCCCTCCTGATCCTCGAGCCCGGAGAGTGGAGAGGAGGCGAGAACAGCGCAGACTGACCTGATTACTCGGGAGGAGAATGCCCCAACCCTCTTCACAAGGCACACTTGGGGAGTGAGACTTAAGGAGACACTGTGGCGAGGGGCATTTGTCAGGAACAAACGCTGAATTCCTGGAGTGTTGAGTGCCAACGTTTGAACTTTTCTGGATTCTTTGCATTCTTTCTGGATTTCTTGTTTTGCAGCTGTTGTGCTCACAGCGTTGGGCAGGACTGTTTGCAGCCAGAGGCTGCTTGAGGTGTGTGTGTGTGTGATCACTTTGCTCTGGGACTTGCCAGAAACGTGGGAGCGTTTTGGGAAATTTGGAGCAATAGAGAGGTGGTTTGAACTGCCAGCTGCCTGTGTTACAATTTGTGCCATGCCCCGGGTCATCACAAGTACAATGGTACTGAAAAAAGTGACTCATGACTGTTTTTCACACTTCCATTGCAGTATCCCCATGGTCACATGATCAGAATTTGAACGCTTGACAACTGGCATTTATTTATAACTGTTGCAATGTCCTGGCGCCACACTCTTCCCCTTTGTGACCTTCTGACAAGCAAAGTCAATGGGGAAATCAGGTTCACTTAACAATTGTAACTAACTTAATGGCTACAATGATTCACTTAAAAATTCTGGCATGAAAGGTTGTAAAATGGGCACAACAGTTCACAATTATCTTGTTAGCTACAGAAATGTTTGGCTCAATTATGGTTGTAAGTCAAGGAGTACCTGTAATGTCCTTCAGAACTCATTGCCTCCTACTGCAAATGCAATCTTAGCAGGGGTGGGTTCTAACATTTTTTACTACAGGTTCTGTGGGCGTGGCTTATTTTGTGGGTGTGGCTTGATGGTCATGTGACAATTCTTTAGGATTTAGCAGAGGTACTGGTCTACCAGGCTTTTAACTGCTTGCAGAGCTGTCTACCCATTTATTTTTTGCAGGCACTGATCTACTCATGTATTTTTGCAGGCACTGATCTACTTGTGTATTTTTGCAGGCACTGGTCTACTCATTTGTTTTCTTTTAACACTGATCAGCTGTAGGGCGGCCCTTTGAAGCTCGCAGCAAGAGTTTAAACAGTTTTTTCCCCTCTGGCCATCAGCTGGGACTCAGGAGGCAGCAATAGATTGGGGATCATATCGTCACCGCTACCAGCTCGGGAGAACCAGGCCAAACCAGGAGGAACTCACCACTGAATCTTACACAGGCATAATTTGGTAAAGGGTTTTTTGTCTTCTAGATCCAAAATCTACCAAACAAGTCCAAGAAATCTTCTAAGGTTTTTTGTTGTTGTTTTGTTGTTGTTGTTGTTTTGGTAGGGGGAAAGAAATTTCATGGAACATTTTAATGCTGTAGAATTATAATGAAGCTTATTTGCAAAGACAATGCAAAGTTTTGCAAATCTGTTTGATTCAACTGTGTTCTAGTTTTAAAGGTATTTGACCACACAACTGGCCAAAAACAAAATCACACTTTTGGAAATAAATTCTGCAAGTTTTAGAGAACTACAGAATTTTCAAAAGATTTTGCCAAAATATTGGTTCAAGGCCTGCAACGTAACTAACCAGTGGTTGGATTCAACATTTTTTTTACTACTGGTTCTGTGTGTGTGGCTTGGTGGGCGTTTCATGGCTTGGTGGGTGTGGCAGGAGAAGGATACTGTAAAATCTCCATTCCCTCCCCACTCCAGTGGAAGGTTACTGCAAAATCTCCATTTCCTCCCAATCAATTGGGACTCGGGAGGCAGAGAATTGGGGTGAAATGTTCCCGGTTCGGACCGGATCACCCGATCTGGTAACGATGGAGGCGGGTGGTTCGGAGAACCGGTAGCTAAAATTCCTGCCCCCTCCATGCCCAGCTGAGCCGCGCAATCATCAGAGGCTTTTTTTTTTAAAAAAAAATAAAAGCATTTTTTCTACAACCTCTTTGGCCAAAAAAATGCTTTTAAAAGCCTCTGATGATCCCAGCTGAGTTGCCTGATCATCAGAGACTTTTAGAAGAAAAAAAGCCTCTGCCTATCAGGCAACTCAGTTGGGATCGTCAGAGCCTTTTGAAAGCATTTTTTTACAACCTCTTCACCGAATGTCCACCCAGTCACATTACCCCTCTTCCACCAAGCCACAGAACCGGTAGTAACAAATTTTAGATTTCACCACTGCAAGAATAAATGGGGGCAGGGCCAGTCAGAGGTGGTATTTACCGGTTCTGCAAACTACTCAAAATTTCCATTATCGGTTCTCCAGAACTGGTCAGATCCTGCTGAAATCCACCTCTGTAACTAACCCTTCATCATTGCTTAATAGAGCTGGATTCCAGACTTGTGCATCAAATGAAGATAATCTGATAGGCATTTGGAAACAGGCAAACACATAGCCAGCTAAGGATGCTAAACAAGACTGCATGAAAAAGGTTCCTTCTGTTTATTTTTATCCCACTTTTATTATTTTTAGAAATGTAGCAAATATACCTAATATTACTTCCTCCTCTTTATCCCCATAAACTCAATCTTGTAATGTGGGTTGGTTGAGAGGGAATGACTGGCCCAAAGTCACCCAGCTGGGTTTCATGACTAAGATGGGATTTGAACTCACCTTTTCTTGGTTTCTAGCTGATGCCTTAACTCCTAGATCAAGCTGATTCTTGATTTACTTCGCACTTCAAACTCCTCTTGACGTCTGTAAATGTAAAAGTAGAAGTTCAACCTCAGAGAACAGGGACTTTTCAGAAACTGATATTGATTAAAAGCTCTTTTTTTACAGAATAAATATTATTTTCTAAAGAGCACAAAATACTTCAAGTAACAACAGCTAACAAATAGTAACAAATAACAACATGGTTGTTTGATGCTCTTGTTGTGTGTCTTGGAGAAAAACATCCAAGACATACTTCATTCACTGGCACCCTTCAGTCTCAAGAAACTATGGTATTGTGCTCTATAAAGAGGTCCTAAAACAGCATCTAGTGTGACTAAAAAGGCCAATTCGAGAGTGGCCATCCCTTCCTCACTGAGGGCAGATACATTCTGTCCCCTGCCCAGCCCCCAGATTTCGCTGGTTCCGGGACTGCCTCTTTGCCTCAGCCTGCCGAACAAGTGTCTCTTCGAATTGGAGAAGGCCATGCTGCGTCTTTAGCCTCCAAGCTGAACGATTGGAGGTCAAGGTTTCCCAGTTGTTAATGTCCATTCCCAGGGCCTTTAGGTCCCTCTTGCAGATATCCTTATATCACAGCTGTGGTCTCCCTCTGAGATGCTTTCCCTGCACTAATTCTCCATACAAGAGATCTTTCGGAATCCGACCATCAGCCATTCTCACGACATTCCCCAGCCAGCGTAGACGTCGCTGTTTCAATAGTGTATACATGCTCGAAATTCCAGCACATTCCAAGATTGCGCTATTTGGAACTTTGTCCTGCCAGGTGATGCCAAGAATTCATCGGAGACAGCACATATGAAAAGTGTTCAACTTTCTCTCCTGCTGTGCGTAGAGGATCCAAGACTCACTGCCGTACAAGAGTGTGCTCAGGATGCAGGCTCTATACACCTGGATCTTTGTATGTTCCGTCAGCTTCTTATTAAGTCATACTCTCTTTGTAAGTCTGGAAAATGTGGCGGCCGCTTTACCAATGTGTTTATTCAGCTCAGTATCTAAAGAGAGAGTGTCAGAGATAGTTGAGCCGAGGCATACAAAGTCACAGACGACCTCCAGTTCTTGTGCAGAGATTGTAATACAGGAAGGTGAATCCACATCTTGACCCATGACTTGTGGTTTTTTTCAGGCTGAAAAAAACTTCGTTGGTCCAAAGTCTTGGCAGGCCTTGCTAAAACTGTCCATAAGTTGTTGAGCAGTGAGCTCATCAGCGTGCAGCAGAGTGAGCAGTGACTCATCAGCGTACATACAGCGAGTTGCATCCTCAGCGAAGAGGAAATTTCATAAGCATTTCAGCTGGACTTTGGACTTTGCTCTCAGTTTAGAATTCTCTGTGGATACCCCAAGTGGTAAAGGAGGAAGAGAAGAGGAAGTAACAACAGATGTTGATGCAGAGAAGAGCAACCAAGATGATTAGAGGACTGGAGACTAAAACATATAAAGAATGGTTGCAGGAACTGGGTATGTCTAGTTTAATGAAAAGAAGGGCTAGGGGTGACATGATAGCAGTCTTCCAATATTTAAGGGGCTGTAAGAAAGAAGAGAGGGCCAACCCATTCTCCAAAGTACTTGATGGTAGCACAAGAAGCAATAGATAGAAACTAACCAAGGAGAGAAACAACCTAGAAATAAAAGAGAAATTTCCTGAGAGTGAGAACAATTAATCAGTGGAACAACCTGCCTCCAGAAGTTGTGGATGCTCCAACACTTGGAAGTTTTAAGGAAGAGATTGGACAACCATTTGTCTGAAATGGTACAGGGTTTCTTTCCTGCCTGAGCAGGAAGTTGGACAAGAAGACCTCCAAGGTCTCTTCCAACTCTGCTAATCTGTTAACAGCAGGCAAACTATCACTTTTGGCTTGACCGTATCTATGCGAAGATCTCCTTTGAAGGATCCCAGTAGGTAGCCGAGGGTGACAGCCGGGGACTATGGGATCTGGAGTCCTAGGCAGTCCTAGGAAAGACTAAGCGGGCGGAAGACTGCATACATTATACTCCGCCTTTCCGTCATTTCAATCTGCCAAAACATCTTAAAAGAAAATCTGATCGCTTCCAAAAAAAAACCAATAGAAACCCGAAAACGAAACTACTGCGATCGGGCGTCTCTTTGAGAAGCTGGTAAGGGCTGGACATGATGGGATTCAAGGGGGTGGGAGCGGATCCTTTCCAGATCCAGGCAACCCTCCCTTGAAATGCGAGATTAAGACGGACGCCGGCAGCGCTCACCTGACACTCCGAAAAGCGCTTCCAAGAAACGACCGGAAAGCGAGCTGAAGACGCAATGAAATAAACTTTCAGAACAAAAACTTAGAAAGTTTTCGTTTCTCGGGCCCGCTTTTTTTTTTCTCATGACTGTCATTGGCTCAGCCTTACCGCTATTCACTTCCGTCCCGGCTCCTTATTGGGGCGGCCGGTCCAGATGACCAGAGAGAGAGGCGGGGCGTTTCGTGGTGTCCGAGCTGTCATCCTGGATACGGTTGTCAAAAAAGACTTATAATTGACATCAATCTGTGGTTGAGTTCGCTTACGGGGGTATTTGTTTAAATACGCCCGTAAATACCCCCGTTGTGAACAGTATGAAGTTTTGGCAACTTTGAGATGTCTGGATTTCAACAGGATCGATTTATTTTTACCAAAGCACCTGAAGGCAAGACAAGAAACGATGCACGGAAACTAATGACGGAGAGAAGCAGAATAACAAGAGTTGGAAGGGACCCTACAGGTCATCTAGTCGAACCCCCGCCCCAGCAGGAGACCTTACACCATTTCTGTCAGATGGCAGTCCAATCTCTACTTGAAAGCTACTTTTTTTAAACACACACACACACACACACACACACACACACACACACACACACAATGTTTAAGTAATCCTTAAAGTAGGCAAAAGCTATTGGAAATGCATTTGAGAGTACCTGTATTAAGGGAAAGTTAAAGAAAATGATGTACCGGTTTAAAGAAATACTCTATGTTACAAAGGATGTTAATAAAAGGAAAAAAAATAAAATAAAATGTTAAATGCCAGAATAAGATGTTAAATTGAATGACAAATATTGGATTTAGACTTGTATTGTTTTTTCTTGTGTTTTTTTGGGGTTTTTTTCTTTTTTTTCTTTTTTTCCTTTTTTTTTTTTGTTTTTCTGTTATGATGTTAATTGATGAAATTTGAAATTTATACTTCTTGTATACCGGATCCAAACCTTTGCTCTGAAAAGATATTGTTTTATGCTTTATGTTAAAAAACAAATAATTTATTTTTTCAAAAAAAATAAATAAGGAAAAAAATATTCTATAAGGGTAATTTAGTGCGAGGGATGTAAACGCAATACTTGTATGTTAAAAAGTCAGAGAAAAAGATGTATTTGAAAGTTTTGATTTTTAAAAAAATCAAAGGTCTTCCCCCCCACACTTTTCTTTCAGTAAGGTCAGAGAATTCGAAAGAATACAACAAATTTTGTAAATAATAATGGTGACCGTTCACAAAGGTTACTAGGTGCAAATAGGAATGTGTATTATTTCCATAGCAAGGAAGATAAAGCAGGAATTGTTAAATTGATTGTTTTATTCAAAGAGGAAAATATGCTCTTATTCGGGTATCGCTTCTTGTTGAGAAAAAAAATTGAAAACTTTGACCTTGGTTTTGTTGTGTTGGAAGAAATGTCCATCCGCGTTCAGTTCCAAGTGCGGAGAAAGACGCTCGAAACATGGAGGCTGCTTGGAAAGATGGTTTATTGGTGAAGCAGAGGTCCTGCAGCTTGGTTTGATGAGTACATGGATTTTTATACAGTTTGTTCTACAGCGTTTTGTAATTGAGAGGCTTGTTTTGTGTATTTTGTTATTTGATTTTAATTACTTTGTCTTAGGAAGGGTGGCAATGAGTTGGGGTTTTTAATCTTGTTTAACAAATGTAATTAATCCTAGATGCTGGCTCCTGTGGGGTTTTAATCTTGTCTTCTTGAATGGATTACCAAATCTGCATTTCTAAAAGTTGGCCCCTTAGTCTCTACTTAGGGCCAACTTTCTGCCTTTAGAAACATGTTTCTCCTTTAGAGAAAATATAATATGCTGCTTTTAAAATATTTCCTAGAATATTTCATTCTTCTAAGATGGGTGGGTGCTAACTTTGTACAGTTGATTAGAAAGATTTGGTGTCATAGGAATGGCTGGTTATATATTAATGTGTAAAAGCAAAAGATTGAGGCTGGAGTGTGTTTATCTTGTACTGTGCTAAGAGGAGCTGGAAGTCAATACCCCCCTTTCTTTCTTTCTTTTTTCCCCCCCCTTGTTTCAAGAAATATCCTACTGGGTTCAGCTCTAAGTGGGGAAAAAGATGCTGGAAACTTGGAGACTGCTTGGAAAGATGGTTTAATGGTGGACAGGATCACATGGTTTGAGTTCCTGAACAGAAGAAGGGGCCGAGATACTGCGAGTCCCCTGGTTTTATGCCCTCTCTGGCTTTGAACTTCCTGCGGCCCAGAAAGAGTATCCTGATTGGTTGTCAGACTCCCAGGGGGTGGGGGTCTTAGCTAGCCTTGCTGGCTGATGTAATCTTCCCAGGTGCCATGTGGTGAGTTTCTGTTTCTAGATGGGTCCTATTGTGTTGCAGATGATGGTCCATTGACAAAGATTGAGTTTCTGCCTCTGGCCCATTGACAAAGAGTGGGGGCAGGAGGATGGGAGCTGCTTTGTCTTTAAAACATGCTTCTCCATTTCTCATCCAGGGAAACATAATATTCTGCCTTTTTAATATTTCCCAAAATATTTCATTCCTTTAGGAAAGGGATGGATGCTAACTTCCTTACACACACCCTTTCCCCACTCCCTTTCCCTCCCCCAATTTCCTATTTTTTTCTTCTTCGTTGTATTTTATATAATAAAATAAAAATGATAAATTTAAAGAAAGCTTCCAGTGATGAAGCTCTCACAACTTCTGAAGGCAACTTCTGTTCCATTGGTTGATTGTTCCCACTGTCAGAAAATTTCTTTTCATTTCTAGTTTGAATTCCTTGTCTGCACTTTTAGGTGCTTTGGAAAAAATCTTGACCCCTTCCTCTCTGTGGCAGCCCCTCAAATATTGGAGCACTGCTATCATGTCTCCCCGGTCCTTCTCTTCACTAGACTTAGCCATGCCCAGTTCCGTTCTTCATATGCTTTAGCTTCCAGTCCCCTAATCATCTTTGTTGCTCTTCTCTGCACTCTTTCTAGAGTCTCAATATATATTTTTATAATGTGGTGACCAAAACTGGATGCAGGATTCTAGGTGTAATTTTACTAGGGCTTACTAAGAACAACCAACCAATAGAATGGCTTACCTTTGGAAGTTGTGGATGCTTCATCACTGGAGGTTTTTTTTTAAAATTTAATTTATATGCTGCCCTTTTCCGGAGACTCAGGGTGGCTTACAATGCGTTAAGCAATAGCCTTCATACTTTTGTATATTTAAACAAAGTCAGCTAATTTCCCCCCCACAATCTGGGTCCTCATTTTACCTACCTTAGAAAGGATGGAAGGCTGAGTCAACCTTGAGCCTGGTGAGATTCAAACTTACAGTAATTGCAGACAGCTGGAGTTAAACACAATGCTTTTAGTCTGCTGAGCTATCCAGGTATAGCTAGCTAAACCAGTCCTAGAGTCAAACCGTCTCCATCAACTTTCCCTAACCGCTTTGTGTTATAGAAAGATAGCACACACCCCTCTCCTAGGAAAATGAGATATTTTAGAAAATATTAAAAGGGCAGAATATTTCCCCTAAAAGAGAGACAGAAACTCACCCCCCCCCAAAGCTCTATTTTGTTGGGAAACACCCCCCCCCCCTCAGGTTGCTTTCAGATATTTTGTCATTGGGCTTCTCATTCCTGGGCCTTACATGCTTGCCCTAAAATTCCTGGACATTCCTGATAGCCTTATCAAGGGATTCAAAGCAGACCACTGCTAACTTCTTTTCCTGTTGCAGATAGGTTTCCTAGAAAGTTTTGCATACTTAATTATCAACCTTATCAGTTAGGGACAGAAGGCTAAGGGCTGTGATGAACCCGCTTTCTGGGAAGGTCATCTTCTCCAGGCTTGTGAGTAATTTGTTGCTTGTTTCCTATGGCCTGCTTTGGTGCCTACTGATCATGTGCCTGGATTTCTAAAAAGTATAAACGTTATGCCAATTTGTGTAAGGGGTGTGTGCCTCAATTTGTGACGTAGTCCCAAGAGCACACCTCTTTGTGCTGTACAGAATAAACAGGTTGCAATTTCCCACCTTGGGAGGTACATGTTGTCCTCAACTTACGACCATTCATTTAGTGACTGTTCAAAATTACAACGGTGCTGAAAACTGATTTAGATTGCTTTTCACACTTACGACTGTTGCCGCATCCCCAGGGTCACGTGACCAAAATTCGGATGCTTGGCAACTAACTCATATTTATGACAGTTACAATGTCCTGGGGTCATATGATGTTGTGGTTCGCCAGCAGCCTGCAGAGCTGCCAGTGGAGTCAGACACCGATGAGGCTGAGGAAGAACATGGGCCAGTCCTGGAGGCTGGGGAAGGCCCGGATGAGGGCTCTGCGTCGGAAGCAGAGATGGGGCCAGGGCCATCGGGGAGTGATGTGCGGACTTCGGAGCCTCCAGAGGCTGACAGTAGAGAGGCAGAGGAACAGGAGGAGCCTGTTCCTAGTGCACGTATGAGAAGAGGTGCCAGAAGGCAGGAGCAGATAAAGCAGAGAGGATGACTCGGGAGTAGGGCCAAGAGATGATTGGCCCTTCCCATAAGGCTTAAAAGGCCAGCAACGGCTCCTGGACTCTTTGTTGGAAAACAACGTTGATAGTCTTGTTGCCCTTATCTCTTGTCAGCGTCTTCTGCTTTTGAACTTTTGCCAAGAGAAGCCTTTGGCAGTTTGCCTAATTATACCAAGGTTGGTGATTAGACTGAAGAATTTGTGTTATGAAGAGTTTGCTTTGATTTAGTTTGGACTACACTGAGAATGAGTTAATTCTCAACTGTTTTAATAAAGTCTGTTTGTTTTGGAACTGTTTGCGTCGATTACTACCTACTTGGGTCACAACACGTGATCCTTTTTGGCGACCTACTGACAAGCAAAGGAAATGGGGAAGCCAGACTCATTTAACAACCATGCAGGGAATCCCTCAACAAATGTGGCAAGCAAAGTCGTAAAATGGAGCAAAACTCGTTAGCAACAGAAATTGTGCCCTCAGTTGTGATCGTAAGTCGAGGACCACCTATAATTGGCTCTTTCACTCCAGGGGAAAAACTAACTCAGCATTCAGCTGGGCCAATTCAAAGTTTGGCCATCGCTACAGGAGAAACAGTGGAACAATATGTTCCTGTGGTTCATTTCTTAGATAAAGTGCCAAGGTTATGAAAATATCTCGGGAATGCACTGTAGATAAAAATAACATCAAAATACAGTTAGTCCTCGATTTACGACCACAACTGAGCCCAAAATTTCTGTTGTGAAGTGAGACATTTCTTAACTGAGTTTTGCCCCCATTTTATCATCTTTCTTGCCACAGTTGTTAAGTTAGTAACCCAGTCGTTAAGTGAATCCAGCTTTCCCATTGATTTAGCCTGGCAAAAGGTAGCAAAAGCTGATCACATGACCTTGGGACACATCAGCGGTCATAAGCATGAGCCAGTTGCCAAGCACTTTAATTTTTTTTTTTTGGTAAAAAGTTTTTCTTTATTTTTTATACATACACACACACAAACATACAATGTATTTTTTGCTGAACAGAGTATTTGGCCGGTTAACAAGGTTAAACAGTTTTAGTCCTTACAACTAAAATTACAATTTCTATACCTCCTTTTTGCCATAGTATTTATTTTCATCTATTTTTTACCAATATTACCCTTCATTTTCATCTCTAATTTTAACCAAATTCCATTTTTCCCTTCTATTCTATATTAAACCCCTTCCCATTGTCATCTGTTTTTGTATCCATCATCAGAATAATTAATTTCATGGTGTTACAATTGTTCAATTCTTATAGGAATAGTGAACCCACTTGTTTTATAACATACATTTCCTTAAGTAATACAGTCCAACATTTTAATATAAATCAATTAATTATGTAAATATATTTTCCATTTATATATTCAAACAAGGAAAAAAAAGAATATAAACATGGCTATTCCAATTACTGTATTTTCCTGTGTATAAGACTACTTTCTAACACACAAAAATCTTCTCAAAAGTCAGGGGTCGTCTTATACGCCGGGTCTCATTCTCCTGTAACCAGGCAGACCATCCCGAAAGGCTCTGACGAGCCTTAAATGGCTCTAAGGAGGGTCGTCTTATACCCCCAGTTGTCTTATACTGCGGAAAATACGGTAGTTCCATTTTTATACATCAAATAATTTCCCCCATATGTTCCTCCGAACCACATCTACTTTCACCACAATATGCAATTAAAAATATTTAATTTATTACAATTTCCTTAGTTAGATTTAAAGATATTCTAGCTGTTAACCACTACTTATATAGCTTCCCCATGTATTGTTCCACCTTAATTTTGATCACATAATCACGGGGCTGCTACAAAGGTAAGTGTGAAAAATGGTCAGAAGTCACTTTTTCGACTGCCGTTATGACTCTGAATTACTAAATGAACAGTTGTAAGTCAAGGACTACCTGTAGATGGGGCTGGGAATCATCACAATTTTTATTTCATTAGAGGAGTTATATTATTACCGTAAGTTGGGAAATCGAAACAAGTTTTAGTTCAATCTTTAACCGCCCATTTACTTGCAATTGTCTGCATTTCAAGGCTGTTGCAGACCGTCATCAACCTTCGTTTTAATCCCCTTTGACATAAAAATCAAACTGTTGATCCTCTAAATAGACAGAATATGATTTTGTCCTGATTTTTGTTCGCTGGATACACAGGGGGCGCATGTGACTAAATTAATTTATTCCGTTTATAAGAAGCCTATCTCTATGGCTCTTTCACTTCACCGGAGTCTCTTTAATTGCTTTGCATAGCAAGGATTGTCGATTTCCTGTCCGAATTTCCCTGCGGTTTCCCTCCACACGATGGCGGTGTTGTCCAGCTGTTTTGCACACTTCCCAACTTTCTGCCTTCATGAAAATATCGCTTCATAAACAATGGCCCACCTACTGTTCTGGAAACAATTTTCAATGCTCAGGAAAAAAAAAAAGACTTTATACTTTGATTATTAGCATGGGGATGATCTTTTATTAAAGGGGTGGGGATGGATTCGAAACAGCAAGTTCATGCAGCTGAATGCACCAAGAGTTTCCATTGGAGACAGGGATAAACAGGGGAAAAGAGATGGTTAAGACTATTTTCAGGGCAACAAGTTAAAACCAGCGGTGAAATCCACTTACCTTCGCTACCAGTTTGGGAATGGGAGTGTGCGCCTATTTTGCATGTTTTAACCGCTGGTTAAAACATGCAAAAGTAAAGCAAATCGACTCCTGTTATGGTCTTTCTAAATCAGCGTTTCACAATCTGAGCAACTTTTAAGACCTAAGGATTTCAACTCCCAGAATTCTCTAGCAGGGATGCTGGCTGGGGAATTCTAGGAGTTGAAGTCCAGAAGTTGGACTGCTCTTAAGTGAAGAGAGAATGAGCAGGGGAGAAGACGGAGCAGGGGTGAAATCCAGTAGGTTCTGTTAACTTTCTGAGCAGTTTGGCAAACTGGTTGTTGGAAGAAATCATTAGGGCAGAGAACCGGTTGTTAAATTACTTGAATCACACCACTGATCACAGCTATAGCATGAGCAAAGGGTTGGACTCGAAGATCTCCAAGCTCTATTCTGAATGAATGAATCTTTTCATAAAGTTCCCCCTTAACTGTTTTTTTTTTTTTCACGTGAAAGCAACTACTGAGATGGGAGCAGGGGTGAAATCCAGCAGGTTCTGACAGGTTCTGGAGAACCGGTAGCAGAAATTTTGAATAGTTTGGAGAACCGGCAAATACCACCTCTGGCTGGCTCCAGAGTGGGGTGGGAATGGAGATTTTGCAGAATCTTTCCCCTGCCACGCCCACCAAGCAGTGGTGGGCTGCCTTCCTGTTTGCACCAGTTCTATAAAACAGGTAGTAAAACCGGCGGGAGGCTCCGCCCACCGACTCCAATGTCATCAAAACACTTCTGTTCATGCGCAGAATCTCTTGTGCTTGTGCAGAAGAGTGATGCGCGAGCAAAGTGAGTGTGCACGTGTGGCCCCCCTGCGAACCGGTAGTAAAAGTAAGTCGAACCCACCCCTGGCACCAAGCCATGCCCACAGAACCAGTAGTAAAAAAAATTAGATTTCATCACTGAGAAAGAGAGATATTAAAATGGCCTAAACGGATCCATCTTAATCACTGAATTCTTTCTGAAATTCTTTACTCCTCTTGTAGGCTGATGCTCTGAACTGGAAGCATATGTGAATTCAACTTATAAATAGCTTGGGCAAAATCTTTCTGGGCTGCAGGTTTTTAAAAATGGAATTGGAAAAGAAAAAAAGCCACGGACATCTTAACGCAGGGCTGTCAAATTCGCGGCCCACGGCCTGGATGCGTCATGCTCTGGCCATGCCCACGCCCGGTTTAGCGAATGGGGGAAAAGTCATGATACATCATGTGATGACGCTGTGATGATGCAAGTTTGATACCCCTGCCTTAACACAACCCATCAAAATCACTGAAGGTTTTTAAGAAGAGATTAAACAGCCATTTGTCCAGAATGGTATCTAGGTATTTCCTGCTTGAATAGGGGGTTGGACGAGAAGACCTCTAAGGTCCTTTCCAACTCTGTTATGCTCTATAAATATCCAAAATGAAAACATTTTTTTTTTTGTGTAATACAGGTAATCCTCAAGTTAGGACCACAATTGAGCCCAAAATTTATGCTCCTAAGTGAAACATTTGTTAAGTGAATTTGGCCCATTTTATGACTTTTCTGGCCACATTTGTTAAGTGAATCACTGCAGTTGTTAAATTAGCAACAGTGTTAAGTGAATCTGGTTTTATAACAGTTGTCAAGCATCCGAATTAAATCACACGACTATGGGGATGCTGCGGTGGCCATAACTTCAAACGATCACTAAGGGAGTGTTGCTTCTGACACTATAATACTGCTCATGTCAATCTGACCACCTTCCTCTTGGGGGACTTAATCTGTGATCCAGGAGGAATTTCATGGGAGTTTGTGACCTTAATTGATTGATTGTGTAACATCAACTCAATGTCCCTAAAGATTCTCAGTCATCCAGGTCTGAGACAACCTGGGACAACCATGACCTGGATGACTGAGAATCTCTACAGACTTTAGCTACCCAATTTGGGATGAACACCCTTTGACTGATGTGGGAGTAGAAATGAATTTCCAGAGGAAAAATTGCAGACTATAGGAATCAGGAGCACCACTCAGGTGACCCTGAGGACACAGATAAACCTTCAAGTGCTTCAAGGACCCTCTAAAAGGATGCAAATGACCAGCTGTCTGCAAGGAATCCTTCCGTTCCCTACCATTCAGTCAGAGCTGAAGAAGCTTCTTGGACGAGAAGAGAAATGTCTTCAAAGAAAAAACAAAAACAAGAAACTCCAGTTGCCTCCTGAAAAAGTATCTTTGGGACATCAACTCCATGTCAACTCTTAGCAACCTTAGCAACTCTTAGCAAATAGATAGAATTTTTCAATGACAATCTATGTTTCCAACTTGGTCTTTCAAATGTTCCACCAGTTCAATTGAATATTGCTATTGAAACAAAGCCCATCCATCTTGCTGCTTGTTATACTCTTCTACTGTTTCCTTCCCCGGCTTTAAAGCCTTCTCCTGAGAGCTGGAAAATTTAAGAAAAATATCACAACTTTATTTTCACAATAAAGTCAGGATTAATAGTGTTAGGAACAGCCCTCTGATTTCCCAGTAGGTGGCATTTGAGCCTTATATTTGAGGAAAACAAAACAGAGTGAGAGACAAAAGGGTTACCTCATTCACCTTTTCATTGCTGCTCTTCTTACTAAGTAAAATATGCCATTTTGGTATAGCCAAGATTAGGTTAGGATGAGTTTGATAGGCACTGTTCTCTAGGACAGGGGTTCCCAATCTTTTCAACTTTTAAGATGTTGGATTTAAACTACCCAGAATTCAACTTTTGAGCTTTGGTGGTGCAGCAGACTAAAGTGCTGTTAATTAGCACTTAGCTGCCAGCTGCCTGCAATTACTGTGAGTTCAAATCTCACCAGGCTCAAGGTTGACTCAGCCTTCCATCCTTCTGAGGTAGGTAAAACGAGGATCCAGATTGTTGTGGGCAAGAGGCTGACTCTGTAAACCACTTAGAGAGGGCTGTAAAAGCACTGTGAAGTGCTATATAAGTGCTGTTGCTATTGCTATTTATGAAAATGTTTTAGAGATAGAGCTGGGGTGAACAGTAGAACAAATGAATGACAAAGGCAATTCCATGATTAATGCACAAAACATTCAATGTCTGGCTTATCTGTTGAAGATTTCGGCTCCAAAACCTAACATTAAGGAATTCAGAAACTGTAAAAAAAAAAGTCTTAAATATGTATCAATACTTTTGTAACTGAAATCTTATCAATAAGAAAACAGATGCTTGCAACTATAAGTGAAATAATTACAAATTTCCTCCAGGAGACTTTATTCACCTACCTCTAATAATGTCTCCAGATGGCATTGACCAAACTTTTCTGCCCTTATTTTATTAGGTGTATGAGCTTTAGAGGGGTTTGAAAAGCAAAGCATCTGTTTGAAGCAATGCAGAGACTGAAGGCATCTTCAATATCATCTAAACAAGATAGCCTTGCTTTAAGGGGTTATAGCTCGGGGCAGTATTTTCACCTCTTAAAACCCATCAGGGTAAGATCTGTGCAACAGTGGAGCAATCTATGTCCACAGATGGTGGGCTCATCATCTATGGTGGTCTCTGAGAAGAGGTTGGCAGCCACCTTTTGGTTTTCCTGCACCAAAATGATCCTTGAGGTCTCCATTCTTCTTCTTCTTCTTCTTCTTCTTCTTCTTCTTCTTCTTCTTCTTCTTCTTCTTCTTCTTCTTCTTCTTCTTCTTCTTCTTCTTCTTCTTCTTCTTCTTCTTCTTCTTCCTCCTCTTCCTCTTCCTCTTCCTCTTCCTCTCCTCCGCCTGCTTCTGCTTCTGCTTCTTCTGCTTCCCTCCTCCCCTTTCAGGTGTCAAGGGAGATATAAAGTTCTTCCTATTGCTCTTCTGGCAGCCTCAACCATTGTTAATTGATACTGTTGCGATGTGACTTTGATGTTGTCTCTCCATCTTCTTCTGGGTCTGCCTTGTGTTCTTTGACCTTCTTCCTCTTTTTGTATATGCCTTGTATGGTATGGAATCCCACAACATTGTCTTGATGAGCAAACCACTTTATTTCCTGTTTTTGTATGTAGTTTAAGATTGGTTCTATGCCAATTCTTTCTCTTATGATCTCATATGTTCAAAACTTGGGGGAGAGAGGGGGAGGGGGTGGGAGGGAGGGAGAGAGAGAGAGAGAAAGAGAGAGAGAGAGATTACTTACTATTGTCAAGAAGACTCCATTAAAAAGTTGGTGAGATTACCTGGAGCAAAGCTTGACTCAGAGGAGACATTAGCTTTTTTCAGAAGAGGGACCTTACATAGAATAATAGGATTGGAAGGGATCTTGGAAGTCTTCTAGTCCAACCCCATGCCCAACAATAGCAATAGCACTTAGACTTATAGTGTATATTTCTTCACAGTGCTTTTGCAGCCCTCTCTAAGCGGTTTACAGAGTCAGCCTCTTGCCCCCAACAATCTGGGTCCTCATTTTACCCACCTCGGAAGGATGGAAGGCTGAGTCAACCTTGAGCCTGGTGAGGCTCGAACTGCCAAATTTCAGGCATCCGGCAGTCAGCAGAAGTAGCCTGCAGTACTGCACTCTAACTACTGGGCCATCACAGTTCGTAACAACAATAATATGTGGAATTGCCTATATTCCTAGATGCTGCCTTTATAATTCATAGGTCCTCGGTTAGGGCTCGAATTACTAAGCTTCCACCAGTTTTAGACTGTAAATCAGTGGTGGGTTGCCCTCAGTTTGGACTGGTTTGCAAGAACCGGTAGTAAAACCTGCGGGAGGCTCCACCCACTGACCCGAAAGTCATCATAGGTGATCTGCGCATTTGCAGAAGAGCACGTGCATGTGTTGAGAACTGGTAGTAAAGGTAAGTAGAACCCACCCCTGCTGTGAATCTAATTGTATGTTAACCATACATCATAATAATGATATAAAGCCAGGGAATTGACCCTATATATTAAAACTCCTGAAGATAGTACACTGTAGCCTTTTATACAATCACCATGAAAGAGGAGGGTATTTAGCAAAGACAGGAGGCCAACACTGCAAAATATTGGAAGGATTTCAGCTGTCGCCAGCAGCCGTTCTATAAATTGGCGCAGTTCTTTCTCTGTTCGGTGTTTTCTGCCTTACCCATTCTACTCTCTCAGGCTCTCCAGGTAATAAGATTTCCATCAAATCTTGAGGGTGTGGAGAGACTCTTGCATAATTTAATAGCGCTCCCCGTTTTTCAAAAGCCTCTGCTCACCATCTTGGCAAAGACATTAGTTCCACGGTGGGCGCTCTTGGCAGCAATGTCAGGAGGAAATGGCGGGAAGAAAGAGATAAAAACAGACAGACTGAGGAGAGAAAACGGCTCCTTCAGTTTGCCTCAGGTGCTCTCGAGATTCAGTGGCTCCTGCTGTAAACAGGAGCAGAAAGCAAAAGAAATCCTGCAACAAGCAGGAAGCTCACAGAGTCACAGAGAGCTCAAAAACCAACTATCACACTTTGCACAAAAATAACACAAAAGCTGCACAACTGACTCGCACACAATGCAAAAGCAGCTGGACTTCATGCAACATGGCCCCTGCAACAAGCAGGAACTTCACAGACAATCAGGCATAGCTGATTTTCTCACAGCTGATTAGTAGTAAAAAATGCTAACAAAAAAAATAGTAAAAAATAAGTTCCAACAATCGCATGGCACAGCTGATTGTTGTATTTTTTTTATTGAAAAAGTTTTACAATACAAATTTTAACCCCATTATCCCACCCTCCCACCCCCCCACCTTTTCCCCCCATCCCTCCCCCCCTGACTTCCGTTACAAACAAAACATAAATTTTATGTATCAATCATTATTAAACATTAGATATAGGTGAGATCCAGAAAATATATCATAAGTTTTAACAACAATTAAAATAGAATTAATCCAAACTATTTACTAGCAAAAAGGAGAAACATAGACAAATAAAAATTATAAATGCACCATTAAACCTGACTCGAACATAAATCATTATATGAAAAAGAAAAAAAAACTCAACCGTTATTTTTTTTAAAAAAATCCCTTCTTTTTGCCCAAGACAGCAGTATAACCAGAATATATAAATTTATATCAACTTAATAATTATCTAAATAATAATATAATGTATATATTTAACATAGTAATGACTTTAAAATAATTCTATATATATAATCTTCAAAATATATATTATACCCTACTAATAGTTTCAAACCCTTAATAATTATAAATCAAAAAACTAACTGAAGATTCTTAGTTTGATATTTATTTTGCACATAATCAACCCACTTCTTCCATTCCCTAACAAAAACTTCATGGGTCCTATCTTTTAGGTATGCAGAAATCTTAGCCATTTCCGCAAAACTAGCCATCTTTGACATCCATTCACCTATGGTAGGCACACTATCTTTTTTCCAGTATTGACCAATCAGTAACCTAGCTGCAGTAATCATATACAAAATCAATCTCGTATCACTCGGTGAACAATCCTTAACTATACCTAACAAAAACAGTTGCGGAGAGAATTGAAGCTTCTTTTTCAAAACGTTCTGCATAACCCACCAGAGTCTAATCCAAAATGCTTTCACTTTTCTACAGGTCCACCAAATATGAAAATATGTAGCATCCAAACAATCACACCTCCAACATTTAGGTTGAACATTTGGATACATACATGATAATTTCTTAGGATCTAAATGCCATCTATAAAACATCTTATAAAAGTTTTCCCTCAAATTCTGTGCTTGTGTAAATTTAACATTCTGGACCCAAATCTTTTCCCATGTTTCCAACATCACTGGTTCTGCAAAGTTTTGTGCCCATTTTATCATACAATCCTTAACTAATTCACTCTCTGAATCTCTTTCTAGCAATAAATTGTACACCCTCTTAATATGCATCGGCCCTTTCCGTTTCATCTGTATCACCAAATCTTCTTCATGTAGCATTAGTCCAGTTTTCTGGTCTTCTCTCCATCTCGATTGAAGTTGAGAATACTGCAACCAAGTTAAATTCTTCCCTTCTTCCAACAGAGTTTTCAAAGATTTCAAATTCCATCTGCCCCCATCATTAAAAAGCATCTCTTTGTATAAAATCCCCCCGAGTGACTTTATGTTTGGCATAATCTGCCCAAGATCCAACCACAAAGGTATTTTGTAATCCAATTGAAGCTGGTGCTTCTTCCAAACTCTCATCAGCGCCTGTCTCAGTATATGACTTTTAAATACATTATCCAACTTGTCTTCATAAAACAAGTATACATGCCAACCAAAATCCAAACCGTGGCCTTCTATATTCAAAATATCATTTTTCCTTATTCCAAACCAATCACCCACTTGTGTCAACACTGCAGCTTCATAATATAAACGTAGGTTTGGAACTTTAAGGCCGCCTCTTTCACGAACATCTTGCATAATTAAAAATATGTCGGAACCACAAAGGAGTGAACTGGAAAGGTTGGCAGGCTTTGAAATAGCTGTTGTACTTTTTAAAGCATTTTTTTTACTACCAGTTCGGGCGAACAGTAGCAATTATTACTACTGGTTTGGGAGAACTGGCCTGAACCGATAGCATTTCACCCCTGCTTTAAGAGTTCTGCCTTGAGCAGAGGGTTGGACTAGGAGACATTCAAGGTCTCAAAATTCCCCCAAAATGTCCCCCAAACCATCCGAAAACGGCCCAAAAAACCAGCCCAAAAATGGGAAGGGGTGTGGCCACCCAATGGTGGGATTAACTGGTTTGCCGAACTGGGCAGAATTTTAACAACCAGTTCTCCCACTGAGCCACCACGTCCCTTTTTGAACCGGCTGAATCCCACCCCTGGTTCTCTGTAACATTAGGCTTCACATAGCTTGGATCGAGATCTTGTGCAAGGACCCTGGAATTCGTACAGTCTACTTTTAGGTGGGTATCTTTTATATGTGCCCCCATGGATGCAGACTGCATTAACACCTAATTTTGTCTTTTCCATGGTAAGACCTAGATCCGTGATAGTGAACCTATGGCACGCGTGCCAGAGGTGGCACACAGAGCCCTCTCTGGGGGCACATGCACCATTGCCAGCTGCTCTTCTGGTTTCCGGCACATGCATGAGCACCAGCCAGCTGATCTTCGTGTGTGCCGGAGCCCCGGAAACCTGAAGACCAGCTGTTTCTTTCGGGTTTCTGGGGCTCTGGTGTGTGCAAAGACCAGCTGGCCAGCACTCATGCACACATCAAAAACCAAAAGACCAGGTGGCCAGTGCATGCAGGTGCACCAGCCAGCTGGTCTTTGAGTTTTCAGAGCTCCATTGCACTTGTGCATGTACACACCAGAGGTGGGTTCTACTTACCTTTACTACCGGTTCGCAGTTGGGCCGCACATGCGCGCTCTTCTGCGCAAGCATTTTGATGACTCCGGGGTCGGTGGGCAGAGCCTCCCACTGGTTTTACTACTGTTTCTATAGAACTGGTGCCAACCAGGAGCAATTCACCAGTGGTGCATACGGATGTTCCGGTTTGGGCACTTGGTGCTGAAAATGTTTACCATCTAGATTTTACAACAACTTGGAATTGGAACATGGAAAGACTAATTATAGCTTAAGAAATGATTACGATAATTATATTTTCCAAAGGAGAACCAGTTTGGTGTAGTGGTTAAGGGATCAGGTTAGAAACCAAGAGACCATGAGTACTAGTCCCGTCTTGGGCATGAAAGCCGGTTGGGTGATTTGGGCCAGTCACTTTCTCTCAGCCCTAGGAAGGAGACAATGGCAAACCATTTCTGAAAAACTTTGACAAGAAAAGCCAAAGATGCTTTTTCAAGAGGCAGCTGAACTTTTGGTTTTTCTTTGAAGATGTTTTGCTTCTTATTCAGCTGAACTTGAAGCTTCTTGGATGAGAAGCAAAACGTCTTCAAAGAAAATCCAGAAAGTCCAGTTGCCTCTTGAAAAAGCACCTTTGGGACAACCATGATCTGGATGACTGAGAATCTCCATAGACACTTGCCAAGAAAACTGCAGAGATTTCTCCAAACAGTCTCTGAAAACTGGATATGATTGAACAGAAAATTAATTACCAAGCCTTTCCAGAATTGTTTTCCTAGGCTTTTAATCTATGTTTTGATACCTTATATATATAAACATACGGAAGCCACCTAGAGTATCTTATGAGTGAATAGCAGACACATTTTAAAATAAAAATAAACAAGTAAATGCATTTTAATTTAACCTGGCATATGTATTTTGCTTAAAAGCTTCTTGGATTTTCCTTCTAGTCTTTTTTGAAAAGGAAAAAAAAAAAAAACCACGCCCCTACCAACTTCAAAGTAAATAAAGAAGCAACCCTGAAAGATGTCTCAGGTATAATGCAAAGATTATAAATTTAATTCATGCTTTTTCTTGATGGGAACACATTTATATTTCATTGTTTCGGAATTCAAGGAAGCATAAATAGCCAGATCTGGGTGACTTGCTTTCAGAACAAAATGATAAACTGCATTGTCCTTTGCAGTTAGAAACATTTCTGCAAGACACTCCATACTGATTTATATTAAGTAGGAAAGTCATATTAATCTTGCCTAGGTAGCGCCGATGTCAGAAGTTTATTTGAAATAGAAGGTGGGAAAAAAAAACCAGTAAGCTTGGAGACAACAAGGATGATTACATTTTAGCCCAAGAAACCAATAATGGCAGAATGATATTGAAAAGGAAGTAAATGGTATGCGTGCACGTGAATGATTTAGGTTATTTTTCTGCTGTTGGATGGAAAACTATATCGACAGCTGTAACTGAAAATGAAAGGATGAAGGGTTAACTGGTTATTGCTTAAAAAGGAGGGCTGCTTTATCATTTACAATTTAGATGAAATTCAACTTGGAGGGATGTATGATGGGATATTGAAAGCCTGTTTTCACAACTCTAATCTCGGTGGACTAGCCTTCCGTCATCAGATGCTTTTGGGATGTTCTCTTCTGGGAATTGATTGACTATACAGTAGATAGTCCTTGACGTACAACCAAAACTGAAAGCAAAATTTCCATTGCTAAGCAAGTCAGCTGTTCTCAGTTTTGCCCCATTTTTCAACCTTTTTTGGTAAGCAAATTACTGCAGTTGTTAAGGGAATCAAGTACTCATTAAGCCAGGGTGTCAAACTCAAGGCTCATGGGCAGTGGTGGGGGTTAAAATAATTTAACAACCGGTTCTCTGCCCTAATGACCGGCTGGGTGGGCATGGCCAGGGCGTGTGACAGGCAGCACTTGGTCTTCTGCACCCTCCTGAGAACAAAAATGGGCCACGGGGAAGAGGATGAGCCACCCTCTCACGCCCTGTTTTGGGCCTAGGAGGCCTCCCTGAAGCCTCCTGGGAACAAAAATGGGCTTTGGAGGTTGGGGGCACACACCCCATGCCCTATTTTGGGCCTAGTAGGCCTCCCTGTACTTACCTGGGAGCCCAAATGGGGTGCACGGGGACTCTTGGAAGGGGCGGGGCAGGGAGAGGTGGGACCAGCCAGCAATTTAACTACTGGTTCGCCCGAACCAATCCAAACCAGCTGAATTCCACCACTTCCCATGGGTCAGATCTGGCCCATGGGGCTGCCCTGGAAAAAGTGAAGGACTGGCCTGTGGTGTCTCTGCCAGCAAAAATGGATCTCGGAAGGCCACACGTGGCCCTCCTAGGCTCCATTTTCAGCCATGACAGCCTCCTGCATCCCTCTGCCAGTGAAAACAGAGTTTGGGAAGGCTGGCAGAGAGCTGTTGCAGCTGAAAACGGAGCCTGGGTGGACCGCACACAGTCTCCCCGAGCTCCGTTTTCACTGGCAGAGGGATGCAGGAGGCCATCATGGCTGAAAACGGAGCCTCGATGAGTGATGTTGAGCTGGCCATGTTCACCCTGGCCCCCAAGGTTAAACACAACCCTAATGGGCCCTCATTGAAATCGAGTTTGACACCCCTGCATTAAACTAATCTTCCCCCGTTGACTTGCTTCTCAGGAGCCAGCCGGGGAAAATGGTGATCACATGACCCCGGGACAGTACATTCCACTTGCCAAGTGCCTGAATTTTGAACATGTGACCATGAGGATACCACAATGGTCATAAATGTGAAAAACGGTCACAAGTCACCTTTCTTCAGTGCCATTGCAACTCCAAATGGTGACTAAATGAATGGTTGTAAGTTGAGGATTAACCGTACTTTCAGGCTCCAAAACCAAGGAAGATACACTGAGTTACTACTCCCCCACTCCCCGCAAATGTTGACTTATCAGTCTGGCAGCTTCACGTGCGTGTCCTACACCACTTTTCGAGATAATAGTATTTTTTTAAAAAGAAATTTCTCTTTCAAAGGAGTTTGGTTAAAATTCACTTGATGGTTCTTAGTATTGCTTGTCATATAGGAATGGATCTGCAATATGATTGAATAAGACAACTTCCATATCTTTCTCTCCCCCATCCCCTCTCTCCCTGAAAAGGTATTTTTGCAAAATAAAGTGAAAAACCAAAAGCTATTTTACAGAGAAGCCTTTGCATTTTGATACAAAAATTGTTGGTGATAGGACTTTATTGTAGCTTTAATGCAGGTCACAAGAAATGGGGTGGGCTCTCAGGTGAGATGAATTCAGTGGAACTATGAACAAACTTGTTCCACCATTTATTTGTAATGAACCTTGCTGAGATCAGCATATAAATGGAATCTTGCTGAATCAGGCCAAAATCTCATTCATTCATCCATCCATCCATCCATTCATTCAAGAGCCTTGGTGGCGCAGCAGACTAAGTACTGTTAAGTACTGTTAAATAAAACCAGCTGCCTGCTATTACCGCAAGTTCAAATCTCACGAGGCTCAAGGTTGACTCAGCCTTCCATCCTTTCAAGGTAGGTAAAATGAGGACCTGGATTGTCGGGGTAATAAACTGACTTTGTATAAAAAAAAAAACACCGCTTAGGAGGGGCCAAGAGCCCTACTAAGCAGGTATATACAAGAGTATGAAGGCTATTGCTTAACGCATTGTAAGCCACCCTGAGTCTCTGGAGAAGTGTGGTATATAAATTGAACTAATAAATAAATAATAAATAAATTCATTCATTCATTCATTCAATTATCTTATCTTATCTTATCTTATCTTATCTTATCTTATCTTATCTTATCTTATCTTATCTTATCTTATCATCTTATTGAAATCTATCAACCCATCTTACCATGAAAGTAATCTTAGGTGGTTTACAATATCAGCAGATCAAATTTTACGAAACCTATATAGGCAGTCCTCGACCTACGACCACAATTGAGCCCAAAATGTATGTTGTTAAGGGAGACATTTGTCAAATGAACTTTGCCCCATTTTACGACCATAGTTGCCACAATTGCGAAAAGAATTGCTGCAGTTGATAGTCCAGTAACACAGTTGGTCAGAGAATCCGGTTTCTGCTTTGATTTTGTTTGTCAAAAGGCCATAAAAGGCGGTCGCGTGACCTTGGGACACTGCAACTGTCATACGTATGAACCAGTTGCCAAGCTGAATTTTGATTGCGTGATCATGGGTATGCTACAAAGGTTGTAAGTATCAAAAATGTTCCTCGGTCTCTTTTTTTCAGTGCTGTTGTAACTTTGAATGGTCACTAAATGTACTGTTGTAAGTCAAGCACTACCTGTGCACAATAGGAACTAAATAATAAAAACCAATAATAAAAAAGATGAATACTCAACCCTAACTAAAAGGTGTAAGATGAGCGGGGAGGGGGAGGAAGTTGGGATCTATTATAAATCTGTCAACCACCCAGGGGTGGGATCTACTTATATTTGCTACCGGTTCGCAACGGGAGCGCCCATGTGAGTGCTCGCTTCACTCATGTGTGCGTTTCTGCGCATGCACAGAAGTTTCTGCTCCTGCGCAGATTGTTCATGATGATGTCTGGGTAGGTGGGTGGAGCCTCCCACCACCGTTACTACTGGTTCGCACGAACCAGACTGAACCGGGAGCAACCCACCACTGCAACTACCCCAATATGAAGACCTCCCTTTGAAGGCCCAAGCCAACTGGCAGAGTCAAGTTTTTAAGCTCTTACAGAAGGTCAAGATAGTTGGAACTATTGTCAACAGTGTCCAGCCATAAGTCTTTAGGAAGCTTGTTTGGAAGACATGAAGATACCAGTAGTTTTTTGCTGCTGTTTTCCACCTATTTTTGATCCTAGAGATAATATTGCTATCATGAGTAAAACACTGTGGGAAGAAAAATCTGGCCCGGTTTTAAACCAGGAGAAAGGCACTAGAAATAAAATGGAGGTTGACTGGAAAGAAGGATTCTGTTTATTGGTGAGCAGAACCATCTACAGCATGTGGTTCTGGGACAGCTGACAAATTGGTTGAGTGAGTGAATGGCTCTCTATAGGTTTCTGTGACTTTGAAGCTTGAACTGTTTTTAGGATTGTGCAAGGAAGGAGCGTTTGTGTCTCTTGCTATTTCAGTGGTGGTGGGTTAATCCTATTATGTCCTAAAGGTCATGTCCTGTCCTTCTTAATCCCATCAATCTTTCTTAATGGGCACAAAATATCCATCTCTAAAGATTTCAGGCATCTGCTGGAGGCTGTTTTACTATGCAGGAAATTGGGGCTGCTTTCTGCCTTTAAGAGCATGTTTCTCCAATTCTCCTTTAGGGAAATATAATATTCTTCCCCTTAATATCCCCCAAAACATTTCATTCTCTGGGGCTAGGGGCTTTCCTACACCACTGTTAACTTCATTGGTATAAAGGCTTAGTATTTTAACCTTGGTCCGGCAAAGAGCTGGTCAGTGAAGGCCAGGGACTTTAATATTACTGGTAGTTTATAAAAGAGTGTCAAGTAGAACTATGCTCTAAGTTGCTTCATAAAGACTTAAGTGCTACTTAAACAGAAACTTTTTGTGATGATTCACTAAGGTAATAACCTAGATAAGGTAAACAGAAGCTTGGCAGCTGGTGCTAAACCACAGATAAAAATTGGCTTCCTTGTTGCTAGACCATGTACAGGACAGGTGTTAGTTTGATGGAAAGATGTGGTTTGAAAACAATTCTAAGAAGTTTTGCAAAAGACCTGTCACTAAGATGTAAAAGTGATATTTAGTTTACATCTATGGGCAAAAATCCAGTCAAAGTGAACAGACATTCATCATCAGCATACTAAAAACTCAACCCCTAAGTATATAAACGAGCCATTTAGAGATCATGCTAATCATGCTAAGAATGTTCTGGAGTGGATCATACTACATGAGATAGTGTAGTATGCCCATCATGTCCAGGAAGTAGTAAATAACCAGTGAGTAAGATTGTGAAATAATTCATGAGTAAGAAGTGAAGGGATGCAGTGGCTCAGTGTCTTAGACGCTGAGCTCGTTGATCGAAAGTTCAGTGGTTCAAATCCCTAGTGCCGTGTAACAGGAGAAGCTCCCATTACTAGTCCCAGCTTCTGCCAACCTAGCAGTTTGAAAGCACGTAAAAAATGCAAGTAGAAAAATAGGGACCACCTTTGGTGGGAAGGTAATAGCATTCCGTGCGCCTTTGGCATTTAGTCATGCCGGCCACATGACCACGGAGACGTCTTCAGACAGCGCTGGCTCTTTGAAACAGAGATGAGCACCGCCCCCTAGAGTCGGGAATGACTGGCACCTATGCGTGAGGGGAACCTTCACTTTACCTTTTAAGATTGCAACTTTGCTCTTCTTTGTAACAAAGACTTGATGTAAAGCTGACTCAATATGCCTTTTTCTTTCGTTTTGCTGAAGTTTGCTGAAATTGTCAGCCGAGCTGTCCTTTGCTTCACTGCAGAGAAATAAAATCTTTGAATTTCACTTTCCTCAACTCTGTGTGAATTATTGGCTCATTGCGTCAGGTGAATGAACTATAAAGGTAGTTTGTGGCCATCAGATACAACTATAACGGTAGTTTGTGGCCATTAGATACATCGACTTAACAACAGTTCATTTAGTCACCGTTCAAAGTTACACTGAAAAAAGTGACTTATGACCACTTACAAGCTTTGCAGCATCCCCAGTGGTCAGGTGATTTACATACAAATGCTTGACAACTAGTTCATATTTATGACGGTTGCAATGCCCTGGGGTCATGCTATCCCCTTTTGGGACCTTCTGACAAGCTAAGTCAATGGGAAAGCCAGATTCGTTTAACAACCGAGTTACTAATTTAACAACTGCAGCGATTCACTTAAGAAATGCAGCAAGAAAAGTCGTAAAATGGGGCAACACAACCAATTTCTCACTTAGCAGAATAAATCCTAGGTTCAACTGTGGTCATACATCCAGGACTACCTATACAGTATGGTATATTTATATCCAATATACAAGATAGTGTACCTGTCCTGCTTACTTAAGACAGGGGTAGGCAATGTATGGTCCAGAGTGACACATCACTCCGAATTCCTTACTAGGAGTCCAGAGCTCCCTTTGATTACAATGACAGAAAATTGGCCACGTGGTTCTGTATCCTTTCTGAGATGTTGGGACTCAAATCGTTGGAGCAGAGATCATCTCCAGACTCAATAAACCACTGGGCCTCACACTCAGGGGTGGGCTTCAAAAATTTTAGCAAAGGGTTCTCTGCCCAGTTGCTGGGTGGGCGTGGCCATGGTGAGCATGGCCTAGACCTCGGAGGGCCAGGTGGGTGTGGCCAACTAGGTGGGTGTGGCCAACTGGGTGGGTGTGGCCAGCTTGACGCCATTCCCCAAACTGCTGGCATGTTTCCTCTTTGCATTGGGTAGACCAGGACGGTCCCGCAGGCTGGATCCGACCATATTGCAGCCTGGATCCGGCCCATAGGCCTTGAGTTTGACACCCCTAGGTTAAGGGAACTAGATATGTCTAGCCTAACCAAGAGAAGGATCAGGGGTGACATGATAGCTGGCATCTGGTACTTGAGGGGCAGTCACAGGGATGAGGGGGTCAACTTATTCTCTGTAGCATCTGAGATCGGGACAAGAAGCAATGAGTGGAAGCTCATTGAAGAGAGATCCAATCTGGAATTTAGGAGAAATTTCCTGATAGTGAGAACAATTAATAGAATAACTTGCCTCCCAGAATTGGAGGTCTTCAAGGAAAGATTGGACAACCATTTGTCTGGGATGCAATAAGGACTCCTGCCTTGGATAGGAGGTTGGACTAGAAGATCTCCAAGGTCCCTTCCAACCGTATGATTCTGTGATTCTTTGATTTCAGGAGACTTCCTCAGCTCAACAATGGTTCCCTTTTTAGATTTGATTTCACCCATGGAAAAAAAAGCTGCGATTTTGAGGTTTTTTTGTTTTTTCAAAGGGAAAAAAATGGCATGTTAAACAATGCTCTAGGACTGTGATGGTGAACCTCTGGCAAAGGTGCCACAGGTGGCACATGGAGCTATATCTGTGGGCACGCGAGCATTGCCCTACCTTAGTCCAGCTGATTTTCGGGCCTTCCGGGCCCACTGAAAGTCGGGAAATGGGCTGTTTCCAGACCTCCGGAGGCCCGGAGAACAGAAGGCTGTTTTTGTCTTCCCCAGGCTCTTAGAAAGGCTCTGGAGCCTGGGGAGGGCAAAAAAATGGGCCTACCGGGCCCCCCGTGCCATCACGTGCCAAAAGTGGGGGGAGAGTGGGGGGGGGTCATGTGTGCGTGTGTGTGGGGATGGGGTGCATTGAATTATGGGTGTGGGCATGCGTGCAATCCCCCCCTCCACTACCCCCGCTTTTGGCAAAAAGCGATGGCAAAAAGGTTAGCCATCACTGCTCTAGGATGATTATCTTTTAGGCAATAGACAGTGTCAAGCTTCTCTCAGGTGCCTTCATCTGACAAAGATTCATGCTTGCTTTGTTGCTGATTTAGTTTCAATTTCTTTAAGCAGTGAATGTGTTTCTTCAAAGCTTGATTGAAACGCTGGCTTTGATAAAGCAGACTGAAAAGTCTGTAACTCAACATCTTCCTGGCTGGTGACTTATTATTAAGGTTGCTGTGATAACTGGTGCCTCCGAAGGAGGCCTCAGGTAGAAGCACAGTTGAGGGGCAGAACTGAGGTTGCCATAGGAACTCAAATCTAAACTCTTAGGCTCTATAACAATTCATCTTGCATTCTTTATAGCCTTGTTTTACTGCGGGAGCCTGTTTGAAGCGATTAATCCAACCATTGTGTAAAATACAATCACGAGTACAAGGCAAATGATTGGCGGGAAGGAAGGATTATGAATGCAACACTTTGATTAGGAAAACTGCACATAGCATTAGAGTTCGTTCATTTGCTTTTAAAACAATACTAATCCAAACAAGGAATTATAAGAATGTTGCTCTCACAGAAGTATGAAATGTAATACTGAACTGAAATTTTGCTTCATGAAACTTTATTTAGGGAATGATATTAACTCTTGGGTGCTTGTGTAGAAATACCCTATGTGGTAATAAAGAGTAATAACACTATATTTTGACACCATCTGTGACATTTGTGACGTTTCTTGATTTACTCATCTTTTTATAACGTTATAAAAGGTAAAGGTTCCCCTTGCACATATGTGCTAGTCGTTCCTGACTCTAGGGGGCGGTGCTCATCTCTCTTTCAAAGCTGAAGAGCCAGCGCTGTCCGAAGACGTCTCAATGGTCATGTGACTGGCATGACTAAATGCAAAAGGTGCATGGAATCCTGTTACCTTCCCTCCAAAGGTGGTCCCTATTTTTCTCCTTGCATTTTTTATGTGCTTTCGAACTGCTAAGTTGGCAGACGCTGGGACAAGTTATGGGAGCTCACCCCATTACGCGACACTAGGGATTCGAACCACCGAACTGCCGACCTTTCGATCGACAAGCTCAGCATCTTAGCCACTGAGCCACTGCATCCCTTACTTATAACATTATGCCAATGTTAAAAACAACAACCAAATGTAGGTTAGTCTACTCTGTTGTGTTCCCTGTAGCTACCTACCTACCACAACATGTTTGAGCTGTGGTGCCAGAAAAGGCTCCTGCATGTTCCTTGGGCAACAAAGGCAACTAACAAGCAAGGACTGGAGCCCGTAACACCAGACATATCACTGGAAGGAAAAATCATGAAACTGCGTTTCATTGACTTTGGCCATGTCATGTTGGAGAAATTCACTGGGAAAAGCAAATATGTTTGGTAGAGTCATTGGTAAAAGGAAATCAGGTCATCAGAACATGGTAGTGTTGGGACCCAGGCCCAAGTAGATAGTAATCGATGCAAACAGTTCCAAAACAAACAGACGGTGAGTGTGTTGAGCTATCCAGTGAGCCTGGATAGCTCAGCAGACTAAAAGCATTGTGATTAACACCTGATGTCTGCAATTACTGTACGTTCAAATCTCACCAGGCTCAAGGTTGACTCAGCCTTCCATCCTTTCTAAGGTAAGAAAATTGAGGGCCCATTTTGTGGGGGCAATAAGCTGACTTTGTATAAATATACAAAAGTATAAAGGCTATTGTTTAACACACTATAAGCCGCCCTGAGTCTCTGGAGAAGGGCGGCATATAAATCAAATTAAAAAAAAAGACTTTATTAGAACAACTGAGAATTAACTCATTCTCAGTGTAGTCCAAACTAAATTAAAACAAACTCTTCATAACACAAATTCTTCAGTCTAATCATCAACCTTGGTATAATTAGGCAAACTGCCAAAGGCTTCTCTTGACAAAAGTTCAAAAGCAGAAGTCGACGACAAGAGATAAGTGCAGCAATACTATCAACATTGTTTTCTGACAAAGAGCCCAAGAGCCGGCTCCTCCTGTTCCTCTGCCTCTCTGCTGTCAGCCTCTGAAGGCTCCGGAGTCCGCACATCACTCCCCGATGGCCCTGGCCCCATCTGTGCCTCCAATGCAGAGCCCTCATCCGGACCTTCCCCAGCCTCCAGGACTTGCTCATGTTCTTCCTCAGCCTCATTGCTGTCCAACTCCTCTGCCAGCTCCACAACAGGTGGCTGGCGAACCACAACAGGTGGCTGGCGAACCACAACAGGTGGCTGGACATCATCGAAGCTGACACAAGCTAGAGCATAGAAAAACTCAAAGAAGTGGTCCCAAAGGTGCTTTTTTCAAGAGGCAACTGGACTTTCTGGTTTTTCTTTGAAGACATTTCACTTCTCATCCAAGAAGCTTCTTCATCCAAGAGCTGAAGAAGCCTCTTGGATGAGAAGAGAAACATCTTCAAAGAAGAACCAGAAAGTCCAGTTGCCTCTTGAAAAAAGCACCTTTGGGATAACCATGACCTGGATGACTGAGAATCTCCATGGACATCAAAGAAGGAGTGCAAGTTGAGGAAACGTGAACTACCTGGCCCATAGAATCACCAAGAGTCGGATACGCCTGTATGGATAACATCATCATCAATTTTAGAGCAGAAATTTCAGAGTTACTGCATACCTGGAAATAATCCAGAAGAACCATATTCCTGTGTATTTAAACTTTCTGCCTCTGCTAATGGATATTTTGACATTGTACCTATGATATGTTCTAGGTTTGAGTGCAGGGTTGCAAACATCTATTTATAGTGCATTAATATATCTGACAGTGGTGTTGTATCTTCATAACCAGATATATTTTCTTCATGATGGCATGTCTCTAGCTTGTCTGTCAGCTCTTCCAATGATGTCCTCGTTGCTATTGTAACTGAGTTCATCTTCCTTGCTGCTGGTCTTCCTCTCTTTCCTTTTATCTTTCCCAGCATTACAGCTTTTTTCACAGATCTTCACAAAGTATGTCCAAATTAGGATAAATCGAGCCTAAGACATTTGTGCCTTAAGTAACACACAGCAAAAAAAATAAAAATTAAAAAAAAAAAATCAGATCCAGCCTTTGGTTAGAAAGACCTACATGTACTCTGCACGCACAAAAAAAGTGGCCCCGACTATCACATTAGGAATTCTACTTCACACATTCTATGCTAGATCAACTGTGCTGTTGGTTTGATGGTTTGGTTTTAATACCTCCCATTTTCAAGAGCAAGAGGGAGAAAATGGCTTTCAGGGTGAATTGTGAGACTGTGAACCATGCAGTGCTTCAGGTTTTGAACACCAAAATGGCCCTTGGAGCATGCCCAAACGCCCAGGCTGTATCTGTCTGCAGCTCCTGAAATCAAATCTGTCTACAACGTACGTTGTTAAGACGCTCCTTGCCATCCAGATACACTGTTAGTTAAGGCGTGTTCGTAGCTGCTTCCTGATCTCCTGATGGTTTTATGCAGATGCTGGCAACGTGCCATTTTATCGTTGCCAAGGGCTTGATGGATAATGGGAAACGACTTTTTCTAACTGAGAAACTGGCTCATTAGCATGAGGAAATGATCAAATTGCAGAGATGCAAAGAGTCGGTTTAGTAGTCATGGGCTTAGGAAAGATATCCGATGTGTCTGAGGAAGTGAGGTTAACGTCTCCCAGCGGTGAAGAGAGGAGTTAAAAATGGAAGGAAGGAACCGCTCCTGCCGTCTCCCACATGCCTGCAAGGCCTTCCAGCCTCCTTGAAACAAGCCACGGAATGCTATTAAACTGCACGCTGAGGAGAGCTAATAATCTGTTGCTACATTAAACATTATTATTTCCTGTATCTCACCAGTGATTTTTATGAGTATGCCACTGAGCCCACCTACAAGTAAGCGGCAGCTCGCTGAAATATGAGCCATTTCAGCTGCAAAGGAAAGGTACTCGGACTACCCAGACAATCCTATTTAACTTCAACTCATGTGACTGAAGCCGGCTGCATCCAGGCCCTGCGGGTACATCCACGCACCCTTGGCTTCAAAGATGGTCACAACTTGTAGGCTGTTTGTGGGTCGCCCTCCGTGGTTTGCTTTTGGTGCCATTAGTGGCAACACTTATTTATAGAGCTTGAGTCCAAAATGATTGTTCTTGTTGCATCACCAAAGGAATCAAGGAAATCCCAAAAGTGCTTTTTTCAAAACTCAGTAGGACCTTCTTGGTTTTCTCCTTGAAAATGTTTTGTTTCTCATCCAAGATGCTCTTCAGCTCTTGGGTGAGAAGCTAAATGTTTTCAAGGGGACCCCCCCCCCCAAGAAAGTCCAGTTGCCTTTTGAAAAAGCACCTTTGGGACAACCATGACCTGGATGAGTGAGAATCCCCATAGACACCAAGGAAATTCACAAGGAACCCCAAAAAGCAATGAAAATACTTGCACAAATAGCAATGTCATTGCTCCAAAGTAGAGGTCTTCAAACTTGCAGCTTTAAAACGTGTGGAATTCAGCTTCCACAAGTCTTAAAGCTGGCTGGAGAATTCTGAAAGTTGAATTCCACAAATCTTAAAGCTGCCAAGTTTGAAGACCTCTGCTCCAAAGTAAGATGGCCCTACTGTTTTGCTTGAAGGTATGACAATATGTTGGGTTGCCTCAGCCTTCTCTAATCTGTTGCCATCCATATAGGCGGGACTTCTTATTTGCTCATCCTGGTCAATTCTGGAGAGGCATTGCAGTCAGGGAAGATTGGATAGCTCTGCAGACTAAGCACCCTAATTAACATCCAGCCGTCTGCAATTACTCCATGTTCGAATCTCACCAGGCTCACTGTTGACTCAGCCTTCCATCCGTTCTAAGGTAGGTAAATTGAGGACCCAGTTTGTGGGGGCAATAAGCTGACTTTGTATAAATATACAAAAGAATGAAGGCTATTGCTTAACACATTGTAAGCCGCCGTGAGTCTTCAGAGAAGGGCGGCATATAAATCAAATTTTTAAAAAAAGATTGGATAATATCCAGAAATTGATGGAGGGAAGCCAAGTTTCACGGGGTATATGTTACCAGCAAAATGTGAAAAGCTGGCATTGTATAGAATGCCTAGGAAATCTATAGAACGAGTGACATTTTTATATAAAGCATGAAATGTCTGGATTATTTTAATATGTTATATACTTTCGCTGGAAGGCATGGAGGCTCAGTGGCTAAGACACTGAGCTTGTCAATCAGAAGGTCAGCAGTTCAGCAGTTCGAATCCCTAGTGCTGCGTAAGGGGGTGAGCTCCCATTACTTGTTCCAGCTTCTGCCAACCTAGCAGAAAAAATGCAAGTAGAAAAATAGGGATCACTTTGGTAGGAAGGTAACAGTGCTCCCTGCGCTTTCAGTGTTTAGTCATGCTGGCCACATGACCACGAAGACGTTTTCGGACAGCACTGGCTCTTCGGCTTAGAAATGGAGACGAGCACCACCCCTAGAGCCGGAAATGACTAGCATGAATGTGGGGAGGAACCTTTACCTATACTTTTCCTAGGCCCTGTGTACAGGTAATAGTCAACTTATGATCACAACTGAGCCCAACATTTCTGCTGCTAACTGAAACAGTTTTTAAGTGAATTTTGCCCCATTTTACAACCTTTCTTGCCACGGTGGTTAAGTGAACCACTGTAGATTTTTAGTTAGTAACATGGTTGTTAAGTGAATCTGGCTACCGCACTGGCTTTGTTTGTCAGAAGGTCACAATAGGTTGATCACATGACCCTTGGGCATTGCAACCATCATAAATATGATGGAGCCTGGATAGCTCAGCAGACTAAAGCATTGTAATTAACATTCAGCTGTCTGCAATTACTGTAAGTTCAAATCTCACCAGGCTCAAGGTTGACTCAGCCTTCCGTCCTTTCTAAGGTAGGTAAAATGAGGACCCAGTTTGTGGGGGCAATAAGCTGACTTTGTATAAGATATACAAAAGTATGAAGGCTATTGCTTAACGCATTGTAAGCCGCCCTGAGACTTCGTAGAAGGGCGGCATATAAATCAATTTTTTTTAAAAAAATGAACCAGTTGCCAAACATCTGAATTTTGATCTCATGACCAAAGAAATGTTGCAACGGTTGTATGTGTGAAAAATGGTCATAAGTCACCTTTTTCAGTGTCATCGTAACTTTGAACGGTCATTAAATGAACCATTGTATGTCTAACAACTATCTGTAAATTACCTAGGCATTATGCAAAATGACAAGAACTATTTAGGCAAATTATGGCCAAAAAGAACCATGAACAGGGTTAAGGTTAGGATTAGAGTTTATTGCAAAGACGTATATGAAAATGAAAGAAGAAATGCAAAATAAAATTCAGGACTTTATTACTGTTAAAAACAAAAGGAAAAAAAGATCAGGACTGACCTACTTGTTGTAACAAAGAAGAATAGAATGGCATTTTAGTGGGAATATTTTATACTTTGCCAGTTTGCCTTTTGGCATTGCATCGAATGCTTATGAAATGTGTAAAGTAGTAAGTGTTTTATACTTTTGACTTTACATTTTTGACATTCTACAAATTTCCTAGGCATGAAGATGGAGGTCTGTTCTGTGAGCTTGTGGGTTGGTTTCCAAATGTTTAGTTACCAGGATACATAATTAGGTAACAGTGATCGGCCTCATTCGAGACAATGATGAATCCACATACAGACGGGAGGTTGAACAATTAGCCTCATGGTGCAACCAAAACAATCTGGAACTGAACACACTCAAAACCGTAGAAATGGTGGTAGACTTTAGGATAAACCCTCCCATTCTTCCACCTCTAGACAACACATTATCAACAGTAGAGACCTTCAAATTTCTAGCGTCTACCACATTGCAAGATCTAAAATGGACACCTAACATTAATAACGTCATCAAAAAGGCAAAACAAAGAATGTTCTTTCTGCTACCAACTCAGAAAGCTCAAACTGCCCAAGAGCTGCTGATACAGTTCTAAAGAGGAATTATTGAGTCTGTCATCTGCACCTCTATAATTGTCTGGTTTGGTTCTGCAACCCAACAAGACAGACACAGACTTCAGAGGATGATTAGAAACTGCAGGAAAAAACAATGGCTACCGACCTGCCTTTCGTTGAGGACCTGTATACTGCACAAGTCAAAAAGAGGGTTGTGAAAATATTTACAGACTCCTCGCATCCTGGACATAAACTGTTTCAACTCCTACCCTCAAAACGACACAATGGAGCACTGCACGCCAGAACAACTAGACACGAGAACAGTTTTTCCCCGAACGCCATCACTCTGCTAAACAAATAATTCCCTCAACACTGTCAAACTAGTTACTAAGTCTGCATTACTATTTATCTTCTCATCGTTCCTATTACCCATCTCCTCCCACTTATGACTGTATGACTGTAACTTTTTATTTATTTATTTATTATTTATTTTGTCGCATTTCTATGCCGCCCTACTCCCAAGGGACTCTGGGCGACTTGATGCTGGTATCCTTAAGATTTATATTGACTGTTACCCTTTGACTATCATTAAGTGTTGTACCTTATGATTCTTGACGAATGTATCTTTTCTTTTATGTACACTGAAAGCATATGCACCAAAGACAAATTTCTTGTGTGTCCAATCACACAGCCAATAAAGAATTCTATTCTATTCTATTCTATTCTATTCTATTCTATTCTATTCTATTCTATTCTATTCTATTCTATTCTATTCTATTCTTTTCGACATCTTACATGTTTATGGTAGCATAGCAGGGGTGGTATTCACTTATCTTCACTACCAGTTTGTAAATGTGAGTGTGCGCGCTAGCTTCATTTGCACATGCCACCTCCGCGCACGCACAGAGCCTTCCGCACATGTGCAGATAATTGAAAACAGGATGTAATGATGTCCAGGTGGGTGGGCGGAGCCTCCAGCAGCTGCCGCTACCGGTTCGGTATTACAGTCATGAGTAGTGCCAGTAATCAGGTTACTAGGCCTGATTTTACAACCTTTTTTGTGTTTTTAACCTTTTTGTTAAGCAAACACAGCGGTTGTGCCTTGTCTGCCATTGAAACATCGCAGAGTTGCAAAGTAAACATTGGTTTCTGGAAAAAGAAAATTATTGTGTATCACAATCACATGATTGTAAATAAGGTCCTGGTTGCTGAGCACTGAAAAGGCGATCTTGTGACTGTGGGCAAGGAAACACTCATTGGAACTTGGAATCTGAGTTGTAGATACCTTTGTTTTGGGTAGGACGTATCTTCAAATAGTTGCTAAGCAACTGGTATACGTTGAGCACTACCTGGAGTTTAATCAACGGTAACCTCACTAAAAGCTCAGAAGAGAGAAATTGACAATTTGGGCACATTCCTATTTGCTTGCCAGTTGGCTTGCAAATTTTGGTCAAGCTAGGCCCATTTGAATAACTTCTCCAGATGTGCTACCACGGTGAGGATGTCTTTTCCAATGTCATGCTGCCTGAATATATTAGAAATTCTCACCGTTGGTACCTATGCTGGCTGAGATTTCTGGAAGCTGGAGTCTCAAGATATCTGGAAAGGAATGTTGTTCAAAGGAAACAGGATTTCTTCTTTTTTAACTTTGCTTACAGAAATTTCAAACTTTCACAGTTCAGGTCTGTAAAAAATAATAATTCAGAATATTCACTTTGACTCACTGCCTATTCACTCCTTATGGACCCCTGATTGTTCCTCTCAGGCACAATTCCAAATCCATTGTAAGGAAATACACTTCCATGCATGCAGAATGTATTTATTTTTTCTTGACTTTAAAGCATCTACTGTATTTTTCGGAGTATAAAACACATTTCTTCCCCCCCAAAAGAGGCTGGAAATGTTGGTGTGTCTTAGACACCGAATACAACCATTTTTTGGCCTCCCGAAGCCCTGCCCCGCTCATCCCATTTTTCGCAAAAACGGGAACGTATTTGCCCTCCCCCAGCCCCCAGGAGCACTCTGCAGGCCTCCCAAACCCTCTGTGTGCTCTGTTTTTTTGCAAAAACATGCAAAAAACGGGGCATGCAGAGGGTTTGGGAAGTCTGTAGAGTGCTCCTGGGGACCGGGGAGGGCAAAAACTTTGTTTTTC